>CM061531.1:51675018-51829980 GCA_030545055.2 Neoaliturus tenellus | reverse complement strand
CAACTTTTGAGCGCATGCGCATCGACCTGTGACTAGCCACGTCACCAGCCACCGTAGTGTAACAGGCTCCCGTATAACCAAATGTTAAACAGTGCACTTTGACAGCGCAGAGCAGCCACCGTATAGTTGAGAACAGCCACCACTTTGGTGGCTGATTTTGTGACCCAAGTGGCTGTTTTGGGCCACGTCGCTAGCCACCATACTGTAACAGGGTTCCATTTGATTCAATGGAAACACCTGCACTTGTAGCTAGCCACGTCACCAGCATATCACAAAATCACTACTCTCAATGGCTTAGAGGCAGGATAAATTTAATGAAACAAGTTTTAAAAGTATTTAGAGAATTTTTATTCCTCTGGATAGCGCAAAGTTTTTCTTTACCATGTGAATTTTCTCATATCTTGTAAACTTGATAAAAATTAACTTTGAAAGCTGCAAACAAGACTTCAACGTAAAAAAATTGAAACTTGTTTAATAAATTAACTTTCAATGGAAATTTCTAAATTTATATCAAAATAGATTACAAAACATACAATATTTAATAATTTTATAAATTAAAGAAAAAATGAAATCTTAATCTATCAGTTTAGTTAGAGCTAAATGTTAACATTTACATTTAGATGTTTAGTAAAAACTATCTTGTGAGAAAATCTATTACGTAATCACTATCTTTCACTTCTTCATGTCATTTTTACATTGTCATTTACAAATTGTTCTTATATAAGTCATAATGGTATATGCTTATGAAAAACATATACAAACATGCTGACTACACCCAAGGGTTGACATGCTGACTCAAGGGTCGAGTTAAGATTTGTAGTACAAAATTTAGACGGATAACCAAATTGATTCTTTTTTAAGTTCTGGCAGAAATATAAATAACAGAGCATAGCCTGTAAAATTGATTTGATCCATTATGTGTGAGAAAATAATTTCTATGATAAGTTTTAATATTGAAATAATTCAGTAAAATTGTAAACATATTTGATTATTTACTGATACATAATAAAGGTAGGAACATTTTGGGAAGTCCAATGAATGACAGGTTTTTGTAAAACTTACTGCAATACGAATTATTATGATAAGGAAGTAAGAAAGCTAAGAAAAATAAGTTAATACCACTAAAAACGTATATCACAATAATTATGTCATGCAAAACAACCAAAAGTATTAACACTTAAACAAATTCAAGACTAACTAGAGTGACTGAATGTTTAGATCGGAGATAAAATTTATTTTTCCACACTAACCAAGTAAATGGTGCTGATTTGTAAATATGCAAATTTTACCCTCCCCCTCAAAATTGGGGGATTTTTAATCCTGATACAATCCCAGCAATACTGACACTTGTATCAAACACCAAAGTAAGTATTTATTCAAAACAAAGTTCACTGTCAACTTATAAGATAAATGTATGTTAATTAAATCTCAGGCCTGCACTCGGACCATCCAAGGTACAAGGAGGCCCATTTCCTAATTTTAAATATGTACAGATTTTTTTCACAATTAATAAATTATTTTGCTCATTATGTTTTTTTATGCAATATGATTTTTTGAAAATAAATCTGTTACTTGATTTGAAAATACACATCTGTGAGTATTTAAATCTGTTCATACTATTGGACAAGTAATGTTACAATATAACCGTTAATAAATTCTGTAAATAAACAATTGCAGTTTTAACTAAAAATTGACATTAACTAATACGACTACATATGTACAATTGTTCACCTATTTCTTAATGAGACACTTGATCAGTAAATTTAAAAAAATACTATTTCGGCTATTAGCATGATTTTAAACCCCCTCAAAATAAAAAAATCTCTTAAATTCTTAAACTAAAAAATAAAATATAAAAGAATAGCTTCAGAAGCTCAATAAAAATCTATTAATAATTTACTTGGCTTTTCAGGTAAATACTAAGAGTAATCCCAAACGTTATGCAAGACACGAGAGTTACAGAACTACGGCAACAAATAGTGTTGTGCAACTTAAGTTTAAGAATTAAAAGACATGATAATATTTCTAATGCACTTTTTGAAAGAGCAGACAACTTTTTAGGGGTTTTATCAACAATGCTTTTTTTAGACCTGACAGGATAAATTATTGTGGGTTTGAAACACATTTAACCTTTTTCGGGATTACTCCAAAGGAATTTTGCTGAATAAGTGAATATCTCTCTTTAATTCTTTGTCTATCTTTGTTTCTTAGTAAAAAAATAACAACAACAAAACAATACTTAAGAAAGAAAAATAACCTTTCTTAAGTACTTTAAAATCAATTATACAACACTCACACCCTATTTCACTCATAAAATCATAGAACTTAGCAGAATAAAATGCACACACAAACGTACACTGTAGCTGCAAACACGAAACTTGCAAATCACAACTGTACATCGTAAATCACTATGTATACAAAGTTTTTGGTAAGTCCTGATGTTTATTTACAGCCCTAAATATTCACTAAGCTCTACGCAGATTGGTTTGGAATCACAAATGCCAACAAAGAATATGGACACATATCTTGCAACGTCGCACTGCTCTGGGGCTTTCCTTTGTACATGAATGAGAGCGTGGATGGGACGATGTTCCGAGATGTGGACAGCAGTGAGCTGATATTCACCTGAAAAACATGTTCGTCTTAAAATAAACCTTAATAATTCCCAAAGAATTAAGTTTTGATGTTGAAGGACTTTTGTATTCCATGAATAAAAAATTCCTAAAAAAAAACTTATGTAAAATTATGTGCATACAAAATGTCAAAAAATACTCCATTTTTTCAATCCGATATTCCAACCATTGCAATAACCAATAAATATTACTACATTTAATGGGCCTATATACTACATAGTCTCTTATAAACCAGGAAAATTTGTTATTGTTTAAAAAAATTAAAAATTGTTATTTTTATCATTGATTTTATGTTTTGCCATTTTTATTTAACGGAATAGCAAGAAAACAAGAAAAAAATTAAATAAAAGAACACTACTTGTAAGTAATGATTGGAAACAATTGTTAACTGTGGAAATGTAGTTTTCATCACTAGATAACAAAATTAGGAAAAGGCCAGGGCACGAAAAGTGTTTTTTTTCTGTGTACAATCAGGTTTCACGAGCGAGGCGAAGCCA
This sequence comes from Neoaliturus tenellus, assembly GCA_030545055.2. Lineage (NCBI taxonomy): Eukaryota > Metazoa > Arthropoda > Insecta > Hemiptera > Cicadellidae > Neoaliturus > Neoaliturus tenellus. The sequence goes on along the minus strand of CM061531.1, from coordinate 51,826,850 downwards.
AGCTTGTAAATAGAGTCCAAGCACAAAAAAAAACACTCCCCGTCCAAGCGATGAACTACGTTTTTCATCATACTGCAAAAATATAAAATGGATAACTAATTTAAAAGTAAATTAAATAAAATTTCTTTATCTGTTTACGTTTAGTAGTCGATTTCCATCTTAATTTATATATTACTTATTAACAGCTGATAAACTGTTTATTTATTTATTTTATAAACTTTTATTAAAATAAATAAATAAAAATTTATCAAAAGCTAGGTTTACACGGGTCAAGTTACTTGAGTCAAGTAGGCGACTTGACCATGACTTGACCTGTGTAAATGTCCTTTCAAGTAAAATTTTTGTTATTCAAGTAACAGCTGTTTGTTGTTGTCACCAAAAGTGGTCGTTTACACGGTTCAAGTTACTTGAATCAAGTCAGAAAAAATGGACAGTCAAGTCGACTTGACTCTTGTAAACGTTCATTCAAGTGAAGATTTTGTTATTTAAGTAACAGCTGATTTCAAGTAGACAGAAATTGAACATGTTTGATTTCACTGGAATCCTTCATTCAAGTAAAAATGTATTATTATTACACGTGCAGCTATCTGCAGTAAATTTGTCCAACTACTAAAATCCATAGTTTGCCAAAGAATACTTTATTAGCCTACAGCTGATTTCTTAGACTTTTGTTAGGATTTTGCAAAGTTAAATTAATCATGATAAATATAAAATTGGTTTTTGGTTTGTCTTACTTTGTTGGTATATTATACACTGTATTAAATTACATTTTTTATAAAATGAAACATAGTTCTTGCTTTTTTATAGCATTTCATTTAACTGTGAAATTTTAGAGGAATTTGAGACGAATAGTTTTCTGTCAAACAAACTTGAACTTATACTCACAAGTCGGCTTTGTGAAGATCAAAGCCACGACGGAACTGTACAAAATTCTGTTGTGTGTGGTAGTATAGGTGGTGGTTGTTGCAATATCTTGACAAAGAGTTCGAAATTGGGCGTTTCTAGTAGATAAGGAATTTGTCACCATTTGGAATTATGTCTCTTAAACAGTTATATACTGTACATAATCAATTACAACAATGCCATATTTTTTAAATACCGGTAGTCTAAATTACTCACACAGTCAATTTTAGTTCGCATGAAGCATAGGTTTTCCTGGTGAATAAATAAAAATATTAAGGCCACCCCATGCATGTAACTATCGTTTAGACGGATTCATCTGGACAGTCCCGACCTGGAATTAGTCATTTGACTGATCGTTCCGTGTATGGGTCGCCGAATGACGAATTAGAAGGTCGCGTGAGCCCGCGTTCTTTGTAATTGTAGCTCATTTATATAGGCATTATGAATCTGATCATGGTTTTATACATAACCAACTTCATTTGGGTAAATTTCAAACTTTTTGTGATAAATTTGGACAACATTTTCGCAAAAGACTCACAAAATTTGGAATTTTGGGGACCAGTGTAGTTGAATACCCCATACTAAAGGTAGACTTAAGCGCATTATCACCTAGAAAGACATATATGAGCCTACTCCTAGGGTAGTAGGCAATGCATCATGTATCATTTTTATTACTAAATGTTGTTCATAATAGTGACGGTGCAACCTAGACTTGGAACATAAATAACCTTTCGTTTTGAATTAAAAAGACGTCAAAAGCATAGTTAACTTTCCCAAAAAAATTTATATGTGTTTCATAAAATAATCCTTCAGTACACAAAACGTCTGTCTTGAGGAACATTCGTTTACATTGTGGCAACCAATTTTGCCACAACACAAGTTTGTTAGAAACACAAGTTTTTTAGCAAACTCGTGTTTACTTTTTATACTGTGACTTGGTGGTCAATGCATGGTAAGCAGTTAATATTTATGTGCTTAAGGCCCAAATCTAACATTTATGTAAAAAAATGAATATCTGGTCTAATTATTCCTAACTAACATTTAACCACGCAAATAATAATAAAAGCAAAGTAAATAATTATTCATAATATTATATGCATAACTTATACTGTACCCAATTTACAGTTTAAAAGTCTTTGCATTTGCATTTAAACTTGGTTAGATAGGTTTTTCACGGAGGTTGTTTATATTCAGCTGATCATACCGGCAAATCATAACACAAATTATTAGTCTACTTGATTCAAGTCCACATGAAAAATCAAACAGCCAATTTTACTTGAATGTTTACATAACATTCAAGTCAACTTGAATCAAGTAACTTGACCAGTGTAAACCCGGCTTTATGTAAAAATACTATTTTGAGTAATATTTATTTATTTTCAAAACTTAAATTTTATTTCAATCCCACAAAGACAAATCCCCGATGTGGATACTTAAATACTGTAAACCATAAATAAAGCAAACTGACAGTGACTACCCTCTAATGTGGATGGAAAGAATAGGACTCTGACTCATCCCATCATCCAAAAACATTTCATTATATTATGAAGAATTCAATCAAGTGAGTTAACTGATATAACTATAACTGTTATAATGGGCTAAGTTAATGCAATGATTTTATTACAAAGCCCTTTAAAGCCACTAGTGAGATACTGTAAATATTAGTGAAACGGTGCACATTTTTACCAATCTCTAAAATTTGATTATTGGATCACACTATGGAACATCCCCACAACTACTATCACAATTAGGGGTAATTTACAGCCAAATATAAGATCCTGTAGGAAGGTAATTATATAAAGTTCACCTTACAGGTTTTGATCTTTATTTTAATAATACCAAACTTAAATATCTTACAGTTTGAATATTATATTAATTATAAAATGCAATATTAAAATTGTTGGTGTTTCATTCTTACACTCTGTTATGAATAAATAATGTATTTTTTTGCGATTAGTTTTGCACCTTGGCAAAACCTTGTGTTAAGGCTAAGCCTGACACAAGATTTTACTATGCATTACCTTATCCGCGGAAGCTCCCAGTGATGGGTGACTCTGTGTGAAGCAGGTGTCTGTGCGGGTCCGGTGCAGCACCAGTCCAGCGTAGCTGTCTGCGCCACTAACGACGGAGAGAGACACGACGCGAGTGTCCGGTGGCAGCGGCGCACCGGCTCGCCACGATGGAGCCAGCCCCTCCACCTTGTCTGGGTCTGCGGCTATCAGCCTGTGCAGTGGGTGGTTCAGCGATTCCACGGCCAACCAGCCGCCCATCGAGAGGCCTGGTTCCGTTGAGCTGCAATCCTCCTGTAACGGTCCCAATTAGTTCAAATTAGTGAGTGGGTGGTGGGGGGGTGTTACAGTTTACACTCTTCAATAGCCATTTGAGCAATGGAATACTCTTATGGGGTCACTCTCTCAATATACAAAGAGTCCTACTCTTACAGAAGGCAGCCTTCAGGATAATAAAAACAGTGACCAGCTTGAACACTGTGAGCCTATCTTCCACCAAATGAGAATGCTTACAGAATCCTCACACTTCAACTTAACCCATTGGCTTCCTTGACATTAGACACCTGACAAGCCCCTTAATTTCCATAGAAACAAGACAAAAATAAATACTTTTATTAAAACTATCACTGTAGCAACAATCGTTGCTCAATTTTCATGATTTTTTCACTAATTTTTTTAGAAATTATTAATCTTTAAGAAAATATTACTTTTGTCATAGTATATACATGGTAAGTACTTTATATATATTACTATGTACACATAGTTCTATATAAAAAAAGATAATTTTTGAAAGCGTATTGCATGTAGAGAACTAAAAAAAAATATTTCAGCCCAAAAACGATTATATATTAGTTGATTATTTATTTTTTTACGTGAAAATAAAAAATTATTCCAATATATGTACATTTGACTTGGATATAAAAATTTTTCCAAAATCATCCTTTTTTGGCGTTTTACCTATATTTGTAGACGGAGCATTCCTAGGTAGAAAATTCCTCAAAATTACACAGTAAAACAATTATACCTCCAAATTAAATTCTTATTGGAATAAAAATATGTAAAGAATGTTTTATTGGTTCACTTAACAAGTTTGCATACAAAGAAATATTGCGCCAAAGTAAAAGAAAACTCCCACTATATAATTCGTAATTCGTCGTCACAGTTTTCATTATCATCTAAATCAACCTCAGAATCACTTTCAAACAATAGTAGTAAGATACGATCCTGAAAATTACTCATTTAGTCGAAATATCAACACACAAATACATCGATCACAAGTTTTAGGTTACGGCAAAACACTGATGTAAACAACAACGTAATGGCGCGCTGTGATAAACATCGCCAGCTGATTTTATATGCAGTATTGTATTATGTCAACACGTAAATAAAAGATTAAAACTAGTTGATGCACTATATATTATGTTTAATTAAGTGTATAAACACTTCTAGTCTTAACAAATCACGATAATAATGGAGCATCTATATTTTATTTACATCATTACGCAATCACGAGTATACTCGGGTTCGCACGTCCGGGCCACTCACGGCCGCCCCGAGTATACTCGGGCTTGTTAGCCAATGGGTTAAAATCCTTCTTCATGTAAAGAGTGGTGCACAACACAAAAGAGGCACATCAGAATTATAACTTGAAGAACAGGAGTGAAATAAACATCCCATGTTGTCGGCTCAGTAAGACTGCAAAGAGCAATTCAGTGTTAGCAAGATTTTCAACAGACTGCCATTGGCTGTACGTGCATCGAGGCGATATAATGCTCCTAGGCACTTTTCGGGAATAAGACGAGGAACGATACATTGTTCCAAAGCACTTTAAGCATAAACAAGATATATAAATAGAAGGTGGAAAAAATCTGATTCACTGCCGTTTGAATTCATTACCTTGAATTCAATTAATGCTGCCATGGTAAAATCTTACTTTTATTGTTTAATGGTTAAGAATATAACCCAGAAATTTAAATATAAAATAATTTTAATAACTGTGTGTAAAGAAAAAAAGTCAATTTTACCATTAGTTAATACAAATGTGAAAAATAAAAAGAAGTATTTACATTTGCAGGCTCCTCCACTAAGAGTCTGAACAGAGAAAGTGTCGGCCTATTGTCCAAAACTCCCTGATCGAGTCCTCTGTTGTCATCCTGCAGCAGTCTGCGATCTTGCATTATCTACAAAACAAAAGAAATTGGTGTATGAATGAGTTAGTAATAAATATCCCTCACAAGAATAAATATGAAGTATTATTGATGTCTCCTTGAAGGATTGTTGGTTCTGCATACCACTTTTATACTGGCTGTCATTTTGTATGACACGGTAAAAGCTAAGCTTGTTAAAAATAAATTAGTACTTTCTCAAAATAATAGTTTTTTAAAAATTAAAATAGTTTTTTAAAGTATTGCTTTACATACTAAAGACTGAGGAAAAATAGACTTTTCACTGGATTCATGTACTTCTTGAGCATTACAAACCTCTCTTTTAGTCAATCGGAAGATTCAAACAGTAAAACTTGTTTATATATGATATCAAATTATATATTTTGATAAATCCTAATTTATTGAATTTTAATAATCATAACAAAAATACACGTAACACAAGTGCTATTCTAGAGTCCCACCGCCTCAGGAAAACAGCAAACAGTCACATTGTTAATAAAAATGTACAGTGTTTAAAAAAAAATTAATAAGTGTACATCCTTTCGAAAAATTAAAAATTTGCTTTACAGATGGCTACTGGAAAACACTTTCTATAGTCTGAACGATTTTCTTACTTTGAAACATGTAAAATTATAGAATAGTAAAATATTGATGTATAACGTTGCAGTTATGATTTAATTGTAAAATTGTTAATTGTAAAATTCTATAAAGGATCTATAATTTTATGTTTATTTTAGTTTTTAGATAACAAAAGCTTGTGACTTTTTTACTGTAATTCTGACATTATCAGTGATATTTATGTCCAAACAACAAATAAAGAGTTATTATTTTTTTACAAGAAGTCTATTCACCTATTATATATAGTTAAAAGTGATGCTGTCCGTGACAAACGATGAACTAATCTACATTGTTATTGTATTGATGTCTTAATATATATGTTTAGTGTTTTGATTTTTAAACTCCTTACGTCTTCCAAACTAAAAATGCATCTGCACTATTTTTAGGTCACCTTGATGTATGTCAAATCCTTTGGCTATAAATCAGCAATTTGGAATTGAGCTGTTGACGATCCTAACTTAATCTAAATCCACAATTTCCCAGTCGTCACCTCTATCTGGCCCTCCCTGAGCGACGCGGCACCAAGCGGTTGCGCTGAGAGCAGTGTCAGTCGAGTCTCATCGTCTTCTATGTACATCGCCGACGGCATTGGGTAGTAATTGGCCTGTAGCGGGATTTTGGTGTACTTCTTGCGCTTTATCATCTGAAAAAAATTTAAACCGACTATACCAAAGTTTTTATTTATTTATTTTATTATAAGGGGCATGTGATCCAGGTTATGTTTATTTAGAGAACCATTCTGACATTTCCCATTTAAATGAACATAAAATTGTACGGACTCAACTCAGAATGATCAACTCAGTATTTGAACAAAAACCTCCAAATTGTACTGACAGTGCAAAATGTGTCTACAGCTTAGCTCACTCTTTGAGAATTGAAAATTTATACATACGGTATAGCAAAAGTTTATTCTATTTAATCCGGATTGAAGTGACCCAGACTGAGCTTCTGAAGAAATTGAGTTCGTACAAAAATAATTCCACAGCCATAGGCATTCTTTATTTGCGACCAAAATTTCCAAATTTTACAAGATTTTAACAGTTTTTAATTTTGTTTAGCAATTTATTTGTTTGTGCAAGAGTTCTTATGAAATAATGTAATAAACACTGCAATAAATTACATACAGCTTATTTATTTATTATCCAATGGAAGCACTATTTTACTTCTTTTACATGAAAATTTATTAACAGAAATATTAAAGTGACTGAAATTATTTTCAAATCGCCAATTCATAGCGAAACGTTACGACCAACATTAAGGACACAATAAATATTATCATTGTACATTACAATACTGTTGAGGAGCATCACACTGTATATAATGCAGAACCGTATATAATTAGGTAAAAAGAAAGGATTTACCCCCTCAAATTACAACATCAGTTTTGAGGAATACAGTAGAACCTCGATACTTCGACTCTCGATAGTTCGACACTCCTGATAGTTTGACATGGTCCATGACAACTTAACCTGTTAATAATGACCGATAGTGTCCATGTTGGAGCCTGACAAAGGTGAAAATGTAAATAAATTGGTGAATGATTTGAATGTTGTTTATGTTACAGTTCAATTAGGTTATGGTTTCACTAAAAATTAGTGTTTCTTAAATTCAAATTATGATTTTTATACCCCCAGTGTTAAAATTTCCCACATACTCCCTATAGTTCGACATTTCGATAGTTCGACACTCTTCAAGTCCACAAAGTGTCGAACTATCGAGGTTCTACTGTAACCTGATGCCATTACATGCGTGTATAGTAAACTACAAACCACAGTTCATTCACGATAAACAGCAAATTATAAAAATAAATTTTTGATTGCTACTGCATGAAATCAACATATGAGTGCTGACAACATGATTCTCACATAATGTTCATTAAAAATTACCAATTTAGATTTGTTTTTGTAAAGTCATTTTTTTCCTCAACCCCACTCACCTGAAGTCCATTTAGATCTGTGTAGAACACATTATTGTTATTAATGTTGCTTGAAATCCTCATTGCTAGTTCATAGTTGCTGTTGATGGAGGAAATATCAACTAAATTGTGGACTTCCAAGCCAAAACCATCGGACCCTGTTAAAGATCAACAAAAAGTAGAAAAAAATGTCATTTGAAAACATTTTTTTATAAATGGTCATAAGTAAATTTTCTTTACAGGTCTTATTATCAATTGTAATAAGACGAATGTATACAGTCTTTTACATTGTTTATTAAGTAAAATACATGATGATGTGATAATATTGATGTGTAATATTGTAGGTAATATCATTTTAAATTAATTTCTATTTTTCTTACTTAAACTTCCACGATGAAGCATAGAATACGGCAGTGGCGGCTCTCCCATAAGGACTCCCGGATGCTCCCCACACCCCCAATGATTATATTGAGACCGATAACTACTCATATCATTTCAAGGCAATTTTAAATTTTTATGTTCATGTACTACTCGACTCGACTCAAAACTTGAGTAAACAATATGATTGTAATTTTAGATGTCCAGATAGAATGAGGAAAACAGACCCTTAACATAAAAACTCTACAGTTGTCTATTGTTAAGCAAGAACATAATAAAATATACCCTATTTACATCCCTACATCAATTATTATTAGTCTAATTAAGAATTCATACGAGGTTTTTAAACTATGGCAAATAATTTTTGTGTTTGATTAACCACGAAATTTGATTTATGAACCATCACAGTCCCATTTAGTTTGGATAATCAACACACTACTGTTAAAGTTCCAAAGAATACTTTTTAAATCACCAACCTGGAGAGTTGAACAGAATAACAGTGTGTTGTACATTTGGCAACTGCACAAACACTTTAGACATGATCTGCCCGTAGAAGACCAGAGTGAGCGGGGATTGGAAGCGAAGGTTCTCGCCTTCCCCGTCCGGCAAGAAGAGGTAAGCCCCGGACCGATCTCTACCTGGTCTGGAGGAATACCTGCAAAATAGTGGTGAGATTAGATGAGGTTGAGAGTTTACTGAACTGAACTTGAAACTAAAACATAATTTGTATTCTTCCTAGAAATCTTCACAACTAAAATCACATTACTATCTTATGATTTCAGCACTTACACTACACAGAATAACAAGTGCCAACTTAAACCATAAACATGTCATTACAAAAAAACTTAAGGAATTACAAATAAAGTTTAAATAAATGAATGTAAAATATTTGACCATTCATTTTTTTATCCTTTGAGCATGGAGGCCCTAAAGGTGTGGGGCTTAGATTAGTCACATCTGCCAAAGGCCAGCCCTGTTTTAGCACAAGCAAATTACCTAGTGCAAAGCATTGTCCTGCTTTCTTTGATAGTAATTGTACCAATTTGCTTGACCTAAATTACTTAAATCAACTATGTGCAGAAAATTTGTCCCGAGTCATAATTAATGAACACTGTAAGAAATTTTTAAGAACCAACAAAAATATTAAAAAGGAATTTATTGATTGTAGAATAAATTTTCCAAAAACTGAGAATTTTACAAATACCATTTACACTGTAGTCGAAAACTACTACATGTGAAGATTTAGGCCTGCGACCATGTAACATTCTTGTTTTGTGATCCGCACAGGCCAAATCTCCACATCTTACTTTCCACATAAAATACCATCTGAAACAATAAAAGATTATTAAAAATAGTGAGTAAACACAACGTACTTGACAAAATTGAGATGTAGGGGCACAGTTTTGCCGGTTTTTTTCAACGTGACTGCCTTAAGCAGGCTGGTCTTGCTGAAGGCTGCCGAGATGACACTGTTTTGTATGGAGAACTCCTTATCATTGTCAAAATCACTGACCCAGTCCTCGAACATCTCTTTCTGGTTGTGAGTCCAACCCGAGTTTAGAACCTTGATTTTGACCCTTGACGCTCTGGAACAAGAGAAATAAATTAATATATTAATGATGAGTCAATTCATAAACTATTATATTTCCATATGCACGATTTTTTCTAAATAATGGGTTTGCTATCAATTTTAGGTTAAAATAATGCTAACATTAATGGCTAATGTTAAAAAAATATTGAAAATTTTATGGCCTGTTCATCTTGCTCTTAGTTATGAACATTCTGTTATTAAATGGAAAACCAACCTCTATTATATATTTGAGCAAACGTGGTTGACCCGAGTGGCAGCTGATCTGTTGATCTGCGATCGGTTAAAAAAGAGTCTACTGTAGCAATTTATGCTAATGAACCATCGAAGAGCTAGAGGTGTAACAAATGACTATAGTAACTTGTATGGTAACCACCATACACTCGTGTGAATCCTCACTGAAGTTTCAAGCTGTGGTTTCAAAATTAATCCTTTTCTGAGATGTTAAGGGTCACTTTAGATGACAGAGTGTCGACCAATTAATTTACATTAGAGGGTAATTAAGTCATTTAATGGACAAAATACCAACTTGGAGCTGTCGTCGGGTGAAACGAGGTGGATGAAGTACGTAGCCATTCCGAGGGCGTCCACACTGACGACGAACGACAGCTCGTAACACTGACTGTGAACGTCCAGCAGCTGGCAGTGGGGCTCCACCTGGGCCTGCAGCACGTTGCCCTTCCAGTCGGTCACCTGCATTGCAGAGGTGGAATAGATACATGGCTATCATGAGGGCAACTGCATTGAAAAATTAAGCAACTGAGCAGGCTTGGTGATTTGCTCCAGTGGCTTAAGCTACATAAGTCAAAACGCCAGGCCTGTTAATTTTAAGTGTGAATTTTAGAACACTAAAAAAATTAAAAAATCAAGGAAGTTGTTGTTTTAAAATATGTGAGCATGTGTTTGACACAGGATACAATGTCAAGTGAGAAAATACAGACTGGTCTTCACATCTTGAGTTAAGATTCACAATACTCATGCATCGTGATGCTGTTTTCAAATGCAGGGTAGCAGTAATAAAATTTGATAACTGCAAACTAAAGACTGCAAGAGCTGCAATTTTTGAGGTTCTGGCAACGAACTCCCTAATCAATACAGGCCCTGCAACCTGCCACTAGCACACTACATATTGTGAGTTATGTGGCCTGAAAAAGAGAGGTCATGATTCAAGAAAACTAGGATGAGTTTTACATTGGTGCAAGTGGACCAACTCGTGCTGTCAAGAGATACCTCGACACACCTCTTTAAGTAGGGTCTGTATGTGATCTTGCCGTACTTGTAGCGAAGAGTACATTCCTCCATTAAGTTTTTTTCGCTGTATCAACACCATTGACATTATTGTTAATGTGTACTAAACGCTTTTAGGGAAAGTAGTCAAAACCTCTCAAAGTTTGAGGGCATTCCGGGAATCAAATCCGTGACATCTTGAACTGAAGTTCAAGACATTAACAGATGAAGCAACACACAAAACTGTTCAGGTAATTTCAGTTCCTGTATCAAATCAGGATCGTAGTACAAATGCAGCTCACAATTGCCAGCTTAAAAATGTGGAGTGCAGGCTTTAAGCAGTTTCCTTGAGACATCTCTCTTCCTCTCCTGAGAGCAATTGGCATATCACCTTCAAATTTCGTGACCTGTGTTCAGTTAACTAAGTATGAACTGACCCACTGAATCACTTCTGCTCCAAAGCCATAGTAATTTATTTTTGCTAACAGTCTCTTCCTCATGATTAGTGTGGTCTGTAAGTAGTCTAACATTACTAGTGTACTCCATTTTCATTATTTTCTGTATCATTTAATTCACTAAAGTAATTTACCAGAGCAGTGCGAGTACTGTGGTCGTACCTTGAGGTCAGGAGTGGACACCCGCAGGGTGATGACCTCCTCGCGTGGCCAGGTCAGGGCGTTGTACACGACCACCCGCTGCTTCTCCCGCACCGAGTTGAACACCAGAGTCTTCTGATCTGGCAAGCTGTAGGCCAACTTCCGTACATGGTCCAGGTCAAAGTGAATTGCATCCTCGTCCATCTTGTATGCATTCTGTGTAAATGATACCAAACCGTGTGGTTAAGACTTTGTATTTTAGGTTTTAAAATTAAAATGTCCAGTATGTCTATAAACTGAAGTCAAATTTTAAAGTATGTTTAAAAGGAATGCCTCATATGAATGAGATTAAAATAGATGAAAAAAGGGTCTGGGAGTGGTGATGGAGTTTAACTTTTTGTGGACAAATGCATGGTTTTTCAGTCATGCCATATTACACTGAGTGCAACTTTTTGTGAACAAATGCTTGATTTTTCAGTCATACCATATTACACTGAGTGCAACTCGGCATTTCATCACCACTTTTTGGCATGATGGCCATTTTGTAATGACCAGTTTTGTGACCTGAACGGCATATTGTCGAGAGCCGATATGACAAGGTTTGATGGAGTGAAAGGCAGTAGTAATATTGGATCCTGGCAATTCAATGACATTGCCCAAGTTCACATTGAGTTGAGTTTGAGAGCTTTTACATTACCTGTGCTATAGTATTCTAATTTTGGATATTTTCACAAAACACAGCCAACTTTTGCAATCATATTGATGGATTCAGCACTTGCTACGTTAAGTACATTTACACAAAGTAGCCAACATTTTTTCTGACTATAATTTATTTTAAAGTTGTTTGCGCTGATAGAACTGAGCTAAATTTTTAGGTTTGCCAATATCTACTTTTGAATTTAAAATTAAAATTGAAAACATCCTTATTAAATCTATATTAATTTATCTTTATTAAAGGCCTAAAAAACATGGAATTAATTTTTATTTCTTGAAAAATAAAATAACACAAAGTACAAAAAATAAGAAAAAAGGCCCAATCAAAATTAGAGAAATAAATAAAAGTTTCATGTAAGTGCTTTTAGATTAGGGGCCTATACATGAATTACGGAAGTTTCTTGCGAGTTTTTGCGAATCAAAATTATTGAGTAGTGTAACAAATTTGACAGAAACTTAGTCTTAATGATTAAAACCTGTGTTTTGTACCTTAAAACACAACCATATAACAAATATATAAAATATATAACCATATAAAAACAAGAACCGGAAATAAACCATAGAATTAACCAGGCCAATAAAAGTATGTTTGCATGTAACAAAATTCTAACCTCAAAAATTCTATCACGTGAAACCAAAATCAAAGTGTACCACTCAATTATCCGTCCAGTCTTGTTATATGGAGCAGAAACATGGATATTAAATAAAAAAGAAGAAAGAAAGCTCATTATTTTTTAAAATAAAATTTTAAGAAAGATTTTTGGAGCAGTATGTGAAAATGGAGAATGGAGAATTAGGCACAATGAAGAGTTAAGGAATCTGTACAGAAATTTTGATATCGTGGCCCATGCTAGAACTAGACGTTTGAGATGGGTTGGGCATGTCTTGAGAAGGGACAGAGGTTCATTGCTGAGAGAAGTAGGAGAAGGGCAGCCGAATGGGAGAAGACCTCCAGGAAGGCCCAAGAGAAGATGGTGGGACAGTGTAAAAAAGATATTAGAAGAGCAGGAGCAGATATTGAAGAGGCACAGGACAGGGACAGATGGCGAGCAGTTGTTGGCGAGGCCAAAACCCTACTCGGGTATCAATGGCCATGGGAGTAAGTAAGAGTAAGTAAGTAAGTTTTGTACCTTGGATGGGCTGAGCAGGTAGTGAGCCATCAGCTGAATCACATGTTGGCAATTCTTAATGGCCTCGAGCATCCTGAGAAAACACCAAAAGTGTAAATTAGTAAATCACATATTCGATTGCACACTCAACATTTTGATTTCATTACAATTAAAATATAATACATTACCAATACAAGAACAGCTTCATTGAATTTGATATTAAAAACAAGATCAAGTTAGGATTAGCAAAAATATGTCGGTTGCTTTGGGCAAAACATAAGGTTCATGTGAAACTCAAGAGTTCATTTTTGTGGTTCGGATCCCACGTTAAACTGTAGGTCCTTAGATACCATCAGCTGCATCTATCTTCAATAATTTATTTCCTATTAATAATTTTCTTTTGGTAAATGGGCTTGTATAATTTCATATTTATTTTGAAGATTTTAAGCATGAAACTTTTTATTAAACTTGTAAGAGGATTTTTCAGCAATAACTAATTTAGTGGAAATTAGTTATTAATACTGTGTACTGACATTCATATAATTTGCCCTCGGAGACATTAAAATGATGTCATAACTCGGCCTCCTGCTTTTTGGATATCCGGCGCGGCCGTCCGCCACTAAAGGCCAGGTAACTGAGAGTCTACTGTATTTTTATAAAACATTAAATGTATTAAAATGTGTGGTTCCGCTTTACACAAAACCACCATCGCTGCAAAAAACCTATTCACTCAGACTGCTGGGAGATAACTTGATTCGGCCTCACTTGTTGGCGTAGTCCTGCACCACATGATCCTTGGCGGTGCCGGTGACACCGTCGTGGTGTTGGAACAGTGCCAGGCTGGAGCGTGCGGTGTACAGCGCACCATGCAGTCGTGCGGGCACGGCGAGTCCGCGCAGCCACGCCAACGACAGCGCCAGGTCTGCGCCGCGCAGGTAGTCCTGTAGCACGCGATCCATACGCTTGTAGAACGGCCGAGACGTGTAGTACCTACCACCGCAACACACATTGATACAAATCACAAATCTCTTATGTCATCTTAGTTTATTGGGAATCATAGGAATAACAATATTTTACGTTAGAAGGTACAGTAAATCCTCAAAAAAAATGTTCAATAGTGACTTAGGCACTATCAAGTTTGGTGAATGTTGCTTTTCCAGGAACTGAAATTACTTCTACCAATTACTCTGTTGGACTGAGTTACACCGGCTCTCAATGACTTATGATGATACTCTGGAGAAAAATGGTTGTAGCGATGGAAACGAGTTACTTGGCTAAAAATATTCATCCAACACTGTAATATCGCCTGTCAAAGATGATTATGTTGCAGAAAGGCCTAATACAACTAAACTAATAAAATATAGGCTATGGTCGTTCAGAGCGGTAATTTAACCACCGTTGCCTATACAAAAGTTGAATTCTTAAAATGATCATAGCAGAATGAAATCTACAATATCAACCATTGAACCACAAGACCATATCCCGAAAAGCATTTAGTGAGCCGCAAGACCACTACAGTTGCATAGGAGGTATTCAGTTTATGTCAACCACTACAGTTACTTAGGAAGTGTTCTGTTTGCTTTACTGTGCACAATATGGTTTCAATGTTAGCTTAGTTTTTTTATTTAAAAAAAACCAAAAAAACTTAAGAATTTGAAGGATTGAAAATATTACACCCTTGATAAGGAGTGGGCCAATGAATATGGCACATACAGTGGATTCCTCTTAACCGGCCTACGCTTTTAACCATTCTAAACAGTTTCCTTGTGCCTGTACATACTTGCTTTCTGGAAATAAACATTCTCATTCTCATTCATTCTCATTCTCAGTCACAATAACAACCTCTTTTTAACTGGCAAACTAAAGACAACTATAAACCACTTTGTAACTAAAACATATAGGAAAGGCAGTGGTGATTGCTTATTAATAAATTACACCATAAGTAATGTAGTTAAAGATGAAATAGGTTCTAATGAAATACTAACCCACTCCAGTAATGGTCGTCTCTGTCTGCGTAAGTAAAGAAGTCTCCGGACAATGAAGGGAACTGCTCAAACGGCTTCTCACTGTGGACTGCCTCAAAGTAGTCTGACAAAGTACCAAACTGTGCCTGTGTACAACATTGTTATAAACAGCAAGCCAACATCGGGTACATTTTACAACAAAAAAAGAAAGGCAAATCATTTGTGAATTGTAGGTATTAAAAATGTTTTTTCACCCAGATGTTCTAAATAAGTAGTAAATTGTCAATTACTCTGTGCTTTTCAATGACAAGAAGGTCAGTATGACGTAAGTAGTCCACTTTGTGCAACTAGAAATTTGTTTCTAACCGTCTTGAAAGTAAGTCATCTTTTTAGTAGTTAACAGTTCGCTTCTTTCATAATTTCCATGATTTCTCTCTATATTTAACATTGGTTCTGGAATCGAATATTAACTTCATTAAAACCCAAATTTAGTTGACAACCATATGCCAAACTGTTCTTACACTGAAATTATTCATAGAACAGGTATTTATAGTTTTACATGGATCATCTCACAGTATGAACCCACTGAAAATGCATTCTCATCGGTTGTACCCCAGGAATGTGAGCACCACCAACCAGTGACTTTGTAGTAGTCAGTGAGTGGTTAGTGTATGCCCAAAATGCAAATGGTCACTGCCACTTTGCGCATGTCATGTTGTCTCTAGACAACCAATCCTATCATATCTTGCAGACATAGTTTTTTCAACAACCAACAAAGACAAATGGTACCTTACTAACAATACATTCTGGCTGGCGAGAAAACAAATTACTCGAAAATAACCAAAGCGGAAATTTTGGTCTGTTAGTTAAGTAACCACATGGGCTCTGGTTAGTGAACAGTGAACAGTACGCTGTGCTCATGTTCCCGGAATACAACCATTAACAACTGAAAACAGTCTTAGTTTTAACAGCATGAAAGTCAAAGAAAGCAAGCAGGCAAAACCTGAACTTCATTTTAATTTAAAACATATTCCTCTTTATGCCCCGCACATCATTAGCACTTTTTACATCTCGATAAGGATTGATCCGAAAACCCGGGCCTTGTTAAGTGTAAAATTTTTATGTTAATGCAAAAGGTTTTGTTAATTGATAACTCAAAGACAAAGGACAAATAGCCCCTTGCTCTGTTAAGGGATCAAAATGTAACTTCAGAATGTGAAACAAGTACTTTAACCACTTAGAAATAAAAAAAATATAAAAACTGTAAAAACACTCATCCCAAAAAATTAAAATATATGTTCCCCTCAATTTCACAACAAACTTTTAAAATATTGTACCTGAACATTTAGCTGTGGGTTGCTGTTCATGTAGTCGAACAGCCTCTGGTAGTTGGTGTACTGGGCGTCCCACTCAGTGGCGTGGTCGTACCTGAAGTCATCTCCCAGCGGCGCGATGACCACATCCGTCGCGTACAGCTGAGCCTTCTTGCGCCACTGGTCCAGTATCATCTCTGCCCTGAAATAGTCATGTTAGTATCATCTCTGTTCTTGAGATTTTTACAGAGATGACAAGTGTTTTTACCCATAAAATCTCAAATTGACACATGTGTTGTATATATTATGCTTTTTATTATTGTTGAATTTAGCACTATTGGTAGCTTTGGTGACCCTTTATCAATAGGATGTCTGATAGTACGTCAAAAATATACTACATTAGTGAGCCAGTCATCCTAACTAAATGGGACTGGGGAGGTTCAGTTTAATCAAATTGTTCAGGTAATACAACTCTAAAATTATTTAAACCTGATCAATCCTTAGAAAATACTACAATGTATATGGTAAAAGTTGATAATAAATATAAAATGAAAATATGAATTCAAGAAAATATTACATTAAAATGTAGGCCTATTAAAAATATGCTTTACTACCTATAGTATAAAAACATTGCATAAAATACCATACATTATTAACTACAATGAGAATTATACAATGTCACCCTATGTCGGATGAATACAACTCATCCCCCCTCCACACATTCCAAAGTGCTTTGTATGGCATAGGTTGTCTCCTCGCAACTTCCGATCCCAAACGAACTTGAACACTCATTATTATTTTTATTCCTATCAATAAAAATTTTTCTTAAGTCTTGCCCAATTATCAAGCGTAATGGATTGTAGGATGCCAGATTGGAGGAAGATTACTGAAATATGTACATAATGAAATCTGTTCATATCATAAACAAGTTAATAACTTGATGACAAGAATACTTTGATGACATTTCATTGAATTTGTGGAAATTAGGCAACAAAAATGAGTCAAATTTATTTTTTTTTTGCAATTAGTTTAGGTTAAGTATCTTGTACAGGTAAGCACATCTCTTGAACCAATTACCGCAACCCTCGCCAGATAAAACAAAATTGGAGTTTTTATTGTAATTTTTCCTTATTCATTCTGGCCATTTCAAATTACAATCACATTGTTATTTTCTGAAAATCATAGACTTTCTTAGCAGTTTAGATTGTTGGTTGGGTTGTTTGCTCATTATATTAATAATTTCCAAACAAGAAATACATAATAAGCTATGATAAAACAAAGCTCAAAACACAACAATTTATTATTTCTTTATATTTGTTTGCCATTTTACACTGACGCTTTTTAATACTATTCACTGAATTGTCAGCTGTTCAAGCATTAGGGTAACTGATGGTTTGGTGATAATTTATGCTCTACCGTAAACAACTTGATTGTAGATTATGCTATCCCTAGTGTGTCCCTGTGTGTGACCACTAGTTGGTGACATGAGTACCTGTGAGCGACATTGCTGTCCGTGATGACTTGCGGAGGCACGCGCCAGGGGCAAGTGACTCCGTATCCTGGCAACCGCTTGAAGTCAAACTGACAGCAGATTTTGGGGTCGGGGCCGCACGTGTGGGGAACATCGTACCCGTAGAACGGCATCATGTGGGTCAGCAGGTCGGTTGTTCCATTGTTGTCTGCAAACAATTGTAAAAATCAATTGAGCCATCATTATTTATTACATTGTGCACAAGAATAGGGTCAGAACAGTTTAATCACATAAAAAATAATAGAAATAATTAAAAATTTTAGATTTGTTTAAAGGCAGTGGATCTGTCATGCTTAGTTAGAAAACTCATAAAAAGAGAAAAAGTAATCTCTATTAACTAGTAAAACAAGCTTTACATCAACTGCCTTAATGATTTTTTTAGGAACGAGAATATCTCCATCTCCTAGTTTTTAGGAGAACGGTTATGTTATAAAAATAACTTTAACCTGTGTTGTTGAACTAATTCACATTACAATGAAAATAAGTATTATTTTATGAGAAAGAATTACAAAACTGTTTAACATAACTGGAGTACTCCAAGGAGGGACACTCATGTTTTTATAAGTATTATTTTATAAGAAAGGATTACAAAATTGTTTACTCAGGTTGAAATAATGAAATGTCTACCAACACTACTCAGTCAGTATAATTGCATTTATTCAGTAGTTGTATACAATACGGTAAATATATATGGAAGATGTTATAATGGCGATCTATTTTGACCGGTCACACGGGTCATCATTAATTTATTTACCATCTTGCATACAATTACAGTGTAAATGTAAACATATCGATTGGTTTTGAAAGTTTATTTCATTATTTCAACTTGAGTAACAAAACTAACACGTATAAAGCTAATCAAGAAAAAATTGTTTAACATAATTTTAGTGCTTCAACAGTCAAAATATCTCTGAACTTAAACTATGAAAATAATTTCTTTACAGAATCTGTACTAATAATTTTAATTTTAAAAAATAGTAGCGTGGCGTTTGATAGCATAAGTTTTGTAACTAATTAATCCTTGACTGATATGAATATTACACTAATTAAACCAAACTACTAAATAGCTAACTCTCATCAATGCAATGAGACTGGTTGTTTTTGGATTATTAGACTTTGAAAGTGGTTTGTTTATAAGACATATTAAAGTAAGTCTACTTAGAAGTTACGAAATGTTAATGAATTTTTTTTGTTTCCCTTACAGAGTAAAAAAAAGACATAAAAAATAAAATAGTAACGCAAAGTAGCTAAAATCAAGACATAAATATTCATCAGTACCTACCCCAAATCTGTCGCCATCTAAATTCTAGTTGTTTGTTTTTAGCTAGGTACTTCTTGACAGAGTAATGTGTTCTTTGGATAAGTATTGCCTCTATCCCGGTTTTCTTCAATATGTAAGGTTGGGTTGCCGAATGGCCAAATGGGTCTATTGCCCATCCAAACCTAAAAACAAAATATGCCTTAATTAAATTCTGTTGTTAGTGTGACAACACCAAAAACTTTACACATAAAATATTCAGAAACTCGGAATGATCGTTTTCGGTCAGGCTGCACAAGTTTTTCGAGTTGCAGAATTGATTTTGGCAGCTTGTTACTATCAACTAAAGTTAACAATAACAAGCTACCGGAAGCGCTTCTGCAACTAAAAAAAACTTGTGCTCCCCAGTGGGCAACAATCTCCTCAAGTTATTAAACACCTTTGCACTGGAAATTTATTACTATTGCCGGATTGATTTCTTCTCACAACAAAAACCAACCAGGTGGTGGCTCTCAAAGGGTAAACCGATCTGTGACAACATTGCTGGGAGGGTCCAAGTAAAACAGTCAGAGGCAGGCTTGGCTAGCTTTGATGAAATCGGTTTGTTTTGAAATTTAAAATTAATTGTTTTAAACACTAAATTTAAAATGTAAACTTTTTACAATTCAATCATTTTTTGTATTAAAAATGATAATATAACCTTTAAGGGTGAGAGAGAATTTGTTAATGAAGTTGAGGAGCAGAGTAAAAAAAAAAAAAAAAAAAAAAAAACTCTTTAGTTACCAGCTTTGACGTGTCGAGTTTTTTTTCACGTATCTGTGTGCTGGAAAATTATTTTCAATTTAAATGAGTACAATTACTCCTCCAGTTTGGGCATGAGTTACAATTATAAAAACTGTCTCAGTTCACTGAGACAAACTTTCTCTCAGGAATGAATAGCAAATTTTTTTATTTAACAACAGTTTTCATGGCTCGGTCGGAGGTGTTGTAGGCTACGGCCACTGGAGCAGCATTAGTTTGTTTTTAAGCTTCTTTTAATGGTGACAAGCAAATCTTCTTCTAAATTAACAGTCTTTTTGAAAATAATTTAAAAAAAAACTTTTTAACACTTAAGCTCCAAAACTAATGAAAGCAAATTTTCTTAGAGATGTTTATAGTGTCATTTAATTCGGCTTCTAATCCCTAATAAACCACACTTTAAGTCTAAACAACAATGTTCGGGCCAACTCTAAGAAATTTGAATTTTTCAGGTTTTTTGAGTTTTTAGGGGTGGATTGCTCGTAAGAAAAATAAAAAAATTAAAGCAACGCTTGGAGATGTTATAAATTGGGAACTACAAACAAAATTTCATAAAATCGGCGTATAGGGGCTGTGTAAGCTTATTGTGGTAGCTCTGTTAACATCTAGACACACATACTTAGGCCTGCACACAGAAATAGTCAACTGAAAAACCACTTATTGAATTCATGGGACAAAAAAGCAAATATTTATCAACAATTCAAAAAGTTTGAAAAATTTGTCAAATACCATAACTTTTATGTACAGTGTGTAAATTAAGTATGGAAACAAATCTTTATTTTAAAAACTAAAATAAATAGAAATATTTAATTTATGGCTTTAATTATAAACAAAGATTGCAGACTTTTTGACATAAAAAAAACATATTCAAACCCCTACAAGGGTGAGGGGTTAGGGGTAACTTTTTTCAAAGAGCAACTTCTATCGAGTGACCTCTCATTTTGTTAGGTTTGTCAAAAGAAATACAATGCCGCAAACCCAACCTCAAAAGGACGACTGAGTAAAAAATGGCAGGTGATCAAAATTTGCATTAAAATCTTATTACCAAAAATAAAAATTGCAATAATTCTTGATGCATTAAACGTTTTGAGGTCGAGTTTATGTCAAATTGCTCAGAATACAAAGCCCTTTAAAATGATGTATCATATGACGTAGGCCAATGCAGTTTCCCAGACGACTTCCACTAGGGTCGTTCCCTAAAGGATGTCATGGGAAAACCTTCATTGGCCTACGTCATATGACACGTCATTTTAAAGGGCTTTGCATTCTAAGCAATTTGCCACAATCCCGAACTAAAAAGGTCAAATGTATGGGGAGTTATTGCACTTTTTGTTTTGTTTTGATTTTAATGCTAAGTTTGATTGCTTCAATTTTTTACTTGGGCATCCTTTTGAGGTTGGGTTTGCGGCTTTGTATTTCTTTTGACAAACCCTACAAAATGAGTCACTTGATATGAGTTGCTATTTGAAAAAAATAAGTTACCCCTAACCCCCCACTCTGGTAGAAGGTTGAACATTTTTTATGTAAAAAAGTCCATAATCTTTACAACAATTAATGCCACAAACCAAATATTTCTATCAATTTTGGGTTTTAAAATACAGATTTGTTTCCATACTTGATTTACACACTGTACATAGGCTATTATGATACAGGGGATCTACCTGGGCGTGACGTTCAGGTGCTGCTGCAGCCAGTGGTGGCCGTGGGTCAGCTGCTGGATGATGGAGTAGTAATGCGCATTGGCCTCATCGTTCATAACCCAACCTCCGGTCACTATCTCCAACTGCCGCCTTGCCAGCAATCTGCCGACAATACAAAGACCATGGCATAAAGACAGGACAAGTTCATTAGGGTTTTAACCACACATAAAATGTGCCAATGGCTGCTACTGAATGAGCTTATGCAACGGTGACTTACACTCTCGTTCATCCAGCTCGACAAGATTCAAAACTGTTTCGCCTAAACTGATGATTTCAGGATTTTTAAACAATGAAAAGCTTATATGTGGATTTCAGCACTTTGTTATTTGTTGTCCACAGCACACGAATGAATCATACTTTGCTTCGCGAGGCGCTTTTAATCTGTGTCCGTCGATGGGATTGACACAGTAGGATAAGCATATGAATGGGAATAGGACAGGGAAGTAAACATTCGCTGTCAGTATCATGACTGCACCTCCATTACGTAGAATGGAAATTCACAGTTGAACTTTAGAGAGAGACTTTAGAGACTTCATTTGAAACACCGACGCACTTTGGCGTATTTTAAGGTGAGTATGACTGAAGGGGTGAGTGTGATGATTGTGATGGATCAGATGAGGTGTAGCTTTGTTACTGACAAATATCAGCTGTTTTTATTTGTCAGGATCATTAATTAATAGCCCAATGACCAAAGGCAGCTGGGTCCAGTATAGAACCATCAAAAAGCACTAACTTTTCTCAGGATCGAACCGGCTACCTTCAGATTCAAAGGCGAGCTCTTTAACCACTCAGCTACCCAGCCAGTAGCTGATGAGTAAAAAACACAAGAATAAACTTTAAGTAATTAAAAGAACTAATGCCAAAATACAATACAATTTTCTTTATTGTGCATTCATTAAGAATTACAATAGTGCCAAAAATACATAAAATACAAGTTATTTTTCAGTGTGTCTTCAAAAAATTCCTTTAGTGAGTAGTAGGGTCTTTCAACTAGCCACTTCTTTAGTTCCTTGTGTAGCTTATTGCCAGTCAAGTTTCTCAGGCGGTCCGGAAGGTGGTTCTTCAGTTTACAGCCAGCATAGGATGGGTTTTTCTCCCACAGAGTAGTACGGTGTACCGGGAGGACGAGCTTGGAGCCATGACGAGTGGTGTAGTGGTCTAGATCGTGGTTTCTTGTAGGGTTTATTTCATCTACATACATTATGGTTTGAAGTATGTAGAGAGCCACCACTGTGAGTAATCCCAGGTTGGTGAAAGCTGGTCTGCAAGTCTGAAGAGGGTCAAGATTAGCAAGAGTTCTTATGGCTTTCTTCTGAAGATTCGGTTCATGTTGTGTGCTGAGGTTCCTCCCCACGCTGTCAGGCCATATCTAAAATGTGATTCTACCAGGGCGAAGTAAGCTGTCCTAGCCGAAGAGAGTCCACCTATGTAGTTTATTCTTCGGACAACATAGATTCCAGCACTGATTTTTTTGCACAGATGGTCTATGTGCTCTGTCCATGATAATTTATTGTCAAGTATAACACCCAGGAATTTTGTATTGGTTTCTACTGTTACATCCTTTATTTGAGGGACTATGTCTTTTTTCTTACTGAAATTTAGAGATGTGGTTTTGGAGAGGTTGATTGCTAGGTCATTGTTCTTTGAATAAAGAATTGCTTTGTTTAAGACTGATTTTGAGTTAAGGAAGAGGTCCTGTGGTGTGTTGTCGTTGAGTAGAATTGTTGTGTCGTCTGCGTACATGATTGCAATGGCATTTTCGCTCGCAATTTGCTTAGGGAAGTCGCTAGTGAGTATGATGAACAGAACTGGGCCTAAAACAGAGCCTTGTGGGACTCCTCTTGTCAGCTCACTTTTTGTAGATCTGCAGTTTGTTGTAACTTCGTTTGATAAGTCTTGTAGTTCCACAATTTGGGAGCGGCCTGTTAGGTAGCTTTTAAACCATTCTAGGGCTGAGTTCCTTATTCCTAGTCTTTCAAGTTTCCTGCATATCAGGTCGTGACCCAGGCAGTCAAAAGCCTTGCTGTAGTCTAAGAAGATGGCAGAAGTGTATTGTTTGTTTTCTATCTGGTCTAGGATATGCTCAGTTAGTGCTATTATAGCTGTGGATGTGGACTTATTCTTTCGAAAGCCATGCTGGTGGGAGGTTAAGAGATTGTAGTGAGTGAGATGGGCCATTAATCTAGCCAGAACAATCTTTTCTAGGATTTTGGAGAAGGTGGAGATGAGAGAGATAGGCCTATAGTTTTGAGCATATTTAGTTGGTCCTTTTTTGTGTTTGGGGTATACCTTACTGACTTTTATGGCAGACGGGAATTTGCCTTCTCTAAATGATTTATTTATAAGGCAAACTAGAGGTGGGATGAGTTCTTGAGAGCAGTGCTTTATCATCTTTGAGAAAAACTCATCTACTCCACTTCATGTTTTAGTTTTGAGGGAGTTTATTATTGTTTTGACTTCTTCATATGATGTTGAGGTTATGGTGAGAGATGTTAGACAGGGGGGTTCCTCTCCATTCAGCGTCGTTCCTGGGTCTGTTGTTATTGCTCTGTTTTGATCTAGGGTATTTTCGGCTATCTTTGAGAAGAATGTGTTGAAATATTCCGCTATTTCTTTTGTGTTATTTCTGAGTTCGCCATTTATTTCTAGTTCTGTAAGGGGTTTTTCTTCACATTTTCCTTTCCTTTCCTTATTTATGACTTGCCATAGGGCCTTTGATTTATTATCAGCTTGTTTTATGAAGTTAGCTGTGGAGGACAGTTTTAGGTTCCTTAGTTTCATGTCATAAATCCTTTTTCTATTGATCATTTCTTATTTGTCTTCATTTTTGTTTGTTAATTCAAATTTATGCAAAGCTTTTAAAAAGTTTTCTTTAAGGGTTTTTGCTTCAGAGTCATAGTACTTAATCGGTTTTTTATTTGTGCTTATTTTAGTTTTTTTTAAGAGGACATGTGGAATCCAGTGCACTTTGTAGGATATTATCAAAAATGTTGTAAGAAGTTTCAAGATTGGGTGAAGAATATACATGTTCCCAATTTTGTAGATTAAGGAAATCCTTCAGTTTGTCAAGGTTAGTGCTGTTTAAGTTTCTTTTTATTATGAATCTTTGGGGAATGTCTTCTTGGTGTGTTTTCAGCAGGCATAGCTAGCACAGAGTTAGTACAGAAAATTGCTCTGTAATATGAAGTGGGGGCAATCTAATTACAGTTTAATTTAAAACTTTATTTACTGTGATTTTTCTCTGATTTTTCCACTCCCATATTTTTACTCTTGTATAATAGAAATTCCAATATCTTCTGGATGAATCCGCCACATTAGTTTGGATGAATGAGAGTGTACTGTAATATGCAGAACAGTATGAACAACAATGCACATAAGTAAAATATGCGAGGTATGATCATCGTGCTAAACTAATTAGGTGCAAGAACAACCATCCTGACTAAGAAGTCATTGATGAGTTTGTGATTGCTATGTCATACGGATTATTGTTTATTTAATTAACTTATGATTTAATTATACAATACACAGTAGTTTGAGAATTAATGGCTCCAGACATAATGACTCAAATCAAAATCACAAACAATCTAAGGTAGATAAGATAACTTGAGTGTAAAATTCCAAACTGATAACTCTACCTCATTTGAGATATTGCTCTTTTAAATCAGTAAGACCAACAAACACAAAAAATGTTTTAATTTCTAATTTAAAATTACTGATAATTTTATTAAAATTTTCAAATAAATAAATATTTAACAAGTTAAATATACCTTATATTGTAAGTACTTGTATGATTAAAAAACGTTTAGTAATTACCATAAAACTTATTAAAAGACTCAAAACTAATAAAGAAGTTTAAGAGGATTATTCTATAATTTAACTTTCCATTATGTAATGGTAAATTTATAATAAAACTTTATCGATTATTCCCATTATAAAATTAAATAATAATATCAGTAATCACCACAGAATATATTTCAACCTATGACATAGTCAGATATACAATTATTCATGCATGTCAGTATAATTTGGTCATTGAATTATGAAGTTCCATAAACTGAACTGTCTATTATTTAATAGAAGCTTGGATGTTAAGTTATTTTGAACCTGAAAAATTCAAAATTAAAAGTCTTGGCGGTTACATGCTGTCTGTTTTTTAAATGTCATTTTCTTTTGCTAGTATCCACGGCAGATACAATCATGAGTCATCAGTCTGAACCGGCATCGCGTGTATAGGAAATAATTAAGTTTAGTTTTTGTTTGTTAATGTGTGTTAAATGTTCGTATTGTCCGTATCTATGTTGTGTTCTTTTAAATTATTACAACAACTTTGTGTTTCAACTATTTTAATTGACTACTGTAAGCAAGATTTGATAATGGAGCAAATGCCCCAAAACTAGTCATCTCGGCCAATGACGGATCAAGGGGCGGCTAAAGCGTCAGTCATAGTGGGTTACTGAAACTACCAACATATATATGTGTGTGCATCTTTTTGCATCTTTTATAAGCATACTAAGTGCGAGAAACAAAATATAGTATTAGGTGTAAAACACTGTGGGTGAAGAAACGTTGCTGAACTTGCTGAGACCTAAGACATCAGATGGTGAGAAAGGAGATTTACCCGCTGAAAATAGGTTTACATATTAATACATGCTATTCATTGGGTACGTTAATAGCCTGGGCGCCCAGCAGTTTCAGTGGCAGCCGACAGAGACAGTCAGTATCGGGGGTCTCGCGGGTCAAAAATTCATCGTTCAGGTTTCACCTGCTCAAATTTTTAAGCTTTTTTTTAGATCCGATAAAAGTTGGAGTAGTTTTAAATGAAAGATAAAGACTTGGGCTATTTGAATTAGTTTTAATTTTTTTAAATATTCTGAGTTCATATTAAGCTATATTGGATTAACTTTGATCCATTATAGCTTGATATGGATTATAATACCCCCCGTAGCAGCAGACCTGCGTACTCAGCGAATTTCCAAAGGATCTTGAGATTTTGTATTTTCCCCATAAACACCATAGGAATGAGTATGTAGGTTTGCTGCCATTGGATGTTGTTAGAAAATGTTTGTTTTGTTAAAAAATGAAATGGTTAGGTAAGGTAAATATCAAATTGTATCAATATGCGACACTTAAATGTTCCCCATAAGACCCATGGGGATGAGTATGTAGGTTTGCCCCCATATGGGTGTTGTAAGCAAATATCAGTTAAACCCTACCTAGTGAATGTACATACCAAATTTTATCAAGTTATTCCAATAAATAAGCGAGATACAGGGTTTTGTTGATTTCCCACAAGATTAACATTGGAAACCTATTTTTAGTTTTTCTCAGTAACCTGTAAAGCCAAGTTAAAAATTCAAAATACTAAATTGTTTGTTTTTTAAGCTCTTTTAAATGGTTTTAGTTAAAATTGTTGAATTTTAAAAATTAAGGTCCAAAAATGCCAAAAACCCCATTTTTGACCTCTTTGAAACCCCATAAAACCCCGTTCCCATAACCCGATCATGCTGGTTCACGAACTCATGAAAATAGATCTGGTCTTACACCTTCATACCAAATTTAATCAAAATCGGAGGTCGCTGTCAAAAGTTATTAGTACCACGGACACACACACACACACACACACACACACACATATATATATATATATATATATATATATATATATATATATATATATATATATATATATATATACAGGGTGATTCAGACCACCCGTCCACTATTTATAGCAGGAGAACGGTTTGAGATAAAATAATAAAATAAAGTTTTTCCCCACTAAATCGCATATGGGCTTTCCAATAAAAATATTTTCATCAATGCCAGTATACAGGGTGTTCCAAAACTGGAGGTCACGGTTTCGAATCTCAAAATTTTCTTGAATAAACATGCAGATTTTTTTACATAATTTTAAACGTATTAGTCAAAGGAGCATTTTCATGAAAACAGAATGAATTTATCTTTTTCCGTTTCAAAATGGCGGCCATTTTTGTAAGAAAAATCAAAATTTACGGAATACCCTGTAATTCTTTTATTATTTGTCATAAATGACTCCTGATTCAATATCCTTATTTGAAATGAGCTAAGCTTTACGATGATATGTCACAAGACCACATTTTTTAAAAAACTAAAAACTTCAAAATTTTATAATTTTGAAAATTTTAACTTAGACAAAACTCAAAAATTCTAAATGTAAAAATATGTCATATTGTATATCATCTTAAAGCTCTCATTGAACTGAGCAACTTTGTAATTTACACTATTACCGTATCTCTTGTGGTTTTGTAGTAATAACATAAAAATGTCATTTCCCCATATGATTTGCATGTTAATTGTTCAGGGCTTTATAGTATGGAAGTCCTCCTTTGATTGTTGCCATAACATTGAATTAACATGCAGGTTATAAGGAAAAAATGTATTTTCACGTTATTACTACAAAACCTCAAGAGATACGGTAATAGTGTAAATTACAAAGTTGCTCAGTTCAATGAGAGCTTTAAGATGATATACAATATGACATATGTTTACATTTAGAATTTTTGAGTTTTGTCTAAGTTAAAATTTTCAAAATTATAAAATTTTGGAATTTTTATTTTTTAAATAAATGTGGTCTTGTGACATATCATTGTAAAGCTTAGCTCATTTCAAATAAGGATTTTGAATCAGGAGTCATTTATGAAAAATAATAAAAGAATTACAGGGTATTCCGTAAATTTTGATTTTTCTCACAAAAATGGCCGCCATTTTGAAACGGAAAAAGATAAATTCATTCTGTTTTCACGAAAATGCTCCTTTGACTAATACGATTAAAATTATGTAAAAAAATCTGCATGTTTATTTAAAAAAATTTTGAGATTTGAACCCGTGACCTCCAGTTTTGGAACACCCTGTATACTGGCATTGATGAAAATATTTTTATTGGAAAGCCCATATGCGATTTAGTGGGAAAAAACTTTATTTCATTATTTTATCTCAAACCGTTCTCCTGCTATTAATAGTGGACGGGTGGTCTGAATCACCCTGTATATATATATTTATATATGAAAATGAGCAAATGGTGTTATTGGCTTCTAAGGACCTCAAAACGAAAAAGTAACATGGTCCCGGGCTTAGGTCTTACCATGGCTACTACCGTAATAGCGTATATTCCCTATAGGGAAATTCGCTAAAATATAAAAAAATTAAAATCTATATCAAATAGCCCGAGTTTTTATCTTTAATTAAAAACCCCTCCCACTTTTATTGGATTTAAAATACCTGGAAAATTGGAGCAGGTGAAGCATTGCATGAAGTTGTGTGAGCTGACCATTAGCCCCCTCTTAACGGCGGCACAAGGCATGAGAATATAAACAGGGAGACTGATAAGCCATTGTTTAGAAGATGTTAAGACTTACACAATAAGCCTAAGAGTAAATTGGACATATTTAAATATTTCATTTACAATTTTTTTTATGTTTAGACTTATGGCTGGAGTTTTAGCACAAAGCAAAAGAATGTGTTAAGTGCTGTGTTTGATACTATTTATTTCAAAACCCCCTTTTTTCTTTATTCACCCAGAATAATTTAGTATAAATTTGGAAGCCTTCCTTTCAAACTCCTTAATCTCTTGGTCCCAAGTTTATCATAACAATAAAGAGATAGATTAGTCCTTAAAAAATGTAATGTTTCTCTATTTCCTAATTTTTTACACTTACATTTTCACTTTATGCTTGATATCATCAGTGATTTCTTGCCACCACAGAGAGAAGAATGATATCTCAGCCCAAATGAACTTTCTTCTTGGATCTTCCATCAGTTTTACCACCATGTTGTTCAATATCGACCTTGTCTGGCTCTGGTAATAGTCCTCAAATGTCTTCTTCCAACCTTGAGCAATGATGTATTTTCATTTAGTCGATGACAATAGTTTCCTTATTCTTAATTAAATCAGAATAATAGGGCTATAGTATCAGGAATTTTAGTGATTATTATTAATAAGTTAATTTTAACTGAAAAAATTAGTATTATTTATAAGTCAATTTAAAGGGAATGATGCAGAGATTTACAGAATTTAATCAAATTCACGATGATTCTCAGGGTTGAATAATTAAGCCCTTACATAGCATTTTAATAGTAACTAGAGATCGCCTCCTGATCGAAATTCGATCAAAATTTCAGTTGATCTGGAACCAAGAAGCTTAAAAACCTTTTAGAACTAAAACATCTGTTCTTCCTAATTTTCTAGCCGTTGTTCTTACAACAGCTGTCTAATGATTCATTCAATTCTCCTTTCTCCATAAGATTAACATTGGAACTTTGAAAGCCTGTGGGGTGTAGGCCTGGAGTCCGATGTGAATTAAAATGTGATTCTGCTCATCTACAGGACTATACCTTCCTAACCGTATGCTCGGATTTATCCTACGATGCACAAGAGCTGAGAAAAAAGGAGGAAATGAAACATGCTTGCGTATTAATATATAGATTTAACCCTTAATATGGTTCAATAAATTACCTGGAAGAATATGAAATTGAGTTAAACTATTTCCAAACTTTTTGTAGTCAGCTATGAGAAGTTAGTTATTGCTCTTATAGTCTCAATTTTGGCATAGGCCAACTGTATTATAAAACCTATGAATTAGATCTTTGTAATGTATTTCAACAAAATTCTCTGAATTCTCCTAGACTTTTAAACCAATATTGCTAATGGCAAATAACAATATTTTATTGGAATTAAATACTCAATTCAAAGAGAGTACCAATACCAACAATTGTATTCAAATTCACAGTTCAGGTTAAAAGTTTTATCTCACTTCATGGACTATCGATGAAATTTGTTATTCTAGTCACATCTAAAGGTAAACTAGGATATCAAAACAAATAAATAAACAAAGTAACAAAGTAAATTTGTACCAACATTGTAAGCTGCACCTTCTGAAATACACAAACTTTGTTTACACTATAATTTTCAGTTCACTGCAGTCCCTATCTTGTGGAGTAAAAGTCTTTTTTTTTTTCTTTTTTTTTTTTTTTTTTTTTTTTGAGGGAGAGGCGGAAAAATGCATTACGCACACAGGTGGCCAGCCTGTAGTGTGGGGCTCCCCTAAAAACGAGTTTACCCACTAAAAAACCTCCTCTACTCTTTAGGAATCTAACCTGGAATTGTTTGTCACATTACGTCAGGCTAGGCCTAAATTTGGCTTACGCCCGTGGGGCTCGCTCCTTATCCAGCCGCTCGATCAAGGGATCTGGGCCACTTCACGGTCCAGATCGGTTTTCTTTTCCAGGAGGATGCCCCGGACGAACTGTGACAAACAATCCCAGTTGCCCTCATCCTCCAAAATCTTTTGGCAGACCGAGTCCACCGAAAATGCACCAAAGATTTGTGTGGCCTCCAGGCGGGGCCCTTCCCAACGGGGACAGCGGAAGAATGTG
Source organism: Neoaliturus tenellus (assembly GCA_030545055.2). NCBI lineage: Eukaryota > Metazoa > Arthropoda > Insecta > Hemiptera > Cicadellidae > Neoaliturus > Neoaliturus tenellus. The sequence goes on along the minus strand of CM061531.1, from coordinate 51,795,656 downwards.
TGTTCCGCATCGTCGGGAACACCCGGGCAATAAATGCAGTCCGGTGAACCGGTCTTTCCCATACGGTTCAGGTACGACCGAAAATAGCCGTGACCTGTCAAAAATTGGGTCAGGTAGTAGTCCACCTCCCCATGCCGCCGTTCCACCCATGGTTGGACCTGCTTGATAAGTCGCGCAGTCCATCGTCCTCGGGTGTCGTGCTCCCAGCTGTGTTGCCACTGCTGGTAGGTTCGGGAGCGCTCTTCTGTTCTTGCCGTGTCCTTGCCGATCTCGCCTTGTCTCTGATAAATCGCTTTCCTCTCCCCTGCCAAGAGCTTGACAGGGATGACTCCGGCGACCACCAGGACGGCAGGCTCGGACACTGTCCGGTAGGCGGAACACACCCGGAGCGCAGCTTGACGCTGAACCCGGGCGAGTCGCAACCTGTAGCACTCCTTATCTAGAGCGCCTGCCCACACCTCTGCCCCGTAAAGAAGCACGGACTGGACCGCGGACATCAACAGACGTCTTCTGCTGGATCGGGGACCCCCGACATTGGCCATCAGCCTACTAAGGTAAGTCACTACCTTAGCGGCCTTGTCCGCCGTACGGAAGATCTGATCCCTCCAGCTTAACTTGGTGTCCACCATAACCCCGAGGTATTTGGCGGCACGAGTTGATGTGACCACCTCCCTTCCCACTCGAAACGGGACGACGGTGTCGATCCTCTTCTTCGTAAGAATCACGATCTCCGTCTTACTGAGAGCAAGTGAGAGACCGTGATCGGACATTCAGTTGTTGACCACCCGCATAACTCGGTTCAACTTCAGTTGGGCCAGCTCAACGTTGCGTGCAGCAATGAGAGCTGCGACGTCATCGGCGTACCCAACCAAAGTGGTTTCCTCAGGCATCTCGGACCTCAGGAGGCTGTCATAGGCAACGTTCCAGAGATCCGGGCCGAGTATTGAACCTTGTGCGGCACCAGAAGTGACTTCCATCGTCCGCGTTCCGTCCCTCGTGTCATAAATCAGGCTTCGAGAGCGTAGATAATCCTCGACGAGCCGCAACAGATATGCAGGAATACGAAAGGTGTTGCGAAGCGCATCCAACATATCGACCCACCTCGCCGAGTTGAAGGCATTCTTGACATCAAGCGTAACAAGAAGCACTACTCGGCGGGAGAAATGGTTGTGGCTCGCGGCTCTCTCCACAGCTCTCTGAACTTCGGTGACAGCGTCGATCGTTGACCGTCCCTTTCTGAAGCCGTACTGACGGGGGCATAAGTCCCCGGCAGCTTCCACGGCAGAAGTCAGGCGGGAACGGATCAGCTTCTCGAACAGCTTCCCAGCCGTGTCCAACATGCAGAGAGGCCTGTGGGACGACGGCAGCTCGGGATCACCTTTGCCCTTGCTGATCAGTACAAGCCTGGCTGTTTTCCAGGGAGCCGGAAACACCCCTTCTGGAGTAAAAGTCTTACAGTTTATATAAACTTATAGTAATACTCTTGATTCCTTCAACAACATTTGCATGGCATGGAATGCATAAAAAATACTTAAACAGTAGACTCCCTCTTAACCGGCCACCTCGGGACCAGGCCGCGGATAATGAACTGGCCGGTTAAACCAATGTACATTTAAATTTGCCAACTTACAATTAATTTTATAAGACCTAAATACAATTATGACTTGACAAAATCTTTAAATACCTCACTGTATATGATTTACCGGTAACATCCAACACACGTGAAATTCACAACCAACCTCCTAATGATAATTCCTTTCTTTATTGTGGTCTACTGGATAATAGGTCTAAATGCATTAATTTCCGTTGGCATTCACTTCTGTTTAGGACAGTTAATTTTAATTGGTTTGAGAACGTCAATATGATATAACGTTGAATTGAATGATACAGTAGATAAGAAAACTATGTTTCCGGAGAAATACACGGCCAGTTAAAGCGATGACGAGATAAAGAATTACCGGTTAAAAAGATGTTTTTGTTTCAGGGTAGGCCGATTAAAGCGGAGACCGGTTAAAAGGTGGCCGGTTAAGAGGGAGTCTACTGTACTAATAAAAATGTGTCTGACATTCTTATAACTTGCCTTGACCAAAGAATTTATAAACTCGAAAAAAAAATTGAAATCTGTCTTTACCTGGGTCATTGTGAGAATGGGGCACCACAAATACTTTGAGTTTTTTTGTTGGACTCCACTGGTCCTCGTTGTACACCACATTCCAGCCTTGTTTCCAAACGCCACCATCAACGTTGTCAAATTTCAACTCATCATAAACACGCAGCATCTGAGCACCACGTTTATAAATTACAATCAACCAATTAACAAGTGAATTTGATTAAACTGAAATTAATGTAAAATCATTACTATGCCGCTCAATGCAGCTATGCTAAATGCAGCTCGACCATATAATGATGTTATTCTTTTACACTTGAAGACCCAGTCAAATAAGCTTACCCCTTAAGCGAGTGTCAACTGTGTTAGAAGTTTTTTTCAATTTAGTTAAGGATCATAAAAATTAATTTGGAGTTAGAATGGAAGTCGTTTAGTTGTTTAGCTAAAAAAAAATATCCACAAAAATAAATATAATCCTTCCGATATTTAGGTAGGTATAATTTTACAATTTTATAAATAATTAATACAATGATAAAATAATCCTTCTATTTGTAAGAATGTAGATGTAAATTCAACTATACGAGAACCACAATGTTTGTAAAATAGATGGATTCTCATGTACTAATTATACGAATAAAATATCATTGAAATACTCAGACAAAACATTTTTAAATAATAATAATTTATTCCTAGTTTTTTTTATATGCTGTGTGGGAATTGGTTAACTTTTAAAACAATTGTAAAGAAAACAATATTAAGAGTCATCTTCACCCCTGGGCCAGTAGCCCATTGTTGCGCAGTCGGCAATGTTAACTATACGGCTTTTAATGCAAAACATGGTATTTGATTCCCCTGTTTCGGACGCCGTTTTTCAACCGATTTTCTTTAAACTTGGTAATTGTTTAGTTGAATAGTTATATTAGGTCCCTCATACCTCGAAATTTCGAAAATTTTACTAAATTTTGATATAATACTAAGGAAAATCGAGTTACTTTGCAACGTTACAAAGAGTAATATTTGTTAAAATTTCAAAATTTCGAGGTATGAGGGACCTAATATAACTATTCAACTAACTACTTACCAAGTTTCAAGAAAATCTGTCGAAAAACGGCGTCCGAAACAGGGGAATCAAATACCATGTTTTGCATTAAAAGCCGTATGGTTAACATTGCAGACTGCGCAACAATGGACTACTGGCACAGGGGTGAAGATGACTCTTAATGATTAGGGCTAAGAGAGAATCAGGATCCATCCCCATCAACTGAATCATTGTGCAAGAAAAACAGCCACGGAACATACGCCAAGCAACATCATCTTCCATAGAAACATCAGAGTTTACAAGCTTATGCTATGTGTCTGTGAGTGAGTCAATGATCTCCACACTTGCTATTAAAGTGTAATCAACAAAAATTTCAAAATAAAATATTACGTGAAAAAACAAAATATTTTATTATAAATATAATAATTTCAGATTTGATTTCATACATTTTGTTTTTCCTCCAATTTGATTCAACCCTGTCTGTAATGATCAACTTGAAATGTATTAGGACATTTAAGAAAAACAATCATATTAAAATATACTTAATTTACCTGGACATGGGCCTGTGAGTCTGAATGAGGCTGGTTGTTACATGATGTTGATGACAAAAAGTCAAATACTGGTCTAAATCTCGTTTTCTGCAACAAAAATTATGGTTTGAATAAATTAGTAAATGTCATCATAGGATGATAACTGAATTATAAATATGTACAAACTACATTCGGAAAGTAAGTTCCGTTTCCGTTATTCTTCGCGATAGAGCTGTGATCGCAGTTCCGTACATGCCCCGCAGTCTCTCTGTGTCAAGAAGAACAAAATGGTGCCATTTGGAGCTTGCTGTCCCTTGTGTGTACTTTGTAGCGCTTGTTTGTAATTATGAAGTTAACGCATGACTTTTGTTTTAGGAATTTTTTTGCTGCGTATCGATTTCTTTCATACGTATTGATGACTAATACACATCCCAGCCAAAAACCCTGAAGGAGTGGTTTTGTGACATTGGTAGAGTGTGGTCAGGCGTTAATATGAATGAAAACCATGTCTTTTGTCAGCATTCCTCAGCGCTTGTTCTATATGGTGCGGCGCAGTTTCTTCAGTGTCTCGCAATAAACTTCTTCACTGTTTTTTTCACCTCGCGGCAAAATATTAATCAACAAAATGCCTACAACAACATGTCTTACGTTTCTTTTCATTCAGAAAACGAATCACCAATCAAATTTCACAATAGGCGGGATTTCTAATCAACTCCGTCATTACAAACAAGTGCTACAAAGTACACACAAGGGACAGCGAGCTCCAAATGGCCTCATTTGGTTCTCATGACGCCGAGAGACTATTGACGCATGCACGGAACTGCGATCACAATGCTACTGCGGAGAAAAACACAACCGAAAATTACCCTCTGAACGTACCTTGTATTTTAGATGAATAGTTTAGTTTATATTTGACATAAAAAAACATACCTTGAACAGATGAGCTTAAATATTGGCTTGATAACTTATTTAATTTATTTTCATTTAACTTCTAAGTTTAAAATTCAAAACACCAAATCCAATTAATTGTATTATTAAAATTCATTCTTTAAACATGCAATCCCGAATTAAAAGTCCAAATATAATATTCACAAATTTATAAGAGGTTTTTAATTTTAAATTTAGAAGGATTAATATATACAGTATATATATATATATATATATATATATATATATATCTAAATTGTATACTCCCGAATGTGTAACTGACTCATTGGGGTATCAGAAATTCGTCAAATGTCGGTAAAGTAGATTCCTATATATCACTTACTACAGAGTGATTCCCAAGCGAGAACTAAACTTACCGACCTGTATTATTGAGAAAATTGCCAACATACTGGGAGTCGCGGATTACCGAAACACCCTTTTTAAGAAATTTTATAACAATAACCAATTGTGCCTTTATAGGTAAAGTGGTCTATCCACCGAGAGTAATTTCAATGTACAGGGTGTATCTGAAATTACCTCTCCAGACCGGAAGTCACTGATGTCAAATACAAACCCTCACTTTAAATAATTTTTTTTTGTTTTACACGGTTTTCAAGAAAACTTAACAATTTGATCTTGTACGCGTAATTTTAGCAGTTTATTGAATATTTGAGGTTGAAATTTAGATTTTCCTCATTCTTCTCTGAGCATTTTAGGTTAAGCAAAAATGTTTCGGCACAAAAATGTCTTAGACTCTTTTAAATACGTTTCCAACAAAAATTGTCAGTTTGATCCAAAATTTTTTTTATTAAATTTACAACATGACGGAGATTAATGAACATGTATTTAAATGTTTAGTAAAACTAATCACGTGATAATTGATGTTTTATGATGGTATATTATTTTAAATGAGGTTCTTAGACATTTACATGTTTGGTAAGTTCTGTTATATGTAAAATGTTCAGACATAATATATGTTAAATTTTCCCCAGTTAAAAAAATAATGTCATGCTATTTATTATTCTAAATCAGTATGATTAGGGTTTAAAATATTAAATTTTAAAGTTGCTTCAAAATTCCGTCTGGTCCCCTCTGTATTGAAATCAGTGTCAATCAACAGAGCAAAATATGTTTACCTACAACAGCACAATTTGTTTTTTTGTTATGTACAATTTTAAAAGAGGTGCAAGGTTGGTATGGGACACCCGGCAAGACAGTATCATATTTGCATGATAGTCTTCCCAAAAATTGGTTCTTTATTTGGGATGGCACTTAATTTCTAACGAACTCATTAGGAAGTACATCATTGACTTTACCTGATAGCATGCTAATTTAAATTTTACAATTCAACTAAAATTTTAACTATAATAGCAGATTACAAAATTGATTTATCTTTTAGTGAGTACTAAGTTAATGTTTAATTTAAAAGGGTGGCAGTACAGTATTTTCATTTAAAATAAAAAAGCTTTTTTATTTCCTGCCCCAGAAAACTATCTGATTTCAAAACTTAGCGACCAAACATTTTTACCCAAAATAAATATGACATTATTTTTTTCTACACTAGCGGCCAAATTATAACATCTAAAGCAATCCTCGCGAACATCTTTCAAGTTACTACAAGTTTGGTTCTATGCATTTTGCCCCCCAGTCCACACAATTAAACATAATTAAATGTTTATTTATTTTTGCGGGGAATTTTATCCCATGTAGACGTATTTTACTCAGAACCTTCACTTTGCACATAGACATATCTTGCACAGTACCAATATCAATTAAATTATCAAACTTAAAAATTATCATGATGATTTTCAATATCACGTATTCTTCTTTTGACTGTGAGTCGGAACGAATTGCTATATCAAGCAACTGATTGTTTTACTTTGATTGTTATTTACTGACCTGGTCCTACGGCTAAAACATACGTCCTTTGATGTGTATGGTAATTTTAATATTTTAACCATTATTTAACATACTTTTGTTAGTAACTACTGTATTATTGTATTTAGAAGCTTGAAGTTTTTTTTTATTTGCCTTGACAGTAATTTTTTAGGAAATTAGGTAAATTTAAAAGTTTTACACCATTAAAAACTGAAATGAAGGAATTGTAATGAATGTCAATATTACATTATGTATTTATCATTGAATGTTCAATATTACTGGATCGTCATGTTATTCCCTGGAATTTCAACACAACTAATTGAAGGATAGTAACTGAATAGTATTTTTGTAAATAAAAGGGGTTTTTGGCAAGTTTTATCCACTTTGTTAAGATTTCCAATTATTTTGTTTTAATGGAATTTTTCATTGTTTTCGATGATCTACTGCACATTTTTTATGCAGTTAATCCATTTAATTTTTTTATATATTTATATATTTTTATATAATTCACAACTACATTAACCTTTATAGAATTTGGGGGAATTAGGGTGGGGATTTGGGGAAAGAGTCTCTGAAAACGAGCCGTAGGCGAATATATTTTCATTCCTTAGATTGAGTTAGTTGCATAAGTTCAAATTTAGGTTATTTCTGCAGACGTGGGAGTTAATTTATGTTATAAATAAATGACAAACTCATTTATCTTGCTATTTTGCTCATTTACAAACTCTTATATTTATATGTATTCTGTTCATCATATGTGACTTAAACAACAATTAACGAATTTCTGCACAACCCCTGAGGGGGCATGGGGGCGGAGCCCCCATCGAGCCGTAGGCGAGTATATATATATATTGTAAAATGTCAAAATTTCAGCTGAAAATCTACTGGTCCAGGGAGTATTACAACTATACATAACGTAATCGTTTATGTAGTTTAACTATACGGTCACGTAATAACAAATCTAAAATAAATAAGTATAGGTCTAATAGTATTACAGTCAAAAAATATAATTTAGCTATCAATAAAAAAGAATGCTCGATAAATTGTGTGATTCTCCACAAGTTGTATTTACATCCATTAAATCCAGACTTTAAACTCATAGAAATAGCTTAGCTTTTCTACAGTTAACTGATTTCCAATCGTTTATTTGTCTTATAACTGGTTTTTAGAAAATTAAAACCCTAGCATAATAGAGTACATGTTGTTAGATAGGTAGATAAATAGGTTTAGAGTTACTTTTATTAACAAACATACTGTATGACGGGTCCTTAGATTAAAGTTCCCAGAGTTACTGCTGTAGTGGTAAAGGCCTAACAACTTACCTCAGGAAACACAAACATTTTTATAGTCGAAAAAATGTTTCTTTTACTGGATGTAATTAAGCCCTATAGTAGGTACTCTCATATGTAAAACATATTCCTATCAAATAATTACAACACATTATGAACATAAAAAAAATTATGTTATGAATTAATTGTTTATGAAATGAGTACCATAGTTTTACCAAACACAATAGTTGTAAGGGGAAAAAAACGGAGCATACATACATCTGTTGTAAAACTGACTTTTAGAGAATTGGATTAGTTTAATATGAAAAAAACATCAAATACATTGCATGCAACTAACAAGATATGGTATCTGAAATATTTAAGGATATCAAATACTATTGTATCAAATCGGGAGGGACACTAAATTTAATTAACAATCTAAAAGCAAGCCTCAATATTGTGGTGTGGAGTAAATTGTGTTTATAAAATATAACTAACGTTCAATATTGACTATGGCCTTCTGCAAACTATATAAAATACTTCAAAAAGCACATACACATCTGGTGGGAAAACTCTTTCAAGGTGTAGTTTCTTTGGTGTTTTTTAAATTGTCACTTACCTCATATACAATATCATTGCTACTATTAAAACCTATTTCATTATAGGTGAAGGTGTTTGATTTTCTTCTAGAAACCTGTACTGACTCCTATAAAAGAAATTACTGATATACTTTGAAATAAATCACTAATATACCTTAATTTAACATCATTTAGATTAGGTTTTGATGTCTTGTTTGATGTGTTACTATCAATCTATGAGGTTCAGGTCAGAAACAATCAATCGTGAAGTGATCTATTAACATGAAAATCTAAACTTAAAAGCAATCCGAATATGAGCATATTTTAAGCATAAAAATCAGCATAAACAGAATTTAAATATTTTGATTGAAGGAAAACCTTTATTTTAGAATATGGATTCTCCTTAAGTATTTGAATTTGCCTACTTTTATTTTTATGCATATGTAGAAAGTTATACTGTGGAATATAACATGTAACCGATTTTTATTTATCATAATCTATAAATCTTATACATGTATCGTAGAGCATAATATATAGGTCTAACCAATTGACATTTATCATATTCCATAAATTATTGATATAAAAGTAAATATATTTAAGGAACATTAAATTCAAAAACGTTTAAACACAGTTATTTTTACAATATTGCCCATTTTAGGAAGCCTTCAGGAAACCAAGTTCAACCGCACTGTGTACCAGATTTTTTATGAGCAGTACCAATGCAGCTGAACGTGGTGGCTCCATAAGATTGAAGCAAAATTAACTAATCATACATTGAGTAAAAAGAGGTGGGAAGTTGAGGTTGGTGCTCTTGATATTGGCTGAAGTAACTTATATTTTTAAAATATTAATGTTAGTACGGTATACAATTCTATCAAATTCACTAACTCAACTAATTCATGCATAATTGGATGTTGGTAGTCATTTTTTTAGGCTATTCAAAAATTTTTAGACCTAGATAGACTTACCTAATTTTACACAAAATAATCAATTGGTAATTACAGAACCATACATATGTAAACCTAGTTTCTTCATTTTAAATAAAAAGTATTTTCATTTTACTGCTAAATTTAAGTGCCATTTTCCAAAACCCACATCGTGGAACTGAAGTGGTTCTTTTTCAGTTTTGATGTACCTACTACGTATATCCAGTGCATAGCCATCCAGTACTCGGCAGTACCCTGCTGAGTACATGCAGAGTTAAGAAGATTGGTTGAACTTATGTAACTTGTGTTTCATGTAGCCTGCACCTTGTGTTTCATGTAGCCTGCACCTTGTGTTTCATATTGAAATCCTGCCATTGTAAATCGGTTTCAAACGTGACTATTCTATGAGAAGTCTACAGACATATGTCCATGCTAATCTTAAAGTACACAGATTAAGTAGGTAGATGATGTATACTTCTAAAAAAAGGTTAATTTTAAAAAATGCAATGATTAGGCCAAGATAGAAGCCACTTATAAAGTTATAAAATTGTAATGGTGTATGTTGTGCAATATTACAAAAAATACAGTACCAAAAATCACTACACAGTAAAAAATTCACTCAGTTTTTATTATTATTTTTTTTTTTTAATAATACCGGGTGTGAGCATAAGGTCTTGCCCTGATTTCATAGCTTTGCTGTTCTGACACCATTACAGGAACATACATCTTACAATTCTTGTTTCAAGGGAATTTAATCTAGTTTTTCTCTCATTAATTTCTTAATACCTAAAGCTCAGCTGATTGACCACAATGCAGTTTCATAAATGCACAACAAAATCAAATCGCGATGGCCTGACTAAATTGCGGAACTTGGCCTCTCTAGATTCTTTATGTACTGGTTTTTCAGACATTTCCTTTTACTCTTCCCTGAATTTAGGTTCTGAATTTAGAAGCTCTAAAAAGAGAGAGAATAATAAATGCAGTGATATCAATTACTCAAAAAAAAAAAAAAAAAAAAAAAAAAAAAACGGTTGCTTATAAAATTATAAAAAAGTAACCTAGAATATTTTAATGTAACCCAAGACGCACATGTAGAGATGTGTTGAGTTTGTGCATGGCTATACAAAAACTTAAGAAGTCACTTATTAAAACTGTATATAAAATGTCATCCTACCACTAGGCCTAGTCGTTTTCATACCATTATGGGTTTATTCATCAGGGCAAGACTTTATGGGCCCCCGATAATTTATATTTCTTTTCCATTAGTAATTAGGGTTTATTTGTTTTTTTTTTAATGCATTGTAAGTGTTTATAGTCTTCCCTATAAATGTTTGTTGGATAGGATGTTTCAGGCTTATGTCTTTCATGTTTTTGATTGTTTAGTTACGGTAATTTAACACGTTGGCTACCGACGATCGAAAATTCGAGTCGCCGGGAGTTCCCAGCAGACCGATCCTAGTACTCGATACTCTCACCACAGACCAAGTAATTATGACAAATACTAACCCAGAGACCAAAAAATCTTTTTCGCTATTTTTATATAATTTGATGTATAATATATATATTTGCTCATAAAAGTTGGAAAAAAAATTTATTTCAGAACTATTTTAGCATTTCTATTGCGTCACATATGTTAGAACGTTCGGTCTATAGTAATATTTTGTATTATGTTTGTTTGCTATAGACCGATTGTCTCACATACGTGTCATGAGTTGGATGACTGGGAAATAAATGAAAAATATTTTTACTACACTAAAAAAACTAAAATATACAGGACAATGTGTCACGCAATAAAAAACACCATGTGGAGTGTGTAGTAAACAAACACTAATGGCATCATGTGAGCAGACAAGATGGTCAACTTTGAAAATCTGTAAAAAATAAAAATTGAGGTCGTACCCAGAGACCAAGCGACACACATGTGTGTCACACATTCCTATAGACCGATAAACAGGTTTTAGAACGATTCAGTGGACCAAATGGGCGTGGCGAGTCATTTAACTGAACCTTGACTGCCTACCATATATGTGTCGTAGGTACACTGGATTTGACCTGAGCGTCCCATATATGTGTCGTCGGTAAACTGGAAACACCTTGAGCGACACATATATGTGACGGGGTCTATATTTAAGGTTTTTGTTTTAACATCACATATGTGTGACGTTCGGTAGCCAATGTGTTAAGTAGATTAGGTGATATTCTGTTGAATCTACAATTATTAAATTAAATTGAAGCACACAAAAATTTTGTTATATACAGATATTATTTGTAAACACTGGAAAAAATAAATAAAATAGATATAAGCTCCTTCTTAACTTTTTGAATGTTATATATTTGTAAAGGAACCCCTAAACAGACTTATGTCACAGGGGCCCTATTTTTTCTTCACAGTGTTTTAGTTGTTATTTTTTATGTGAGGTCAGCCTGGTATATTTTTAAATGTATAATTGCATATATTGTATTGTAATGTATAATGTGAAGAAAATAAAGATTTATTTTTTTTTTTTTAATAAAAAAATGGTTTTTTTTTTAATTTTAATCTTTTTGAAAATCAAGATATAAACAAAAAATATGTATTAAGAAATTCAACTAACATTGGCACTCATCAACATTCAACGAAATTTTATAAAAACCAAATTTTTTACTCAACAATTAATATATACAATAAATTACCAAATATGTTCAAAACAACCATGGATGTGAACAAGTTCAAGAAAAAATTAAAAAGCTGGCTTCTAGATAAATGTTTTTATAGTGTGCAGGAATATATAAATGAGGGAAAATATGAAGATTAAGAAAATTTTAAGACATTTAAGGAAAGTTAAGACATAAGAAGAAAGGAAAAGAAGATTGAAACCTAAAAATATTGAAACCTAAGTATATAGTTAGTTAAGATTGTATAGAAATTGTATTAGTATAATGTAAATTAAGCCTATGCAATTTTATTGTCACGGCTAAATAAATAAATAAATAAATAAATTTACTATTTATTTGAAGTAGGTACCAAAAATCACCACTCAATCCAAAAGTGGTTTTCCACGCCGACTCATTTACTGGCCTAGGTCTAACCTCAACAGTTAAACTTGGACTATGGCTTTAAAATAAAAGCTTTAGCTTTACGACATGAAAAGGGCTTGATATATAAGTTAGCCTACTATTTCAGTTACCTTTGAGGCCAAACTCCTAAAAAGTTTCCTTTGTCAAATTTTGATATTCTTTATATCAAGTGGCTGAAATAAATTAATACGGCAAATACCACACTAAGTGTTCTTAAACTAAAACTATAACTTATTAAAACCTCGGTGAATTTGCCACAATTCTAAATTTTGTTTATACTGTCATCATGTTTTTGCAAGGGGGCCACCAATTGACCTACATGACACTTGGCCGTCGTGCCATTTGTCCTACATTTTAAAATTAAATAATAATTATTCAATAAATAGCCGGAACCATGTGAACGATATGTCACTTGGCCGTCTTGCAATTTGTCCTACATTCGAAATTAAATATTTTAAATTAAATAAATAGGCGAAACCACTAGACCTACATGACACTTGGCCGTTGTGCCATTTGTCCTCCATTTTAAAATTAAATTATAATTATAAAATAAAGAGCCAAAACCATGTGTACGACATGTCACTTGGCCGTTTATCAATTTGTCCTACATTCGAAATTAAATATTAAAAATTAAATAAACAGGTGAAACCAACTGACCTACATGACACTAGGCCATCATGCAATTTGAACGTATTTCGGAAACGCCCCACAGTTTGAATACTTTTCGACCAATAGCATCGCATATAACGACTAGAGTAGCAGAAGGCACATGAAGGGGGGACTCGCAGGTGTGGCAAGTATTAATTCCCGTCAAGCCAAAAATTCCCTCTATGTTACTGGGAGCCCAAATTTTTGTACGATTGAGTTGAGTTAGAACTCACTTTTCACCTAATTGGTATTTTTGAACAGTTTAGTTGGTGACTACCCCACTTGTCAACTTACCCACTCACCGCCTAAACCTAAATCAATGTATACAGTGTAAATTGACCTAAATCACTAACAGTACAATTATTGTTTTAACTAGAAGCTGTCAAGATTGGGTGGACCATCTTTGACGCTGAACTTCTTTTGTTTGTTGTATATTCATGAGTTTCTACTTTTCAAATTTTACGTTCAATCAAAACAAACAAACTGTCAATGGTATATTTGTTTTTATGGTTTGGTTATAAACAAATATTTACAGGATACACGTCAGTAAATACTACAAATAAAAGAAGTTCAGCGTCAAAGATAGCCCACCTAATCTTAATAGCTTCTAGTTAAAAAATTTCAACTGTATATTTGCTTACAAATCCACGTGGAGGCAAATCTAAGTACTCATTCCCATGGTGTTTATGGTTAAAATAAAAAAATACCAGAACTTGTTATAATAGGTTAACAAAGTTTCATTCACTACGGTAATTATATCTGCTTACAAAACCTATAGATGTGGGCGGCAAAACAACACACTCACCCTCATAAGGTTTATGAGAAAATAAAATAATATAAAAATTAAGTTGAAAATTTGCTAAAGTACGCAGGTATGATGCTACAAGGAAATTTCTTCATAGAATTCGCAGGATATGAATTAAAATAATAAACTTATTATCTATAAAAATTAAGTAAGTATAGTAATTGAACAGCTTTAAGAAAGAGACTTTTACGTAAATTCATGCCAAACACAAATAATATGCCGTCCAGATGTGATAAAGATAATATTCTTAGAAGTGATGGGAATACAATTTTCTTGAAGTCTAGAAATATGTGGGTAGGCTGTACTATAACTAGTAGTGTTTAACTGTATTTTGGATGTATCATAGGTGTCATGACTTTGTCAAGCCTTAATAAAAAATTTAAAAAAGGGTGTGCCATATTATGCGCCGGGACTTGTATCCTCCGGGGGTTTCATTTTAATATAAATCCTCCATATTTTGCGTACAAATACATTAGAATACATAGAAGAATAACCAATAACAGAAAAGTAGGCGTTTTTTCCGAAGGAAATACATTTAAATACAGTTGTATATTTTTGTGATTGGACACTGTAATCGCCGGGTGTCATGGCGGGATTTCAGGTGGAGACCTGGAGGGGACCGGTAGGGAGGGACGTCACGTGACTTTTTTAAACACTGTTGCCACCAGCATCGAACGAAATACTCGTACTCATAGAACACATAGCAGGGTGCCAGCCGCGGGCATTAAATTGTCCCGATCGCCCCTGTATCGCCCCTGCATATCGTCTCTGTCAATTCATATCTCAAATAATACTAAGGAACCGGTGCAGAATTTTTTATGAATAATATCTGCCCTAAGAGTCTTTTAAAAAAAAAGAAGTTTAATCTAAAGTAAGGTTGTTTACACATAAAAATCCAAATAATGTAGAATTCAATTTATGATTGCGAATTAATACATGTTTAGTAATTCAATTACTTTATGTTTAAATGTGTATGTTTTTTCGGTAAACTTGTGTTTTGGCGTTGCTCGGTAAACTTAAACAATTCTTTGTCACAGACTGTAGCAAAAATATTAAGCCCAAAAGGCTTTGTTCTTTCATGAGACGAGCTCAATCGCTCCGCTCACTCGGCTCCACGACGTTCTCTTTCGCTTCGCTCATATAGTATGTTATAATGTAGGCTGGTGCTGCACTCTGGTATGAGTTATTTGAAACTGTAATACATGGATTTTTCCTGTAATATTAACAGTTAATTTATGGTGTTTGGTTTGCCATAATGTTAATTTAGAGCAACCGAATTAAATAATAATATATTTATAAATTGGGGGCATTTTTCCGGCCACAAGCAAAACTCCATGTCACTTTAAAAAGACATTTTGGCGTAAAATGACATTATAGAGAGTTTTTGCAACATATGTTAAATTTTACGGTAAACGCTGAACGCTATTTTTAAGTTAACAAATTTACGCATATAACGTTACACAGGATAGTTCAAATGTATGAATTTTGTCTAATGGTTACTATTGATCACTTTTCAACGGAGCTTTTGTACCTTCAAGCATCAAAAGTACCTAAATAAGCCATTATTTAGCGAATTTCCCTGTAGGGAATATTAGCGAATTTCCCTGTAGGGAATACGCTATTACGGTAGTAGCCATGGTAAGAACTAAGCCCGGGACCACTTTACTTTTTCATTTTGAGGTCCCCAGAAGCCAAAAACACCATTCGTTCATTTTCATATATATATGTATATATATATCTATATATCTATGTGTCCGTGGTACTGATAACTTTTGAAGGAGACCTCCGATTTTGATGAAATTTGGTATGGAGGTGTAAGACCAGGTCTATTTTCATGAGTTCGCGAACCAGCATTGTCGGGTTATGGGAACGGGGTTTTATGGGGGTTCAAAGGGGTCAAAAATGGGGTTTTGGCATTTTTGGACCTTAATTTCCAAAATTCATCAATTTTAACTGAAACCATTTAAAAGAGCTTAAAAAAACAAACAATTTGGTATTTTGAATTTTTATCATAGCATAACTGGTTACGGGGCAAATCCAAAAATGTGTTTTCCATGTTATTCTTATGGGAAATCAAGAAAACCCAATATCTTGCTTATTTATTGGAATAACTTAATCAAATTTGGTATGTACATTATCTATATAAGGTTTAACTTATACTTGCTTACAAAACCCATATGGCGGCAAACCTACATACTCACCCCCATGGGGTTTATGGGGAAAATAAAAAATTGCCAGAGTTTGATACAATTTTGTGTTTACATTCACCAATTATTGATTAATTAGATTTTCTAACAACACCCAATGGCAGAAAACCTACATACTCGATCTTATGGTGTTTTTATGGGGAAAGTAAATAATCTGAAATTCCAATTGGAAATTCGCTGAGTACGCAGGTCTGCTGCGACGGGGGTATGTTTAAATAGCGCTTGGCGTTTACCGGATTCATTATGTGCAAAAACTCTCTATATTCCAAGGGATAGGCCTACCATATTTTTTTATCATTTAGGATTCATACAAATCCGTTAGCCTCCACCACCCGTTTAATTGCTTTCTTTCTAGGCCCTTTAATGCATTTTTTCATTTTTTTTATAAAGGCCTATATAAGATTTTTAAATTTAAATTGTAATGAAACAGCTGATTACCTTCCGAATAAATATTATTTAAGTCAGATTGTAAACAAAAATAGATCGCCTGTCACTGCCTACACAACATAAATCCTATCCTATACTCTAATACGAATAAGGTATTTTTATCCTATACTCTTATACGAGCAATGTTTGCTTGTTTGCTTGCTTGCTTGCTTGCACAATTATCTCAAAAACGGCTCCGACGATTTCCTTCAAATTTTGGAATATGGGGGTTTTGGCCACCAGAAATCGATTGGAGCTGGTCCCATAGCTGGGAAAAATCCGGTTTTCCGGAAACCTGTGGTTTTAGGAAAATCATACCAATGTGCAGCAAACCTTCCGCCTGGCGAGTGAGCGGAGCGAACGAGCTTTGTGTGAGAAACGAAAGTAATAATTTTACCGAGCTTAAGCTCGGTTCCCCTGGTACTATGTATAAATGTGTGTACTGTACGTACGTATGTTTGCACACTGGTCTAAAAACCGGTTCCAACGGTTTGCTTAAAAACTTTGCATGAATAACTTTTTCCCTGTATAGTCCTTAGTTATAAGTTATTAGTCATTTTTGTACACGTCGGAAAAACAACTGTTTTCAACCAACTCCTCAATTCTGTCTCCCTCCAGAGTACTAGTTCAAATTATTTGTTTTTATAATAACGTGTGTGACGAAATAATAGTCGCTATGTAATTATAGGTGTCATATTTTCATATATGAAAATGAATCCTCAGAATTCCACCTTTATAATGGTATAAGTATTGTAGCCTTGTATTACGCTTTGCAACAGTTTTGTTTTATTGCTTAAATCTGTCAATGTCTGGAGACACGTCATAGTGACCATGCCAGCTCACAGTTGAAAAATAGTGGTCCGTACGAAGGCCTTTGACAGATAGAGGGTTAATGAAAGATTATTTGTTCTTAATTCCAAATAAGACATATGGTTATTCGAAAAATAACATTCAAGGGAAAAATAAACATTTGTACCTCGCATTGGCTTCTTTGAAAAAAGTGAGGATTGTGTGAGGATGCGCGAAAAGTCCTTATCAGTCCATTGGGAAAGCAAAAATATTTACGTAAATTTAACTAAATGTAAATCATTAACATATAGCCTACTTTGACTTCAAGCCTTGCATGTAAGGTGTAAAATGAAGGTAAGTATCAATTTATATACCATACATAATATTAGAAATTGATAGGTATTTATATTGATATCCATACTGGGACTGAAAAGGTCTCTCGCACGCACACGCAAATCAGTGGGTGTTTTAATAGTTCTTGGTATTGCTCTCGACATCCGGTGAAACTACTGTACCTTCACGTGGACTGGAAACTCCTGACAGACTTCTTCTGAGAATTGACGGTTATGCGTTATAAAAATAGACTATTCATAATACACATTAAAAGTTCTAATTTTAAAAATAGACAGAGGTTTAATCGTCAAATCGACATACAGCAGTCAGTCGTCAGTCGCTTTCTGCTTCGTGAGGAGTAAGGGTGCTGTTGAGTAGTTTCTTCGATAGTCGAGTTCTTCTGAAAGTCGTTGAAATTTCTCAATTACCGGTGATTTATTGTGTAGTACCAGGTTAACCGAGCCTTGCTCGTTGGTTTTGATTCAATTTTAATATTTTCACCAACAACCAACTATACCTCTTCACAGTTAACAGCTGTTTCAAAAGGTCTGCTTAACATTAATGTTCCTTTATTTTTGTTTACATTTTGTTGTTATTTCGTTATCAAAATAGCAACCCATAAGACCCAGGGACGTATTTAAGTATTTGCCGCCTCTAGGCAGCGAAGTTTTCCGCCGCCTCCCCCCCCCCCCCCCCCCCAAACTTGTCAGCGCACTCCCCGACCTCACATGCCGTGTCAGCTGATTTTGTAGAAAAGTAATAAGTAATTGCATTCTGAAATGCATCAACAAACATACTACATTTTGACAGTGGCGGATTTACGAAGGTTGGGGCCCTAGGCCAATTTTTCTGTGGGACCCCCCCCCCCCCCTCATCACTGACCAAAGTATGACACTAAAATCATCAAATTAAGCTAAAATTGGCTAAAATCATCCTTAATTTTTTTCCTATGGTACGAGTAAAATGTAATTGTATGTGTACACTCTGATCTCTGAAAAATAGCTCGTCTTGAAAAGATGCTGGATTATCCAGCTGTTAAATGGTGGTGGGGAAGGGGCAATGATATGCTTTATCATTGACTATATTTATAGTAAATGGATCTATGCTATAACTGAAGTCACTAATCTCTATTCAAACATTTGTGAAAAGCGTGCCGCTGTATTTTAGGGATGTTATGTCCGTTACGTTGGTCAAATTACTGTTGGTGGGAGGCTATCAAAATAGTCAAGATGGCTATCCGTACTCAATTTTACCAAACTGTATTCAATATTTTAGGTGCAATGGGGTCCTATTTATCTGAATTACTTTGTCAATATTATTATTATAATGCTACAAATGTGTTGCTTTCAGAATTTTGATACTTTCACAAAATGGTAATGGTTTTAGAAAATCTTTAAATTAAACTAACATTAATTTTAATGTCGTCTAGATTTTGCGTTTTGACAGCATCTCACCAATAGCAAACTGGCAACCAAAAAATATCAATGGGAAAGCGGAGCACTTTTTGACACCGAGAGCTAGAGGTGACTTTAGTTAGTTTTAATAAAGAGCCCAAAGTTGCCGCCGCACCCTCGTGCCGTCACCCAGTAGTGTTGCCACCAATATGAACGTGACGTAACCGACAGGTTCATGATCACCCGAAAATGACATGGGAAACGGCAGACGCCTCAATGACTTTACCAAAGTCTCTCTGTTGTGTTGTGAATTTACGTTTTTCAACTACAACAGTCTGCTAAAAAAAATCAGGGTCAAATCTTATGTTCATTTTTACAGTGCAAGTATATCATTAAAAAAATGTATATATTTGGAACTCCGTGCGGCCCCCCTGCAGCCCGCGGCCCTAGGCCAGGGCCTAGTCGGCCTAGTGGTAAATCCGCCACTGCATTTTGAGCATTTTTTAAGAGTGTTTTTGTTGCGCCGTTTTCATTCAAAAAGTGAGTCTCATTGGATACATGCTGCAATGTGCAACATCGTTGTAAGCAATCAGAAGTCATAATCGCGTTTTACAGCGCGAAAACGGTACATGAAAACGTCCAAGGGTTCTTAACTCTTAACTATTGTTATTGAACATTAAATACACTGGATAGACGTGTCAAAATAAGATGTCTTTGAAAAATAAAATATTTGTATTTACAAAACGGGTTTATTTACAAAAAACTAAATGAATAAAAACGAAAAAGTAAGTACTTTCACCTAAAATAATAATATGAAATGTGGTTTAGTTGGAGTTACTTCACACTTTTCTCCTTGATTTTAATCTAGCAAATGAATCAATAACTGTAGTTAAGTCCATTGAGTATTACTGTAAATTCATACTTGGAGACAACCATTTAAATTAAACACTTTAACTCACAATTATGCTTTACAAGTTGGTATAAAACCCAGTTAAAGTATAGGTTACCTACTACACACCACAATGTTTATATTGGCAATTGGCATTGGTGCCTGACGCTGCCTCTGCCAACGAAGTAAGCATAGGAAAGTGACGTACGAGGTAAATACGGGAAGGTAGAACGAAAGCCCACGCCCGCGATTGCCACAGAAAAAGGAAACGATTTTGTTTCCTTTTTCTGTGCAGCGAGCAACAGCGCGACATTACGTTCGCCAGACCAATAGGAAAATTGCGGCACGGAAAACTCAATACAGCAGTGTAGTGAATAAATGATTTACTTTTAGTTTTTAAGGCTCCGGTCTACCTGAGCCCGAACGACGCGACGTTACCGAATGCCGCCTCGCGGCCGTAGCGCTAGGCGAGTTTGATGGCTGCAGAAGTTTACGGGAATCGTGTTTTAAAATTAACTAATTATGATAGAGATTGACTCTTAACTTTTTCTAAAAGTATAAAGACGGATCTCGTCTTTCTGGTTTTCAAAGACAAGAAATCAAATTTCTAATTTTAGCTACAACTATCTAAAATCACCTGTTTTTCTAGATTTTTAACTAGAGTTTTCCATTAGTTTTAATGAAACTACCAAAGTGAGATTAACAAAGGGTATTTAGCTCCGTAATTCTTCTTCAATGAACACCTTAGTTATAGCTATAGGCTGCATTTAGCAGAAGATAACAGGATTCTAAAAAACCCCTTGCATTTGCATCGAGAAAAACAGTTGATTTTAGACAGTTATATATAACAGACATTTGAAATTTATTTAAAAATTCTAAAACCAGAGAAAACGAGATCCTTCTTTCTACCTTTAGAAAAAGATAAGAGTCGATCTTTATCTTAATGATTTAATTTTAAACCATGATTCCCGTAAACCTCTGCATCCATAAAACTCGCCTAGCGCTATGGCCGCGGCCGCGAGGCAGCATTCGGGCTCACGTAGACCGAAGTCTTAAAAGGTGCTCTTGAATAATTTTTACTTAATGAAAGTATTTTAAATAGCCGAACTGTCGTTCTCAAAATTATTTGTTAAACATTTTTTTTAATTACTAAAGAAGGCATGCAACATACTTTTAAATTACATTTAAAGACTAAAACTCCAATTTTTTAATTATTTCTCCCCAAATTTTGCCGCTCCCTAAAATTTGCCGCCCTAGGCGCACGCCTAGTCCACCTATTCGGAAATATATCCCTGATAAGACCAATGTTAAAAATTACAATTTTTAAACTTAAATTTAGATAAAATTTGATTTTTCCTGGGATTGAGACTGTTTCTAAACTTATTTTTTGGCAGAAATACTCTTTAATGCAAAGTTTAAGCAAAATCTAACCGCTAGATTTCGAGATCGTGGAACACACATCCCTTCAGAGATTCCTCGTATTATAGTATAGGATACAGCCCCATGTGTAACTGACTGACTGATGTATATAAAAGTTCTGACAAAACCGTTCAAGCTATAGGGACTTTAGATTTGGCATCCTCTTAGCTTACATGATTAACATTCATAAAAGATTCTAAAAACTAGCAATTTTCACTGTTAATATATAAAAAAAGGTAAAAAATATAGATTAGTTGGTAACGTAGTTCATTTGTGTGAGCGTAGAACCGCACCGTTTGGGTAACGTAGATCACTTTGCAGGTTTAGTTCTCGCTCGTGTTTAAATGATCTCATTGTTGCGCAGTGGGGCAATGTTAATCATACTGCTTTTAATGCAAAACAGTCTATGGTATTATTCCTTGGTCGCTGGTACTACCGTAATTAGCGTATTCCCTATAGTGAAATTCGCTAAAAATTGGGATTTTATTTTTTTCGACGTCAAAGAAACATCGTTTTTCGGGGTACCCTACAGATAAATGCTTGGATGAATAAAGATATGAAGTTTTTTACGTCATATGCATAATTACAGTTGACAGAAGGTATCCACTAGCAGGGCCTTGTGTTATGACACTATATAGATAGTCATACTTGGGGCAACCAGCCAGAAATCATACTGCCTGCAAATTACACCGTTTGAAAGGAGATGGGGCCCTTTCCATCCAGTAATCCATGGTACGTTCAACATGAATCAAATATAGGCTATGGGAAATATACAATATCTCAAATTCCTTTGAAAATTCACTGAGTACGCAGGTCTGCTGCAACGGGGTTATTTTTCTACATACGGCTTACACACAGTAATAACACCATATTACTGTGTTCCATAGAGTTATGGGTAACCTTGCATACAAGAAAAACCTCTAAGTGAAGCCACTTTTGTTAACACAACTTATCCCTTATTTCTCAACAACTTTATTGTTGTTATGTAATAAAATTCGTCTAATTTCATGGTTTTTTTTATGAGGCTTTACATTTTACATTACACTTTACAATTTAGAATCATTTGGCTTTTTGGTTTTTATTTTTTTTTTTTTTTTGCTTTTTCACTTTAATTTATAATTTTTGACAATTTAAATTAAAAAGAATCAAAAAAAATTTAAAAACAAACAATCTAGTATTTAGAAATTTTTTACTTCGCTTAAATAGTTGTGAAGAAAATACAAAAACTATGGTTTCCATTTTTTTTTCTTGAGGGAATTTAATAAAACCTTCTATCCTGCTTATTTATTAACATTAGTTCCCAATTGATACAATACAGAACACATGCAGCAAATGATCATCGTACATCAATTTAGGTAGTACATTTCAAACTCTTGTACTTGGTAAAGTTAGTCATTAGTTTTACACAAACATTACCCATTGGAAATTTATTAAATAAATCAAATTATTTACATATCTTATACTCCAAAACAAGCTCCGTTTGTCCGGGCAAAGTTTTTTTTCGCTCCAAGGATTTTTGATTGAATATGGGGGTTTTGGCCACCAGAAATCGATTGGAGCTGGTCCCACAGCTGGGAAAAATCCGGTTTTCGCACTAGAGCACTTTAAAGTTTCCATGTTATCCTTATGGAGATTTTTTAATTGAACAAAAATCAGCTGATAACTGTAGATATAAACCAATGTGTTACATCTTTAACCTGTTGCTTGGGAAAATTATACCAAAGTGCGGCACCCGTCGGCTTGGCGAGTGAGCGAAGCGAACGAGCTCGTCTTTAAAATGGAAGGGGGCGAGTGAGCGGAGCGAACGAGCTTTGTGTGAGAACGAAAGTAATAATTTTACCGAGCTTAAGCTCGGTCCCCCTGGTTCTATCTTCTTATTTCTATAAGGGTTTCGTCTGTTACGTCCCTTTTTCTTTCGACCTACTGAACTGATTTTTAAGATTGAGGTGTCATTTTAAAGCTTAGGATATACCGCAGTGACGAATCGTAATTAAATAAACGGTATCAGGGTATCAGTTAACTGACACATACTTTCTCCCAACAATATAAAAAAGGTGTTAAAAGCTCCAAACATTAATGTCTTGATGACTCAGTCGGATAGCTACCAGCTGAGCTGCGCTCGTTTGACCCTACGCGCGTCTGTGACTTTTAACAACGTACTGCGTTTACCGCTAAACGAAAAATTGAATTTTCTCCGCAACCACTTGACGTAGAGCAATAATTCAAAATACTAAATTATTTAGTTTTTTTGAGCTTGATTTAATGGTGATAAGTAAAATTTATTTCGAAGCAACAGCTTTTTTGAAAATTCAAAAAATTGATTTTTGAAACAATTTTTACTCCATAACTTTTGAACGCGCATTTTCTCGGAGATGCGGGTGGTGGATTTTCAAAAACTTGAAAATCGGTTAAGAATTGTAGGAGTTCTCTTAACAAAAACAGCCTTAGCATATTAAATAAGTATAGATTTTGAGCAACTTTGTTATAAACTTTTATGGGAAACAAAGGTAACATTATTTAAGTGCTATAGCCCTAACCTTAATATTTTTTATTTACTGTTTTCGTTTTCACTCTAAATAATACAGTATAAAAATTTTGGGTTTTCTAACAATATAATCTAAATTATATACTCCCGCATGTAATTATTTTATACTTAAACATATACATTGTAACAGAGAAAATAGTTTTAATATTCATTTTTTTTTTTTTTTTTTTTTTTTTTTTTTTTTTTTTTTTTGTAAAGCAAATCAAACCCCAAAACACTAATGTTTACGCTTAAAAAAGCTTATTAGATGTTCGTAACGCATACAATTTGGAAGCCTGCAAAAAGCCATGCAAAGTTTCCCCTCATATCCCCCTCCTTCGCTGCCCCTACCCCCTCCAGAAATCAGAGGCGGGGCTATGACGCGCCCGGCTCCCCCCCCTTTCTCCCCTCTAGAAATAAGAGGCGGGGCTCTGAAGCTCCCGGAGGTTTCAAGCTCCGGAGGAAAAATTGTCTCCCAAAAAAGGAGTCAAGTTACGTTATTATATTTACCATTACACAGCTCATTGAAAAAGAGAATTATGCCACGGGTACGATATTTATCGTAATGACACCATATTACTATATTTTACATTTGGATTATTAGTTAATAACAAATCATTAGGTAGTGACCAAATTAACAATTATCAATCAAGGTAAATCTAAAACCATAAATTCTACCGTAGTTTGCTTTGAAATTTCTTATTTTAGTAATAGATGAGACAAAAAATCTCCACTGCAAACGAGAACTATTGTTGTATCCTGCAGCGTTGGCAATACTTGCTGGTAACAAAGAGTAAAATGTTGGTTTTTTAACACTTTTTTAATCAAATCAACAAAAACTCTTTGGCGACATCCACGGATGTCGCAGAAACTGACACCATTGCTCTAATGGGATGTAGTTCACCTGTGGCACAACAGTCATCTTGGTTCGTGTTACCAATACTAAATCCAACACAGTTCAGTCTAGATTAAATCGAGCTTGAAACAGTTCCGTAAACGCTGCATACTGTTACAAAATCAAGACAGCTACGTTACTGAGTTATTCCATACACCACAAGTCGCAGTGTAGTTTACAAAAGGGGGAAATATTTTCATACATATTGGTATAACTGCTGAGATCAGTCATGAGACCACTTAAATTACGGTCATGACGGACGTACGACGATGATCATTGGTTGCTGTTCTGTTGGGGGGCGTTTCCGTTGAAATGCGTTCATATGGCACAATGGTCTAGTGTCATGTAGGTCAATTGGTTCCCCCTGTTTATTTAATTTTTAATATTTAATTTTGAATGTAGAACAAATGGCACGACGGCCAAGTGTCATGTAGTAGGTCAATTGGTGGCCCCCCTATGTATTTAAAAATTATTATTTAATTTTTAAATGTAGGACAAATGGCACAACGGTCAAATGGCATGTAGGACTAATGGTTTCCCCTATTTATTTAATTTTAAATATTTAATTTCGAGTGTATGACAAATGGCACAACGTCCAAGTGTCATGTAGGTCAATTGGTGAGCCCCCTATGTATTTAATAATTATTATTTAATTTTAAAATGTAGGACAAATGGCACAACGGCCAAGTGTCATGTCGTTCAATTGGTAGGCAACCTGTTTTGCAACACTAGAAATAAGCTGGGAATTTAAACCATTAGTAGACCAATCATGAATATAAACTTAGGCTCATTCAAATTACCGAATCCAAATAAATGTATTGAATGGAAAGTATATTCGCATTGTAGATTAAGATTACATAGTCATCTTACCGTGATTATATGACAACTTTTGTTTTGTTTATTAGCCTATGACAGGATTAATTCAAGAGTATGAGATTACAAGTCTTACCTTGCTTTCCAAGGGGAATGACAGATCCAGGAGCAAATACAGTGCCAAATATCCAAGAAGCAGAAACACGGCTCCTACAGTAGCCAAACGACGAATTCGCATTTTCAAACTGTGACAATAAGTAAAACCAAGTAAAAAAAATGCAAGCCAAGACAAGATTCATAATTGATTCATAAAATTTTAATTAAAGCCCCTTGGAGTTTAGATGGAATTAGATGACAAAATTTGGCCAAAATATAAAAGGAATCTTTATTTAGGAAGAGTTGTTACTTATAGATCTGCATCACTGAAGTTCTAAATATGTCATTAGCCTACATAAAACATAAAATACTAAAAGGTGATCGAGCCAAAATCTCAAAATCTTTGAACAAAATTCCTAAAACCAGGGTATTACTAAGGGGCCATTTTTTACTCTGTATGGTTTTGTGGACAGCGCAACATCAAAAGAGTACCAAAATAACATGATCAGTAACAATGGTAATAATACAAAGTTCTTATTCGTTCTCTTTAACCTTGCGCTGACCACGAATTATGAAGTCATATCGAGTGAATGACCACCAGTTGGAACTCTCCACAACAACCAAATTCTTGGGTGTTGAGCTGGATTCTAATCTTTCCTGGAATGTTCATGTATCACTTCTCTGCAGCAGGATTTCCGCGGGCTTGTTCGTGTTGAGGTACATGTCGCGTCTTGACTGCATAAACCTCTGCAAGTTGGTATATTACAGCCTCATAGAATCACATATTAGTTATTCAATAATTCTCTGGGAAATGTCCTCCAAAATTAACATTGAAAAAATTTTCAAGCTCCAAAAGCGAGCAATTCGGCTAATGTGTAAACTTAAACCCAGAGATCACTGCTCTGATTCTTTCAAAAGTTTAGGCATAATGACTATACCAGGCCTGTACATCTATGAGACTGTAATGTATGCCAAGTTTCATGACCAAATGTTTGTCCCTCCAACTCATGGTTATAACACTAGAAATAGAAGTGTAAGAACTGCTGTAATGCACAACTTAAAACTTTTTGAATCCAAACCAGGTTATGCTGGGGCTAAGTTTTTCCAAAAACTGCCAGATGAACTCAAATCAGTTGAGAACAAAAACATCTTTAGGCTTAGGCTCAAATCTTTCCTCGTTGAAAGATGTCTTTATAAGATTGAGGACCTTTGATTTGGAGTTTTTACTCAACAAATTCAGAAATTTATCCTTACATATCTTTTCCCATCCTTGTAACTTGACTGGTCTCACGCCACTACGTGGTCAATCGGGACGACTCTTCAGAAGTAAGTAAGTAAGTAACTATTATTTAAGTGTACTTTCAAGACATAGCCTAATTCAAAAACTAAAAATATTTCCAATTTAAAAGAAGGTAAATTAATAAAAACAGTAGGCCTACCCTAATACGGTACACTTATTCTTAAAAATTATGAGAATGTTATACTTACATCAGTAGTGATTCCTTCAATTCATAAACTGTTGATACATTATCTTAATTTCTTTTGTTAGAATAACTTAGTAAAAATAAAATCGACAGTAACTTTAAGGCAATAAATTCTCTGGAAACACACATTGAGGTTAGCCTGTATTAATAATAGCAAACCCCATCACGTTCACATTCACTGACAAACAAGCTATTTCTTTACCTATTAACACCAAGTTAAGTAAATTGTAATGAATGAGGTGAGAACCACTTGCTGATAGTTTTTAAAACTTCAACAAGAAAATCCTAAACAAGATGTACTTGAACTTGTTTTTGACATTTCACATAAAAACATTCTAGTCTGAATAGTCTCTACTTTTTCCTTCAGCAGCAGACAACGGTTGACAATGAATGGGCTCCTTCAAGATCATCCACCGCAAAGAAATTAGTTTATATTTTTGAATATCATAATATGATATTCAAAAATTTAAACATATTTCATATTATGAAAAATCCCACAAATACCTGATACCTGTTTTACCTGATCATCTTTTACCCTTGGTATGGGATTGACGGCGTCAAAATTTTACAAAACATACATATAAAACTCACTGCACACAGTACATAAAACTGAAAACATTAACTTAGAAACTTCCTTCCGGCTGACTACAACTGGCCAAAAGAACTCTCAGATCATCCTCAAGAAATTCATTTAGGCTATCGTGTGCCATAATCTTGAGGAAGTTTGAGAGGAACTTATTAAAAGTGTCAAAGTCCAGCTGCATAATTCTGGTTGGCAGTTTGTTGAAAAGGAAGATTGACAACACATCATAGCTGTTCTGAGATCTGGCAAGGTACACTCTTGGGATGCCGAGCTGGGCACGATGTCTCGTATTGTGGGAATGCACATCATGTCGGGTAGCAAAATCATCAACATTTCTCCTTATTGACATTCGGAGGGTATGTTGGGCTACCTCTTTAGCAATGTCTATGGGGATGTTCAGCGACTTCATAAGCTTCAAGAAAAACTCCGGAATCGTTCCCCACGCCCCCACCATGAGGCCGATGACATTTAGCTCTCTATAAGATCGTACTTTCCCTTGAAATAGGGTACAGTGGGGTTTTAGATGGCTTTTTTTTCTAGATGGGCATCTCGGGTTGATCCGATTTGTCTTCGAACCGAACGGTTGGATCAAGGATCACCCCCTTTGTCGTTAGTTTTTCGAAGGAGAAAATATTAGCAAGACGATATTGGACCATAGATATATATACTAAACACCTGGATCGGTAACTCCGTGTTGTGAAAACGAGCCGTTACCCCCACCACTAGCCAGTATTCGTGGTCAGTGTTGCCAACCCTGTGCGAGTAATTATGTACTGTAATTTTTAAATAAATAAATAAATTAATTAATTTAATTAATAATTAATTAATTAATTAATTACACTACTACTGTACATTTTTAGTTATTGGGCAATATAAATTTTTCAGTCGTAACCCATCACACCGTACACTGACGCCCCCATGTACTAAGTTAACAGATTAATTTACGTATGGTTGCATGATAGGGTGACGACTAGGTCATTAGAGCGTTCAGCCTGTGTCCGAAGCTCGAACTGCTCTTTTTTTTGTATTTTAAGTTTATATTTTAAAACCTGTGCCTCAGAGTCCCGCGGCATCCAGTACACACTTACCACCAAGATGAACTTTAGTTTATGTTCTCATTCTATCGCTGTAATGAATTTATGTTTATTTTGAGGAATAAATCACTCTTGACCAATCAGGTTAAATTCTATTTTTCTATACGCCTTTCGCTCACTAATCAATTAAGTAACGGTAAAGCTCCATTCACTAATATCTGTTCACCCTGGCCTAGACTGTTGCTGTCCACGTTAAACAATTAATGGGATTAAAACCCTTACATTTATGGCACCTATCGAACAGGGACAGTTTAGTAAGCTTGTCATTTGTAAATTAAAAGGCGCCCGAAGGTATTGTGTCTTGGTGAGCGATTGGTTATAAAGGAAATAAATTAACTGTACATAATTACTCTCTGTCAGTGTAAAAAAAATTCATAATGTCATCTGGGTCAGATAGTGACGTTGGTGTTGTGTTAGAAGACGTCTCTCGCATGAGGAAGTCCAAATTAAAGAGCAAACTTGTTGAGTTAGGATTAAGCCCTCACGGTGACGTTAAAAAACTCCGACACAAATTAATCGACTACCTTAGGAAAAAGCAGGTTGACAAACACGATAAAAATCTTAAAGGTGAC
Organism: Neoaliturus tenellus; assembly: GCA_030545055.2. Taxonomy (NCBI): domain Eukaryota; kingdom Metazoa; phylum Arthropoda; class Insecta; order Hemiptera; family Cicadellidae; genus Neoaliturus; species Neoaliturus tenellus. Next base: position 51,766,375 of record CM061531.1, on the reverse strand, counting down.
GCGTCGGCCGACGAGGCTGAAAATACCAATTTGGCAAACAATGCAAACGAAGGTGACAACCAAAAAACTAACCCCCTTGCTCGTGTCTGTGATAGTGTACGTAAGTGGAACCTTAGATTTGATGGAGAGAAAGGTGCCGTGGCGTTTCTCGAAAGGCTAGATGAATTAAAAAGTGCGTACGCGATAAGCGACGACGATATGTTATCAGCCCTCCCGGAGTGTTTACGAGGTAAAGCTATCTTGTGGTTTCGGATTAATAGGGAAGAATGGCAAAATTACAATGATTTCATTAACTCATTTAAAATAAACTACCTTCCCCCAGATTTTAAAAATAGCCTGGAAGACGAAATTAGGTCTCGTACACAAGGTGCTGAGGAATGTGTCCGTGACTTTACAACCTCTTTGCGTACCTTAATGAGACGCCATGGTGGTATGTCCACGAGTAAACAAATAGAACTCGTGTACAAGAACTTACGGCCCGAATATAAAACGTATATTAAACGTGGTGATTTTGACTCGATGTCTGAGCTAATACAACTCGGCACGGAGTACGAGGTATTGTGTAAGGAGGCTAAGGTGTTCCGGCCCCCACCGAAAGCAGCTCAGGCGTACTCCACCGACACGGCGTACCAAGGCAGATTCAAGCCGGAACTCCGCAGCGGTCCCTCACCGGTGAGCGGTGCAGAGAGCGCCCACGCCGCCGCCGCACAGCCTCCGAGCCGTCCCGCCCGCACCACCGTCACCACCGCCGTGGCCCCCGACACCGGTAACGGAGCAGCGACCAAACAATCCCGCTGCTGGAACTGCGACGCCGGCGACCACACACACCGGTCATGTAAGAAACCCCGCAATATATTTTGTTACAGGTGCGGATTAAAAGGGAAGACGGTGAGCAGCTGCCCAAAATGCTCGGGAAACGCCCCGAGGTCCCGATAAATACGGGGGTGATCGGGCCCAGTGTTTCTTCCAGCCCCCAGAACGAAGAGCAGCCTTGTGTTATAACTGTACCATTATCATGTAGTAATATTAATATTTCTGATGATAGAATTTATCTTAACGTATCTATGTTTGGTAAACAGTTTGCTGCTCTTGTCGATACCGGTAGCACAGAGTCTTACGTGGGTAAACTTGTGGGAGATTTGTGCCGTCACTGTTCCGCGCCTTATCAGGTTTATCATGACAGTTATGCCCGCCTTGCCGACGGAAGTGTATCTCCTGTGCTTGGAGCCTTCACTGTTAATATTGCGACCGATTCAGCAACTTATACAGGTCAAATGAAATTTTTGCCCACGCTATCTGTTGATGTTCTACTCGGCCTCGACTGGCTAAAAATGCTAGGCGCTAATATTGACGCTAAAAATCATCAAGTGCGCTTCGAAAGTAACAGTGTTTCAGAGCTTTATGCCGTCGACTCGTTGACTAGCGATCAGTGCCGTCAATTAGATAAATTTCTACGTCATGAGATCGAACAATTTAAAAACGTGCCAGGTAAGACTCACCTAGTGGCGCATGAAATCCGGATTAAACCTGGTACCACGCCTATAAAGCAGCGATGTTTTCCTAGGTCGCCCGCCATGACTAAAATTCTACACGATGAAGTAGACAAATTTCTTCAACGTGGGATTATCGAGGAATCGGACAGTCCTTGGTCTTCATCAATTGTTTTAGTTAGAAAACCCTCTGGCGCGTATAGGTGCACACTGGACTTGAGAGCAGTAAATAAAGTCAGCATACCTGACGCATATCCTTTGCCGTTTATCTCCTCGATTTTAGATAAATTGCGTGGAGCCCGTTATATGAGTTCGATTGACTTACGTGACGCTTACTTTCAAGTTCCGCTCGCGCCTGAGAGCCGCCAGTACACGGCGTTTACCGTCCCCGGTAAGGGACTGTATCAGTTTTGTGTGATGCCGTTTGGACACCATTCGTCCGGAGCAACTTTCCAGCGACTTTTAGAACGTGTCATTGGACCGGAGCTCGACAACTGCGCTTTCCCCTATTTGGACGATATTATTGTGGTATCGCCGACTTTTGAGGAGCATTTAGAGTCACTAAAAAAAAGTGTTTCGCCGCCTCCGTGAGGCTGGGTTGTTAATGAATCTGGAAAAATGTAAATTTTGTCAGACCGAAATGACTTATTTAGGTCACCATATTAGTGCCGCAGAGATATCTGTAGATAAGGAAAAGGTGCGCGCAATCGTGGGCTATCCCGCGCCTAGCAATGCGCGCGAGTTACGCCGCCTCCTTGGCATGGCATCGTTTTATCGTCGTTTTGTGGCGCGATATTCAGACATTACTGAACCCCTAGCTCGTTTATTACGGAAAAATCAAAAATGGGAGTGGGGTGATTCACAACAAGTGGCGTTTGATCAGCTCAAGCACGCTCTCTCTGAGTCCCCAGTCTTAGTATGTCCGGACTTTTCAAAACCGTTTTCAATACAGTGCGACGCGAGTGATGTAGGGATCGCAGCGACATTGGTGCAAAGGATAGATGGTTCCGAGCGCGTTATCGCTTATTTCAGTAGGAGTTTAAATGATTTGGAGCGCAAGTACTCTAGCTGCGAAAAGGAATGCCTCGCGGTTTTGTGTGCTGTTAGAAAATTCCGCCCTTACATCGAGGGGTATAAATTCACAGTAGTGAGTGACTGTCAGGCGCTAAAGTGGTTGTACAAACTTGATAACCCCAGTGGACGCCTTGCTCGATGGTCCTTGGACCTCCAACAATACAACTTCGATGTGGTATATAGGAAAGGTGCGCTCAACGTGGTTCCGGATGCATTATCGCGCGCGCCTGTTGATGACCTTGAACATCAGATCGCGGCCGCCTGTCCTGAACCAAGCGATTGGTATGAGGAAACGATTAATAAGGTACGGGCTAGCCCAGGTGATTTTCCCATGTTTAGAGTCCGCGAGGACCTACTTTTTCACAGGAAAAATCAGAAAAGCGCTGGCGACAGCAACAGCGACGATTGGCAACTGTGCGTCCGACCGGCCGACGTGCCTCGTGTGTTGGAGGAAAACCACTGTTTACCGACAGCCGGTCACCTAGGGCGTTATAAAACCACTCGCAGGATCTCGTCAAGGTACCATTGGCCTGGGATGTACCGCCAGATTTCCGATTTCGTGAGCAAGTGCGAGTCGTGTCAACGTCATAAAATTGATCAAAAACAACCAGGTGGAAAAATGAGTATAAATTTCCCGGAAAATATTTGGTCTGTGGTGTCGACCGACCTTATCGGACCCCTTCCTTATTCATCTAATGGGAACAGTTATCTTCTATTATTCCAAGACACCTTCTCTAAATGGGTTGAATATAAACCGCTCCGCCGCGCAACCGCTCAGACGGTGAGTGACGCATTTGAGAAACTGGTGCTTTATCGTTACGGGGCTCCGCATACGCTGTTGTCCGACAACGGTACTCAATTTGCAAATAAATTGTTTAAAGAGCTCGCTACTCGGTACTCGATAAATCACAGATTTACTCCTGTATATTCGCCACAGTGTAACCCGGTTGAACGGACGAACAGGACCGTAAAGACAATGATTCGTCAGTTTTGCACTGAAAACCATAAAAGCTGGGATAAACATTTAGGTGAAATAATTTTTGCGTGGAACACATCTGTGCATAAATCCACCAATTATTCGCCGAGTTTCCTTGTGTACGGCCGCGAGCCGCTGGTACCGCTATCACTCCGTTACGAACTTTGTGAGGGCAAGATTGAACCGGAAAACGTGGATATCCAGCAAAGTGTCACGAAAAGGGATAAGGTGTTGAAAGACGCTTACGAGCGTGTACGTGAGAATTTGAAAAAAGCCGCGGAATCTCAGAAGAAATATTACGACCTACGTCGAAGGGATGTTAATTTTTCAGTGGGTGACCCCGTGTTAAGGCGCAACTATGTGCTGTCTAAGGCGTCAAAACATTTCAGTGCGTCTTTAGCGCCCAAATTTGTTGGCCCATATTACGTTCAGAGTAAGCTCGGGCCGAACGTCTATGGATTAACCGATAAGGATGGGAATGACTCAGGCCGGTGGCACATCAAGGACCTCAAGCCGTTCCATGGTTAATCAGCCGGTCAGCGATAAGCCGTTGTGCGATAACGAGGTTTCCGTGAAGTGCTCTGATAATCGCTAATAACGGGAAGTGAAATATCCAGTTTGTGTTTGAGATTGTGCTGGAGCTGTGTACATAAAATATAGTGGTAATTTGTGACTCGGGTAATTTGTTTATTGTTAGTGCTATGTATCGCCCGCACTGATAGCTTTATTTTTTTTGCGTATACACCATAAAGCATTTTATTTTTTCATTGTTATTAACTTTAAAAATTTACTTATTGTTAGCGCTATGTTTCACCTGCGCTGACGATATAATAGTACCTATAATAATTTCTACTGTCAGTGCTATGTTTTGCCTGCGCTGATCTTAGACTATAGTGATTTAAAGCATGTGCAGTGATTATTAGTGCTATATGTTTCGCGCTGATAAATAATACGTGAGGCAGTTAACTTGTATGTTGGGTGCTATGTATTGTTCGCACTGACATTTTGCTTCGCACCTTTTTATGTTATATTTAAGTAGAAGATAGTAAAATAACACGATTAATCTGGCTAGTTAATCCTCTCGTTATCAGTCTGTATAAAGATACAACGCTTATTTTGCTTTGTGGGTAACTAAAACTATTTGCAAGCGTATACAGGCTCGTGTTTTATTTTTCATTGGTTATTGTCTATTTTCAAGTGGCAGTCCACCTGTAATGGGGAGACGAGCTGGCGTACGAAAGCGGGGCCAAAGGAAGCCTCGACCCAATAAAAAGACCCGGTTGCGGCGTCTTCACCTCTCTGAACGCAACCTGCTCGAGGTTCCCACGACACCTTGCACTCCTCCGCGCATGCAGCCCGCCTCGACGCGTTCCCCCGGGACACCCGTGCTCGACGAGGGCCGTCCTATCCGTACCGTGTCTATTATTGAAATACCTAAGTGGAGTCCTCCGGCAGCGGCCGCACGGAGAATTTCATCGCCTGCACGTGTGATAGTTAACTCTGAGAGACTATCTCACCCTCCTACAGATTACTGTTCGGACTCGGACGTCCTTATGATTGACTCTCCAGGACAAATGGCGTTCATGGACTCACCATCCAGCGCGATTTGCGGGACGGATGTCCTGTTGACTCTAACACCGCCCCCCCGGAGGGTTACTGGGTTCGGTCTCCGGAAATTTCACCTCTGTTCCGTTGTCGCGAGTCACCGGAATGTATTTTTAGTGATACCTTCTCGCCCATTTCGTCGCCTGTCGCCCATATGACGTGGAATGACATTTTAAATAGTTTGGAGTGAGAAACACAAATAAATGTGCATATAAGAAGAGGTTCATTGTTTTGTTCTACCATCCCGTGAAATAATTTTAGTTTAGTGACAGGTGCAAATTTTTTTTTTCTTATGTAGGTGGGAGGTGTGAGGACGATCGCCGGTTATCACTAGGCCCTACTGATAAGAACCTTTGTAGGAGTTCGGTAGGCTTCGGCTGTTCCCGGAAGTGTTCGGGGTGTATAAAACTTGACCCCGCGGGGGATGCGGTCTGTCTGTTACGTTCCGTAGTGCGTTGCGTGCATGTGTTTTTCGGTCGTGGCCCACCGCCTACAGTGAATGTGAGTACCTTATATTACCTTCCAAGTTGACTTATCGTTAGTTCTAAAAATTTTTATCTTTTCCCTCACAATTAATTAACAGTTTCTGTCACCTACACTATTCTAATAAATTCAAATTAATTTTATTTGGCAATATAAATTTTTCAGTCGTAACCCGGTCGAGCGTTCCGGCCGCCTGTTTGGTCAGGAACCGCTCCCGCTCTAAATCAAATCCCGCAATTAATTTCTTTCCAATTTAAGTTTAAATCCTCCCAGAAGCGTTCCTTCGGCTATTTCCTTGCCCTGGAATCGCTCCGGGACGGTCTTTTTCTGATTTCTGTCAAGTACTAACTACGGACGCGCTAAATACTGTAAGTTCACGAGCATTCCGACGGCCTAAGCTGTCTGGTACTGCTCTGAACATAATTTTTGCTTATTCACTCATTTCAAGTGTGATGACAGACCGCTTTAAACTATTATTTTAACGAGCCGAGCGCTCCGTCGCATGCTTGCCGAGCCGCTCAGGAACAGTCCTGCCAATAACCGTACACTGACGCCCCCATGTACTAAGTTAACCCATTGGCCTACCTCTATCCTAGTGCACAAGGACCCCCAGGAAATCCACTTTTTCTGGCACTTTTTTAGACTTACAAAAACTGCTATATCTTTGATGTTTATTGTTAGATTGACCTAAAATTATTGGTGATTGTAGCTTATAGAATATAATTATTAGATAAATATATATTACATATATATTTTTATAATATACATATATATATATATATATTTATTTATTTATTTATTTATCTATAGACCTATTTATTTATTTATTTACATATTTACCTAAACATAAAAATAGTTAAATTATTTTTGTTTTAACATATTAATATTATCAATGGTTCCTTGAAGTAGTTCATTATTGTCAACTTCCATATAATAGTCATCGAGATCTCCCCATGGCCTAGTAGGCCTAGCGTTTTTGTCTGATGTTTGAAGTGGGCATATTTCAAAAATAAATAAATTAATAACAAACAGGTAAATCAATTTCCCCTGTACTTACTTTATTTAGAGTTTCAATGACAGGCTAGGACCTGTATTTGAAGAGAATGTCATCACTATTGTCAATTTGTTATGTGGTAGGCCTAGGTAACAACACGTTTGAATCATAAATATTACTTTCAGGATCGGATATTTCTCCTTACTGACACCGTTCAAGTGTTATTCGGTCCACAAATTCATCTTCAGTACCTTCTTCATTTGAAGATAAGTCATAATTATCAACAAATCTATCAATTTTACTTGAGTGCAAGCCAAAACTATACGACATCACGATGTAAACACAACCTCAAAACTTGCACTAGTTTGTTTACATTATTATTTATTTTCTGAAGATCAGGATTGCCAACCAATAGATTGAAATTGTGGTAAAACTAATGCAGTTTATCGTGAAACCAAAAAGTGACCCAGTACGTGCTGCTACCTATTGGAAAAAGCCATAACTGCTTGCAATGTTGGGCGACGAGAGTATCTTGTCGAAGTATTCTGGAGCGCCTGAGCGGCCGGACGAGATAGACTTGTCAAAGTAGGCCAATGGGTTAACAGATTAATTTACGTATGGTTGCATGATAGGGTGACGACTAGGTCATTAGAGCGTTCAGCCTGTGTCCGAAGCTCGAACTGCTCTTTTTTTTGTATTTTAAGTTTATATTTTAAAACCTGTGCCTCAGAGTCCCGCGGCATCCAGTACACACTTACCACCAAGATGAACTTTAGTTTATGTTCTCATTCTATCGCTGTAATGAATTTATGTTTATTTTGAGGAATAAATCACTCTTGACCAATCAGGTTAAATTCTATTTTTCTATACGCCTTTCGCTCACTAATCAATTAAGTAACGGTAAAGCTCCATTCACTAATATCTGTTCACCCTGGCCTAGACTGTTGCTGTCCACGTTAAACAATTAATGGGATTAAAACCCTTACACAGTTGTACAATTACTTTGAGACGCACAACCTCCTAGTACCATCTCAGTTCGGTTTCAGGAGGGAGAAATCCACAGTCCCTGCAGTTGAGTCTTTGGTTGAGGAAATCCTAAACTCTTTTGAGAATATGAAATCCACTCACATAATTCTCTGTGATCTTTCGCGTGCATTTGATTGCATTCCGCACGATATTCTGTTGGTCAAGTTGAGACAGTATGGTCTAGGAGAGGGTGCTCTCAGAGTGATTAACTCTCATCTCACTGATAGGCAACAGATTGTCAGCTTAAATTGTAAGAACTCAAGTGCTAAGAGTATCAGATTTGGCGTGCCACAGGGCTCAATAATGGGCCCTCTGCTGTTCCTTGTGGCTATAAATGATTTGCACTATAGTGTTGCTGGAATAGTAGTGCTTCTTTTTGCAGACGACACAACTTTGTTTGCATCACACACTGACATAGCTCTTGCCAAGTCAATAGCTCAAGAAAACTTAGATATTACTCAGAGGTGGTTCATCATAAGAACAGGTTAGCTTTAAATGAGTCTAAAACTAAGGAAATAACATGTAGTCTGTCAACTCAAACAGTGAAAAGTCAATCTGTAAAATTATTAGGATTTGTATTAGATGGTAAGTTATCCTGGGATGACCACATTGATTTTTTATGTACTAGATTGAGCAGAGTGATTTATTTGTTGAGACGCTTAACGTCAGACCTTTCTCAAGATGTTCTTAAACAGGACTATTTCGCTTTCTTTCACTCGATTTTGGCTTATGGCACCAGGCTGTGGGGTCATTCACATAATGCTCAAAAAGTTCTCATTCTGCAAAAAAAGCTGTAAGGTTGATTTCCGGAGTTGGTTTTCTGGAACATTGTAAACCTTTGTTTGTGCAACATTGTATCTTAACAGTAGTCAATGAGTACATTTTACAGTGTATCAACATGATTAAAAGCAGACAATCCTCCTATCTTAGAAACAATGATGTACATAGTCACGATACCAGACATAACATGAACATATTCATTCCCAGAAATAGACTCTCAAAAACCATTCCCTGCTTTCCTGTTTCAGGTATAAAATTCTTCAATGTGCTTCCTCCTCCAATCCGTAACCTGCATCAACCCAAATTTTCCATAGTTATGAAGAAATGGCTCCAACAAAATCCTTTTTACAATCTCACAGAATACTTTCAGGCAGACAAAACAATTGCAACTAATTAAGTTCAAACACCACTAACAACACCATAATTTACCACACACAAGGTATGTTGCTCAAGCATGATTCATTTTCTCCTTTGTGACAAGTTTGATTTTGTTTGCTTGCTTGTGCATGGAAATGATTTTTTTCATTGTTTTTGCATTGCATGGACTTGCATTTTGAACATGCGTGGCTTGTGTTTGTATTTATTTTAGTATTAGTATCCAATTATTGTATGACGAGCCTATTGTACTAAATGTATTTAATGGCAAATAAAGTCTTATTGAGTCTTACGGCGGTGTAAAAAATGTGTGCGTACTCTTTGGCCCTTCAGGGCTTCCGTATGATTTTGCCAAAATAACGTGTCTGGAATTTGTCATGTGATAGGCCAAAACCATAACATATACAAGCCAGTTTGCAAAGGATAATCGTGAGTCCATCGTCATTTTTTAATAATAGCTCGATCCAGATCCATAAAATAGTCATGTGTTGCCCCAGTGTTGGTCTTTGGAAGACTGGGTGGAACAAACAGAAACAGAGGACAACGAACGGAACGGACGGAACGGGACAGGAAGGAAGGAGAAGGGAAGAAGGAGGCCAAATTGAAAAAAAAAATTTCTAAACAAGTTGAACCTCGCGGCTTCATGGTTTAATCCAAAGCCGGCCAAATTTGGCAAACGAGAAAAAAAATTTTTTTGAGAGGTTGAGGTTATATTTTACTTTTACTGAGATAACCTCAAAACGAGTCAAAACAAAGACATGTTTAATTGTTATACTTATTTCTTTGAACTCGTGTGTTTTATTTATGGATAAAAGATAGTTTTCCAATTTATTTATACTAGGCTAGACATGGCAACGCATCGGTCATTTAGTTTATTTCTTCTCAACTCACATTCATTGAGACATAGGCTTAGATTTTACTCATCGCATAAACTAAATGTAGTTGATGTAGAATTCTCAGGAAGGTAAGTAAAAGGATAGCCATTTATAATTTGTTCTTTGTATGCCATAGGCTATGGTTCTTAATATTTGCCCGGTGCTTATTTCATAAACACACTTTAATTTGCATCTGCCCCCCCAGGGCTATGCGCTCTACAGGCTTTCAAAGTTTCTATGTTGATCTTATAGGAGAAGAATAATTGATTGAATCATTAGACAGCTGTTATAATAACAAATGCTAGCAAGTCAGGAAGAAAAGATGTTTCAGTTATTTGACATTTTAAAACTAACTTAATGAGCTTATGATCAATTGAATCTTTGGTCGAATTTCGACCAGTGGGCAATCCCTAGTTCATATTTAAAAATCTTAAACCATTTAGTTCTACATATTGTAGTCTATTTGTAAAAATGATTTCATTAGAAATAGTGAAATATCATGGTAACCATAATTGGATGAACGGATCGAAGAGGAGAGAATCCTCATACATGACTGTTAACAGCCTCACTGTAGTGACAAACCCCTATTTTTTGTTCGACGATAACGTTCGCAAAAAGCCTCAGATCGACTTCAAACTTTCACAGTAGATTTTAGGCGTAATTTTACAGGTCAAGTTCGTTTCCGAAGTTATTCTGTTAAGTAATAAAGTAATGAGACGTAATTTAATTTCCCATAAGAAATGCATTGGAGGCCGTAATAAGCGGTGTTTAGGGTACGTTAAACGGTGGCATTGTTGTTTTGTTGTCAGACATAGACAAAGTGTATATAATACAATTTGTTATTTAAAAAGTATTTTATAATAGGTTATGAATACGGGAAAAATAAATTTGGTGTTAACTAATAATAATAAGAAAATCTTTACTAAGAAAATAAAAGTGGTAAAAATTTAACTGACACATAAAAACATTAATAAAGAAAAAAAACAGAGTGTGTGAGATGTCCGTCCGATAATATGGAGATGGCAGCGGCGGCAAGACAGTCAAGACGAAGAAGAGTCAAGTTAAATTTATTTATTTATTTATTTACAATTTACAGTCTGCTGTGGTTGTGATAGGTTAGGTTGGTCATGTACCATCGCCCATTCGGCAATTCATAATAGTTTTTAACGTTTGAATAACATGTTGTAAATATACATTCTATCGTAATAAAATACATGATACCCCTTTGTACTGTAAGTTAATTGTGTTGATCTTAATTTCACTTAAAAGTGCAGAGTTCAATGGTACCCATGGTAGGTCTGGATGGTAGGAATTACCTCAGATTATTCTACTTATGTCAAAGCATCAGCCAATTTACTCTCCAGTTTTCAAATAACTTATATTTATTTCCATATACAAAGTTGTGATTAGCTCTACAGAATAAAACTCTTCAGAATATCAATAGGCCTCCTGCATTTCAATAAGTCTTGTGATATAACATAATATTAGAGTGAGTAGGCTTTTAGGTATATTTGTTATATAGGGCATAATCGCATAATTTATTGGTTGGCTTAGGCCTAGAAGTGTCTGATTATACTTGTTAAGGGCCCATTTCATCATCATCAGGTACAGAATTATTACAACAGGACAAGCCATAACAGATAACTTTTTAGGCCTATACTATCTTTTAAGCCTATACCAAAAGTTTGTCTCAAGAAATATGTAGCTAGGCCTACCTTAAGGTGTGTTTAGCCCAGAGGTAGGTAGACAATCAAAAGATGTTAACTTTTGCCAAAGAACTAAAAAGAGTTGTTGACTTATGTAATTTAGCATATCTAGGGCTAGGTTATATGACTTGGGTCGACAACTTGGGTTGTCAACCTCTGGTGTTATCACAGGTTGACACCTTTAGGCTGCACTTCTGTATACGCCTGGTGGAACTATCAAATTAAAATATATTCATTTCATTGCATCTAATCGTTATAAATATTGAATCAACTTAAAAATCGAAACTTCGTTAAGCTACTCCACCGTTATTACAGTTGTTAACATTTTTAGTTTGCAATTAAAATTGAGTGATGAAAACAATTGAATCAACAACGATATTGAGGTAGGTAAGAAGTATTTGAAAGTATTGTAGCCTAATAATAATCAAACCTAACTGTAATAATAATCTAACCGTAAACCTCCGTCACTTTTATGGACAGCGATGTTTATCAAAATCAATGGTTTTTGAAAAATTTTAAAATTCATATTCCTTTAGTACAAAAGAGAAAAATACCTCCCTAATTCATATTTGACATCATTTGTGTGACACAATTTTAGATCTAATGAAGTGTGCATCTTCTCACAATTAATTTGGCTACAATTTGTACAATTTGGCTACAAAATAAACTTGGCTAAATAACTTAAGTTAGTGTATTTTTTATTGTTCTTTGATAATGTTAAAGGCTACATTAGTTCAAATTTGTACTTGTTTGCAATATATTTGTTTTATTGTCAAAAGGTATTTTTGATTATCTTAGAATTAAACTAAATCAGGTAATAAAGTCACATTCGTATCGTGTACTATTGTATCATCGATAAAATAGCAATACTATCGCAAACTCAAAATTTTAACATCAATAATAACTGTGGAGTAGGATAACAAAGTTTCGCCCGTATAGTATCCAAAATTCTATCAAATGGATTGACCTTAACAAAATTTACACTAATCTAACCTATTGTAAAGATAAACTCCACTAAGAAGAACTATGTAGGCTTAAAGGAAAGTAAATGTGAGAATAGGCAACAACAAAAATTAAGTAGGCTATTATAGGCTATAGGTATCGTATGGTAATTTTTTCCTTAGCCAATAGGGCAAACATTAACAAAAATGTGAACTATATACCAGAATTGTAAAAGTACTTTTATCATACTTTGCGACAAAATCAAATTACTCTTAAAGGAATGCTGCCATGTGTGTGGAAAGGCATAAAAACTACCATACACGTAGACCCACACTACAAACAATGCTTAACTACATTTCGGAGGATGCTGAAATTACAACGAGGTAAAATTTCTTATTATAAGTTCATAAATGGAAATTTTGACTGTTTACCTGGTATCATTAACCTTCCAACATTGAGCCATATCTGACGCTTAGTCAGGTGGTCTATATTTTATTTGGTTTAATTTTTTAGTTTATACTGTATGATTAGTAGCTTTTTAATTTTTTAAATTTAAGTCATGTTTCATTATACCGGTTGTTGAATGCATAAATTTGAAAATAAAAAATATAAATAGTAGGAGAAATTAGTTACTGCTAAGCCCATAGTGATTGTATTTGTTATTTAGGAAACGTTTTCAGTTAAGTTGTCATCTATATATGCTGTTATCATGATTTGTATTGAGTCTGTTTCAATTATTTTATTTTGGATCAGGTTTTAAATGGTTTTTTTATGAAGTCACATTAAAAAAAAGTCGGTAATCCTGAATATAAATATTCTTATGGAATCAATATTTTCCATTTGATACTTACAATGATACTCTTTTACAATTTGATTTTTTTATTTCCATACAATATCGGGTTCATTGATATTTCCACTGGGCGTATGCGGAAGTGTAGCCCACCATTAATAGCCTACATCATGGTTGTACTTAAAAACTCATACTTGGCCCAACCGTTTTATTTTTTACAAGGTATTAAAATTGAGGGCTGAGCCCTCCAAATAACCAAACTATACTATATAGGAACTTGATTTACAGTACAGTGGACCCTCACCTAAACGGCCACTTCTGGACCAGACCCCCGACTGGATAACGAATTGGCTGGTTAATTGAAGTACGTTTAAATATGTCAAATTACAGTTTTCTATGGCCTATGCATCAATAAGTAGTAAACAACACTACATTTAGAAAAAATATTCCTTATTTAGTTGGTTACAAACTGCCTTTAACAATTGTCACTCATTTTGTAGGCCTGAAAAGCATTTAGGAATCTGTCAGGTTAGAGGGAGCTATGGACATATTTTGTTTAGTTCCGTCCGATAATATTTTATCCAATGCTTACCGACTGTTCCTGAGGTTCTTAAAAGTGAGGGAATCCTGATTGTTGATTTTCCAGAATATTTATGATTATTGGCCATGATTCATCACTGTTGCGGTCGCTTTTCTGTGGTTTGTTCCTTTTTTTCAAACTTATTTAGGCCTACCATGTTCTAGGAGTATTTTCTACTAGTTAATGCAATCGCTTTCAACCGATTGTCATTGAGTTTCCTTATTGTACACCCTGTTTCAGTAAACTGCAGGAGTAAGCTATTCTCTAACTGTCATTTTTTGTAAGTTCCGTCTATTTTTAAAATTGGTCAAACCAATTAAGGTTCAGCCCTAATTTCGATTGGATCGGTAGAAGTAGAACTAGTTATTTTCTTCTTCTAGTCTACATAAAAGTCAAAACAAAATTTATACGGTACCTTAGAATTTTTCTTAGGCCTATTTGTGTCTAAAAATTATTTGAGCTCCTTGCAAGGTTAAAAAAAAACATTTAGGCTAATTTTCAATTATTAAAATTGTTTTTTTGACCTTATCACCATTGAAGTTGCTCTATCTATGTTACTTGACCCTTATACACTAAGGGTTGCTTTTCCCCAACGAATTTTCAACTAATCCAGAAAAATAACAATATGAAATCATATATTAGAATAACTTATCTGTTTTAATCTTGAGTTTTTTATTTTTAACTAGGTTGCAGCCACCAAAATACTGTTTATTGTTTTCAATGGTTAACATTGCATAAAGCAAAAAGTCATTATTTATCTTATCACCATAAATTTAGGCCTACCAGTAGGTCTTTTGTAGTTTCCCAAAACATCACGCGGAGTGTTTTATTAGACCAACCACTCAGTCACTGGACCTCAACTTAAAAATAAAAACTCAATATAAAAAAACCCGAAAATTTGTTTCGATGTTTAAAAGGAACATAGGGCAAAGAGCTATAGGACCAAAACTGAAGACTAATTGTATATGGGTTAACTAAATATACCTTCTGTTTTGGCGCTATTGCTCAAAATCAGAAAACGTATAGTAAAAATTGTTTAAAAAGATATCACAAAAATTTATCTTGAGAGTTGGAGGAACCTTGATAGTTCGACTCTCAGTAGTTCGACACTCCTTATAGTTCGACAAGTCAACTTGTAAAGGTATAAATGACAACTTAGCATGTCATTACAATTGATTTAATGTCAATGTTGGGGACTGTCAAAGGTCAAAATGTTGAATGATTTTAATTTTGGCTATAGGCCTATTATTGTTTAATTAAGTCATGTTTTCATTAATATTTATTTAGTGTGTCTTAAATTCAACAGATTTTTATGCTCCCTATATTAACATTTCCCACAAACTCCCCATAGTTTCGAATTTTCGATAGTTCGCCACTTTCTAAGTCCACAAAGTGTCGAACTATCGAGGTTCATACACCGTATTGCAGCCTTTGTCAATGGTCTGGAATTGAATGAAGTTGAGACAACAGATAAACCGCTGCTAGCAATGAAAATATATTTACTGGATGATATCACTGATTAAATGTCTTAGCCTAAAATTGGCTCTCACAAAAGGTGATAGGGCGGAAGTGGGACACAATAGTGGAGGAATGGTCTGTTGACCGTAACATTGAGGGTGTGACATTGAGGAACAGGGCAAAATGAGCAGAGAGATCACTATTTAAAACAGTACATTTAGCACTGCGTTGTCCTGAAATTGGCAATTGAATTGGGATATTTAAGTGATAGAGAACATGAAAACCAGTTGACAAATGACAGCTATGGGAAATGTCCATGGCTAATTAATTGTTTAATTCCCGGAGCGCTGCAGCTGGATTACTTCGCAACCAACCATTTGACCCTGGACTAGAGGCATTCTATTATAATAATGGATTTAGGTCTACGTGGTCACAAAAATTTCTTCTAGTGACATAGAAGGCCTGTTAAAGCCAGTTAAAAGAAATCCTGATGTATTTATATTATCAGATCCAGTTCAAAGAATATTTTCCTCAATAACTCAATTATATGGAAAGAATATTCTTTGAACTGGATCAGAAAATATAAATACATTAGGCTTCCTCTTAACCAGCCTCCGATTTAACAGGCTTCCAATGTCACAAAAACAATTTCATTTTAAGGTCTCTTCCACATACACCGATAACTACCGTATTGGCCGACAAAAAAATTGGTCAACACAAAATCTTGACCATTCACACACACCGATTTTAATTGGTAGTGAACAAAGCTGTTTGTTAATTTGTCATTTTTTTGCATTTACTTACAAATTTCAATATAAATCTTAATTTTATCTATACATGTATAGGGTACGGTACAACATTTTTTTCTTAGGAAATTATAGAATGATCAAAAAGATCTGTAATCTCAGTGAGAGACTCTCACCCCGTAATTTCTATTCATTAATATTAATATTATTGCCAACAATCAACTCATATTATCGTAAACTTCTTGATAATGTGATGAAATTCACCTCACTACAACTTTCTCGCTGAAAGTTCGTTTCTGACCCATTAATAAAAATGTTCCTACTTGTGTCATAGCATCAAAATATGCTTATAAAAAGACCTGTTTATAACTAAAACATCAGGTATAAATGCATGAAACCTATATTTAATGGAGAAAATCTAATTATAAGTAGGCATAAGTTATAAGTAGGTTATAAGTTATAAGTTGTCAGAAAATTGTAAATGTTTTAAAAATGTTTTTAATTTCCACCTCTACTTTTATTTTATGGTGATCATCTTATAGCCAGTTTACAAGGGCGTAGCTATAGTTTGATTTTGTAGGATGCAGAAATAGGCAGAAGGGTCATAAGGATGTAAAATTCCTGTATGAGAAGGTCATTTTTAAGGATTTCAAGGAAAGCTGAAGCCCCATCAAAACTCCCTCCTTTCACCTTTTTTTTTTTTTTTCATTTGGTGGGGCCAGGTAATAATACCTTTTTCTAACTCGGCCTGAAAGGCCTATTGTAGCACCCCTTATGTTTGTCAATATGTCAGATGAAGGCTCTTCGCGAAGCCTAACAGCCGGTTTATCTCCATCTCCCTTATTTCCTCTGGCTTTAATGCAACCTTTCCTAGGAATTTCAACCTTCTCTGAGAGATGGCCGGACAGTCCAGCCATAGGTGTTCGGCGGATTCTACCTCCATTGTACAGAATCTGCATCGATCGGATTGACTACAAGTCCGATTGTCTTGAGATGTTTTTTCAGTGGCCCATGACCAGTTAGCATCCCTATTATTATTATTATTATTATTTTATTTTATGGCCAGCATTGGACCACTTAAGTCAATATAATGGTCAGGTTCTTCTTAAATTCTGTCTCTTCTTCTTGTCCGCCAATACTTCTTCATTCTTTCCGACCGTTGTTTTCTTTCTTCTTCCGAAACCACTCTTCCTTGTCTCTGATTGTTTGCTCCTATTGGCAGGATGATATTTTTGTCTTTGAGTACTGCGAGCGCCTCTGACTTATTTTCCAAATCTTCTAATGATATTTGCAATCTTCTCATGTCCTCCTTAATCTCTGTAATCCACCTAAAGTCACTCTTGCTATTCCACAACTTTTCAATTATTTTCTTACTTATCCTATTTTCCGGTGTCCTCAAAAGATGTCCAATGAATGAAATTCTTTTCTTTTTAATTATACTTGTCAATGGCTCTATTTCCTTATTTACAGTTTTATTTGAGGCCAGTCTCCAAACTCCATCTTTTTGATATTTTTTGTTTTTTTGATGATTCTTCTTTCTATTTTCAGTATTTTATCTATTGCTAGAGTGTTGGTTGTTTTAAATATAGTTTCACTTGCGTATGTTATTTGTGGAAGTATGACTGCTTTGTAATGTTTCAATTTTGTTGCTATTGATAGACATTTTTTGTTGTATGTGTTTTTAGTAATATGTTGCATTCTAATCAATTTATTAATTCTATTTTGCCATGATGGATTTTCTTTAAGATTGTATGTTATAACTTCACCTAAGTACTTAAAATTTTCTACAATTTTGATGCAATGTTCTCCAATTTTGATTTTGTTAGCCAATGTGGTTTTGTTAACATTATTTCTGTTTTCTCAAAAGAAATTTTTAGGCCTATGCTCTGGGCTATTTCCTGAAGTGATTTTATTTGTTGCTTGGTTTCTTGGATGTTATTAGCTAGAAGAGCCAGATCGTCAGCAAATCCTAAACAGTTTAACTTTATGTCATCTTTTTTTGTTCCAACAATAATATTTTTTGGGTTTGTTTTAAGCCATTCTCTCATAATGTATTCAAGTGCACAGTTAAAAAGAAGTGGTGAAAGGCCGTCTCCCTGTCTTAAACCAGTTTTGACCAGGAAAGGTTCTGATATTTCTCCTCTAAATTTAATTTTATTGAAGGTATTTGTCAAGGTAAGTTCTATAAGTTTTATTAATTTTGGGTGGAGTCCGAAATGTCTGAGAATCTTTAATAATGATGGTCTGTGGATGGAATCGTAAGCTTTCTTAAAATCTACAAATGTTATTGAAAGAGGTTTGTTTCGTTTTCTGTAGTAATCCATAATCAATTCAGCGTAATTATTTGTTCTGCACAGCTCCTCCAAGGTCTGAAGCCTCCTTGGTATTCTCCTAGTTCATTATCAAGTTGTTGCTTAATCCTATTTTATAATATTTTGAAAAAATCTTATATGTGCAATCCAAAAGTGAAATTCCTCTATAGTTATCCGGGTTGCTCTTATCTCCTTTTTTGTGAAGTGGATTGATTATGGCTGTGGTCCAATTTTCTGGGAATTTCTCGGTTATCCAAATTTTTTGTAAGATCATATGTAGAGATGTTTTTGTTGATTTGCCAGTATATTTCCACATTTCTGCATAAATTGATCTTCACCAGATGCTTTATAATTTTTCATATCTTTTAGAGCTAATTCTACTTCTTGTACTGTAGGTGGGTTTAAATATTCTGGTTTTGTCTTTATGGGAGTGTTTGTATTTATTGTTAGAAGATTTTTAGGTTCGTCACAGTTTAGTAATTTATTAAACGCTTCTGCCATAATTTCTGCATTTCCCTTGTTATTATGGGCGATTTTTCCATCTTTATTTTTCAATAGCAATGTAGGAGGGGTGTAAGAACTTAACTGTTTATCGAATGATTTGAAATAATCTCTGGAATTTGTTTTGAAGTAGTTTTCTTCTATTGATTTCAAAAGATTCTTCTGATATTGTCGTTTTACTTTCCGGATAATTTGGGAGCATTTCTTCCTAATATTTTTGAGATTCGTGGCATTTTCTTCTGACTTGTGATTTTGAAATCTTACCCAGGCTTTATGTCTTTCTTCAAGGGCTTCATCACATTCTGTGGTCCACCAAGCATGTTTTTTACGTCGATTTATTGGGGCTACTTCTTCAGCATGTTGTTTTAAGATTGGTTTTAATTCTTCTAAATTATCCGTTAACTTTATATTTTGTGTCATCTTCTTATATTGTTCATTTTTTATTAATTTACGTGTGTCATATTTTCTTTTATTCTCATTTACATTTTTTATCTTTTTTCTTAATGGGGTGAATTTAATTTTAATTTTCACTAGATAATGATCTGAGCCTGTATCAACTCCTCTTAACACCTTAACATTTTGAATTTCTTTATGAAAGGATTTGTCCATGCATACATGGTCCAGCTGCCATTCTCCTTTGGTCCAATTAGGATGTTTCCATGTTTTCAATTTACTAGGTTTTCTTTTAAAATATGTAGACTTATGATAAGTCCATGAGTTCTGCAGATTTCAACTAGTCTCTGTCCATTTCTATTGGTTTGTTTCTGTGGAGCATATTTTCCAATAACATCCCTGTATTTCTTTTCTTTTCCCAACTGTGCGTTGAAATCTCCAATTAAAATCTTAACGTGTTTCTTGTTAATTTGGTTTACTGTCTGATCCAAAAGATCCCAGAAATCTTCTACTTCTTCCATCGTTTTTGTATGAAAGTTTTTCTCATTTGTAGGGGCATGAGCATTAATAATAGTGTAAATTTTATTTGTTGTTTTTAGAGTTAAGGTTGCAATCCGTGGTGAAACAGCATTAAAATCAACTATTGAATCTATTACTTTCAAACTTACTATGAATCCTGTTCCAAATTGGGGGCACTGTTTTAATTACTTTATTTCCTGGTTTTCCATTGTAAATCCTATATCCTTGAGATTCAAATGGGTCTTCTGTTGTGTTCCTCATTTCTTGAAGTCCTGCTATAATGATCTTTTGTTTGTCTAATTCATTTGTGAAGTTCTTGAGCTTACCAGTCTTTAGTAGAGAGTTTATGTTATGTGTCGCAATGTAGTTTACTTGTTTATGTTTTACTTTGTTTGTATGTTTTGTGCTATAGTCAAGTGGTTTCAAGTACTTTGTTTCATGTGAGCCTTTTAGTTGGCTACCCACCGAATCCGATGTAGCCTTCTCCTTCCCCAAGGGGTTGGACGGTGGAAATTTTCTTCTAAAAGACCTTTCCATGATTGACTGTCA
The DNA here is from genome assembly GCA_030545055.2 of Neoaliturus tenellus. NCBI lineage: Eukaryota > Metazoa > Arthropoda > Insecta > Hemiptera > Cicadellidae > Neoaliturus > Neoaliturus tenellus. Next base: position 51,746,201 of record CM061531.1, on the reverse strand, counting down.
GAAGTTAAAACTTCGGTGAAGCAAGCTTCGAGTTACAACTATGGTTGTTAGCCACAGAGGATATGAATCAGCCGCCACTAACATGTGAATCAGACGCTGTCGGGAAACCGCCACTGACATGTGGAACCGTCGTGCCCTTGGTGTTACATCAGAGTTTTCCTTCTCCTAGCCTTCGTGTACCCAAACCCTATCGTACAAGGCAGTACGGGCAGTGCTTATTTGATGGCGGCACTTCCTCGCCATGACACAGCACTATCATCGGGCTCATGTGGACTTGCTGAGTGCGACCCCGCCACAGATCACCCTCCCACGCCCTCCGGTGCTGCCGCCTCGGTCCGGGACTGCTTATTCGGGTTACCCCTTATTCGCAGCTGTCCACCATATCTGATGGAACTTCCGCTATCCGCCACCTGCGACCCGCCCTGTACCTGAGGCTCGGTTCCCCTAATAGAGCTGGGACTAAGAGGGGAGGGAGCATCCCTATTAGAAGACTGATTTCCCTTTTGTTTAGGCTAAGCAGCTCCTTCCACTTCTTGTTAAAAGGGTCAATCAGTATTTTTGATTGTCTCCCTCCTGGGAAGTTGTTCCAGGCTTCCTGTTTTTGACCTTTCTCCCAGGATAGGATTTTGTTTTGTCCTATGCACAGGGGGACACCACAGAAGGGCTCCGGTCCTATTAGCTGTTCGTCTGAGCCCTTTCTTGCCAGAGCATCGGCCCTTTCATTGCCTTCATGCCCGGAGTGTCCCGGTATCCAGCCTAGCTGTACCTGATTGTGCTCCGCCAGCGCTTTTAGAGCGCTCTTGCAGCCTTGCACTGTCCGTGAGTCTATCACGAACGAGTCTAGTGCTTTTAAAGCAGCTTGACTATCTGAGAGGATATACTCCTTTCACCTTGCTACGTGTATAAAAATGTATCGATAGGTGTAGTGTGACATACATTTTAGGGTTTGAAGGGCATGAAGTACTATCAGTCAGTATTCAAGTTTTACCCCTTGCTAAAACTTTTCTAAAAGTTGAAGCACACCCCCCTTCCAACGCTACACCTATATGTAGAGGAATTATACGGGGTGTCCCACACCACCCGTACAAACCCTTTTTTAAAACTAACCCAATTAATTATTCACAAAAACAAATTATGCCATTATCGGTAAACCCGTTGCGCTCTATCCATTGATGATAATTTGAATGTACAGAGTGTACTAGAAGTAACCTACCCAGACCAGAAGATATTAATTTTAAATACAACCCCACTTTTTATGGTATTTTTGATTCTACACATAATTCTAAGACAACTTTAGAATTTAATGTGAACTCCTAATCCTAATTGTTTGGGAGATAATGGAGGTAGAATTTTTATTTTTTTCCATAACAATAACATGGGGCTGAATTTCTTATCCATTATCTCTGTAAATCATACTATAATACGAGCAATGTCTGAAGGGATTTGTGTTCCACGATCTCGAAATCTAGCGGGTAGATTTTGCTTAAACTTTGCATTTAAGAGTGTTTTGGCCAAAAATAAGTTTAGAAACAACCTCAATCCCAGGATAAATCGATTTGGTCTAAATTTAAGTTTAAAAATCATAACATTGTTCTTATGTGTTGCTATTTTGGTAAGGAAATAACAACTGTAAGTAATTTTTAACAGTTTTTTAACAGCTGTCATCTGTGAAGAGTCTGGCGTATGTTTAATAGCTTGATTACCATGACAAATGTGAATTAAAACCAAGGTTAACCTGGTACTTTCCCGTTAAACTAAAAAGGCCTAGCGTAAGAATGTCTTAGCTTCTTCTTTTAAACACTTTAGCATCATAATTATTAGTTTCGTCATAAATACTTCAATTTTTCCATAAATTTTTCAATATGGCGGAGATTAGTTTAAAGGCATAGAAAATTAAAATTAATTATATGATAATTGGTATTTTATGATGAAATATTATTTAAAATGAGCTTATAAAATATCATTATGTTTATACAGTTATGTTAAAGGTAAAAGTTTCAGTTTTAATGAATATGAAAATTTACTCTATGTTATTCTTATGGGGAAAAACAAAACTTCCACTGCCATTATCTCCCAAACGGTTAGGATTACGGGTACACATTAAATCTAAATCACTAATTTGAGACAGGGACCTCACAAAGTAGTCTTAAAATTATGTCTAGAATCCAAAATATCATAAAAAGTGGGGGTTTGTATTTAAAATTAATGACCTCTGGTCTGGATAGATTACTTTTGGTACACCCTGTACATTGAAATTATCATCAATGGATAAAGCGCAACTGGTTTACCTACAATGGCACAATTTGTTTTAGTGAAAAATTAATTTTGTAGATTTTAAAAGGGGTGTACGGGTGGTCTGGACACCAGGTATACATAATAGGGCATTAATAGGACCTATATAATAAATAATGTGTAATTTTTTGTACATATTAAGGCCGCTTTCACATTGGGTTGCTGCGACCGAGTGGCAGTTACCCGTCGGCCACTTGACCTGTTGAAAATGCATTGAGCCTTATGGAGCCTTTCACATCAGTGCGTCGCAGCGACCCATCTCGGTGGCAGCGACTCGGTCGCCAGAGAACTCCGTCGCTGGGCGGTGGCAGCGACCCTGCTTTTTAGCGACTCAAGTCGCTAGCAGGACATTGAAACATACGGAGCCTTTCACACTCGGTGACTGCCACTCATCCTGCCACCATACTTTCGGGATGCACGGGCAGCTTGTTTACGTCATCTGCCTACCGTCTTCCCTGTGTCTGTCACTTTCGCATCTTGAGACTCGGTCGCAGCCACCGTATATGTGAAATGACAAGCGTGGCTGCGACTTTTACGCGTTAGTGGCTGCCACTCGGTCACAGCGACCCAATGTGTCCAGCTTCAACTGTCCCAAACTTTACCAGGTTATTCAGCAATCCAAAATAAACAAAAAAGTTAATGTAAATATATGTCCCAAAATGCTTTAAGCCGCTAGCGCAATTTGTTTTTTACACTCATAATTTTTATTTGTGCTACGGATGGTTGTATTGGATTCATATTTGGCATGAAACAGAAATTTTAAATTTCCTTTAGTTAAACTTTAATTTTACCAATGTTTACTTTAAACATGGTGGCGATTTTAAATTATTTTTAACTCAATTTTTCAAAACTGGAAAATTCTATCAAAACTTTACAATCAACAATACAACTGTCACAGCAGACCTGCATACTTAGTTAATTTCCAATGGTTGTTATGTTTAATCAAAAAAATATTTGGTTTTATGTGTGAGCGATGAAGTTATTTAAAAAAAATACACCTATTAATCCATACAATAAAATATAAAATATTCCATTTTTCCCCAATATTATTTCCATTTATTATACATAAGTTAATTAAATATAATTTCAGATATTATAAAAAATAGATATAGTTTTAAGAACAATAAATATGCATAGCGAGAGCTAAAATACATAAATATTGATCATAAAAACTTTGTGACAGTAGGAAGTTTTCCTAAAGAATGTAAAATTCCGTAGGCTACAATCGGATAAACAACATGAAGATGTTAACATTTTCCAAGCGTACAATGGGGGTTGTACGCTAAATCCTCAAATGTAGCTTAAACATTAATATGACGAATCAACACCTGCTACTAGGTGGCATTAAACAAATGCTGAAAGTCAATTTATCAGCTGATTATGTTCAAACACTTCTCGCTATTGTTTCTCCCACTATACAGTTATCTATCTTACTAATTCCGTAAGGAATTTCTTGTGAGCTGCAAAACTTATTTTTGAACTGATTTTGATGATTGAGATGTCAAATTAAATGGAATTCTCTGTAGCCATCATTGAATAATTTTTGTCACCCTCAGTTTAATGTGCTTCGCCCCATTGGACTTTAAAGTTTCCATGTATTTTAAATATAAAACAAAATTTAGTAAGTTTACCTATAACATATGGTTTATTTCATAAAACAAACAGCTGTCTCCCTTCTGTCAATTGAATTAATTTAGTTTTTCTGTTTACTTATCAGTTAACTTTCAAATTCAAATACAACGATGATTTACGAAATGTAATGGTGTTTATTAACATGCAGTTTTTATTCGGAGTTTCAGGGAGTGACAATTAGTTTATTTAATTACGTGATTGTATGTTATTTTCAGTTTATACAAGTTTCATACCATCTGCCTAGCTTTAGACTGGAGATGTATTCGTCGAGTATCGACGGGCAACAACTCGTTTTCTATTAAAACGACATGGGATTTAATATGTAGGTTTCCTTCCATGGGGGGTTTGAGCAAATATTAGTTACTTACATCTAATAAAGGTATGTACAAAATTTTATTGAAAAATAATTTTAACCAGCGAATAATTTTAATTGCGAACCAGCATTATCCGGTTATGGGAACAGGGTTTTATGAGGTTTCAAAAGGCTCAAAAATGGGTTTATGGTATTTTTGGACATAAGTTTTTAAAATTCAGTAATTTTCACCAAAACTATTTAAAAGAGTCTAAAAAACAAACAATTTAGTATTTTGAATTTTTAACATGGCTTAACAGGTTACGGAGAAAATCCAAAATAGGTTTTCAATGTTATTCTTATGGGGAAGTGACAAAATCCTGTATCTCACTTATTTGTTGACATAACTTGATCAAATTTGGAGTTTAACTTATATTTACTTACAGCACCTATATGGCGGAAAACCTACCTACACAACCCCTATGGGATTTATGGGAAAATTAAAAATATCAGAATTTGATGCCATTTACTTACATCATAGAAAAACTAACCAATAGTTTTTCTATGGTTACATGCACTGAGAATTTTCCTATATCTACTTGCAATACCCCTAAGGCAGCAAACCTACATCCTCGTTCCCATGGTGTTTATGGGGGAAGTTAAAAAAAATTGAATGATGTTGGAAATTCGCTGAGTACACAGGTATGCTGGGGTATTTTGCTTTTGTTTCCATGAAATCAGTGCTCCAAAATAAAATAAGTTTTTTATAAAGAAATTAATTTCAAATATAATTTTAAGCAGTTTTTTTATAATGTAGGTGTTCCATGCGTTTTAAAGATTAATAGTCTGGCAGTTATATGGACCGTTTGTGTGTTTCATGATAGAGATCTTAAATTTTGAATACACATACGTCATGAACAAAGGCTATAATTTAGATAGAAGGCCAGCTTAAATTTCCCATCAACAGAGTTTTTCCAATTTTTCACCATTTAATTTAAAAATCACATAATTGTGAGTTAAATATTTTGCAAGAACACATAAAATAAACAATTTAACTATCAACCATTAAATTATCTTGAGTTGTTGCGGAGAATATAATTAAAAAATCTGATGTGATCCGATATTGAAATGTGATCCAAAGCAATACATTGATCAATTTTTTGTTCGTATAGAGTCTAAAATACTATAGAGCAATACAATCGATTTGATTTATATCACATCATGTAGAATATTGATATATCGTGTATCAGATTTTCTTTTGAATTGTCTCTGCATTAATTCAAGATAACATAACACTTAAAAATTCTACATTTTTTATTTTTTAGGCCTAGCTCCAGCAAGACTTGTAAATCAAATTCATGTAGGTAATTAAGAAACTTTATAGTAAAAAATGGGAAAACGCCAGTTGAAACCCCATATATGCTAAATCTAAGATCACCTCTTCTCTAAACTTAAGCTTTTGTATTGTAGAATTTGTGTCCCAAATTTTAAATCTCTATACATAATCAAATGCACAATTTTTCAATAATTACTACATATCCATGGGACTATAAATAATTACAAAATAACCTTGCAATACATGCATTTCTTTTAGATTTCCAGCGTTTTGGATACAATACAAATATATACTTGATTTGCTTTATATCACAATCTTACACCTTGAATTATTCCATATTATCTGGATACAATATCAGGACTATCCGACTATCACTGAATCAAGGCGAGCAGGGTGTAGCACAATAGTGTACTGGGTGTGCTCGACTCAGTTCGCCATGGTTCGCATCGCCAGTGCTTCATCACACGAATCAAACAACATGAGCGGACCCAAGAATTGAACACGAAGCGGCCCAGGACACATTTGAGTTCACTTCACTTCTGTTCCCTAATTGGTTCACCTATTAAGTAATAATATTGACACTACACAAACAGTGCATACTAAACAACTGCAGGTGGGCATAAATATAGATAAATTATAAAAGATAATGAGTGATTTAGTGACTGAGGATGTTTTAATAATAACCTGAAACCACTCACAAGCAGCAAAGATTGACATATTTAAGCTGAACTAAATCATTTTGGTAAATTTGTGAAGATACTTGAATTGTTCTCTTGTAGTAGGCCTATTGACAAACAGATATAACTCTTAATTATTATACTTTTCTCAAAATAGCCTGATCATATTTTTGTATAAAAAAATAATTAGCCATTTTATAGAGTAATTCAAGACGAAGTGCAGAAATTTTGGGAGCTAATTCTACACATAAAAATAAGCAAAAAGGTCATGTCAACATGTGTCTTAAAATCTTTCGTTTAGCCGCTGGCCGCCATTTGTTTTTACACGTAATCATTTTTATTTCCGTAACTAACAGATCGATGGATTTACTTCATATTTGGTATGGACCCATATCACATCAATTTCAGTTTTCAGGAAAAAATGTATTATTTTCCCATGTGTATTTTCAAAATTGCGGCCTTTTTAAAATTTTGAACTCAAATTTCACAAAAACGGCAAATTTCAACAAAATTTAAAAAAGGCAAAAAAGTTGACAAATTAAATTATCTAACAAATGATAAATTAAATTATCTAAGCAATGATAACAAGTTTGTGAAGATCTGACAGCAAATAACAGAGTTATTGAGCTTTTTAAAAGAAATTTTATTCAATTTGTATTGATTGTAATGCATAAAATCGATATTTTGCTGCAGGGAAATCACAATAAATCCCTTATTTATTGTCAGATCTTTACAAACTTGGTATCATTGTTTAAATGATTTAATTTGTCAACTTTTTGGTCTTTTATGAAACTTTCCGTTTTTGAGAAATGTTAGGTTAAAGTTTTTAAATGGCCGTCATTTTTAAAATACACTTAAGGAAATAATTTTTTTTTGAAAACTAACATTTTTGTAATTAAGGTTCATGCCAAATATGAAGTAAATCCATCAATCCGTTACGGAAATAAAAAAAATGATTACATGTATAAAACAAAATGGCGGCAAGCGGCCAAACGGAGGATTTTAGGACATATCATTTTTAGGACATGACTTTTTTGTTTTGTTTTTTTCACTTTTTTGAATCAGCTCCCGAAATTTCTGCACTTCGTCGGGAATCACCAAATATGGGGGTAAGGACACAGTAATAATCAAAATAAATGCCTTTTTTAGTACATGGAGCAAGCAAACTGATTTGCACTGATCTTTTAAATAATTATAATAATCCAAGTTGTAAGGTTGGCAAAAATGTTTGGACCCAACACATCAAGTGTTATATTAAAAAAAAAAAAAAAAAACATTTTATATATGATAGAAATCGATTCAACTAAAAGTATTTTAAAACAATGTATTGCATGTATGTAAGGCAAGTGAATTTTCGAATTATGAATTATATTGGTTTTTTTAACCACCACAAAGTGGGATCAAATGGACGTAACAGAAATGCAAAAGTCTTAGAATCCTTCTTCGTACTCCCAAGAAACATAAAGCTATTTATTTTTATAAACTACTTCCAAGGTTTAATGAAATGAGTACAAGAACTTATAAAGTAAATTTTAGAATGTGTGGGGATTCAGTTGTGTTTTATTGATTTTTTATTCTTAAATTTAGTTATGCCTTATCTTTATTGTCCGTTCATCCCCATACGCGCAGAATAAGCGTACTCCTAGTAGATCTTATTGTTTAGTAAATTGTTGTGGACATTTTCCCTCTTTGATTAATAATTAATAATTAGGCCTAATAATTTGATTAATAATCAATGTCTCAACTTGAAGAATACTACAAAAATACTTTTTCTATTGTCAATGACGAAACCCCGCTGAGTGCGGAATTAAATCAGCCTTCATCATGTTCTGGTAGACCTACTGATGTAATGCAAACCGATGTTGAAGAAATATCTTTTACAGAAGAAGATATACAAAGAGCATTAAAGGGAATTTCAAAAGATACAGCCCCTGGACCCGATAGAATATTGGTAACAATGTTGCTAAAATTTAATTCAAGTAAGATTTTAAGTCTTATAGGAAATCTGATGCTAAAAACAAACCATGTTCCAAAACCTTTCAAATGTGGAAGAACCATATTAATTCATAAAGACGGAAATACTAATGAATGCAAAAATTGGAGGCCAATAACAATTTATTCAGTAATTAGAAGAGTCATTGAGCGGGCGATTGTTTTTAAAGCAACTCCATACATTAATTTAATTTCGCATCAAAGAGGATTTGTAAATATGCCTGGCACATATATAAATTCTAGACTTCTGAATAATTGTCTAAACCACGCAAAAAAAAAAAAATAAAAATGATTGCTGTGTGGCATTTCTAGATGTGAGCTAAGCTTTTGATAACATTGGCCATAAACATATTCGTTGTAGCTTATCACAAAGTAAGATGCCACATGAGTTGCAAGACTTGATAATGTCATTGATCGAAAATAATATGATCCAAATAGAATCTAACTTTACAAAATCAAAACCAATATGTGTCAATCGTGGAGTACCCCAAGGGTCACCTATATCGCCACTAATTTTTAACTTGTCAATAAATAGTGTTTTAAAAGAGCTTGTTGATAAAGATGTTTCTGATAATTATGGTTATAGTCTTGTGCCCGGCTTAGACAAATTAACAACTCTAGCATTCGCTGATGACATTGTATTAATTGGAAATAGTTTAAATTCAGTATCGTCTTTGGTATGCATAGCAGAGGACTCTCTAAAAAGAGTTGGTTTATCATTGAATCTAGAAAAATGCAAAGCAATACATATAAAAAAAGGAAATCTATGGGAAACCTCATCCATAGAGCTTCAAAACTAAAAAATTTAAACAATAAATAGTAATGAAACAATTAAATACCTCGGAATTGATTACAATGATGAAATCAAATTAGATAAAAATCGCATAATAAAAGAACTAAGAAACAACCTGGAGAAGCTAGTATCAAGCATTCTTTTAAAGCCTGATCAAAAAATGGCCATTATAAATCAATACATTTGGCCATCAATTATATATCCTCTGCAATGTGCACCATTGAGTCAACTCCCAACTTCGTTTTTAGAAGATATTGACCTTAGAAGCATAATAAAACAGATAATTGGTCTCCCAACCAACTGTCCAACAAGTATGATTTATGCTTCTAAAATCATTGCGAGGTCTAGAAGTTGTCAGAGCCAGTTGGGAGGCATATCTGCAACACTACAATATAAGTACTAAACTACGCACCATAGAAGATAACCATCTACAACATTCCAACAATTTTGATGAGGAAAGAATACATTGCTTAAAAAGTTTACAATATAAATATTGAAGAACTTACAGACAATCAAAACATTCTTCCAACAAAAGCACCAACAGCTCGAAAATTAAGAGAAATTTTAAGGAAAAGATCATACGAAGATTGGAGCAAACTCCCTCAAAAAGGCAAAGGAGTGTCCCTTTTCGAACAATGTCCAAAAGTAAACAAAATGATTATGAACAAAAGTAGCTTAAGTATTTCTGAATGGACGACCATAATTAAAATGAATGCCAATGTAACAGCAGTGAGAGCTACTCCAGGTAGATCTCAGGACAACCATTGCCGTCATAAAGACTGTAATGAGATTGAAACCCTTGGCCATGTCCTGGGATCTTGCCCAAAGGGAGAATTGCTTATAACCAACAGACACCATAAAATAAGATCAATGTTGGCAGGCGCTTTTAAGAAACCAGGTTGGGAAATATTTGAAGAAATAAGTGCAACATCTTCTGACGGATCTCAAAGACGTGTCGACATTATAGCAATATTTAGAAAAGAAAACAAGGCTTTAATAATTGACCCAACTATAAGGATGGAAACAAGCGAAGAGCAGGTAGAAGAAGTAAATAACGAAAAGAAGAAAATTTATGAACCTTGTATCCCATACCTATCAGAAAAGTACAATATCAAAAACTGGATTGTGATTGGCATTCTAATTGGCAGTCGTGGAACCATTCCAAAATTTCTTGTTGATTTTTGTAAAAAATACGAAATACCATAAAAAATTATCGATTCAATTTGTATAAGTGTTATAAGAGACTCTATCAAAATTTTAAATCATCACTTAGTCCAGCCAAATACATAACTTTTATTTTACTGTATGTAATTGAAAAATTTCTTATTGTATCACAATCAAAATTGTTTGTATTCTGGATCAACTTTGGTCAACTGGAAGTCCAGTCAGATTTGTAACTTTTAATAAAGTTAATTTCTCTCTTCTAAGAGAATCATAATAGATCATAGATCGGAGGCATATTTTGGGAAGAGAAAATTATGGGAAATTATATAAAATGCTTTTGACATTTCAAATGAATGTAGGAAAACCACTTTCTCTTCTCCTATATTATTTATTGAGCTTGATACAAGCTTGGAAACTGCATCAGTCCTATAGTTTCTTTGAAATCCATATATTGATTTTGTGAAAACAAATTATTATCTTTGATCATAAATAAGTTAGTATTGATTCTAATACTCGTACTTTGGATATTTCCGGAACAAATGAGATGGGTCGATAATTGTCATGGATAAAACATCTGTTTTCATAATGGCAGTAACTTTAACTTATATAAGTTGTTTAGGGCAGAGTCATACAGCGCCTACATTTCTACCAAATGAAAATATCGATCGATACAATCGATATATCGCATCGGATCAATCAATGCGATTGATATATCGCACTGGATCGATCGATACGATTGATATAAATTTGTCAAGAATATTATAAATTGAAATTGATAAATTCAAATTTGTCAGAAAGCTATCTACAATGCAAATTTCAAAATTAAGATATTTGCTCAAAAATGAATCATGGACGTCAATGTATAACACCTCTCTGTCTGTGAGTGAAAAATATGATATATTTATATCAATTTTCACAAAATATTTTGAGGAATGTCTACCAATGAAAAAAGTTAAATTAAACCGGGAAACCTCTAACAAAATCAAACTTACAGAAGAAACAAATGAATTACGAAGACAAGTAAAAGAACAATATATTTTAACCAAAGACATGGCTTCTTCTGATCCCCAAAAAATTAACTATCAAAGAATTAAACTACAATTCAGAAATCGAATAAAAAGTGAAAAGGCTTTAAATATTAGAAAAAGAATAGAAAATTCAAAGAATAAATCAAAAGCTTACTGGCAAATTATCAACGAAAATAAATTGACAAAAAATATGAAACCCATACCTGAATTCTCTCTGAAAGATAATCTTGGAAATATTATTAGTAACAAAACCAAAATAGCAAATTTATTTAACAATTATTTCATAAATGTGGGAAATACATATAGGGATCAAACTAATATGTGTAACAAATTGAATAATAATTGTAAACAAAGTTGTAATAATTCATTGTACTTATACCCATCTACAAGGGAAGAAATTAAAGAAATAATAAGATCATTAAAATCATCTAATTCTGCTGGAATAGATGGAGTTTCTTCAATCATTGTCAAGGAATGCTTTGAGGAGATATGCACACCACTTACATATATTATAAATGAATCTATGCAAACTGGTGATTTCCCTTCTAACCTAAAAAAATCTATTGTAAAACCTATATATAAAAAAGGAAGTCCACTTGAATGTAATAATTACCGCCCAATATCTATCCTTCCAACCTTCAGCAAAATCTTTGAAAAAATCATTTTAGATCGTTTAAATTCTTTCCTGGAAAAATACAATTTACTATCTGATAATCAATTTGGATTTCGAAAAAACATAAATACAATTAATGCAATCTATAAATTAATATCGTCTGCAATAAAAGCCATTGATAAAAATGAAAATGCTTTAGCCATATTTATAGATTTACAAAAAGCATTTGATATGGTATCACATCAATTGCTATTAGATAAATTGCAAGCCATAGGAATACGTGGTATTAGTCATAAATGGTTTAAATCTTATTTAGAAAAACGAACTCAAGCTGTACAGATTCCATATATTGATACCAACAAATGTTTGCGATATGAAAGCTCGGAGGAGTTAGAATGTATGACAGGAGTGCCACAAGGATCTGTTTTAGGCCCAATTCTTTTTTTACTGTATATAAATGACATTAACGAATGTTCAAGAAATTCAGATATTGTTCTCTTCGCTGACGACACTACTTTATTTATGTCCAATTTAAAAAAAGAAAATTTACAAGTTGATGCATTCATTGAAGCTAACTCTCTTATACAATGGTGCAATATGAATGGGTTGAAGATAAATTCGAAAAAAACACAATTTATAGATTTTAAACATATAAGAAATCGAAAAGATCACAGTATTACATTAGAAATGGATGGAAACATAATTGAAGGCGTAAAACATGTCAAATTTTTAGGTTTAACAATTGACGCAAATCTTAATTTTAATATACATATTAACAACCTCTGCAAAAAGCTAAGCACATCAATTTTTCTTCTAAGACGATTATCTAAATTTTGTGATACCCAATTAATGTTGTCTGCATATTATGGACTTTTTTACTCACAAATGAAATATGGAATAAATATATGGGGATATGCAACATCAAGAAGTAACCAAGTATTTATTTTACAAAAATTAGCGATTAGGACCATCTTTAAAAAATCTAAATACTATCCATGCAAAGATCTCTTCAAGATAAATAAAATTATGACTTTTCCCTCATTATACATATATGAATCATTACTGTTTGTGAAAAATAATTTGAAATATTTTAAAGTAAATAAAAATACAAAATTACGTAATAAATCTCATCTAGAAATTCCTCAACACAATACAAAATTATTTCAAAGTCATTTACAATACCAAGGAATTAAATTTTATAATAAATTGCCAGAAAACTTGAAAAATCAAAAAGATATAAGGATTTTTAAGAAACAAATTAAATTGATTTTGTTGGAAGAAGCACTTTATAGCATTGAAGACTTTATGAAGAAAAAACAAATTGACTATGTATAAAGATAGAAAAAGAAAAAATTATGATGAAGATTAAATAAAATAGATTATTTATTATAAGTTAATATAACTATAAATTATGTATTTGCAATGCAATTTATTGTTATGCAATAAAGTATTATTATTATTATTATTATATCGCATCGGGTCAAAATTTCTATGTAGGGCCTATATCATTATATCATATAGGTAACTATGTTTGCACATCAAAATTCACATTTTGGTATATTGTTGCTAAAAAGTACAAAAGTAAATAGTTATAATGTTGATCAAAATCTAAACCTAAATCTCTCAAAAAACTTATTAGTCAATGTAAGTAGTTATAACTTATAATGGTTGATTTTTCTTTTTTAACATGAAAACTGAACACTAACACTACTATATCTATTTTCATTTTCATCCCCTCACCAGTGCACCACACTGCTCACACAACATTTTCTTTGGTACCGGTATACGGTATCAGTTCATTATCTTGTAAAAATCTATCACACATTGCTCATTTCTATGACCCAACTATCTAGTATAAACTTTCTATTATAAATAGGTTAATAGAAAGTTCTCTGAAACTCATGAGACTAATCAAAATAACTAAACTATCCATACTGAATATGAAATCACCTAGTAAAATCTTGGTTTAAATGTTAGATAAACAAACAATAACATTTAGTAAATAAATATAAAAAATTCTCAAAAAACATATGTTTAAAATATTTCATCCGATGCGATATATCGATATTTCATCCAATGTGGCGTATCGATATTTTATCCGATGCGATATATCGATCGTATCGATCGATATTTTCATTCGGTAGAAATGTAGGCGCAATATATGAAACTCTACCCGTTGTGGATAAATTCAATTTTCAGTACATTCATTGTATAATGATGTTTAAACTTCACTAATATTTCACTAATATTTACTGCTGCTTCCTTTAAGAAAACTGTATTTATGTAATAAATATCCATACAATAACTTATTTAATTCTTTTCTGCATTCGAAACTGATGAGCTGAGTATTATTACAATCTTTTTCTTGTCAATCATAATTTTTGTTTCAGTGCCTTCAATCTCCAATTATTTTTTATACTTACAAAATAGTAATGTACCTTCAATTTTTTATCACTGTCACCAGGCGCTTTTGATGACCTGTAGCCCTTGATGTGATTGCCGAGGTAGTGTAAGTATTTTCATGGAATAGGAAGGGGGGGGGGGGGAAGTAAACATCTACTTCCTAAACTGTGTATCTGTCTGTCTCCCGAGTCAACTTGTGTTATGTGGATTGACTTTTGATGAGTGAAAAGCTGGAAAAGGATTGTGTGTCTATGGAGGATAACTTTAAAACTACTAAAAGAATTTATGCCAGTGAGAGGCTAAAAAGATTGTTATGGAATATGGAGTTGGGATAGTATTAGGATCTTTATCTCCCGTGTTGTTTTTTATTCCTGTAAGTTCACTGTTACCATAGTCAAAGTTCCAGCATCTTATTTTCAGAAAGTGTTATCTAAGGCCAACTACACACCAGGCCGGAGTGTTCAAAGAAATTACGTCACAGAAGTGGTGTGCCAGCTGATCGGTGTTGCCAAAAACGGGTAATTTACCCAATTTTGGGGGATTTAAGCGAGAATTGGGTAAATAGTTGTTTATTTTAGGAGATTTACAGGTATTAGGGTAATTGCATTAAAATCGCATCATTTCAGATCAGCTGGCGCACTAGTAGTGTGACGTTTTAACCCAAGTGGTGGGGGGCATTCCGGCCTGGTGTGTAGGTGGCCTTGTGTTATCCACCAACGATAGTGAATAATAATAATAATAATTTAAGATCGCCTCCTGATCAAAATTTGACCACAATTTTAGTTGATCTGGACCCAAGAAGTTTAAAAACATTTTATAACTGAAACATCTGTTCTCCCTGTTTTTCTATCAGTTGTTTTACAACAGCTGTCTAATAATTCAATCAATTCTCCGCCCCCATAAGATTAACATTGGAACTTTAAAAGTTTGTGGGGCGAAGCCCTGTTGTCAGATGTGAATTAGAATAGGATTCTGCCAATCTACAGGACTTTCTAACGGTATGCGCAGATTTCTCTTACGATGCACACGAGCTGAGGAAAAAAGAAGGAAAAGAAATATGCTTGCCCATTAATTAATACTAGAGATCGTCTCCTGATCGAAATTCGATCAAAATTTCAGTTGATCTGGACCCAAAAAGCTTAAAACATTTTAGAACTAAAACATCTGTTCTTTCTTATTTTCTAGCAGTTGATTTTACAACAGCTGTCTTATGATTCATTCAATTCTCCTTTCTCCATAAGATTAACATTGAAACTTTGAAAGCCTGTGGGGCGTAGCCCTGGAGTCCGATGTGAATTAGAATGTGATTCTGCTCATCTACAGGACTATACCATTGACTATGTACACTGCCGTGAGTAGACTTCTCATAGCATAGGCGTGTTTGAAACATATTGACGGTGGTGTGATCTCGTGCGGGCGTACATGGAAGTACAAGAGTCATATGATAGGCAAGTCAGTGCTACCACTCTTCTCAATCAAGGATTAAACATTTTATAATAGAGGTTTTTGTTTATGTTGTGATGAAATGTTTTTGCAACACTGTAAATTCAGTTAAATAATAACAACATCGATGGCAGCGACTCTGGTGCCGGCGTACGAAAAACTTCCAAATTTTTGCCTCAAACTAAATGCATTGGATGAGAGGTCTATTCACGGCAGTGTACATAGTCAATGACTATACCTTTCTAATGGTATGCGCGGATTTATCCTACGATGCACACGAGCTGAGAAAAAAGGAGGAAATGAAACATGCTTGCGTATTAATAATATATAGATATTTATTTGACATCCAAAGATGTATGTTACAATTCTTATACATTGTCATAATAATAAGCCTAATTAATATTATCATAATTTATCACAAAAATCTTCAATTTTGTATAATAACATTTCAATATGAACATAATTTTGAGTTTCTTTTTAAATGTTTTAAAAGGTAGGTTACATACCACTAATAATATTCTCTTTCATCTTGTTATCTAATTGGTTAAATACGTACTTTTTTAACATTTAATGTAAATATTTCTTTGTATGAGTATATTTTATGAATTCAGTACTTAATTTCTCCTTATTTCTTGTATGTTCGTGTACCGTACATCAAAAGTTTTTTATACTGATATAAATTTTTCTTTGTGTGTAATGCCAATTGAAATTTTTTAAGTAAATTGATGATAGAGTGAGTATTCCAAGTTCAATAAAATATTTTTTACAGGATGTTCTTGATTGTAATTTGCACATTATTCTGATGACTCTTTTCAGTAATATAAATCATTTTTTAGAAAATTTTTCTCCACCCCAAAGTGCCATAGTTTAGATGACTGTGAATGTTTGCATAATAAACAATTTTAAAAATTTCTAATTTTACATTTCCAGACAGTCTTTTTGAAGTGTATAATCCTTTAGATATTTTTCTAGTTGTCATATTAATGTGATTGTGCCAATCGAGTTTTTCATTAAGTAAAATGCCCAAAAAACGTATATTCAAATTTTACTTTATAATCTACTCCTGAATTAGTTTTATTTATTTATTTATTTATTTATTTAGCCGTGACAATAAAATTGCATAGGCTTAATTTACTACTATTACAATTTATATAAATCTTAACTAATTACTAAAAAATGCCATCCTTTTAAATTTGAATCTTCTTTTCCTTTCTTCTTATATCTTAAGTTTTCATAAATTTCTTAAATTTTCTTAATCTTCATATTTGTCCTCATTTATATATTCCTTCACACTATAAAAACATTTATCTAGTAGCCAGCTTTTTAATTTTTTCTTGAACTTGTTCACATCCATGATTGTTTTGAACATATTTGGTAATTTATTGTATATATTAATTGTTGAGTAAAATATTTGACTTTTATAAAATTTCGTTGAATGTTGATGAGTGCCAATGTTAGTTGAATTTCTTAATACATATTTTTTGTTTATATCTTGATTTTCAAAAAGATTGAAATTTTTTTTTCAAAAAAACTATTGTTTCGAGTATATAAATGGAGGGAAAGGTTAGAATTCTATACTTTTGAAAATAATGTTTACATGATTCTTTTGGTTTTAAATTAAATATTATTCTCAATGCTCTTTTTTGTAATTTATAAATTATTTTTGTCCTCTGGTTCTCATTCCCCCAAATTGGTACAGCATAACAAAGATGTGGAAATATAGTCCCATAATATGCTGTAAGAGATAATTTTATATTTGAATATGACGATAACTTTCTAATCATAAAAATTGAAGATGATATTCTTGAAGCAACTTTTTTTATGTGTATATTATATTTCAAATTTTGATCTAAGGTTATGCCTAAAAACTCTACTTCTGTACATTCTGTTATTATAGATTCATCCATTAGAACACCCATGGAATGATTTAAAAGTTTCTTGTTACTTATACCAAATGACATTAATTTTGTTTTTTCAACATTCATAATTAATTTATTTTCTTGAATAGTTTGTAGTAAAGTGTTGCATTGAACAAAAGTATCAACTTCTAATTTAGTTATACAATTATTTGATAAAGTAGTGCAAATGTCATCTGCAAAGAAGGTTAAATGGCCTTTTTTGGAGAAATAATGAATATCGTTGATGTACAAGAGAAATAATAGTGGTCCCAGTACTGAGCCTTGTGGAACACCTCTCTTTACAAAATTTTCATGTGAAATGCAATATTTAAGGCATTTTTGGTCGACATATGGTATTTCTACAACTTGTTTCCTGTTAATCAAATAATTTTTAAACCATGAATTAGAAATGCCCCTTATTCCATAATTTTCCATTTTCGTTAGTAGTAGTTGATGATCAACCATGTCAAAGGCTTTGCTCAGATCAAAGAATAATCCATTGACATAATTTCCTTTATCCATTTCATTTACTATGTTGTTAATTACATTGTACATTGCATTCAATGTGGTTTTCCCTTTAACAAATCCATATTGGTTATTTATAATTACACTATTATTTTTAAGATATGACGTTAATCTAATTAAAACAACTTTTTCTATTATTTTCGAAAATGTTGGTGTTAATGAAATAGGTCGGAAGTTGTTACAATCATGTGGATTTCCTTTTTTATGAACTGGTTTTACAATGGACAATTTTAATATGTTGGGAAATAATCCAGTCTGTAAAGACATATTAATTAATTCACATAATGGTTTTACTAGCTGATCACCTACTTTTCTCATAATGAAAGGTGAAATGTGATCAATTCCTGCAGAATGCTTGGGTTTCATCGATTGTATTATTTTAGATATTTCACTCTCCGTTGTAGGATTTAAAAATAAGGAATTTGGTATACATTTAAATGGTGATGTATGACATTTATTTGAATTATTCAAGTAACATGCCTTCTTCCCAACATCTATAAAAAATTTGTTAAATATATTTGATACCTCAAGGGGATCTTCAACTGTTTTATTGTTTTCTGAATTTATCAGAAACTTATTATATATTACTCCAGATTTGTTTCTGTTGTCATTGACGATTTGCCATAAAGTCCTAGAAATATTATCTGATTTTTTTAACTTACTATTGAGAGTGTTTGATTTAAATTTTGATATTTCAGACCTGTAACTGTTCTTAAGTCGGATGTAATATTGTCTTAGATAATGTGAGGAGTTTAAGTCTTTTGTTCTTACATACATTATTTTTACAAATTCTCTAAGTTCCATTATTTCTTTACTGAACTTGTATTTATTTTTTTTACGTATTTTAAATTTTATAACAGGGAAAGCCTGTTCAAAGTATATGTTTACTTTCTCATAGAAGGTATTAAATTTTTCTTCAAATGGTAAATCTTCTTCTATAAATTCCCAGTTTTCTTTAGAAAGTAATTTCTTAAATTGGTTAATGTTTTTTTCAGAGAATAATCTGCCCATTCGGGCTGTATATGTTAAGTCTGTTTTATCAATTTCAAAGTTCACTAAAGCAGTTTGGGCATAATGATCCGATAGAGCAGTAACTAAAACTTTACTGCTAAATTTATCCTTTTCTATATCTGTAAATATATTATCTATTCTAGATTTAGATCCTTTGAATTCTCTAGTATACTCAAAAATTGTATCCCTCAAACCAAAAGAAGACATTATACTTTTATAAGCTATTGAAATTGATTTATCTGTTGACAGATCAATGTTAAAGTCTCCTAAAACAATTGTATTTTGATTATTTTTTTTCAATTTTTCAAGACATTCTGTGATTTTTGTAAAGAATATTTCATGGTATTTATTTGGAGGTCTATAGACACCAAGGATCAAGATGCGACGAGATGATAAAAATACACAGATTGCTGCAAGCTCACACATTCCCTCAACACAATACTCTGAAACATCGATTAGTTCAAATTTGATCGCTTGTTTAATTAATAAACACACTCCTCCACAAGATTTATTTTTCCTACAGAAGGAGCTTGCATTAATATAACCTTTCAACCCAAAATTGCAGAATTCGTTGTGTCTAAGGTTGTGTTCTGATAAACAAATAATATCTGGATCTTCCAAATCAACTGCTACTTTGAAAGGATCAAATTTAGATTTTACCCCTCGAATATTTTGATGGAATAATTTTATTGGTTGTTTAATATTTCCACACACTTTTTCTTTTTCCGTATTGAAATTATTGTACTTCTTATTACCTTTATACAATTTTTTCTCATCGGTATTATTTCTCTCATAATAATTTGTTATGTTTTGGAATATTTTATTTTTCCTGTTCCTAAAAAAGCAGAATTGTAGAATATTTTACTTCCTGTTATTAATGAAACCCAATAAGGATTACCTTGTGATAAATGAAGCCAGTTTGAGTTGTTATGATCTTCAATTAATGATGACCTACAATATTGCTTTGAGTAGTTTATAAAGAATGTTAATTGTCTCTTCAATAAGTAAGCGAGTTCATTTTTTCCTACGTTAGAAAAATGAATGCCATCTTGTTTGTAGCTTCCATTTGTAATATCACTTACGGAGCAAAATTTTGCATGGTCATATTTTGATGTCATTAATTGAAGTTTATCGTTTATGTAATTTATCAATGAATTTAGATGAGGTTTATCATATCTATGTGGAATGCCAACTATAATTACTTTAGTTGAACAGGATATTTTAAGAAACTGTTCCATTTCAAAAATAATGTTCTCAGAATAGAGATTATCTTCAATGTCATTTGTACCTCCTATTAAAATTAAACAATCTTTCTCGTTGGTAAATTGATTTGTTGAATATTTTATTATATGTCTTATAACTCCACCAGGCATTACATCTCCAGTGACTTTGTATTCAGTAGGAAGAATACCAGATAGTATTTCCGCTAAACCTCGCCCATGGCTATCTGATATTATCTTAATTTTAGTATTGGTAACATTTTCACTAGAGAGAGTCGAAGATGAATGTGTTGATTTATTTGTTACTTGTGGGTCAATTCCTATTATCTCTGGCAAAACTTTAGTTAGTTTTGAACGTTGTGATTTATTTTTTGATTTTTTAATGAGAGCCACTTTGTCTGTATCAACATTTCTAACTTGGTTGCTCTTACATATCGATTCTTCTACGGATTCTTTAGTTGTTTTGTCATCTTCATTTTTTTCAAGGATGGAATACTTGTTGCTTGTTGATATAACATTGGTAAACTTTGTCACAGTTTGAGGTTTTTTATAAGTCTGTATTTTCCATTGGTCTTCATTAGTTACCCATTCATTGTTCTTACAATTGTCTTCATTAGGGAATGTACTCCTTTGGTCATTATCTGAATCTACTTTATCAGTTATGTTAACACTAAGACCATTATATCCTTTAACGTGGTAATTTTTGGTCAAATCTTTACCATCTAGAATGTTATTTAAAATGGTTTTTGCGTTCACTAAAACATGTAGCCCACATTCGAAACTAGACTTTTGCTGAATCGTTGGAACCTCAAAAAACAAGGCTTCATCATTTATATTTCCTGCTAGTTTACTGGCATGTTTGTGATTTAAGCCTGGTACACTGTCAAAGTGATAAAATGAGTTCAGATTCTTATCATAGACTAGCAGACTCCAATGGGAGCCATTATTTTGATTAATTTCTTGAGCTTTTGAGCAATCATTGACACAGAATAATGCGAATCGTGCTTTATCAAAATTAATTGATGTTAATGTTACTATATTATCATAGAATCTACCACATTTCAGTAATAGGGTCACAGTTGGACCTATAAGTAATACATCCTTTCTTATACTAGAGTACTCCTCAGAGAGACAATCAAAATACGACTGTAGGTGATGGTCATTTAAGTAGTTGTCTGTTTGATTCACTGAGGAAGGACCTTTGGTTTCTATATCGTTTAGATTACTCCGGGAATACTTTTGTTTGCTTTTCAAAGTAAGTACAGTTTTACGTAAAGTGTGCTTTTGCTTTTCTAACTCATGAATTTCTTTCTTTAATTTGTAAATTTTTGAAGTTAAATTTCTTTCCACTTTTTCTGATGGATGTGAGTCTTGGATTGAGTTGGATACATTATTTACCAAGATAGAATTAGCTTTCTGGCTTCTAGTTTGAATGATGGATTCAACCATCTTAAATAAATTATTATAATTTTTAGAATTAAAGAGGTTACCACTTTGAGGTTAGAAAAATATTATTATAAACTTTCTCTACAACTAAGTTGAAATTACAGTTAATTCGTACTGATAAGCAATTTTGAAATGTTAATCTTGAAAAATATCATAAAATTTGATTTAAATTAATGTACTTACAATATTTTATAATAATTTTAAATATAGAGATAAATTGGTTGATTTCAATGTTTTCAATCACAGCTGTCCATCTTATTTTAAACTCTATATCGTAGAATTTAACCATAACCGGTCGCCGTAACAGTGAAAACGATAACTCATTACGGACTCCACTTCATGGGAATTTTTCGATATCCGAACTGGCCGTCCGCCACTAATAATATTAGTTCCGATGAACAAAAGTGCACTGTAATAATCTGATTCAAAACATTTAATACCCATAAACATTTCACTTTCTAAAATATTATATTTGTTTTATCCTAAAAGCTTGATTTGTTTTCAGGGCATCACTGAAAATATCTACGGGAAAGTATGCTAGATTTGCTGACGGTTGTGCTGTGGCGCAACTCGGAGACACCTCTGTGTTGGTAACTGCTGTTTGCAAACCAAAACCCACACCTTCATCATTCTTGCCCCTTGTTGTTGATTATCGTCAAAAGGCAGCAGCTGCTGGTCGAATACCTACAAATTTTTTTAGGCGTGAACTCGGTCCATCAGAACAGGAGATATTGATTAGCCGTTTAATTGACAGATCATTAAGACCATTATTTCCTAAAAACTTTTATTTTGATACTCAAATAATGTGTAATTTATTAGCAGTTGACAGTACACATGATGCTGATGTGTTAAGTATAAATGCAGCGTCTGCAGCTTTAAGTTTGTCTGACATTCCATGGAACGGCCCGGTCGGTGCAGTTCGTGTCGGTTTTTGTGATAACGAAGTGGTGATCAACCCAACTCGGAGAGAACAGGCTAGTAGTATTCTTAATATGGTGGTTACTGCCACATCACAAAACTTAGTTGTTATGCTTGAAGCGAGTGCAAATAATATTCTTCAACAAGATTTTTTGAAAGCTATAAAAGCTGGTGTTAAAGAGTGTCAAAAAATAATTAATTCAATAACCCAGTTGAGTAACTCTTGCGGAAAACCAAAACGAACTTATGAAGCTAAGGCTGAGCCTGAAGTATCTGTAATAGAAGCAGTAAAAACTTTATGTGAAATGCGACTACGTGAAGTATTTCAAGACTATAATCATGATAAATTATCAAGAGATGAAGCTGTTAGAAGCATTCAAAATGATGTGCTGGAGAAACTAAAAGAAGGAATGGAATCACCTCCAGATCAGGAAACATTATCTAGAATATTTTCCAGCATTACGAGAGAGATTTTTCGTGATTTGATTTTTGAGAATAATAGAAGGTAAGGGAACTAGGATTGTTCTTCCAGATTACTGGATTTTACTTAGAAAGTTTTTAGGTTAAAATGTACTGCAAAAATTGCTTTCCAAGCCCACTCCAAGTAAATATACCCTCGTTGCAGCAGACCTGCATACTCAGCAAATTTCCAAAGATATTTTTGTTTCATCATCAAAGAACTTTGTGATTCCATAATTAATGAACTTTTCAAGGAAATCTGTTTATTTATTGGGGAAATATATTTAATGTTATTATATTTCCCCATTAATTATTTTTATTGTGATTCACATATTAATATTTGTTGCAAGAAATTAAAATTTTAAAACAGTAATATAATAAAATTGAATATTATCTAAAGCTGCCATGCAAAAGGGATGGTCTGTTTACAAATCCTAAAACATAAACATTCCAAATAAGACAAATGCAGAAGACCAGCTGATTAAGAACAGGACACATTCTCCATCTCTCTTTCTCTCATTATATACTTGGTTTAAGTTGAAATTTTCAAATGTTAAAAATTGACAAAAAAATGCCAAAAACCCACTTTTGACCTTTTGGAACCCCATAACACTCCATTCACATGGTCTGATCATGCTGGTTTTCGAACTTAACCTGATGTATGCTGCCCTACACCTGTGTACCTAATTTCATCAAAATCGGAGGTTTCCTTCAAAAATTTTCACGTTAACGGACATAGGCTATGTATGGCAGCATCTATCGCCAGCATCTATCTGTATATATATAACATATAGGCTATATAATATATGAATTTGAATGAACGGTGTTTTTGGCCTCAGGGGACCTCAAAGCAAAAAAGTAACATGGTTTTGGGCTTAAGTTTTACCGTGACTACTACCTTACGTAATTCCTATAGGGAAATTCACTGAAAGTGGCTCCTTCCTGTAACTTCCTTTTCTGCGGTAATTCATGATTTGAATATGTCTTATCTTTGGTCTGGGAATTCAAATATGCTGGTGTAAATTGAAATAGAGTTGCTTGTATATGTTTAAACTATTTAATGATTTACAAATGTACAAACAAATTTTTTATTTTAACAGTTAAAAAGAACAACTAAACACACAGGAAATTAAACATTTCCTGTGGGATTGATATATCTATGCCCCTTCATGGTATAATTGTGGAGTAACATGTTCTCTACATTCCAGGTGCGACGGTAGAGCAATGGATGAGTTAAGAAATATTTCCTGTGAGGTTGATTTATACAAGCCCCTCCATGGCTCAGCTTTATTTCAAAGAGGACAAACACAAGTTTTATGTACCGTAGCTTTGGACTCCATAGAATCTGCTTTGAAATCAGATCCTGTCTCTATGCTTATGAGGTAAAACTAATAAAAACATTTTTGTCATTATACTTCTTGAGTCTAAAAAAAGATGCGAGTTGTTTGTCAAAACTTCTGTTGGAAGCCCTGATCTGAAAAATATTTTTGGGAAATATCAACAACAGTTAAATACCATATTTTAGTTATGGATGTAAATAAGATGATTTGTAAAAGATATATTTTTTCTGATGTTTTTATTGTACTTTTAATATTTACTGGAACATAACAATTGCAGGTTTTAGCAATGTGTGTTATTAATTTAGAAAAAAAAAAAAAAAAAAAAAAATACAAGTTACTGCGATCAATTCTAATTTTACAACAACAAATAAGGCAGCAAAAAATAAGTTTAAGAACTCATCTACAGTTAAAAAAATACAGTTTAAAAATACATATATGAGCTGCAAGAAAGATAATTCAGCTTAATTAATACAACAATTAAGAGAAATGTTTTGATTGTGCAAACCTCTTGCTATAGAAACAATCTAATGGAAAACCAATCAATAATAATCTACATTTTGATTATTTCAATCCATCACAATCGTGTAGGAATATTAATACACAGTTCACCTCATCCATATTTCCCATAGAAGAAAAACACTGATGTTATTAATTGAAATTTCACCTATGTTGAAATTATTTAATGTAATGCAATTAAACTGCGACTATCAAAACTAAACAGGCCTGTGACTTCCCCGGAAGATGGAAAACTAATAATATGAAGGACCTAGGAAGGGGTGAAAATTAATCATAAAACATATTGAAACGGAAAAAATAAAATTTATCAAGAGAGTAAAAGTGACCAGCCCACAAAAATGCACTTGATACTTATGGCATAAGAGAAAAAAAGAGAGGTGTGTTCGATGCCAGACGGTGTAAGTAGTTCGGCTCGTCACCAGCGATTTTGATGAATAACTAGAACAATTATATGATTTATAAATCATAAATGAGGTGCATTCTCATAGGCCGGTTACTGTACTACCACTACCGACAAAATTATTTATGAGAATTGATGAATTTAACATTTTTATTGAAACTTTGGTTCCTGTCCGCATAAAATTTATTTTTATAATTGTAATTTATCACAGTCAAGAATTTCTTTTGACTCGTTTCGCTTGGCCATTTTCTTGAGGATAACCTCCAAACACACCATCATATTTTGCTGCTTCATCAACATTCTCTAGATCTAATTCATAACGTTTCTCCCGTTTACTGTGCAAATTCTCATCTGGCACTCCTCCAAATACACCCTCATATTTTTCATCCTCATTGTATTCTTCATTTCTGCTATTTACCTCATTTATACTTTCGTGATATTCGGAGTCTAATCTCTGTTTTTCCTCACCATGCAATTTTGAATCATGCTTAAAAAAAGAGTGATCATCAGGTGAATCCTGGACAATGTCTATTTCAGATCGGTCCTTAGAAAACTCATCTTTACCAGCCTCATTTATGTCAACAGGTATTGCACTAATTCCTGCAAAAATAATTTGAAAAATTATTGTTAGTTTTAAATTGTTCATTAAAAACATCTTATTTTATTTAAAATCCCTCAATGAGTTGAACCAAAATTTCAAAACAATGGTTTGTTTTTTTTTTTATCAGCTGTGGTATTACTATTCTTACTGTAAATATTTAATTACTATTGTCAAATCACATGCCACAAATTAAATGATAGTTACATGGCTTTTTTGATGGTAGGTACATTAACAATTTTACTATGTATGATCAAAGATATAAATGTAAAATGGCAGCCTTCCCCTTTATCACAGCAAACCTTAAAACACTCAAAACACTCAACAAATCTTAATAACTTATTCCTCTCGGGATTACTACACGGAAATTACTTTATCACTTTTTAAGACGATGGACGCTACCAGGACGTATTTTAAGGGGAATATGAAAGAGGGATGAGTCGGGGCCTACGATAACTAATGGGCCTGCATACATTGTTGGTCACGTGACCAGATGCGGCCGAATTTCAGCTGTCAACTCCATTTAAAAGCATTGCAATAGTGACTTTGCGTCAGTTTTTGCGTGTAGTTTTAAATATAAGTCAATGAAGTCTTAAGTGTTGCATATCATTTTAATCCTCATTAAATTACGAATTGAATGATACTAATAATGTTACGCTCTGCAAAACTTAAAACTCACTTTTACAAAAACTTGAATTTATACCACAGTAGGGTTTACAGCCTTTTTTGTTAAAGTTTTCTTTTGATATTTTCAAGGATATTTGTGGGAAATATGACATGAATTAAACGTTCTAAATTAGTAATTTGCCGGTTAGTATTTTTATTTTCGATAAAAACAAGTTAAATTGTACATTTTAACTTCAAAAACTTCATCATTACTAAGGAAATATAATGTTATGTCAACATCTGAGGAAAAGTGTAAACAAAACTATATATTAAATAAAATTTGGACTTAATAACGTAATAAAATACCTAAGAATATTTTTTATTTTTGCAGTAATGGTATAATTTTGTTTCTTATTTGATCTAAATTAGAATATATAAGTCTTGTCAAATAACCCATGATATAATCCCTACGAAATTGAAAATAAGTGAGGGATGTGGTGGTGGGGAGATACAGACTCGTTAGTTATCGTAGGCCCCGGATAAGTGTAGAATGGGTGTGATGCCTTGTGTAGCTTTGTCACTGTCTAAGATCAGCTGGCTCTTTAGACAGGGTTATTGATTAATGGCCAAATAACCAATGGCAGCTGGGTCCAGTTTTAAACCATTTAAAAGCTACCAAATTTCTCAGACCAAATAATACTTTTTATAGATATTACGGTTTTATTATTTTTTATGAATATTGCATAAATAACAATGAAATTTTATACAAAGTTTAAAATGTTTTTTTTATTTCCCCGTATAAGCTTAATTTATAATGTGATTGTTTAGTATTTCATTGCTTTTTTTATATAGCTGTTTTTAAATATAATACACTAGCTTTCATCCAAGGCTTTGCTCCTGTTGATGTCCTTACAACAGAATACTATCAATGATTTTTACTCTTGGTTTCTACTACTTTCACCACCAGATAGCTCTGAAACAGTTGTTAGGTACTAGTAATGTATACAGAACCGAATAAGTAGGGACATCCTTATGGGGAAGTGAGAACGCCGCCCCTGAAACACAGATAGCACCACCAAGATGGTAAGGATTATCAACACCTGCTACTAAGACAAAGCCGGAGAGCTCTGACGTCAAATGCCTTGTGACGTCACCTAAAAGGCAATGTCAAAACAATCATTTGTTTTTGTTTACATGGGTTGTTTTTCGTAAACTTCAATAAAATTTTCTCGTGTTATTTGTGTAAAATTTGTAATGTATAGTGTATGGTATTTTAAAACTGATTATTTTTCATTCAATAACAATTTTGTTCATAAATGTGGTTATTTTATATTGATTCGAAGTTCAATTAATTTAAATATCTGAGTGTTCTGAATAGTTTTTTGTGTTGTATTACGACCAAGCTAAACAGTTTTTACTTTGGAAGATTAGAAAGATTGTACTAGCAACAATGAGGAAGAGAGAGGCGTATTTAATTTAGCTAATAATCAGAAAGTACCTTCTAGATGGTTGGGCTAAACGTTATTCTTAACATCAATTATATCAACGAAGCCATGGTTGCCTGCTAGCAACTTTTCTTTCAAAGGTTCATGGGTACCGAGATTGAGCACGTGAAGATTCATTTCCAGCCTACTCATGAAAATTAATTGAAAGCACCAGGGGCTGATTTATAAATTTTAATGAAGAAACTACAATCAATGATGTTGCTGTGAAGAATTAAGATGATACGCCAATAACCTATCTCAGAAGTGACAAAAGTAGTATTCAAAAACAGACATTTTTAATCTAAATCTAAGCAGCAGAAGTTTTAATTGCATTTATATACAGTATTTCATTGATTATAACGAATAGCCTATCAGTTAATATGTTATTTTTTCAAATAAAATGTTTGAATCATTGTGGTTAAATATTTGTACACATTTCATACTCATAGTTTAGGAAAGTAGGCCTACCGTGTGTAGGCTAATTAAATGGTATTGCCAACAATTTCATTAGAGGCCAAATAATAGTTAGGTTAGTCAACTATTCTAATTTTTTAATTTGTGTAAAAATTTGTATCACTTTGTGTCCAAAAACATTATTATTATATATAAAATTATTTGAGTTAGACAATTGTTTAAACTTTTTCATGAAGTGAAAGCAAATAATTCATAATATTTATTACGATTGGTACCTTTTTAAAAATCAAATATTAAAAATGAATACATTCCATTGTGATACATCTCTAGGTTATAGTCGGGTGCAATAGAGCAGGCGGGTGAAGGTCAAGCTAATTAACATGTAGTTAATTGAGCAAAAATCAGCTGGCTCATTAAAATACTTGACCTTGACACGCCTGTTCTATTGCTCCCGACTATAGTTGTTAGGGTTAGGGTTGAGCGGGAAATGTTTTTGTTTTCGCTATCAGCTGATGCTAAAAGGCAAACAAAAATGGCAGCACTCCGGCTTTGTGTTCTAGGTGGTGTTGGGATTATGCTGATTGGTTGAATGGAAACAGATGACTAGAATAATTTTACAGAGGTGTGTTATTGTTTTGATTTTTTGTAAACAAATGTGCTCATTTTGACATTTGAGAGTTAGAAAGAGCGCTTCCCGTGACAGTAAGGAGAAGGAATCCTATAGTAAGATGCACGAAAATAGTCCGATGGACATTTAAACAGCTGTGTCCCCCCTCACCCCCTCTCGCCCTGCAATGTTGTCATTTGTGATTATTTTTACCATGTGTAACACATTATAAACATGTGCTTCAGAATAAATTTGGCAACAATGTATTGCCTCTCATCGGACTATTTTCGTGAATCCTACTATAGCATCAGCGACTCTATTATAAATTGAGATTTATAATTTATAATAGAATCTTACATTTCTTGCAATATTAATTGTTTTATATGATAATTGAAAATGGAAAATTCCGTGTATAAATAAATAAATAAATAAATAAAAATCAGCGCTTTATTTTCATCTGGTTTTCGGGGCAAAACTAAAATTTTTTAACATGGGATGTCCCTACTTATTTGGTTCTGTATACATTGGTACTATAGTAGGATTCACGAAAATAGTCCGATGAGAGTTGATACATTGTTGCCAAATTTATTCTGAAACACATTTTTATACTGTATAACACATGGTAAACATAACCAAAAATGACAACATTGCAGGGCGGGAGGGGGTGAGGGGGGACACAGCTGTTTAAATTTCCATCGGACTATTTTCGTGCATCTTACTATAGTTAGTTATCTGCTTTTGGAAAAATTCAAGATTGAGTAAACTTACCACATGTTACTGAATGTTTTAAATTGCATGTTTTTTTTATTGTTGTTCTTTTTTTTGCCTCTTTAATAAGCCTTTGACTAGCATTACTTTCATCACTATTTGTTCAGTACAAATTTATGATTAGGCCTAATAAAAGAAATTTCTGATTTATGATATTTAGTAAAATTGTACCTCTCGAAAAACATTTATCTGTATTCTATTTCACAGCTGTTTGTATCTTTTCTAATTTGAGTTAAATATAGTGGCTCTTAACAGCTGTGATATGTCAGGGGGAAAGATCTTTGATGATACCTGCAATAACTGTTAATGAGTGAGCTCGATTGCTCCGCTTTGTTATAATCCGGCAGATATGTAGCAATTATTGGAAGAATTGTGTTTGATGATACAACTCTAAAATTTGGAACACAAATACTACATGTATAAAGGCTTAAATTAAGACAGGTGGCCATTTTATATTTTCCATTCATGGGGTTTCAAATGGGGTTATTACATAAGTTTGGGTTATATTTTTTGCAAGAGATCAAAACAATTAATACTGTAATTTAGGGTTTCAAACTGTTGAATTAGCTTGAGGGCAGAGAAACTTCAAATACAAATTCTGGTATGATGCAATATATATTTTATCAAATGCGATATATCGATCTTATCGACAGATTTTTTATTTGATAGTATTGTAGGTAATTTACAAATAATACTATCGAATACAAAATCGATCGATGTTGTGCATTGGGACAAATATTGATATATGGGATCAGATCAGATACTCTTTTGAATTTTCTCAGCAACATCTCAAGATAATTTAACATTTGAAAATGTTAAATTGTTTAGTATTTTGAGCCCTTGCAAGATTTAACTATGTAATTTAAAAATTTTATGGTAAAAAATAGAAAAATCTCATTTAAAACCCCATACGAGGAAACTCTAAGTTGGCCTTCTATCTAAATTTAAACAAACCTTTGTACATTTAGTATTTGTGTTCCAAAATTTGGATCTCTACATCAAATGCACAATTTTTCCACATATATGCCAGACTATTAACCCAGGGATGAGCTTCTTCCCTCGTCGTTTAGCTTCTCTGCTTGTCGTTTAGCTTGTTCGCTTCACTTGTAGTTTATACAACATAAAAAATACCACATCATGTATATAGGTAGTTGCAGCAGTATTAATTAAACCGGTTCGCTCTGCTCACTCGCCTCTGCTTATAAGAAATTACCGCTTAAAAGATAAACATTTTTTTAAGTAATCATCTGTCTTATGAAACCTGCATCCATAGCAATATCATAGGAACTTGCAAAGCCATTGGGGTGGGGCTGTGATGTATTTTCAAAATAATGAACCTAGTGCAATCTCTGATAATTTTTTTCTTTATTCTTGAAAAATTATAGCGTAATAGGCGTAATACTTAAATTTTGCGTGAAGGTGTAATAAAAAAACAAATAAACTAACTAACTCAGTTTCCCATTAACCCGGGAGAACTGACATACCGGTCAAAAGGACCGGGTTGGAAGTTTTTTTGATCAAAACAATATTTCCCGGTTGTCGGCAGACTTCACCGGCACTGTACCTTATGCGCCACTTTCCAGGAACACAATGACACACTTCCTGTCATTTTCCAACTTGTACAGCCAGTGCAATGGACGATTCTGTAGAAGACTGGTGCGTTCGACCGTGAGTCAGCTCCGGCATCACGGGGCAAACGGTGCATTTGACCGTGTGTCAGTTCTTGTGTACTAAATTTGTTACAGTTTTAACAGATGACTTGTTTGTAATTAAATAATTTTTCCTGTATAAATATTTTATTCTTGAAATCATGGACTTAGAGGAATGTAATAGGATCGATAGACCTCTTTCCTTACAATTCTCGCCATCGATAAAATAAAATTGTGTAGTTCATTGACTTGCCAAAAATTGTATTAATTTTTTAAACAATAAATACATAAATTGAAACTTTTCAATTGAAATGAATTTAATTTTGAGTGACAAATAGATTGTTAATAAATGTTTAAAGTTCAATCAATTTGTTTTCCTCCTCCACTAAGTAGAATAAACTAAAACCTTTGATAAAAGTAAAAAACCATATTTTTTTTTAAATACATCACATAAATTATGTAAACACTTTTTTTACAGTGTAAAATGTTAAAACAACTAATAAGAAAGACATGTGATTTGGTTTTGAAAAATAAAATACCGATTTTTGCAATATATGTGGTATTTTATTAAAACTTGGTCTAAAAGACCGTGAGTCAGTTCTCACGTTTCCAAATCAATGTCAGTTCTGCCGGGTTAATAATATTTGCAGGATTTCAAAATTTAGAAGGAGGATAACAGGGGTATTTAAAGGACTGTTCTGAGGGCAAATGAGCAGAGCGAATAGAGCGTGTTTTATTCTATAAAATATATATTACAATCTTGCCAATGTAGGCCTATACACCGTCTCAGTTTTAATTATTTAAGATGTTAGGTTTGTTGTTATTTGGGCATACATAAAAACAATTTTAAAGATGCTTAGTAATTTTGTTTATTCTTTTTAGTGTATTATGTATATTTTTATGTACAGTGGGATAAAAGAAAAGAACTTTTTCTTGCATTACGAATTTCCTCCTTTTGCTACAAATGAGATTGGCCGGACAGGACCTTTTCAAAGAAGAGAGCTTGGCCACGGAGCTTTGGCGGAGAAGGGTCTTCGTCCTGTCGTTCCCAAGGACTTTCCCTTCACCATCCGCCTCACATCCGAAGTCCTGGAATCTAATGGTAATTAGTACTGTCATTGACAACTAATATTCATTGAATATTTAGAAGGTTTTTATTATCTTTTAGAATTTAAAATGTTCTTTTATTTATGGTGGAAAGCACATGGTTACAGAGTTAAGTGAGGAGGACTTTTGTTTGTGATTTCTGGATTACGCATTAATTGTTTTGCAATAGAAGGTTGTGACGGAGTGTGGGGTAGAGATAGAATTATATTATAAATTTAATAGAATTTTCCCAAGAACAGCCGCCATTGTGGGATCAAACTTGCCCCGATTATAAAATCCGTAATAACAAACCTTTGCGTACTGGTATGTCATCCCTGAATTTATGTCTTCCTTCCCAATCCTGTCAACAATTAAAATCAGGTACTTCACTTTATTTAACATTGTTTATCACATTTGTTCATAGACCACCATGTTGATTGTTAAGAATCATCTAACAGTGCAAACCACTTGTCTTTGGTTCTCAAGGCGAATCCTGTAAAAATGAGGACACAAGAAACACATAACACAGAGAACACAAGGCTTATTAGTTATAATTATTTATATAAAGCATTTTAGACTTTCGGACTGAATTTTCAAAAGTCTGTCATTTAACCTATTAGGAGTATTGAGAGTTAACTAAGGCAACAAGACTAGGGGTTTTACTTATTAAACTCTAATTACAATAGAGTCAATTTTTGTTGCCTGACCGGCCTAATCCAGTGCCTATTATGTCTTACAATATATTCCCCCACAATGACGAGCAGTGTTTGGGCAGGTTCATCGTCGATGGCCTCTGTGTGCGGTGGTAGCCTGGCGCTGATGGATGCTGGTGTCAACGTACTGGCCCCAGCAGCCGGGGTCGCCATCGGCCTCGTCAGCCGTTACGATGGAGATGACACCAAACACATGACCGACTACCGCATTCTCACCGACATACTGGTTAGTAAATCTGCATTCTACTAATCCACCATGGCTGGGTAGCTGAGTGGTTATAGAGCTCGCCTAGTAAACCAAAGTTTGTCGGTATGATCCCAAGTGTTTTTGGAGCTTTTTGGGGATTGAAACTGAGTCCAGCTGCCTTTATTCATTGGGCTTTTAATTAAATATACTGAATGAATCAGTTGGTGTTTGTCAGTAGCAAAGTTTCACAGTGGATCACACCCTTTGTACACTCATCAGTCATCACTCATTCTTATCAACTTGAAAATACAAAGATGCCGGTCCAAACTTCTGTTTTAACAGGTTTGCTGTCATAGAGGCTGTTCCTTTGAGAGCAGCCAAGAAGTGAATAATTGTAAATGTTATAAGAAGAAAAAAAGGAAGAAAGAAGAAAACAAAAAGAGGCAAAAAAAAGAGAGTAAAAAAGACTGGAAAAGTTATATGAGTGTTAAATAAATGAAAATGAACTCAGTAAAAAAATCGGGTAATGTAAACTTTAAAAATGTAAAAATTGTTAAAAACCTGTTATGTAAATAACATAAATTGTAAAACAATGTCAATGAAAAAATCATCATTATTATTATTTTATCTAATTCATGTGGGCGACACTGCATGGCATTTTACTGCTATAATTTGTTAGTGGACACAGTTTCTGGTAGGTATTGAGCATAACATAGCTTTGGAGTTTAGAAGGCCCTCACATACTCACCGATGAGTGCCCCGCAGCAAAAAGTATTAAAAAGTTAACTTCGAACAGCATAGCTCCACTAACCCGAAAATCCATTTATTCCGCTTACTCTACTATATTCATTCTGATCCAGGGGATTGAAGACTACATGGGAGACATGGACTTTAAACTTGCTGGAACTAAGAAGGGCATCACTGCACTTCAAGTTGATGTGAAGATACCAGGTTTACCCCTCAAAGTAGTGATGGAAGCTGTTCAAGCAGCAAAAGAAGCAAAATCTAAAATAATTGAGATCATGAATGAAACCATCAGCAAGCCCAGGTAAGTTAGGCTTATAGAAATACCAGCGGTAACCCATGAGTCGCAGCGGAAGTTTAAGTAGAAATAAATTTTTCATTTCAGAGAGTAATGTCAGGGCAAGCTTGTTCGCTTCACTCCTGCGTCCTCCAGTACATATGCCCATTTTCAGTGATGAATTTTGTTCTATATGACTAATTACTCTGTAACGGTACAATTTCGGGGTGGGGCAAAATTGCATGCAACAGCCTCGGAATCGCTCAATCGTTTTAAATGTCCAAGATTCGAAATTAATTCATCAAACGTATTTAATTAATAGAGGGCTCAGAAGCAAGTAAAATGAACATCAAGTTCTCAAAGTAAATCCTTAGCTCATCATAGCCCTTGAATTTGGAATAAAAGTAAATTTTGATTCCCCAGTGAAATTCTGATAATAATATCAGAACTACTACTGCGCGCGTAGTAACATAAAATGTTGTTGCGTATAGTAGAGGGTTAAATTATTAATTTGATTAATTAGCAACATTTTAAATATTAAATAGAAAAATATAGTGATATTTTTTCATACTGGAAAGTGATTTTTCACCTAAGAGATAATTTAAGTTTTGGACCGTAAAAAGTGTGTTGTTAACGTGATTCGTAAAAATAAAGTTATTGATTTTTCTCAACAATTTTCTGTGTTTCATGTGAACCATATACTCCTTGGGATTGTAGGTATCGTTACTCAGAACCAGTATTTAGTAGATCTGTATGTGATATTTTATTCCAGGCAATTATCGAGTCTGTGACCAACAGATAAGTATTGTGAAGGGTTTCAAATTACTGCATCTCCCACCCCTTCCCCATGCTGATTACATCATTTCCGAGTCTTGAACCTTCCACAACAATAGAGCCACGTCTTTGGCTTTAGATAACGGATCCTTATCATTTTGAGTTTTTAGTAACTGGTTGACAAATATTGGACAAGTTCTTCACTTAATTCTAACATATTTTATGGTTATATATTTTTAATGTGTAGTTCTCATTCTAATTACTATCCGAGTACGATTTAGTTTGTGTATTTGTTTTGTGTCTATCTATGTCATTAGCATTTCTTAACGTTTTGACGGGGAACGGTTCAAACCCCAGTCTTGTTACTATCCAACATTGACCAGTTGTTAGAAACCATCATTAATTAATAGCCCAATGACAAATGGCAACTGGGTCCTGAATCTATCCTTAAAAAAGCTACTAACTTTCCTCAGGATCGAACCGGCAACCTTTAGATTCAAAGGCGAGCACTATAACAACTCAGCTACCCATCCAGTTTATTATAAAAAGAGGTGCATTTAAGAGGTATTCAAAGAGGTGCATTTACTAAATTTTAGTTTTGTCATACGCACACTGTGTAAATAATTGTAATAATAATTAATAAAACTTAAATGATTTAACAATTTTGTAAACTTTATTCAAATCAAATCTTACCTGTATTTGGTTAGCAGGAGCCTTGAATTTAGACTATTTTTGCTGGGAGTACCCTGAAGAAAATTGAATGTTTTTCAAAATCTGTTGTGTAATACAGTACTAAACACAATTAAAAGTGGTTTAAATACGACATAAATGCTCGGTGCCAGGCTATATCATTGCCTCTAATTTTTGTTAGATTAATAAGTTATCTTCAATCAAAAATTATGACAGTGATTTTTTCTTTTTTAAACTTGCGTTTTTGCAAAAATATTGTATCACTTTGGGATCTGGAGGTGAGTGGTTGAGGAAATAAGCTCACTAAAAATTTCAATTCATTAAAATTTATCACTTATCATTCTCTAGCGTCTTACATTCACGGACATGGTCTAACTCTTACTATTTAAATAGTTTGTAATAACAGTTTATTATGAACTTTGTCCACTCAAAGACCCTATAAATTAAGCCAATATACTTCGAAATACCAAGGTAAAAATGACAATTGTATAAAAAAATGTTTCACAAGAGTTGTTATAGCTAACAAAAATGTGTTTATAGGAAATTAAAATTGTTGCTTGATATTGAGCAACGAGTACACTAGTTAATTTAAAAACGGTTCTGAAACAAGTTCATGAAATAAATAAATGAGTTATTGTTTTTGTACCTCTTGTTCTACAATTATGATGTTACCCTTAACTACTAATTACTGTAGTAATTAGTTGCCTTTTTTTATAGGAATCCAAAGAAAGAAAACTGGCCAGTGACCGAAAATCTTGATGTTCCCGTTCACAAAAGAGGTAAATTGATTGGGCCAGGTGGCAGTAATCTGAAGAAAATCATGCTTGAAACTGGCGTTCAGGTAACTTGAAACGATGAAACCAACTCTTAAAAGTTTAGCTTTACAGACTAATATTCTTTAAAACTAATATGTAGGAAAAACTCCCTCCCCATCATCCTGAATTCCCTTATTTTTCTTCATAATCAGCTGTCATTTAATTTTGGCCCTAAACTTAAGAGTAGATTAGTAGCGCTGATCGTGTTACTTCTCCTAGTTGCCATTGTAAGTAGCAAGTTTGCTTAGTTTGATTTTTAAGATGTAAAAGGAAGTGCTTGTAACGACAAATAGGAAAAGTAATCCTGTTACCTCTCCTAATCTCGGATGCAAGCGCTTCTTTTAACATCTTAAACCTCAAACTAAGCATACTTATTTATGTAAAAAAAAAAAAAAATGGCATAAAAGACATTGTTATAAAGTGAAAAGAAGTTT
This sequence comes from Neoaliturus tenellus, assembly GCA_030545055.2. NCBI lineage: Eukaryota > Metazoa > Arthropoda > Insecta > Hemiptera > Cicadellidae > Neoaliturus > Neoaliturus tenellus. The sequence continues at coordinate 51,708,957 of CM061531.1, read as the reverse complement.
TATGTTAATTATATCGGACAATATATGGACATTAAATATAGTAGCTAATGTATATACTAGTGATGTGTCGGTACCAAAATTTCAAAGTCGGTACCGGTACCGGTTCTTTTAAAGGATCGGTTCTCGGTTCTCGGTACCGGTACCAAGTACTCATTTTTTTATGAGGTTAATATAATAGAAAATATGAAAAAATTGTATATTGAAGTGATATTTCAAAAGAAGTGAGAATTTAGGGATTAAATTAAACAACACATGCAAGTAAAATAATAAGGATTGAGTGACATAAGGAAGGAACAGTGTTGGGGTGTGTATGGGAAATCATCAAATGTTTATTTGACTAAAAATGATAAAAAATAATAAAATGTTTGTTTTATAATAATTTTTTAATGTACAGTAACATATCTAGGGGTCCACAAGCAAACTTTTAACACTCACACTTAGAATTGGGCCTGGTAAAAAATCCTTACCCTTAGGTCTTACTGGTCTCAGACCAAAAACGAGTTGGGCTGAAAAGTATTTTTATTTTTAATTGTTAATTCTCCAACTACTATCTGTTTTAATTATAAATGTATTTGTTATACTGTATTTCATTTTTGAAATATATTTAATGGGTTTGAAGTTTTAAATTAAAAAAATTATATTAAATTATAAAAAGATGCATTTCACATTATAAAACAGTATTTGTATTATAGAACGATTTGCTTAACAACAATGCTTTTCTAATTTTGAATGAAAAGTCACACAACTTTAGTTGACGATTTATTTAATTTGTGAGAATTAGACGAATCAAACGAGCCATCTCTTAGCTTTCTATGGCAATTGGTTCAAAAAGTAGCAATTGGTATTAGGAGCAAAAAACACCCCTCATGAATAAATTACTGCCGGACGTCCGAACAACAGATAAGCTGAACAATAGATCGTCTCTGGGGCGGCCGGCTCACGGAATGTGCCGGGTTTTTGCGTCGCGTTTTCCTTGTTAGCGAGATCGCCGGCCGCGTAAACAACTATTGTTCGGGATAAATGCATTTTGTTTAGATAATTGTGTTTAGTTTTAATTCAGTAAAATAATATTGAAACAAAATAATGAACTATTTTTTCAACCAAAAATCATTGAACCTCGATTATATATCTATCTATTTGTAAACATTAGACGAAAAATGATTCATAATTTGTTTTTGTTGGACAAATAATTTAGGATATAATCGATAAGGAAACTGTACTCTTATCTTATCAGTCAATTGTTGTGGCGAAACGCGTTGGCCCGGCTGCTCCCCCCCTTCATCCACGCGCCCGACGGACAGAACAATAACTTATTGATAAGATAAGAGATCGGAGTTTTTATCAGTCCACCTGACTGTCTCAAATTACAATCGCATTGTTAATTTCCAAGAAAACTGTGGACGGGCGCGTTTGGTTTCAGTTAATTTTATTGTAAACAGACCGAGGTACCGGTACCGAGGTACCGAGATTTTGACATCGGTTCTCGGTACCGGTACTTTTGCCAAGAACCGGTGGTACCGAGAACCGACTTTAGGTACCGACACATCCCTAGTATATACTCAGAAGAAAGATCATGCAGGCACTGGATGGATTGAAGCGGCCAATCCTGGAACGAGAGGCTGTCTTGAAAATGCCAAGTTGTGAGTATGGTCGCTCTGTTAATCCTTATTCTAGTTTTACAGCTTACTTTACAGTAGAATAGACATGAAATGTTATTAAACAGCTGTAATAGTGTTTGACTGTGATTGGCTGGATTCTTGGCAGTGGGAGAACCAAGAGTAGTTTTGGGATTGAAATCCACGGTACTATAAATACAATACTCCCTACAACTACAACCCTCCCACGTTGACTTACACACACGTCATTTTGGCTGTCCATATGGTTCTAATCTGGTAGACCTACTCAATGTTTCTAGAACAAATCAAGGTAGGTGACATCAACAACAACAAATCAGTGACGTAGATGGTGCTTTAGCTGATTTCAACTGTCAAAAAGATGTGACGTACTTGGTGCTTTTTTATTGGAAACAGTTGTAGTTGACACCGACCATTAGAGTATTCTATTTTCAGTGAATCTACTAAACCTAAGTCAGAATCACACAGCATTATTACAGGTGTTTTAATTTCTCATACCACTTTATGAAAGTGTTATTTTTTCGTAAACAAACTGCTTCACTTGACGTTTATGATGTAAAAAGAAACACTTGCAACAGAAAATTAGAAATACAGTAGAACCTCGACAGTGTAACTCTCAATAGTTTGACTCTTGATAGTTCGACTCTTGATAGTTCGACTCTCAGTAGTTCGACACTCCTTATAGTTCGACACATTTACATTTTTATTTACATCCCTCGGCGCTCAGTAGTCCACCGAAGCGGCGTTGAGCTTGTCATTTCTTGCCTGACGGGGTCAGGACAATCTTGCTAAGGCTTAAGCTAATTGGTTTAGGTAGGTAAAGGACCGGATGGCCATGTCAGTGGAAGTGGTAGGTCACTTTCCGAACTCCAGAAAGCTTTCAATACTATAAAAACTATGTTGAACAAGGTATGATTTTAGCCTCTTTTTAAAAACTGTTATCTTGGAAATAGTTTGAAGTTCACTTGGCAGGGCTTGAAAGAGTTTTTTCCCTATATATTCCGGTTTGCGTTCATATATTGACAATTTGTGAAGTTCTGAGAAGTTTGATTTGAAACGAGTGTTGTACATGTGATTTTTTCGGTTGGGAGTTTATTTTCCTTTTTAATGTACATTATACTTTCAAAAATAAAAAGGTTTGGAACAGTTAAAATGTTTAGCTGCCTATAAGTGTCCTGACAGTGAGACCCTGGGGGCAACTTGGCCATAGCCCTTATTGCCTTTTTTTGAAGAAGAAAAATCTTTTTGAGATTTCCTTTGGTCGAACCCCAAAGGATTATTGAATAGTTTATATGTGTTTCTATGTGTTTCACTATCTGTGATAACGTAACATGTCAATAACAACCGATAGTGTCCATGTTGGAGATTGACAAAGGTTAAAATGTAAACCAAGTGGCGAATGATTTTAATGTTGGTTATGTTAAGTTCAATGAAGTTATTGTTTTATTTAAGTTTAGTGTTTCCGAAATTAAACTCATGATTTTTATACACCCAATGTTGAAATTTCCCACATACTCCCAATAGTTAGACATTTTGATACTTAGACACTCTCTAAATCCACAAAGTGTCCATGATCATCAGCACTACTGTCTAATCTAAACTTCAAGGGTGATGTTAAAATAACAGCTGATTAAAAAAAAATGCAAAACTTAGTATGGTAAGGAAGGAATCTTTCGGGAAATAAAATTCTGCCTTTTGAACACATATTAATTTTGAACATTGTATAATTATTACCAACTATATAAATTAAAAAGAGGAGTTAATACTTGTAAGATTAGAAGTGAAGAGATTGTGCCTGTTAACTTACCAATAGAAGCAAGAATTAGTTAAGTCGCCTGGTACAACAGCTCTACTGATGTTTTGTTACGAATTTTCTAAGGATTGGGTTATTAACAGTTTGAACTGGAATATTTATTCTGCATTTTCTTTGATTTGCTGTACAACACCATCTGTTATTTTCAGGTAATTTCTGATGAGGAGAATGGTTTCCGGATTTTTGCCCCAAATAGCGAGGCATTAGATGAAGCTAAAGAAGTGATTCAGACGCTTCTAAAAGCAGATAAGGAACCTCAGTTGGAGTTTGGCGGCATTTACACAGCCAAGATTGTGGAGCTGCGAGAGATCGGTGTCATGGTGACTCTATACCCCGGCATGGTGCCGGCCCTGCTACACAACTCACAACTCGACCAGCGCAAGGTATCATTCACTCACTCGCTCATCTCACTAACGTTCATCAATGATTTAGGGGGACATTTTTCCATAAATTTAATACTAAATAACAGAAAACAAATTTTATAAAATTTAAAACAGCTCAAAATAGACTGTTTTGAGCCAATAATAATGTATGACTCACAGCTCATTAAGCATAAAACATGCAACAATTTTCTGGGTCTGACAATTGACCAACATCTAGACTGGATTGAGCATGTGAGTAAAATATTAACAAAAATCAACTCTGGAATTTATGCCTTTTCAAAAATGTATTTTTCATCACTCCGTATACGAAAGTGACAACTTGCAGTACAGCTGAGACTTTGGAAATTAGTCATTTCCCAAACTGTCACCGTCAGCTGATTTTACTGACCTGTACGGAAAGTAATGTTTGTAAACATTACTTTCCGTCCAAGGTAAACAAACTTTTCCGTACAGCAACAATCAGCTGGGTTTAAAACAAATTAAATTTTGAATTCCAGCTTTGTTTACTTTGTCCAATGGCGAAGAATTTACAAAAATAATCCTCCTTTAAAACTTCCACATTTATTAATAATTGCGTCGTGATGAAAAGTATCGTTCACAACTCGTCCAGAAAGCCCATTTCCAGGCTCGATAATGTTTTCCACGCTCGGCTTCGCCTCGCGCGTAAAACACTATCTCGCCCAGAAATGGGTCACTTTCCGGACTAGTGGTGAAATATACTATTGTTTGTAATTCAACAAAGTTAAAGAATATCTAACATGCCTACATTCATTCACACATTTCTTTTGGTATTTGTTTATTTGGTGCTACAAAAAAAGCTAACTTAGATAGCATATTAAAATTGCAGAAAAGTGCAATCAGAATTATGCTTTGGCATCATAAATCAGCCAAAAACCATTTTAAATAGTTAAATACTCTGACTGTATACAGTCAGTATACACTCACCCCTTCAGTCATACTCACCTTAAAATACGCACCACAGAGTGCGTCGGTGTTTCAAATAAAGTATCTAAAGTATCTAAAGTATACAGGGTGAGTTTTAAGTCCCTTCCCCCCTATTCATTTTCTATATGGTTTAATTTAGAAGGTTTAAACTCTGCACATCTATGTTAGACCTAAATATCTTGTTTTTCATGGGTTCATTGTCTCTCCACTTCCAATGGGGGATGGTCCACGAGGAGTAGGAAAAGATTCTTAAATGTAAGCATAGGTTGATATGTACATCAAATTAACGGTCTCTGTTAGTTGAATACAATGCCAAAAACTGGACCTCAAAAGGACGACCAAGTCAGAAATGGCAGGGGATCAAACTATTTGCATAAAAATCATATTGCTGGAAAATAAAAAATGCAATAACTCCCAATACACTTGACATTTTGAGTTCAGGATTGTGGCAAGCTGCTTAAAAAGTAAAGGTTTTTAAAATGATGCATCATATGACGTAGGCTAATGAAGTATTCCCCAAGACTTCCTTTAGGGACGTCCCTAGAGGAACTGCATCGGTCTACGTCATATGAATATGATACATCATTTTAAGGGCTGTGCATCCTGAGCAATTTGCCACAAATCCAATCTCAAAAGGTCGAGTGTATTGCGAGTTATTGCATTTTTTGTTTTTTTTTCAGCAATATGATATTAATACAAAGTTTGATCGCCTGCCATTTCTGACTTGGTCATCCTTTTGAGGTCCTGTTTGCGGCATTGTTCTCTATTCTTAAAAATCTTCAGTTTGATGTACATATTGATGTAAGCATATTGACCTATGCTAACATTTAAAAATCTCGGCTTACTCCACGGGGACCGTCCCCCATTGGAGGTGGAGAGTCGATGAACCCATGAAAAACAAGATATTTATATCCAACATAGATGTGCGGGGTTTCAGTCTTATACCATATACCGTATAGAAAATAAATAGGGGTAGGGGAATAAAAACTCACCCTGTACTTTGGACTCAATTGCAATTTCAAAACAAAATCTGACTGGTTACACTATTAATTATAATCACAATTATTATACCAGCAATAAAAATTTCTATAATAAAACTATTATTTAAAATTTTACAAACAAAGAAAGATAATGAAAGATTAGTTCTTGTATCTTGATATTGAAGGAATCTTTACAAAAAAGATTCGAACAAATTTCATGAATTAGAGATATATCTTAGGCCCCTTTTATACATCGCATGTCAAAAGACGCCCGTCAAATAAAAACATTTCACTAAATTTTTTATATTAATGTTTTGCAGGTAAATCATCCTAGTGCTCTGGGACTTGAGGAGGGTCAGGAAATTCAAGTGAAATATTTTGGAAGGGATCCTGTATCAGGGTTGATGCGCCTTTCAAGGAAGGTGTTGCAAAGTACCACTTCTCCTGGAGTTAAAAATCTACAGGAAAGTAGATAGCAGCTCACAACAGAAAAAAACTTATAATAAGAAGAAACTATTTCAGAATAACTGTTTATTATATAAAAATGTAAAGGCCTGTTAATAAAAAAAAATTAAAACTATGTTGATACGGTATTATATTTTTAACCTCAAAACTTTCATCTTCAAATGGAAAAAAGTCTTTTCTTGTTTTCTCAAGTGGCAATGGCTAGGTCAGGTTGGAGAGCATGTAAGTTATAATCGCTTGACTTGTCACCTAAACCTATGTAGAACTAGAAAAACCTTCTACAACACCACATTGTTACCAATTATTGGTTTTAAGAGAAGGCTCAAGGTTCAGTCCTAGTGGCCGTTGCTGAAACTACCTGAACACAGTTCGTTCCGTTCCAGTCAACTGAGTTGTGACGTGGCTGGCAGAGGGATGTAGTTTGACAACTGCTGCCACTACCTCCCTTCACGTTTTCCCGTGTCTCTCTAGTCCGCCTCTTCCTTCCGTGTACAGATAATTCGGAATATCTTGGCCTCTCGTATACTTCACTACTGGATTCAAATTTTTTTAACAAACTAGTGGCTCTTAGGGGCAAAAGCCCCTAATTTTAAAATTAAAACAGCATGAACCATAACGGATTACCAGTGCTTCACAACGAATGTTTCCAGAAGACAATTTTAATTTATATATTATTTCAACAATACTGTTTGAATAGGCTATCCGCCTCCAAAGCTCTCTTTACAATTCTCTACTATTAAACCACCCATTTGTAAATGCTTAATTTTGTTTGTTATAAAACCTATATCGATTTATGAAAATTAAGTTTTTGAGAGAAATCATAGTCCTTGAGCTTTGACGGCCTATTAATATTACATAGAAAATCGGCAATGAGAAAAAACATGACGGGTAGTCAGCACCCTTTTCAGGGTTAATACTTTCAATACCTTTATTATAACGATTTCATTTTCTTGTTTCTCCTAACAATAAATATATGTTTTTGCTCCTGTCAGATTCTGTTATTTTTTTTGTCACCAAATTTTAACCTCAACACCACAAAGTAAATTCACTCACTGTCAATATTCGTCCCTTCTAATCAAAACACTTTTGATTACATTCGTGTAAAGAAAGCACACTTTCGATATCACTATATGGAGAGTCTTTTAGGAAAATCTTTTAGGAGAACCTTTTAGAAAATATATCTTTCGTATATATTTCCCATTTTCTTGATAAGTTTTTGACCTGCTACTTTTTCCCATAGTATGTAGGAAAAACGTCTTTGATTTTAACTCTCCCTCTTCTATAATTCTGCAATCTATGAAATGACCAAAAAGTTTCCAGGATAATTCAGCTACCCTGGGTAACAGAAAACTAACACTTCGTTGAATGATAGCCACAAAACGTTTTATTATAGTATTACCACTCTAGGTATATTTTTTGTCAATTGGCTATTTATAGTTCTTTACTCAATGATATCATCTGTCTCTCGTTTTAAAATCAAACCATAAATCATGTTCTAATGTACACAAAGCAGACGTTTTTTGAATCCCCATGTTATTCTTATGGAGGACATTTTATGTTATTTCTCATTTCCTGGTATATTAGGACGCGCCAATAGTTTTCCCTCGTGCATGGGACTAAGACCTTTGATTTGAGACCCCTATGATCTTCCTGGGATTTGTAAAACGCTCACAATTATGTTAAAAAAATTTTGCTTACAGATATATATATATATATATATATATATATATATATATATATTATATATATATATATATATATATATATATAGATGGGACCAATATATAGCTCTACTCCAATTAATTGTTTTAGCTGAAAAATGTAATCACAGGTCAAGATATTCCATGTTAGTTATGTGGACTTCCCACACTCTGAAAATCACTCAATGTGTTGTTGTCATGTGCCAAGTTAAATGGTTTTTAAAGGGCTTTAATTTTCTTGACATGAAGAAATAAATTAGTCTACGACCACATAACATTCCATTTATTTACTCCACTCCCCTTATTTTTTTACACGATTAAAATTAAAAATTGTAATTTGAAATACTTTGTAGTTGCTTAAAACGACGCACTTTTAGTGTGTATTTTAACTTGTGTATGTTTTATTTATACATAAAACAATGAGTTACTCATTTCGATTTCATAAGTTTAACTGAACACCTTTTCTCTTATTTAGTTGTTTTTAAAACTGAAATAATCTTTTCTATGCTATTATGTTACCATAATGAATTCTGGATATAAGTTACGTTCACACAATAATTCAGTCTTCAAAAGAAGTACAATATAGTGAAGAAATCTTATTTTATGTCCAAAAACAATAAAATTTAGTTTAAAACTGGGGGAGAGTTGTAAAATTGTTAACTTTCAAATGAGAAGAAGGAGGAAAACAAAAGCCATCTATAGCGAGTTTTTTAACCCATATTATTTATTTTAAATTGAGTGCAGCGGTTTAGTTTGCAATCTAGTGAATGTAGCAATCTAGCTCATCTAAAGGTCAAAAAAACTCTTCAGGTAGGCATTGCAAACAAAATCGGGCAATGGCTTTAACATAAATCAAGGGAACATAAATCTTTAAAACTCTAGGGCTGACAGGGTTGTAATTTTTATACACGCTCCTCTTTGCTCATAAGTGCTCACTAAGAAATGGTTTTGCAAAATTCCTTTAGGACTCTACCCCATAGAACGTTAAAAAGTCTAATTAAAAATCTTATGGAAGAATATTTCTTTTCATTTTTATGTATGAAATTAAATCACAATCACCATTGAAGCAGTGGCTGCTACAACTAGTTTTATTATAATGGTAAATAAATGGCTTTATTAATATTACCTGATTACATTTAGTGCGTAGCCTACATTCAGAAGGGAGGGATAAAATATATGAACACTCCTATGACAGAAAACCTAAATACTTTTACCAAATGTGTTTATTGTAAAACAAAACAAAACACTGTATAAAACTGTGATATAAATTCTCTGACCATCCAAATTAGCTGTGATGAATTTATACTACTAAAATTTACCATAGTTGGGACCTTGACTTTTATTAATGTCAAGTTTAAAGACATTAATAAATCATACCCAAAAACACAAAGTGTTGAGGGGTTGCCAAGTCCTAAAAATTCATGATATCAAAATTTGTTCCAAGTCAATGACATTGGTTTTAGAATAGTTTACTCGACAAATTGATTCGATCTATTATTGCTTGGTAAACAGTTTGTAAAATATTATTGTTTTATTTCGAAACCGTACTTGGCCAGCAGGTGTATGATATTTTATTTTTTATTGAACTATACGTAAATTTAGCATTTCCCCATTCATCGTAGTATATCCCCATTAGTAAATAGGCCCAACTTTGCTAATACATCTGCTGGCCAAGTATGGTTTCGAAATAAATCAATAATATTTTACAAAATGTTTACCAAGCAATAAAAGATCGAATCAATTTGTCGAGTAAACTATTCTAAAACCAATGTCATTGACTTGGAACAAATTTTGATATCATGAATTTTTAGGACTTGGCAACCCCTCAACACTTTGTGTTTTTGGGTATGATATCAATATGTTTTATCATTTTTGGCCATTTGGGTTTTAACAGTAAAAGCTTTAAGTAGAAAAACACTTTTAATCAAAAGCTTTAAAGTTAAACAGAACACAGAACACTATATTTGTAATCTTTTTTTCTGGCTTTTATACATAGGAACACTGCTGTCGTTTATAGGGTAGAATTTAGTTACTTTAGCTGCTTTAAGAGATTAAAATACTAATTTATGGCCAAATGCTGAATACCAGTGATTCGTAACGGAAGAGACAAGAGGTATTAATTTGAAGATCTCTTTAGTCTTATTCACCCTCGTCTCCGAATTCCTCTTTAAGATCGAGATATAAAACAAATATTGTTAAAGGCATAAGTTTGTGCAGTGTTGATGAATCAAGTTTTATTGCTACATCTGTTGTGTTCAAAAAATTTACGGTACTTTAACTCCCTGAATAACTTTGCAAGCAAAATGTTCAGACTACATAGAGCTACTTTTGACTAAAGACAACCTAGGAATATTTTTTTCTGGTACAGTTCTGTTCCATAGCCTTTATGTGTTCTGTATGTGAAGCGTTAAAATGGAAGTCAAGCTATAAAGATTTAATATTGCTCATATGATTAAAAGAATGGATGAAGGACTGTTGCTACGGACACGATTTTTATCATACCATTACCATAATATTACTCTATTTTGAAGATTAGCTCATATTTAATATAAGTCAATCACCAAACAATCCATTAAATTGGAATGATAGCATATTGGAATTTTTTTATAACTCACTGCACCAACGCCTTTACATTGCAATTAAAGGTACGGCTACACATAGTAGGAAAGGATACGGAAAGGAAAGGGAACGGACAGGACACGGACAAAATTCTAATGGGGATGGCTACACATACCGGGATACGGACAGGACATTTCTGAGGCGGGTGGTTGCGCGCGCAGCCGTCCGACACACTGTTCATCCCGCCGGCCGCCACACTTCACTCACTCACTACATAGAGCTACCGTCAGAGTTTTCAGATAGTGTTGGAAGGGGTGGCTACACATACCAGGACGAGATACGACATTAGGCGAATGAATGTTCATCTGACGATCCATCCGATACAGGGAATGTCCTGTCTGTGTCGTTTCCGTGTCCTATCCTGTCATTTGTGTCCGCTTCCATTTGATAACACAGAGAGCATTCATCAGAAACTGTCCCGTCCGTTTCCTTTCCTACTATATGTGTAGCAGCACCTTATGAAGCGTCCACAGTTTCTAGTTCAAATTTCCGCTTGTAGAATTTTTCAGGGAGTACTATAAGTATTCTTACTATGCATTTTCTGAATAATAGGCAGATAAAGCAATACCGCTTTGTACATCAACACTGTCAATCGGAGGGCTGCCTATCGGTATTATTTCCTGTCCAAGAAATGCGTTGGTCCAAACCAAACATTCCAAGGGCAATAGATCGTAACTCTTATGAGGAATTACTACTGTTAATTTTATGAAGATTTGACATATGTAACAATTCCTTATTTGACCCACCCATCTTGAAGATCGGTTCAGTTGTCACTGAAAAGTTAACATGAAAATTAATGTACCTATTGATATAAAGGTATAGGAGGATAATTAATCTTATTTGACTCCGTATAGTTACTACGTCACTGGTTTAGAAAAGTTTTATGTCTTTACGTTTTTGTTTTATTTTATGCATTACAGAGTTAACAATATTTACAAAGACATTTTTCTGTAAAACAGTGTTTTGTAGATAAAGTTTTCCTAGTTGGTTTAGTTTTGTGAGTTTTGACTGAGTGTGTTGTTAATTTTCGGGTTGTAACTTAAACGAAAAATTACACTGTTGTAACATTAACTAATTTACAACAGTGAGCATAATAAAGATTCTTTAGTTCTGAATATCAAAACATTTAATTTTTAAGTTCAGCTATACAGATAATATGAATCAATTTACTGGCTTGGACGAAAGCCAACAATATTTTAAGTAAAATAATTTTTAGTATAACACAATCTCTAAATGTGAGCTGGTCAAATAAATGAATATGATAGCAGATGTTTTGACTTTGTTTTTTAACGAATTGAAATCATAATGTCAAATGTCTGATTTGTTTACCTTTTAAATTTACGAAATGTAAACAAAGTGCTTCAAGAAATCTCATATTTGTTTTATTTTGTGATATTTAAATTGAATAAACTTTATCTTTGACACAAAGGTTTGTACTACGTATAAACCCGAAGATTCCTGCAAAGTTTCGTGTGATTCCCATCAGTAATAAAGGCTGTAGCTTTGCTTAAAAATTAAAAAAGTTTGTTGTGCGTAGGAAACCACATTTCTAACTTTTTTTAGGCTACTTTTGAACGCATATATTTTACTTCACTGAGAGTTTTTAAAGTAAGCTTGGCGATTTTTAGTGTTCATTGACCCAGTTAAATGAATGTAAAACGAAAATAGGGTTAATTGTGGCCTTTTTGAGTCCTTTTGAGAAGTGAAAATTGGACGTATTCTGCTTCGTGTCTATATAGGCACGCGTCGTCTGTTTTGTTGGGTGGGACTTGGCGACGTGACACGACCGTGCCACTGGATGTCCTGCATTAGCCCCTCCAGTAACAAATCTTGTAAATGAAGGCATTACATTCTTTGTTTACCAGAAGAGTCACCATGGTTAGAGGCCCCTCTGCATATCAGAAGAAAATGCAAAACAAAAAATCACTTTATTTTACAGAGGAAGAGATTAAAAAAGACCCCTGTGCTGAAAAACTGCAGGATTTGCAGTGGTTACTGGGAAGAGCTTGACATCTGCAAACAAAAATACAAATTTGTGCATTATTTACTTTAAAAGAAGATGCTGTGGTGCGATTGTCTCAGAGATAAGATATGTGATCCAAATATTTCCCAAGTATCTTTTTTGATTGATATTCATTAAACTTTCCTATGTGTATGTTGGCTCACTCATACATCTAAAGGTGCGTTGTCCCTGGAGCGACTCTTGTGATAGTCGCTAATCATGTCATTTTGCCTGAAGCGATTGTTCACTAGCGATTTTTGATCATTGTGATGCTGACTTGTGAGTAAAGCAGTGCGATGAGTTCGAGGCAGATGTCGTTTTTGAAATATCTTTTACTTGAGGAAGTTGATGATGAAGAAGTAATAGAATTGTTATTTGCGCGAGTTGACACAAGTGAAATATTTTGTACAAGGGAAGAAGAAGGCTATTTTAGAATATTAATAACTAACCATTTGTGACGACACATTGTTCTCAGAGTTTTTTATACTTTCAAAAGATCAGTTTCAGTTTGTGAGTTTAATACAGTAGGTCCTTAAGAAACCATCTGCAAATAGAAACCCCTATCCGATCACAGCACAAGAGAAGCTTGCTCTAAATTTAATGACAAAACAGCCATAACATAATTAATTTTAACATTATTCGCTATATTAAAATAATGTACAGAGTGTTCGGAAACTCCCTTCTGAAACTCCGAAATGCCTTGCATCAAAACAAACCAAAAAAAAAAAAAAGGAAAAAAGCATGTTTTAAAATGTTTCCGCTAGCCACCATTTTTACTTTCTCCCTCTATACCATAGTATATGGAGAAAGTATTGTTTTTGTCAAAATTTTCGAATTTGAGTTGTTGGTGGATTTATCCATTTTGGTTCCCCCTGAACCCAAAAAAGTGGTTTTCGGAGTGATGTCTGTCTGTGTGTGTGTGTGTGTGTGTGTGTGTGTGTGTGTGTGTGTGTGTGTGTGTGTGTGTGTGTGTGTGTGTGTGTGTGTGTGTGTGCGTGCGTGTGTGTGTGTGTGTGTGTGTGTGTGTGTGTGTGTGTGTGTGTGTGTGTGTGTGTGTCAGGATGTAAACAGAGCTAGAGAATGCCCTAATGGTCCGATTTTAATTAAATTTGGTACATAGGTCCTAATCCACAATAATTCCAGGCTTTTTTTTTCATTTTTTTAATTTTTTATTTTTAAGGGTATTTTACCCCCAAAAACCCTCAAAAATCGTCAAAAAACAAAATTTCTCAAAAACGGCTCTAACGATTTTGATTAAAATTTTATGGTTTATTAAGCTTAAAATGGTGAATAAAATGACACCACCCGCATCTCCGGAAAAATCCCCGTTCAAAAGTTATGGAGTAAAAAGTGTTTCAAAAATCAATTTTTTGGATTTTAAAACTAGCTGTTGTCTTGAAATAAACTTTACTTATCACCATTAAATCAAGTTCAAAAAACTAAATAATCCATTATTTTTAATTATTGCTCTACGTCAAGTGGTTGCGGGAAAAATTCAATGTTTTTTCGTTTAGCGGTAAACACAGTACGTTGTTAAAAGTCACAGACGCGCGTAGGGTCAAACGAGCGCTGCTCAGCCGGTAGCTATCCGACTGAGTCATCAAGACATTAATGTTTGAAGCTTTTAACATCTTTTTTATATTGTTGGGAGAAAGTATGTGTCAGTTAACTGATACCGTTTATTTTGTTTACACTTGATAATTTTTATTTCCATTACGGAAGATTTATTGAGTTTATATTTTGTATGAATCTTTATACTCCAATTCTCAACTCCACGAAAAAATATTTTTTCTCATGACTATTTTCAAAACTTAAATTTTAAACTCAAAACCGGTTACAAATTTTCGTCAAAATTGATCGAACAACAAAAGTGTTGACAATTTAAATTATACAACCAATGATTTGAAATTTGGAAGGATCTGCCAAAAAAATAACTGAGTTATTAAAATTTTTCTGCAGGATTGATATAGCTTTACAATTTATCATAGTGCTTAAGTCAATATAATTAATAGATTAATTATAATCTATTAATCATATTGACTTAAGCACAATGATCTTTATATAGAAAATTTTTTTGTCATAAACGGCAGAATGAGGTGCAATCGCTTCTGTCGCATTTTAATCTTCAGATGTGAACATCAGTTTAATTCTTTTGAGAAAAAAATTATTTGAATCCACATTAAGCTATAATAAATTTGATAAACTAATCCAATATAACTTAATATGGATTCAAAATATGAATACACCCCGTCGCAGCAGACCTGCGTACTCAGCGAATTTCCAAATTAGTAGTATTAATTATGACCAGATAAACCTTTATACCAAAAATCATCACAAGCTCATAAATAGGGAAATAAATGTTTATCTCCTTAAGATAAATGTAGAGAAAGAGTATGCAGGTATGCTGCCATAGGGAACACTAAAAGTAGGTTTTTAGCATAAAAAAATTATTTTGACCATATGAAGCCATACATTAAATTTCATCAATATCTGTGCATTGCTAAAGGAGTTTGCCTATTCTCCATATGATTAACATGGGAAAAAAGTATGCAGGTTTGCTGCCATGATAAGCACAAAAACCGAGATTTTTTACCATAAATGGATGAATCTCAACCAAATGAAGCTGAATAGCAAGTTTCATCCAAAAACTTTAAATGAATGGGGTTCCTCATGCTGCTTTTGTGAAAAAGCTCGAGCATCTCTTCTGTCCAATTTTGAAGGCTCAAACAAATCTAGACAGCTCCACAAATTCCCTATCAACGACAACATCAACACCATCAGCATCAGTAGATGAAGTTTCCACTGCAATTGACGACTCCATCACAGACGAGACGCCATCCAACCACAGCCCAGACGACTACAGTACGAGTGCCTGTTTACCTGAGGACCACTCAACCACAGATGCAGTGACAAGTGATGTGGGGGGGAGTAAAGTCTTTAATGGGTGTGTAAGTGAAGTGCAAGACAGTGTTACTGTGAATTGCTCTTTACTTAGCAACAGTAGTCCATTTAGAGGATGGTCTCCCATTGTAACCGCAGATCCAAGATCAAATGTAAATTTTAGTATATGTAATACCTTAGATTTTAGTTTTAAACCTAATGATGAAAGTAATGAAAATGAAACTTTTTTAGAGATATAAACACTTCTTGTTTAAAATCTAAATCTCAGATAAGGCCACCCAAGAATGGTTTGTTTATTTTACATTTTAATATACAGGGGTTTATAAATAACTACCTAGACCTGCTTTTTTTCCTCCAAGGTCAGAGGGAGAAAATCAATGTAATTTCACTAAATGAACATTGGTTGGATTCCCGAAGCATAAATTTACTAAATCAACTTGACGATTTTAAAATTGCTGATTGCTTCGCTAGAACTGATCAGCGCAGAGGAGGTTCATGTATCCTAATTGAAAAAAATATTAATTTTAAAATACGGGTAGATTTAAAATTTTTAAATGAGCCAAACTGTTTTGAGGGGTCTTTTATTGAGGTAAAAGAATGGAATTCAGTCTTTGTTTCAGTATATAGGATACCTGGAGAGAGTATAGATAAAATATTTTTAGAAAAATTTGAAATGCTACTCGATAAATTAGCTATAGAAGCTAAATCAAAAAATATTTTTATTTGCTCTGATACAAATATTGATTTATTAAAAGATAAAAAAAAGTACCCAAATAATCCTAGAAATCTGTAACTGTTTTGGTTTCACTCCAAATGTTTTTGTCCCAACCAGAATCACAAAAAATTCTAAAACAATAATTGACAATATTTTTACAAATTTAAGAGCTGTAAATAAAAGCAATGTAGTCCTGGACATTGGAGCCTCAGATCACAAAATGCTACTTCTATCTTTTGAGAAGCTATGTGCACCTTCTCCAAAATAACAAGTTAAAAATATTAATAAAAAACTAATCCGCAAATTTACTAAGGAAAACTTTAGGAAAATGGAAATTTTATTACAACAAGCCGAATGGGTTTTTAGCCATACTGCCAGTGTAGAAATAAATTATAAAAATTTTCTCTCACTTTTTCTAAATTGTTTTAATGAAGCGTTTCCAAAATCATCAAAAGTACAAAAAACAAAAATTCAAATGGAAATAATAATTGGATTACTCAGGGAATAAAAATATCAGCAGAAACAAAGAAAAATCTCCACCAGGAAGCAAAATGGAATAGAAATCCACAATTTTTGAATTATTACAAAAAATATCGAAAAATATTTAAAAATACTGTTTGCTTGGCTAAACTAAAATATAACGATTGTTTTATAAAAAAATCAAATAACAAAACTAAAGCTTCTTGAATTGTAGTTAAACGTGAATTGGGCCTTAAAAAACATAATTCTGAAACACCTGTTGAAATAGAAATAAAAAATGAAAAGACAAAACAAAATTGTGTTGTGTCGGTGGCAAATGAATTTAATAAGTTTTTTGTCAGCATTTCAGATATTGCAAACAAGTTGAAAGATAAGGAAAAAGCAATTAATTTTCTTAATAAAAACCAGACAATTTAATCCCAGCATTGAATCAACAAGATCCCCACTCCAGTTCAAGTTTAAAAAAGTCTCTGTTGCAGATGTGAACAAAATATTAAATTCTCTTAGCAATTCAAAAGCATCTGGGTGGGATGAAATTCCTATCTTTGTAATCAAAAAAGTTTTTAATTTTATTGAAATCCCCTTTAGCAAAATAATAAATCAGTCCTTAAAACAGGGAATTTTTCCCTGATAAACTTAAGTTTGCTGAAGTAAAACCTATATTCAAAAAGGGGGATCTAAATAAGACCTCAGATTATCGACCGATTTGCTCTGTTACCTTGTTTCTCAAAAATTCTAGAAAAAACAGTAACCACTCAAATAACAGAATATTTAGAAACTAATAGCCTGATAAATCCATCACAATTTGGGTTTCGAGCAAAATTAAGCACACAGAAAGCTGTAACAAGTATGATTAATACTGTGGCGCGGGCCTTGGATGGGTCGCAGAGGACTATGGGAGTTCTCTGTGATCTCTCCAAGGCTTTTGATAGTGTCGATCATGAAATACTTATTGAAAAACTGAAAATGCTAGGAATAAAAAATAATGAACTCAATTGGTTTATCTCATACTTAAAAAATAGAAAACAAAGAACCCTCATTCATAAATTTAATAATATCTTCAGATCAGAATGGACACATACCCCTTACGGAGTTCCTCAAGGATCAATTCTTGGTCCTTGTTTATTTATAATTTATGTGAATGACCTTTGCCAAAATATTAATTTATTAACTTTTCAGTATGCAGACGATACTGCTTTAATTTTCAAAGGACCCAAGGATGATACTTTGCAAGCCACAGTCTCAAAAGAACTAGAAAATTTAAGGGATTGGTTTGCAGCAAATGGTTTGTCAATGAATGTGTCAAAAACACAAATGATTGAATTTTCAGCCTCTTTTTCGGACAATAAATTTATCTCTAACCTAAGCACTTCGTCCATTAATACCCAAAATACTGTTGACTATCTAGGAATAAAAATCGATTCACATTTAAATTGGAATTCACACATAGAAACCATATCCAAACGCTTAAACTCAGCTACCTTCGTCCTTCGTGTAATCAGAGATACCACAAATCTAGAAACTCAAATTTCCGTCTATCATGCATATTTTTCTTCAATCATGAATTATGGACTAATTGTTTGGGGCTCAGCTAGTCAAGCCAAAAAGATTTTCATTTTACAAAAAAGAGTTTTAAGAATTATAGCAAAAGTTCCTCAAATTACTAATTGCAAGCCAATTTTTATCAAATTTAAAATCCTCACCTTTTACAGCTCATATATTTATCAGATAGCTCTAATGGTAAAAGAAAGTTTTGACACATTCATGCTTAACCAACAAACCCATACTTATCACACTAGGTTTAAAAATTCATTGAAACCAGCACAACACAGACTCAAATTATTCCATTTGTCTCCTCAGTACATGGGCCCTAAAATATACAATAAATTACCAATTTCTATAAAAAATATTGATACTCTCTCCAAATTCAAAAAACATTTAAAAGAGTGGCTACTGGAGAAGGCTTATTATTCTTTAGAAGAATTTTTGGAAGGCCAGTAGAATGTCCAATTACTGTAATTATTATTTTTAACTGTTGTAGAAGAAGAAAAAACATTTTGTTCATGAATTTATTATTACAACTATTTTTTATCTATACAATTAACAATAGCTTTAAGATATTTTGACTTATCACCTGTCAATTCATTGATGTAATGTGATGTATTTTGAATAAATAAATAAATTGTAAATTATCTATAGATATTTGGGTTTTTTTTCAATAATATTTTAATTAAATTTTATTTTACCTATCAATTGATGGGAAACAATCAGCATCACTACAGCCCGGATGCTTGGGATGCGTCATATTTCCCAATAAAATGATAGGAAAATGAATTATTTATGAATTTTAAATTCATATGTATGATTTTGTGGCATAATATTTATCTATTACTTTATTTTCATTGCATATTTAACATGGCAGAGTTTCTTATATATATAACTCAAGTGTCCTGCCAATAAATAATACAAACATTTTCACACAACAATTGACTATTATCACAAACACAAAATAAAACAAATAAAGAACAATTAGCCTAATTCCTCTTGTTAAGTAAATAGTGAATATTGTAATGTGCCCTGAAGGTCAGAATCTCTTTCGGTAGCTTTCAAAATTTTGGAGATGACAAATTCGCCATGTTTTACTTATTTTAATTTGTATTGTATGATATAACAGAGAACAATGAAAATACTTGAAGATTGTCTATTATGGGACATTCACTTTGAATACGATTTTGGATTGTACCATTTACTCATGTGGTACTTATGTGGTACTAGGAATAAAATTAATGATGAGGTTTGCAGTATTGAATCTTACATGTTAGGAACTTTCATGTGATGTAGGACGAAATATAAAGTTTTTTTATGAAGGTGGGCTTTTATTGCGAAAAATACTTAAATATAATGTAGTCTTTCATGAGAGCTACATTACAAATCCATACAAGACTATCAAGTTTAAAAAATCCCATCAATATTTGATATAGTAGTCATCATACCTTTTTCTTGTATCCTGGAACAACATTGTAAAGAGTAGAGGCTAAATTTATCACAGATAACATTTGCTTGGCAACAAATCCCAGAACGATGAATCCCTGATTCTCTCGTGGATGAGAGGCCACTTCCAGCATGGGGACAAATCCCTTCTCATACCTAGAAATTTACTTTGTATTTATACTGTGTATCTTTAAACAATTAAATCAATGATTAAAGAATGCCTCTAAATAATCAGTTTACTGACATAAGTTAAACACTTACTATTACTCTTGGTATCCTCACAAGCTCCAAGGTGAACACATGTAAAAAAACCCACAAAACAATGTGGACTAAGGAAATTACGAGTTTCATTTAGAAGTTTTACAGAAGCTGAAATGTACATTTAACTTTTTTTATGAAAAATAAAAAACTAAAATGCAAATTAATAATTTAAGATATTTATTTTATGTCTAATTTTTAAATATCTTTGAAAACATCGGAAGAAAACGGTTAACAAAAAAGACAATACACCATACACTGGTAGAAATACAAGTTTTTCTTTTACCAAAAAAGTGAGTTGTAAGTTTCGCAAAGCAGGACGTTATTAGTAGGCTATCATACAATTCGTAACTTTGTAACATAGCACGTCTTTATGAGAGGGAAATAACATGCAAATCATTTTAACACAACTCAATTATTTATCAGCTTTGCCGAAATATTTTACAATAACCCAACTAGAACATTATACGAGGCAATTTATCATTAAAACAATGTCTTTATAAACCCTTAAATATCAAAAACCCGTGACAGAGGACAAACACTCGTTAACCTGAAACTCGGACCACCGCCATTGACGCGGCGGTGGCGCCGCAGCGCAACGCCTGGCGCAGGCGACTAACACATCAACGACACATATCCGACTGGGGTGAGCTGATCATTATTCGTCAGCGCGCTGAAGCAGTCCCGGCCAATCAGCACGTAGCTTGATTGGATGCTTGTCGACTGGTGCTGCAATCTTTGGATTACTTTGGACATTACTGAAACTACAACTCGATATTGTATACACCGCTTGGTGATGACAAACATCGCATCAGCACATTCCATAACCCATACACTGAATGAGCCGGGATTGGTGGGATTATCCAAGAGGCATATTACTGTCTTGCCAAGATTGGCTAGACTACAAATAAAGCACCCTTCCCCAAAATATGATATTTAGTGACGGTAAAATTATTATGGTTAGGGTGGTGCAAACTGAGATTATTATTTATTGGTCTAGGGAATTTTTGGGCCGTCACAACTTAATGAGGATTAGAATGATACCCAACACTTAATATTTTACACTTAATATTTGGCTTATAGTTTAAACTACACACAAAAACTGACGCGAAGCAGGATATTGCAATGCATTTAAATGGAGATGACAGCAGAAATTCGGCAGCATTTGATCACCTGAAAATTAATATGTTTCAACTGCTTTCACATGATTCATGATTTTTTATTTACAGTGGTTATACTATTTCATTTTTTATAATTGAATATTCTTAAGTGTAAAATAGTAGTATAATTAATAAAAGACTAGTTTTATAAAACCTTACTTTTACACTAAGTCACAGCAACCCAAAATTTAACATAAAATTCGATGGGTGAGGCTTGGGTTTGAGCCCTGCAGGCCCCATGGAGTCGGTGCCTATGCAAATACATTTTAGTACTGTAAGTATAAACCAAAATGTTTTTTTATTTGTCGTCTGACATAAATTACTAATTACTAATTGTTTAAACTTTTTGTTTTTTGTTTAACTTTTTTTTTTTTTTATTGTTTAAACTTTTTTTTGTTTAAACGGCCAAGATGGTCGAGCCCGTTTTAGCTCCATAATTAAATTAGTTTTTAAAATACTTAAAAGTGCTTTAGAGTGATTAAAATTAGTTATTTCGTAAGTATACAAGACTTTGATCAGGAAAATGCATTAAACTGTATCTGATACCCGTGAGAATTAGTTAATATCAATCACTGTACTACTAGCCCAGTCAACAATCTTTGGCCAGATGGCGTCATCTTACATAACTAACTTAGTTGTGACCAAGTGAATTATTGTCCTATTCCTATAATTTACATGTTGATGACTAAAACAAAATGACTAAACCTAAGGTAACTAATAGTGATTCTAGCAAATGTGGCATTTGCTGCAAAGTTGTAAAAGACAATTGTCGAGCTGTACAATGTGAATCAGACTGTGAATTGTGGTATCATGCTGCTTGCCTAGGCATGAATAACCACGAATATAATACTTTGGCTGTTTCGGATAATAAATGGTTCTGTGAAAAATGTTGCTTAAGGGACTCCAATAAAACACTAAGGCTAGAGATAAGTAATCTAACTGAAGTTATCAATTCCTTGCAAAATGATTTAAAAGAGTATAAAACTCTGTATGAAGACACTCTCAGACAGAATACCAATTTAAGTGAACTCGTTATTGTAAGAGAACAAGAAATAGTTAGAATCAGTGCTGAACTGGAAAGTTTAACCAGGGAAAACAGGACGCAGTTTTCTTGGACTTCGGTCTCTTTAAAAGAATACCCTCCTCTTACCCTTTCAAATAGATTTTCATGTCTTCAGTCGGAGGATAAGGAGCCGACTAGCAGGGAGCATAGTCAAAACCTTGGAAACACTACACATATCTCTCATAATGGGTCTGGGCCTAGCCCTAGGCCTGGGATTGGAAGCAAATCTCGCTCTGCTGCAGCGGAGCCCTCATCTAGTACACCCATCAACCAGAAACGATGTCCAAGTGCCCGGTCTGACGGTGTCAGACTCAATTTGAATAAAGTAAACAATAAAGACTGTGATTTACCTAGGCCTAATGTTTCCAACTCTTCTGTCGCTGTTTCGGACAATCAAGTTCTAACTGAACTCGTCAGTTCTAATCCTCCTAGGCCTACAAATGTGAGTAAGACTATAAACTGTTCAAATAGGCCCAGGCCTAATAGGCCTAATACAAATCCTGTTAAGCGTAAAAGTAAAGTGATTTTACTCAGTGATAGTCATGGTAGGGACTTAGGGATGAATTTAAAAATTAGGCTTAGCAGTGAATACAATGTCTTGTCTTTCTGCAAACCGAGTGCTAAAATGTCTGAAATCCTAAATGATGCAGTTAGGCTAAGTGAAAATTTGACCAAAGATGATTTTGTGGTGATAAATGCTGGGAGCAATGATATTAGGCATAACCTTAAAACTGTCTTGTCCCAGAAGGTTATGGACATGATAAATTCTTTAAAACTAAAAACTAATGTAACATTAGTCACTTTGCCTCTTAGGTATGACAGGCCTGACCTCAATGAAATAGTTTATAGGTGCAATATGGACTTGTATGAAAATGAGATCACTGATGGCTGTTCTATTGTAGCATTAAATTCATATAAAAGGAGATGTTTCACGCAGCATGGTCAACATCTGATTAGATTTGGTAAAGCAAAACTTAGTATTGACATTAAGGATTGTGTTTTGAATGTTAAGAGCGGCTCTGGTTCTTTTTTAGAAACAATTTAAATGTTTTAGGAGATTTATTGGTTATACCTAGGCCTAATGGCAAGGGTATCTCAAAGGATGCAATGTTTGTCAATAGTCCCATAGTCAATGATAATATTAAAGTACACTCTGTCAACTTTTTGAACATTCTACAAGTTAACAGCCAGTGTATAAGGAATAAAATTTTATCTCTTGAACATCTTTGTACTTTAGAAAATATTAATGTAATCTGTATGTCAGAACATTGGCTAACATCTGAGCAAGTAGGGTTGTTTGTTCCTGAGAATTTTATAACTGCTAACATTACGTGTAGATCAAAAAGTAAAAACGGGGGTTCAGCTATTTTTGTGAGGGAGGGACTTGAGTTTGAATTAGTCAATCTTGATAATTTTACATCTGAATTCAATTGTGAACTTTGTGCCATTAAGTTGATTAGGGAAAATACATTTGTTATCAGTGTTTACAGATCTCCAAACGGAGATGAGGATATTTTTTTTGATAGTTTTGAAAGGGCAGTAAAAAGTATTTTAAGGAAGGGGGAGAGAATAATTATTTGTGGGGATTTTAACATTGAAATGCTAAATATTGTTCAACCAATTTCTGTAAAGTTTTTGAACTTGTTGAGAATGCTCGATTTAGTATGTACAAATAAACTTCCAACTAGAAATAAGTCCTGTATTGACAATGTAATTGTGAATTTCTCAGAGGAATTTTATAAGGTAACACTTTTGCGAGGATGTTTTGCTGACCATGATCCACTGCTTTTTAAATACCGTACAACTGTAGCCTCAACAGTTAAAAAAGAACACACCACCTTTGTGAGAAAACAAAATGAAAAGCAAATAGCCCTTTTCTGTGAAGCTTTATTTTGTGAGAAATGGGATTGTCTCAATCAGTTTAATAATGTAAATGCTAAGGAACTTTTTGAAATATTTTTTAATCAATATATTAACTTGTGGTATCAATGTTCACCTCTTTTAAAACAATCTGTATCAAAGAATAAAAGTAAAGCTCACCCCAGTAAAAATAAAAAGTTGAACTGGTACAATGAAAGCTTAAAGAAAAGTAGAGACTTAATGTTAGCATACCACACAATGTATAGAAATCTTAACAAATCCTCAAACAATGTAAAGGCTCAGGCTGCTTATAAAATTTATCTTAAAATGAAAACTAATTATAGAAAAGAACTAGCTTCAGCAAAGAAAAATGCCTGTGAAAGTTATATCCAAAACTCTAGGAACAAATGTAAGGCCGCTTGGGACATCATAACACAAGAAAATACCACTAAACGCACACCTGATGTCAATCTTGACCCAGAAAAACTCAACAGATATTTTATAGATTCTGTTGAAGAACTCACTAAATCTACATCCACAAGTACATGTTTTAGGCCTATTGCAGCAGTGGACCTACTGAACACCACTTCTCTTTATGGAAATACACACTTTACATGGACGCCCATCACACCCTCTGAGGTAATTGCCACAGTTTCAAATTTTTCAAATTCAAAATCAATGGATCATTATTGGCTATCAAACTTTGTTGTAAAGAAAACCATACACTTGATTAGTACACCCCTCGCTTTCATTTTCAACACATGTTTACGGGCAGGATATTTTCCTGATCTGTTAAAGATTTCTAAAATTATTCCTGTCTACAAAAAGGGGGACAAATCTCTATGTCAGAACTATCGGCCAATTTCTATTGTTCCGATATTTTCTAAAGTTTTTGAATCTTTAATGTTGAAACAACTTAATAGCTTTTTTTAATCACAAAATATTTTGTCAGACTCTCAATATGGCTTTAGATATGGGAGATCCACTTCTATGGCCATCTCTAAAATTAATCAATCAATTTTAAACTCTTTTGAAAACAGGGAGTCAGTTTCAATGTTGTTATTTGATCTCACTAAGGCCTTTGATTGCATTCCTTTTGACATTTTGTTGAAGAAATTAGAATACTATGGATTAAAACATGACACAATTAATATTATTAAATCTTATTTAAGCAACAGGATGCAGTATGTTAGTATTAAGGGTATCACCTCAACACAATCACTTATTAAAGCTGGGGTTCCGCAGGGTTCAGTCCTGGGGCCTTTTCTCTTTATAATTGCAATTAATGATCTTCCTCGGAATTTACCTGTTGCATCTGTGATATATGCCGATGATACAACTATTTTTGCTTCCAATAAAGACCCAGATGTTCTCTCTCAAGAGATTCTGGATGCTAAAACACTTGTATTAAAATGGTTTTCCGCAAACAAGCTCATTTGCAATGAAGCCAAGACCCAAAATATAACTTTTTCTCTTGCGTATAAACAACCAGAGCAATCAGTGAAGCTTCTAGGTTTTCATCTTGATAATAAACTCAATTGGAAATCTCACATTGACCAACTCAGTAAAAAACTTTCTAGGGTAATTTATCTCTTTTGGAAATTAAAGCCACTTGTAAATCCTGAATATTTAAGATTAGCCTACTTTGGTTTGTTTCAGTCCCACATACAGTATGGTATCACTACATGGGGTCACTCCTCTCATACTCATAACATTCTCCTTCTTCAAAAGAAAATCATCCGTACTATGGCTGGGGCTGGCCCTGCGGAGCACTGCAAACCTTTTTTCATCAAATTTCGCATTCTAACCATCATCAATTTGTACATTCTTGACATTTTAATTTACACTAAAACTAATTTACATGAGTTTCACACCAGGCAGGACACTCACTCACACAATACCAGAAACAGGAAAACCCTGGATATTCCACAACACAGGCTGGCAATCACAGGTAACTCTTTTTTACTCAATTGCATAAAATTTTATAATAAGTTGCCTGAACCTATGCAAAACGAGAAAAATTTGAATAACTTCAAGAATAAAATGTCAACCTGGCTCATTAACCATCCTTTTTATTCTTTAAAAGAGTTTTTGGACTCAAAAATGACAAATGTTTTGTAACAATAGTCTGTCTTAGATCTTTAGATTTAAGTGTTTTTGACTATGCCTATTTCTTGTCATTGTACAGATCAACGGCAATAAATATTCTTGATTCTTGATTCTTGATTCTTTACATATAAGGATGGGCTACAAACTTAGTTTAGTACAGTAGGCCTAGCGAGAAAAAAGTTTACCAGGTATGCTGCAGTTTTTTCCATAAAGTTTGAGAAACCGGTAGGAATACTTTACTGCTGTCTTCTTTGGACATGGAAGGGTGTAACATTTCATTTGATATTACTATGTGTGGATGAGATGACACCTGCAAATAAAAAGAACGCTTAAGAAAGTTTATCATCTCATAGTATCTTGGAACAATAGACCTAGTATGTTATAAAATTTAACAAGATAAGCATATATTCTAAATTAAGATTTAGGATCCTGGAATAAGAATTAGGCCTATTACAGATAATTAAAATTAACAAGTAGTTCATTCAAAACTTTTAATTCTTAAAAACATGCATTGATTAAATTCTAAGATGGGTGATTCAGATAAACCTTTTGTGTCCATTATATTTTGAATTTAGTCAAAACTCATTCAAGCCTAAGTTAATGTGATTTTTTTAGTAGCCTATTGATTATATTCAAGAATTACTTACAGCAGCTGTATAAATGTGGACGTTGGTGAACTCCGGAGTGTTGTATTGAACTTTCCCTTCGATCAGACATACCGGTATTTGATTACTCTCAACGAGCAATGGAAAATCTGCTAAACTACAAATCATCTTCATACAGGTATCCTAAAAATCACCAATTACTTAATTTCTTACTTAAAGTTCTATTGGAAATTCGCTGAATACTCAGGTCTACTGCAATAGGGGGTATTGTCTGTGTGCAGATACCGTAGTCTGCTTATCTCCTACTTCTTTTTACCCTATAATGACCATTTTGTAATTTATCTATTAGTCTTTCTCATTTTACCAATTATACAATATAATGTTTGTTTATTTAAAATACAGTAGAACCTCCCATATGCAACCATGACGGGACCGGGCCATGGTTGGAACGGCCAAAAAGTCGGATGTCGCCAGTAGCAAATAAAACGCATTTCCTTGATAGAAAAACAGCTAGATACATAAGTTAATTGTAAGAAACTTTATTGTACCTATAACCTTAATACCTTAATACCTTACCTTAATACCTTTATTGAAATGGCGACCTAACTCAATAGGTAGTTTAAAGCCAAGTATGAATGAGAGATGAGTGTAGGATGATTGTGGCGCGATCATTATATCATTATGTAAACATATCATTAATGTTTCATTACTTGAAACATTAAGATATGTATTTATCTGAAAAATGACCATATTTATAAATAATTGTCTCTAAAAATAACAAATAACATAGTAGTTTAATCTGGGTGATTTGGGGGGGGTGGGGGGGGAGGGTGGGGGGGAGGGTCGCGTCTGAACACCCTACAGTATTGTTCACAATTTAGGTTAATTAAAAAATTACCCAGAAGCTAATAAATTTATAACTTTGTTAAAATGTAACCAAGTACTAATAAAAGTTATGTCACTTAAGCAAACCTTTCTCCAAATGCGTTTACAATACAAAATTACTAGGTGTCACTGATAACCCCTACGAATCAGATCGATAATCAAACACTGAACTAGAAACGAAATCCCATCTGTCTTGGTGCTCGCTGGGCGAGCAGGTGTCTCAGCAGTCAAGGTCATTTACGCCCCTGCCATTGTGTCGTAGACCCCATCCCGTTCCACCCCAACCATGCCATCGCTCCGACACAAAAGTCCCTGACCCCGTGTACAACGATCACTCCATTGACATTGACTAAGTAACGTGAATAGACCTCTCATCCAATGCATTTAGTTTGAGGCAAAAATTTGGAAATTTTGTGTACGCGGCGCCAGAGTCGCTACCATTGATGTTGTTATTATTCGGCTGGATTTACAGTGCTGCAAAAACACTTTACCAAAACATAAATATAACTCTCAGTTATAAAATTTTCATCCTTGATTGAGAAGAGGGATAATACTGTCTATGTCTATGTCTATGACTGATTTATCTATCAAATGTCACTTGTACTTCATGTACGCCGCAGAAGATCGTACCACCATCAATAGGTTTCCTATGCTATGAAAAGTCTATTCACGTTAGTGTATAGTCAAAACTAATAATATAAACGCATAAATTGTTTTTTTTTGTATTTTTTTATTTTTTTTATTGATAAATCAATTAACCCTAACTGCAATTTTAAATCAGTACTGATTTTACTTTTTTCCCCACGTTAAATCTCAATAAGAAAATTTATTTTTCATTTTTGACCGATTAAACGTAAATAATTTGGAAATCTTATACTATCTTATCTTAAACACTCTAAAACAAGCAATGTTTGTACGGGCAAAATTATTTTTTGCTCCAAGAATTTTTTTTTTTTTTTTTATGGGGGATTTGGCCACCATTTGAGTTTGTCCCATGGCTGGGAAAAATCCGGTTTTCGTCCTAGAGCCCTTCAAAGTTCCAATGTTATCCTTATAGAGATAAAATTAAAGAAAAATCAGCTGATAATTGTAGATATAAACCAATGTGTTACATCTTTAACCTGTAGTTTAGGAAAATTATACCAAAGTGCAGCAACCTTCCTTGGTGAGTGAGCGAAGCGAACGAGCTTTGTGTGAGGAATGAATCATTTTACCGAGCATAAGCTCGGTCCCCCTTATACTCGGTTCTTATAATCTAAAACAAGTACTCACTGTACGGGCAAACTTTTTCCCTCCAAGGATTTTTGATTCTTTGGTTAATGATGGGGCTGAGGAATTGATTGAAGCTGGTACCATGTCTGGGAAAAATTATTTTTCGTCCTAAAGCCCTTCAAAGTTTCCATTTCCATGTTATAAATTCTGGGTAAAGCCCCAGGGTAGTTACCCGGGTAAATACCCAAAAGTCATAAATACCTGGGTATTTTGGGTATTTACGAAATCTAGCAAGTTTAATTTATACTAGTATACGTGTTGCTCGAAATCCAGAAATTTATTTTAATACTATACAAATGTTACTTTTAGATTTAAATCAATAACATCCGACCAATCCAATATTGTGAATATCTTTAATCATCAAAACTACACATATTTACAGCTGATTATTAACAGATGTTTAAAATGCTTTATTCAATCCCAATGTTATTTAAATGGGGAATTTTGAGATTTCAATGGTGGATAGCGCCTTTATTTTCAGTCCGATTCTCATCAGTTTTTGGCAGAAACAACTACAGACCAATCCCTATCCAACGACACCAAAAACTTAAAAATCGGTTGAAAATTGTAGGAGGAGTTCTCAAGACAAAAAAACCCTTAGCGTATTAAATAAGTATAGATTTACCCGTGAATATGATATCATTAGAATTGTTTTATATATTAGAGACTAGTCAATAACAACCTTTTTACAACTTTTTCAATGAATTTCTAATTTTTTAAACAAAAATACTATCAAAAGTTAATAAATAAACAGGGGTTTCCGAGTCTACAATCATGTAAGATCAGTTGCTTTTACTTTAAAACGTAAATATTAGTAAGGGATTGTTAATCTTCTTATTGCTATAATATTATAGGATAGGCTATGGCTATTTAAATATATTTATATTACAATTATTTAAATATCAATTGTATATATTTATTTAAATATGTATATCCCAAGGAATTTTTGGTAGGCCTACTTTGAAAATCATGTAGGCATAATAAGATTAGTTGAACTTACTGTTGTATTACTATCATTGTGTACAACATTTTGAAATATTTTATCTAAGAAAATTTTTGAATACAAATGTTATTAATAGAATGTCCATAATTACAAACTGGAATTAAGGCTGCGGTCTACCCCAACCAAAACAAAAACAACAACAATGCTGAATATGCCGGCCTCGCGGCCGTAGCGCTAGGCGAGTTTGATGGCTGCAGAGGTTTAAGGGGATCGTGTTTCAGAATTAACCAATTAAGATAGAGATTGACTCTTAACTTTTTATAAAAGTACAAAAAAGGATCTCGTCGGCTATCTTTTTAGAATTTTCAAATAAAATTTCTAATTCCAGTTATAATTGTGTAAAATTATCTGTTTTTGAGTTTTATAGATGCAGAGGTTTACGGGGATCGTGTTTTAAAAATAACCAATTAAGATAGAGATTGGCTCTTAACTTTTTCTAAAAGTAGAAAAAAGGATCTAGTCGGCTATCTTTTTAGAATTTTAAAATAAAATTTCTAATTCCAGCTATACCAGTCTAAAATCATCTGTTTTTCTCGATTTTTAACTGACGTTTTCTATTGGTTTTAATGAACTAATTACAAAATTGTAACAGACGAAAACTAGTACATTATTCTTCTTTAATATGACACCTTATTTATAGCTCTAGGCTTCATTTGGCAGAAGATAACACGATTCTAAAAAACCGTTGCATTTGGGTGCGCGCCAGTACAAAATTAAAAAAGAATTGTGACAAGTTACAAGCACTAAGAGGCAAAAATACAGAGTGGAAACTAGGTAGGCCTACACAAAAAAAGTTCTTAAAAGTTTTATGTATTGTTTCTTATTTATTTTTTAATCATAGTAAATATTTAAACAAAAGACAAACAATACTAAAACAAATTGAAAACAATTTAAAACAAACTTGAAATTTATGAACCAATAAAAATTCAATGTGCAAATGTGCATTTAAACTAAACACAAAATAAAACAAATTTAAGAATATATTCCTTGACCTTTTAAAATGAGAGGCCGATCATGTAAGCAACATTATAGAAGCTAAGTAATCAAAAACTTGACAAAACTCTAATTGGCCCTTTAATTTTTAGATTGAAACTTTAAATCTCAAACCGATTAATATTTTCCAAATTTAGGACTCTCTCATCAGATTCTGATAAAATTTCTGATAAGAACTAGTCAAGAGGCCGAGAATATGCCAGCTTAAATATGCAAGTATTCATAGTTGCCTCTTAGCTCCAAATTATAATAAATTTGGATAAACCTATTTTGAAAAATTCCTTCTGCCTCTTGGTCTTGTTTTAATTTGAGTATAAAATCTTATATAATAAAAGAGTGCATTTAAGGGTCTAGAGAGAAAACTACTGAACGGATCGATTCCGTTTTGGTGTCAATGGATTACTTATAACCCCTAGATGATAGGAAAAATATGAAAATAGGAAATAGAAAAAAAAGGAAATAGGAGGAAATAGGAAAAAATTTTCCTCGGAAAATGCCTTATAAAGCTGAAAAATGAAAATTAGAACTTATTTAGACCAATCTAAGATGTGATTTTGTCGATTTGTTTACTGCTCCAGGTGATCCATATCTCACATTGAAATTTGACACCACTGCTGCTTTACAAAGTGTCTTTGTAAAAAAACAGACAACTTTTCAATTCTATGATAATTGACAGATACTAATGAAATCAAGGACACGTAATGTTACAGTGGTTTTCAAAGCAGTAAAATAAATATTTAACAGCTAATTATTTAATAAAATTTATGTTGTTATACTATAAAGGGAGTTTATTTAATATAGATGATTGAATTTATGTATTTAAACTTACGAGTTATTTATTAATATTTGTTTACACATATGTTTTAGCGAATTTCCCTATAGGGAATACGCTATTACGGTAGTAGTCACGGTAAGACCTAAGCATGGGACCATGATACTTTTTCGTTTTGAGGTCCCTAGAAGCCAAAAACACCGTTCGTTCAAATTGATATATATATATATATATATATATATATATATGTGTCCGTGAACACGATAACTTTTGAACGGAACCTCCGATTTTGATGAAATTTGGTACAGGGGTGTAAGCCAGCGTCTACTAGGTTGAGTTCGCGAACCACAATGATCGGACCATGGGAACAGGGTTTTATGGGGTTTCAAAAGGGTTAAAAATGGGTTTTTGGTTTTTTTACATTTATTTAGAAAATTCAACAATTTTAACTTAAACCATTTAAAAGAGCTTAAAAAACAAACAATCTAGTATTTTGAATTTTTTACCTAGCTTAAATGGTTATGGAGAAAATCCAAAAACTATGTTTTCCATGTTATGCTTATGGGAAATCAACAAAACCTTCTATCTTGCTTATTTATGGACATATCTTGATAAAATTTGGTATGTACATTCATTAGGAAGCGTTTAACTTATATTTGCTTAGAAAACCCATATGGCAGCAAACCTACGTACTCACCCCTATAGGGTTTATGGGGAAAATAAAAAGAACACCATAGAATTATAAAATTTGGTATGTACAATCACTAGGTAGGGTTTAACTTATATTTACCAACAAAACCCATATGGCGGCAAACCTACATACTCTCATCCCCATGGATTTAATGGGGAAATAGAAAATTTACCAAAATTCCATTGGAAATTCGCTGAGTACGCAGGTCTGCTGCGACGGGGGGTATTTTAACTATCAAGTAATGAGCTTTATGTTTTGAAATACATAAACATAATCATTTGATTGTAAAATTCTCCCCACCGTATTTTAATCCATTAATTTTTTTTATAACTGTCATATAACGTCCTTTTATTCTTATTTTTCATCAATTCAAGATCGTGTAGGCTTATGCAGGCCCGCGGTTTGTATGTGATGCGCTATGGGCCCGAGAGATGTAACAAATATATTTACATTTGTAACTGTGTACGCCCCCCCCTGCCACCCCCCCCCCCCCTCCTCTCCCGAGGATATGAATCACCAAATAAACAAACACAATGCCATAAGCATTTGACGATTTGAGACACGCATTCGCAACATAACAACAAAATGAAACAATGACAGAACTATTTTAATTGTGTTCATTTTGGATTTCTAACACTATCACGTAGCAACACGCAGAGCGTAGACAGTGGCAATGATGAGTCATGAGTGGGAATCGAGAGTGGAGGGGATTCAATTGGCGGGCTATTTATAGGTCTACCAGACAGAGAAGAACCTGCACAGAAAACCTCGAGAATTGCTTGCGCACGTAGGGGCTGGTGGGGGGGGGGGAGAGAGGGTGGGGCGGCCTGGCAGAGGGAGATGGACCCGTGGACCGTGGTGGTGGGGATTAGTCGTTGGCGCGCCGTCCGGGAGGACGGAAGTTCCTGTCACGTCGCCTTTCCGCACTTGTGTGCTACACAGTACAGTACTAGCTGTATACTGCGACCTCTACTGATCGCAAAACATTTAGGCTATCATTATTACTGTTAGGAGTACGAAGCCCCGTGGTTATGGCGCCAACTTCAAAATCTGCTTGATAAATTGTAAAATATTTTCTTTGTCGCGCTTCCAACAAACCTAAGAAAGCCCTTGGGCTCTTGCGCCCTTGGCCCTTGCGCCCCTTGGCCCTTGCGCCCCTGGGCCCGGGCCCACCGGGCCCATTTACAAAATCGGCCCTGGGCTTATGATTCTACTTGTTTAACAGTTGGTTTGTTTTTCCCACTAACCTCAAAATTGTTAGACTGTTGTTATCTTGCTTACAAATAGTACCAAACGCCATGGCAAGTGACTGCCTTAGTTTTGGTACAATACCAGCAGCAATTGTATGATAATCGTAATTTTTCGGGACCTTCTTGTGGTTATAGGTGAGTGTCATTATAAAAAGACACAACAGTCTCCTTTTACAATAGCTTAAGTGTAAGAATTACAAAAGTAGCCTAGATTAGTGTGATTGTGTTGTAAGCTAATATAACGCTTTAATAAACCTAATGTGGCAAATGTTCAAACATTAAAATATACTTATTAACAGAATAATGCGATGTATTATATCAAAGAATTTTGAATTTTGAACCACTATTTCAGACTCAAGAGAAGTAGGGCCTACAGGTTTGATGACAAAA
>CM061531.1:51469234-51674918 GCA_030545055.2 Neoaliturus tenellus | reverse complement strand
GAGAATGCATCTTTCGACCTGTTTAACTTGAAGCGTAGCTCGACTCCGTTCAATAGATATTTATTCTGATTACACATGTCCAAATGCAGATGACCGACCATATCGATTTCTCGCCCTCCTTTCGTTAGCTTCCGTCGTTTTTCCAGTCCATCATTATCGTCTTCGGTGTTTTCCATATGGCCTGAATCGTCGGCGTTCCACAGCACGGACGATAGATGTTGATTTCCTAGCATCGAATCCGTAGTTCAATTACTGTTTCGATGTACGCTCGATAGGCGTAAGTGTTGTTTTGCGGTGTAACCAATTTCTGGTTCATACACATGTCCACTTGACTGACAACGAGTGTAGCCAGTTATTTATCGGACCAGCTTTTGTCGCAATCGGCCGCTGCGATCGCCGATCCGTCCGCCTTAATGATCGATGCTGTGATTTCCAGCATTGTTTGCGAGAGATCGGTGTACTCTTCACCATTGCCGGGCACTACAAACTCTATCGGTGAGTCGTCCGTCAGCGTGGATATCGGTTTGTATTGAATCCATTTTCCATTTTCGATACTCGTCTGTGTGGGCGGTAGTGAAAACAAGTCCAACTCCGTCTTGACGCATTCGCACGATCTTTGATGTATGAACGACATGATTAATTGAAAATATCACGAGTCGTCTTTACTGATTTCCCTCTTAACGGATTTCCTCTGCTTCTTGGATACCGCTTCCTCTTCTGCTGCTGCTTCTTCTTCTTTGATGACGTCCCTTCCTCTAAGGAGATTGGCCAGAGACTGAGGCGTGACACGGCGTGTGCGACGACCACTCGATTTCTTCTTGGCCGCCGTACATTGCGCGCTTCGCGGAAGTCTTGCGCGTTGCGCGCTTCGCGCCACTCTTACGCGTTCCGCGCTTTTTTGTGATGCAGGCGAGCCGCCGCCGCTTGCCTCCGCCACGGAGAACTCGTTCAATCTTGTCGTCGGCTCGGCGTTTCAACGAGCCGGTAACTCTTTCATGCGCTCCTCCGCCGCATCTCTGGGATGTTTCGTACGCAGCGTCACATCGCCTAGGAAACCCATTCCTGACCTTAGCGCTTCTCTGCCCAATGCCGCGACTCCGCTCCTGATCAGCGGAGATACGGTGCGGATCATACCGCCCAAGAAGCTGCCCACTCCGTGACCCCTCTGATAGGCGGCGCCGCGAAACACCTTTTCTATCGATCCGCCCGTCTGCGAATGTTGGCGATAGTAGTACGCCATGTACGGATCGTTTGAAGCCATTTTTACAGTTAATTATGCAGAGCTCTTCTGAAATGCAGCTTCACGTACGACGTCCCGAACAGGAATGAGAGGTTTTGACCCGTGTGATCCCTGAGGTCGATTTCCACAGTCTCGAATGCACCTTTGGTGATCGGTACGTAATGCGGGCTGGTGTAGAGTACAGTCTTATTCGCCCCGTGCACGTAGTCGCCTCTGTCAATGTTGATGATTTTCAATAGTGGGGCGGAAGTATCTCCGATCAGTTGTGGCTCAATCAGATCGCAGTACACGTACATATTAGCCGGAAGCCCCATCGATAGATTCGGTGGCCACGCTGCTTTATTGTTTTTCACAATGTCCTTCTGCTGCGGATCGAATCCCAACTGTAAAGCCAGTTTATTGTCTAAATGTATGGCAACTACATCTTCTTTCAGTATTTTTATTTCCACTCTGTCCGCATCTTTGTCATAGGTGAACTCTACGTAATCTATGAGGCCCTTCGCATCATTGATCATATTCAACAATTCGGTTATATTCTTGTAGTAACCCATGTCCAGAGTAAACGTGTACTTGTCTGTATCTCCCAAATCTATGGCGGAAAGAATGGTATCCTGTTCGATTATTATAATCTCGTTCTTGCCCACTAATGGAAATGAGCATGGATAGTGAGATTCCACCAGAGCCATCTCCCACGCACCTTCCAATCGTATCTGTTTCGAAAGATGCGTAGTATAGTTTGACACCTTATTGTTGGGGAAATATTCCATAGAACTGTTGCTGGGCAGTGTCAGGAAGAATTGCGAGTTAGACATTTTGCAAGTCTTGCGCTCTCACCCAAGAGTTAAACTCGTCTCCGTAACCTCGCCACTTGACGTAATAACGCTTACTGGCACCTCTGCCACGAGTGTCCAGTATTTTGTCAATCTTGAATAGCTGATCACTCCGATATATTACTTTCTGTAATTCGTATTCGTAAAACTGGCCGGTCAAAACTTCACCTTTGAAGTCCGCCAGCGTGTACATGGGCAACGGCATCAGAGTGTTCACTTTACGAATAGTGAACACTTCGTTACTCCAATTGGTCTCGTAGCCTTTGGCGAATGTGCCCTTCTCCTTTGCTATACGCACCGTGTCACCAATCTTGAGTTTGGGCTTAACACGACGTGGAATTTTACTGTACATGCGTTGTAACACTTGTGTTATCGTCCGATCATTTTTCACATCGATGGGGCGCAATCCACCACCGAGACTCTTGTGTTCGCTGGCATTGTATGCTTTCACCAGTTTATTCAGTACATCGATATATCGGTAAGTGTTTTTGTAAGTCAGGTAACGCCACATGCGAGACTTTAATGTGCGGTTCACGCGTTCCACTACTGCCGCTTTAACATCGGGATTCTGCGTAGTCACATATTTTATTCCGTACTTTTTGAATAACTGTCTGGTCTTGGCGCCGGTAAACTCTGTTCCTTTGTCAGACTGGAGGCAACGCGGAGTTTTAGTCGCTTCTTTGAATATTTCTTCGAATGCCACTGTCACTTCTGCACCTTCCTTTCTCTTCAACGCTCTCACGTACAGACGTTTACTGAACACGTCTATCACGGTCAGTAGGTAATTGACTCCATCGTTGTATTTACTCAATCCTCGCATATCATTCAAGTCCGCTTGCCACAGTTCATACGGGCCGAAAACAGAGTACTGGTTGCGTGGGAAGCGTTTACGGGCCGGCTTGTGTAATGTATAGGCGTCCTGTGATTGTAGCCATTCGATTACTTTCGACTTTGAAATATCTCTCTTGCGTGCAGCTCGCACTAGCGGTGCGACACCGCCGAACGCACTTGGCTCGCCGGGGTTGTAATAGAGACGGTCCATGCTCACTTGGTCGGATACGGTTCCCACCTGTCTAGAAAGCCCAACGGCTCCCTGTCCCACTGGTATTCGTCTCTTATTATGGGAGTTGACGCGGCATAGCCGCCAGTCGCCGTTTCTTCAATCGGTGTTTTCGCTAGATAATCATCGACCTCACGTAATGTTCTCTGTAATGATGTCTCACCGCGCCGCTCCTTAGCTCCTCGTTTCACTGTTGCCCACGAACGTAGCCGCTCTCGCATCGGTGTTCTGCGCGGTGATGGTGCACTCGGTGAACTGGTCAGCCGTGATGGTGATTTGAATGTGTCATTCAATTCCCGTAACGCTCTGATATTATTTATAAATTCTAGAGGTACATTCATTTCTTTCAAAGCTGTCATCACTTCCATCCATCCTGGCGGTATACGTTCGGTTATTCGAACTCTCACTATGTTATTCAAAATATCAACTATATTCGCATTCGGTAGTTTTCGACCATCGATAAACACCGAGTAGTTGATATCCCAACTGATTCGACTATCGGGCTTTTTCATAAATCGTAACAGATTGCGGGCGTCATTCCTGTATGTCTTTGAGAACATTTCGACAATCTCCTCGACTGGCCCTTCCGCTGCACCCCGTGTCGGGTGTTGGGCATCATCGCCGAATGTCGCATCCACGATTGGAATATTAATCGGCTGGCGATTATTAGAGGCAAAGTGTAAGAAACGCTGTAACGCCTGATTGTACAGTTTCCATTTTTCACTATCGTCTATACTCTTGTTATTCATTATTTTCTGCATCTCCACATCCAGTCCTTCCGTAGTGGACAAATTGTTTGACTGCTTCTCCGATGATGATGATGATGTAGACTGTAAACGCTCAATAAGCTCTTGCGGGACGACGGCCATCTTCTTTGCGTGCTCCATTATTGATGTGCAGCAGCGGCGGCCGGTCGGAAGTGTAGTTTAACGGTCAACGCTCCGTGACGGAATGAGAGATCTCGCTTTAAGATGTCCAACACATAAATTCTCACACTTTCGAATGTCTTCTTTTTCACTGGTACGTAGTGCGGATCACTTATGTATGCCGTCTTGTACGTTCCATAATCATTTAACGAGTGGGATATATTGATAATCCTCAATAGTGGTATACGGAGTTCGCTTAAAATTTGTTCTTCAGCCAGATCGCAGTTCACGAGCATATGTGCTGGTAAACCAAGATTTAAATTAGTCGGTCTAGTACTCTTAAGTAAACCTGGTTCAGATAATATATCATCCGTCGATGCTGTTCCCAATTGAAGTGCGAGTGAATGGGAATAAATCACTCTTGTGACAGGTCCCAACGCATTTCCTAACGATACTTTAACACGCTTTGCTTCGTCAAGACTGAATGTAGTTCCACTTTTCTTTACATAATTCAGCCCATTGATGTGCTCCAACAATTCTTCAACTGAATTGTAGTATCCGGGTTTTGGTCTATCGATGTGTGCGAATATTTTGGGTTTCTTATTGGTCGGTTCTTTGATGGTTGATTCACCTTCTTTGTTAGCTGATTTACCTTCTTTTCCCACAGACTTCTTGGGTTCTTCCTTTTTTGTACCAACTACTTGTATCAAAGCATCGGACCCTACTGTTGAGAACGAACATGGGTAATGCACTTCTACGAGCGCTACTTCCCAATCTCTACTGTCCAAGCAAATGAACTTCGGTAGTTGTACAGTAAAATCAGACGTGTTATTTTTCGGATAATAATTTGCTGAGCGGGGCGTACCGCTAAGTAAAGTCAAATAAAATGGTTTTGTCTGGACATCCATTTCACTTTCCCAATGCACTACTGACTGCTGCCTGTAACACTGTGCCCAACAGTAATGGAATAAAAACTCCACCTCCTTTCTGCACTAGATAATTTCGTTTCTTTCCCCAACACTCTCCTTGTCTTATTAAGCGTCTCAGAGCCACTTTATGCTTGCTCAACTGGCTTTTAGTCTTACTCGACAGAGGAACGTTCCCACGTAGCACGTTATAGGCGCACTCGCAGACTGAACGGATTCGACTCCTGTCGCAAGCCTTTAACAATGCCTTGCGTTCCTTGGGTGTTGCATGTATTAGCGCTCTGAGCAGCGGCGCGTCCTTCTTCAAGCACGACATGATTGTAACTGACTTGTTATTTTTTCTTTGGTAAGTACACATAGTTTACACGGTCCTCGGGAAATATGCAAGTGCGTACTCGCATGTCCTCGGATGTCGATTGTTTCAAGTCCAAAAGCAAGTAACCATGTGCCGTTTCGTGGCGTCACTGTAGGCTTCCTCTATGAACTTTGGACTGTCTGGATATATCTGCCTGGCTAAATATCTGATTTGTACTCTGTCTCTGGGATTTTTAAAAAATATAATGTAGTGAGCATTTAGTGAGATGTCTCTCTGCCCACGACCCTGATGAAAAAGATTTTGAGTTATGAAAAACACACTGATGTTGCGGTGATGACAACCCTTCGTGAATAGATCCACCACTCTATCGTCTGCCTCACGCATCATGTCGTCAATTATAACCAGTATTGGTTCCTTACCATCATAATCACTCAAGTCCGGTAAACCCTCAATGTGGTTTATTTTGGAATTACTTACATCACCTCCTCCCCCACCACTACCGTAATGCCAGTTGATTTTGGCAAATTTTACATCACACATTTCATTTATGTATTCAATAAACTTGGACACAAAATGTGATTTACCACTGCCCGAAGGGCCCGCCACAATGGCTGAGAATGGATGTTGCCACTTCAAGCCCATGACTAATACTGAAACTAAACTAAATACCATATACTTTTTCTTAAAATAAGGGTTTGGGTTTCATCTTAAAATAAAAGACAATAGTTTATGCTGTAATGTACATGGATATTTTATTGCTTAAAAACTATCAAAATTTATAAAGGTATTTACGTCTTGATTCTTCTTTGCTTGCTTACAAAAATTCCAGTGGAGTGAATTTGCTACCTGGGAGTGGGCTGCGTTTCATCAGACGAAGGCGATCTCCGAAACCGCTGTTGTACCGCTCGATGTCGTGGTCACTCAGGCCTTGGTTGAAACGCCTGGGCAGGTAGACTCGCAGGAAGAAGTCATCGCCGACTTGTCCCTCTAAGATGACGACGATAGTCTCGCCGAACGGAAGTGGTCACCCGCTCCATCCCACTGATTGCGTAGCTGCACTCCTCACGCAGATCAGACAGGCGGGTGTAGGCCGGAGAGCTGGACTTGCAGGTGTTCAGTGCGGTCCGCAGGTCCATCGTCACAGCGGGTGCGGACTCTGAAGTCATCTTACTGCTCGACATGGTGGTGGTGATGATGCGGCGACTAGTCGAAGAATGATGCTCACTCGGTCCGCTCGCTCGGTTTTTATCATCCCAGACGCCATCTTGGATTTTTTTTTTGTTTGTGCAGGTGGTCGATGAAACGTGAGAATGTTCGTCCCGCTTCTTTTGTTTGCGCAGGTGACCGGATGCAGGTGGCTGATGATACGTGAGAAGGGTCGAGAAGGGTGGTGACCATCATGGATTTTTTATGAGCGCAGGTGTT
The DNA here is from genome assembly GCA_030545055.2 of Neoaliturus tenellus. Lineage (NCBI taxonomy): Eukaryota > Metazoa > Arthropoda > Insecta > Hemiptera > Cicadellidae > Neoaliturus > Neoaliturus tenellus. Next base: position 51,668,255 of record CM061531.1, on the reverse strand, counting down.
TGTGCAGGTGGTCGATGAAACGTGAGAACGGTTGTTCCTATAATGCCTTCTTGATTTTCTTGCTGGGTTTTGTACTCGCACTCGGCTTCTTCGGTTTCTCAACGGTCTTGCTGTATTGTGTTACTGTCTGCGTCAAACCATTAATCTTTGGTACTCCCGTAGCTTTATTGATCCATAAATTCTCTGACTTGTCCACCACCTGGTTGACGCTCTCGTACAATTCACTATTCTTGTCTATAAATAAACCACATCTGTACACCATGTCCGAACCGTCGTACATTTCCATTTTTAAAAGCACTGGTCCGCTATTTGAAGGATTCTGCACCGCGTAAAGTTGTCCGTTTTCAAGCCACGATACGATGGGGCAATCGTCTGATGGTTCGGCACCCATCCCGGTTTCGCTGGTGACTCTTCCACTTTAGGCTTCGGTGTAGGTCTAATTCTCTCTTAGGCTTCGGAGGTGTAATCGGGATCTGCTCAACCGTGGCGTTGTCGTCTGCGGCGTTGATGTCGGCCATGAAAGGGTTTAAGTACTCGTCAATTAATCCGGACGTACTCATGTCTGTACCGCACTGAGGTTGGTGTGAGACTGTGCTACGGGGAGAGATGTCGGGGGGGGGGGGGGGGCTGAATGGCGGGAAAATATCGTCCTGCTCCCCCACTCCTTCCGACTGTCTCACAGACGAGTTTTGGCCAGATAGCGCTATGGAGTCCGAGAAGAAGGATGTCAGCAAAACCGATGATGAACAATTGTGGGACTCCTCTATTACAGAAGAGGAATTACATGCGGCCGTCGAAGCTATCGAGGAGAAGGAAAAAGACCTCAGGCGGCTCTGGTTGGCTCAGATGGATATTTGCGGTTCTGTGCCGCGTGATGATTTTGAACTTCAATGCCAGATGGCAATTACCCAGCAACTAGAAGAAGCCGAAAAGGAGCTAAAGAGTGGAGGTACTATCCAGGCGGAGGTGAAAACTGAGAAACATGAAGAATATAGCGAATATGATGATTAAACGTACTGTTGATCCTAATCCTTTTAGTTTTAAGTGGTTATGTTATAAATAAAAAAAAAATAAAAAATAAAAATAAAAAAAAAAAAACTAATCTAAGTCAAGATGTTGACTATATAACACAGTGATCGTGTTATTTAGTTTTCAACTTGTAGGCCACGCATGGGGTGTGGTCGGTCTATTGTGCCGGCTCCCCTAGGTGTGGAATGTCGCACCTGGCCGAGGGTCGGGTTACAACACCGCAGGTGCTCATGGGGGCTCCTCCTTCGTGGGTGGTACCCATGAACAACGGACCAAGTGGCGTTGTGCCCTTGCCACAGTACGTATGAGTGTTAGAACTCATACGCGTAATTGAGGTATTATTGGGCCCTGAGAAGGGCCGTTTCTGTTGGGCGGAATTAACCGCCCTGGATAGTGCCGCTTCATAGCAGAGTGGCCACGAAGAACGGCGCCTGTAACGTCCGATCAATCAGATCGGCGTCATCCATCGGGGTGTTTATCATTAGTGTTCCCCACTCCAGCAGCGCAGCATGATTTGTTTCTGTAATTGCAAACTCCTGATAACCGGGTAAAGGGGAGATGACTCTCACACGAACTCCGCTCATCAGCCAGAGATCGACTTCATTGATGAATCGATAGAAGATATCCCACGGATTCATCATATCGACGAAGAACACCGTCGGACTGTAAGAGAGCATCCTGGGTGGTTCCTCTAGTTGATTAATGGGTTCCGCAATTACATCAGGTGCCGCAATTGCATCAGGTACCTCTTCTTGCGGTAAGAGGTCATCTGCGTAAAAAGCATCGCTGTTAGGCGGTGGCTGATCACGAGGAGACATGTTGCTGCTAGGAGTGAGGAAGGGCGAATGATGTGTGGGCCGGGGTGGATGCCTATGCTCCCCCCTCTCTGCGGACTACACGCAGGTGACCGAGGGTCGGGTTACACCGTCATTTGTGGGCATAGGTCATAAAAAAAAAAAAAAAATAAAAAAAAAAAAACATCTCTACTATTTTCGGCCGGGGGGGGGGCTCGCCGGGAGCTCCTCGGGGGGGGGGGGGGGCTCGCCGGGAGCTCCTCGGGGGGGGGGCTCGCCGGAGCTCCTCGGGGGGGGGGGGGCTCCTCCTGCTCCTCCTGACAGTCTTCGGCCAAGGTACCCTACTCATGTCATCCACTCTCCCTCCTCTGAGCCATCGCCTGTGCAAGGATCGTACCTCCCCTCTCCTCTCTCTCAAGTGATGTGTCCACCACTTTTCATCCCTCACTCTCTTACGTACCTTGGGTACCCACTTCTCCAGCACTTTCCTCAAACCCATCGTTTAGGCTTTTTGCCACTCTCTCAACCTCTTCTGAACCATCCACTCTCTCATCCCCACCCAATTCTGCTCGATCCTTTGCACAAGGCCCTCCACCTCTTCCTGTATCACTCTCCAGTTCGCTCTACTCCACACTCTCAACTCAACCCAGTCCTCGACTGCGTCTCTGCCCACTGGGCCCACTCTCATCCCAAGCACTCTGTGATTTATAAAATCTCCTCCCTTACCCACCACTCTCCACCAACTCCTCCATACTCTCAGTTGCCAGAGTCACATCTATATTTGCCACTCTCCCTCTCGTATCCTCATAGGTCCAGGGTTGGCCTGCCCTATTCAACACTCTCAGACCATATGCCAACACCAGGTCTTCCACCTCTTCTCCTCTCTCATTAGTCTCTCCCGAATGCCACATTTCCGACCTGGCATTCAGGTCTCCACCAATCAACACTCTCTGTCCTCTATACTTCCTCAACACTCTCTCAGCCAGGATTAGCTTCCCTCCTATTGGCTGTGATGGTCTACAATATAGACTCACCATAATCATTTCCACCCCCCCCCCCCCACTCTCAGGGCTACCACCGTGCACTCTCCCGTGCTACTCTCACCATCCAACATCACTCTCAAATGCTCATTCAGGACTATCACCATAGTCCACACACCCTCATTTCCGGCTTTATACAAAACCCTCCCTCCATAGGTGTACGGTTCCTGCACCAGAAGTACATCGACACACTCTCTCAAGGCTTCTCTCACAACACTCTCGAGGGCCGCCTTCCTCTGCCAACATTCACCTGCCAAACCTTAACCATATTCGGTTCTGTTGGCCACCCTCTCAACCTCTCTCTCGTGGACTGGGCACCCAAACCAATCCGCCGGATGTTTGTTCTCCGCAATTTTCTGCTTTTGCAGTTTATACACTTTACACCATCTTCTGCGGCCTGACACGCCTTACGGTCGTGTCCTTCTGTACTGCACCTCGAACAAACAATCTCGGCTCTACATGACTCCGCCTTGTGTCCATACTTCTGGCACTTGAAACATCGCAATACCGTGATCCAGTCACGCACTCGGCATCTTTGCCAGCCGACATAAACCCTTTCTTGGTCCTTCAGGGTCCTTCTCACCTTCCCTGAAACTCGGACCAAGATATCTTCCAGGTTCCCCTGGCCTCTCTGACCCCACCTCCTCAGGTTCTCAAAACTCTCCTTTAAACTCCTCCACATCACTCTCTGGGAACACACGCTCCCTTACCTCCTCTCTTATTTCATCATAACTCTTTCCCTTTTCCACGTCAAAGATTTTCATGGTGGGTCTCCACCCCCCCACATCCTTCACTCTCATTTCCTCTCACTCTCCCGCACTCTCCTCTTCACCACATCCACATCTTTTTCGGACGCTAACTCGACCAACACCCCACTTCTCACATTCACCACGCTCATCACTCCCAGTTTCTCTTGACTTGGATCGACACAAGACTTCAGCTTTGCCCTCACCTCTTGCTGAGTCTTGCCATCCATCTCAACAATCACTCTCTTGCCTTTCGGCCTGGGGGCCCTTCTCACCCCGTCCACCTTTGCACTCTTGTCCACTTCCACACTCGCCATCACTCTCTGGGCCGCCGCATTTGCGTACGTACCCATTCCTTGCTCGACCACTCTGGTCATCGTATCTTTCAATTTTCCACTCACTAAGTCCTCCATTAGCTTCACACTCTTATCTTGGAAAGCCTTCATCTTTCCCACCATCTCTCTCACCACAACACCACGCTCTTCCAACCTGCCATCCATTTTTACACATGCCATGGCCAATCTCTTAACCATGTATGCCATCTCTTCCACAGCACCCTCTATCGCTTTCTTGTCATATACTTTCTTTTTCGTACATTTTCCAAACTCAACCTCAAAACCTTTTTCAACTTCTCGGTCAGGAACACAGCTCCCTCTGCCGTTCCGTTCCACTTCCCATCACCCTCAGTCTCCACCTTTTTACTGCACTCTCCCTTCTTCCTGCGCGGAGACACCTCCCTTGAAGGAGGTGTCTCGCCCTCAGTATCTGACATCTGATCAACTTCACTCACTCTCTTTCAAAATAGCTTCACTCTCTATAAATAAATCACAGTCCGAAGACTTATCACTCTCAGTGCAATATTCAATCTATTCCGCACTTAATGCAGACTGCCAAAAAGCCAGTTGAGGGACTTGCCCAATTTACCAATACCAATACAAGAAGTGAATTCGAGAATAAAATTCTGCTTTTAGTGCTAATTTACTCACTTTCACCTCCTCCCCGCCACAAGGAGTGAGATTCCCCAGCCTCTTAACTCAACATAAAATCTTTCTGCAGCTCCTCCACTGCCATATAAATAACATAACTATCTTCAAGAGACTTCAAGAGACTTCATTTGAAACACCGACGCACTTTGGCGTATTTTAAGGTGAGTATGACTGAAGGGGTGAGTGTGATGATTGTGATGGATCAGATGAGGTGTAGCTTTGTTACTGACAAATATCAGCTGTTTTTATTTGTCAGGATCATTAATTAATAGCCCAATGACCAAAGGCAGCTGGGTCCAGTATCGAACCATCAAAAAGCACTAACTTTTCTCAGGATCGAACCGGCTACCTTCAGATTCAAAGGCGAGCTCTTTAACCACTCAGCTACCCAGCCAATCATCTGGCTATGGGGTTGGGGTCAGCTGTTTGCCCCGCGTCATCCGCCCTATGAGGCATCGCCACAAAGGCGTTTTCACAAACGTGTCGAGTGTTAGCATCCTCCAACCCCAGGTGCGTGGTGGAGCGGACAAGTCCGACACCAGTTCCCTGGGAAGTCCCTCACGTCCACGTGACGATCGGGCAAGAGGAAGTTCCCAGCGCCACCACGGGGAGGTCCTCGAACTCCGTACAACTGAGTTGTTTCCGAACGGGGCCGGCCAAGACCGGACACCCGCTGGGTAGCCAGACCGCAAGAACTGCGGTCTCCGAAGAGTGTCTGACTAACCCGCGCCAATAAGGTTAGGACAGTGGAATCTTCGTTAAACGATGAATTAATTCATTCACTTGTGTAATGATTGCCGTATTAAATCATTGCAAGACTTTATCTGGTACGCCGTAGCTCATGTTGTGAAAAAATCTAAATCTAAAAGGACAGGTAATGGGGCCGAAGCCCAAGAAAACCCGGTAGCCCACCGGTATTATGGTGACGACCACCTTTCCTCCACCCCTGGCTGCAGACTCGCCATTTAGGGTCGTCCAATCAGCCACATAATATCTCTGCCCAAAGGCTCCACATTCTCCGCCCGAAGGCTACCGCACTCTCCGCCATTTGTCCTTTCCCGCCCGATGGCCCTCTCACTCTCCAGCCAGTAGGCTCAACTCCACCGCCCGAAAGGCTCCTCGCACTATGGCTTCTACTCTCATTCGCCACATGCCATTGTTCTCACACTCAATTCTTTCTTCCACCGCCCGTAGGCTCCCTTGCTCGAAGACCACCTAAACTGTAATTATTGGTAAAAAGAAATAATTTATTCCCATGATCTTCCCCTTACCTACATCATTAATTAAAATGTACCACAATTTCAACACCCCAGGAATTCTAAAAACTCCACCACAAAAACCCACCAACCGACATATAAAAATCTTATTTCCTAATTTAACACAAGTAACCTATTTAAGGAAAACCCAACTACAATCACCTTATACGCTCGAAGGCATCAGACACAATTCTGTCTCTTCTCAGGAAAAATTCCCGTCACATGCTGCCCGTAGGGAACCAGCCCCAACGCAGAAGGGACATTGTGGTCAAAATGGCGCACACGGTCAAGAACAGTTCGGATCGACGCCGCACCAGGCAAACTGAAAAGCAAAAAAAAAAAGATATAAAAACCACAAAATAAAGGAAACATTAATACATATGAAAAATAATAACAAATAGAAGTACATAAACAACATAAGGGCAAATAAAAAAATTCAAAATTAAAGTCCAAATCAATAGGCTATCTCATCACTCCAAATTCGGTAACCAACAATTGCAAAGTTAAAGAAACTAGCCACCCCCCCACCCAAAATTTTAACCTTATGCAATAACACCAAAGGGAATATTAAAAACACCTGGCTTTACCCAAAACAACTTCAACTACATTAAAACCCGCCCCCCCCCCTCAAAAAAAAAAAAAAAAAAAAAAAAAATGGCGAAAAAATCGCAAACCAAAAGGAGAAAAAAAACTTTGCCACATTCTGAGACGATATACCACACAAATGACAAGTGCAGCACAAATATCTTGAAATATTAATCCAAAAATTTCATTGCTCACTACCAAGAAATAAAAAAACAAAAATATAGTGTTCCAATCAATATCCCAAACTGCAAAAGAAACAAATTTAAAAAACGCACTTTTTTAAATAACGCTTATATAAAAATAAACAATTACAAATCAATTAACACAAACAAAAAATTTATTTTTAGTTAAAAATAAATATATGGGATTTCCTCCCCCCTTGTCAGTCCCACTCCTCATCCTTCCTTCTCACATACATCTCACAACTACTAACAATAAAATTAGAGATAAGAAATTTGCATGAACTAACCTGTCCACCGCAGTCACGAGGTGAACTTCTGCTGCAAAGGCCTCTACTGCGTTCTCCAATGCAGACGCCGTCGATGGAATGGCCAACTCGCCCGAAACAGCGCTGACGCCCATCCGCCGAACTTCTTGGCCCATCCTCTGCAGGAAGGAAGATAGGGCTTCACGAAGGTCCTGCACCGTAAATTCGGACATGCCACCGAAGCGTGATTGGGCTGCCATGAAAGAAGTTCTCGATGTTGCACAATTAAAGAAGGCAGACGACAACGTGTCCACAACGGCTCTTTTCGCCCTGTCAATGTCCCTCTTGCTCTGCTGCTGTTCAAACTTGACTCTTGCTTTCAAAGTGAGGTTATCTTGCGCTAAATCATCGCACGACTTCTTCATTTGTGCAAAATCCTTCTTCAGTTCTTCCAATTGTCTATGTAGCGACGCATTTTCATACACCAACGCATCTCGTTCTTCTTCGGGCGTAGTCTCGTTTTCCCGTGCTGGCACCACGGCTGACACGCCCTCGGGTACATGAGGCAGATCCCTGTCCTGCACCACAGAGAAATAAGACGTTGTTGAACGATACTCCCCTTCCCGGCGAACAAGAACTTCATAGCTCTGACACCCCTTCTAGGTTGATATTGTACATTCCTAAGGACTCTTCTTGCAGGGTTGGGTGGAACTTAAAAGCGCATCATATTCCCCGGACCAGTGCAAGGGAAGGGCACTGGCAACCTAGATACACGTTCAAGTAGCTCTGGTGACAGTTGAATTGTTTCTTCTTCATCTTCATCTGTAGGAGGTAGCGCATACCGCTCAGGGAAGTTAACAAAGAATGATCGTACCCACCTCTGGGTTGCCTCTTCAAAAAACTCCCAGTGTACTGTGTGGTTGTACCTATGCCTCACACCATGGATGAAAAAGGCATCGTCAGGATCAGCGATGTTTCGCCCAAAAACGGCCAGAACGACTCTTCTTCCGACTTGTATTGGCTGTGACGCCCTCGGCACAAATCTCACCTCCCCCCCCTCCTCGGCGAATATTGTCATTACACGGCGCCCAACACCTCTCGTCTACTGTTTCACCAACATACTTGGACCATGTTGGTGAAACATGTCGTTGGTCCCGCCCAACGACAATTTGGCACCGATTGGCGAGGCGAAAAGCTTGCAATACAGGGTGGGTACAAAAGTACGCCATCAGCAGTTCCGCTCTGGCAGCTGGAAAAAAAACACATCTTAATGTCCAGTCCATAAAAATGTCATTAATGGGCAATGAAAGTATAATGACAATTGAAATAAAAAAAAAGTTAAATCCTGCTTTCAATATCTGACACATATATATTATGAACCACGGAAATCTCTTCCAACCCTAATATTGCCATGCTCATCAACCACCATATTATGGCCGACACCGCCACTGGTCCCCAAAGTTCAAACCACGATACAATGGGACACCGCCAAAAGAAAAGTTACCCTGGAAAAACCCACCCAAAACCGGTGCAATGGCTGGTACTCCCACTACCCCGTGATCCATCCCCACCATTCCCATATGCCCAAGGTTTCCACACATGCCCGGAATTCCCAATGACACTGTCCTGTTAACAGGCATCACAGCACTCAAGGGCCCAGAACCGCCAGGAAACAAATGGGGTAACCAATTTAAGTCCGGAAAAACTGGCATGGTTGAAAACATTTCATCAAACGCACGTGAAAAGTCAAGTTGCCACTTCCAATTCCACCACGTTGAACTCTAGACGGACCCGGGACACTGCCTGAAGCATTGCACATGCCCTCCACTCGCATTGTATGAGGCTGCATCGATCTCTCCTAAAGTCCAAATGTAGAAGGAGGAAATGGTGATGGTTCGGATCCCCAAACACTGCAACATGACCGCCTTTTGGTTTAACAACACCATCGTCAGGCTCGTCCGAAGCAGAAGAGGATGATGCAGCAACTCTATGAGTGGCAGGCGACTGATTAATTCCATTATTACCGCCCCTCCTACATTTCGCAATAGCAACACCCCTGCCACGACCTCTGCCCACCACACTCCCCCTGTCCCTCTTTTTCCACAAGAAGAGGAGCCCCTAAATCCTTCACCCTCTGAATTGTCCCCACCAATGCTCCTGTGTGAAGGAAACTTGGAACTACCAGAGGAAGAACCTCGCTCATGAAAAAGGGCTTTTGCAAGGGCTGCCAACCTACAATCATTGGGACCAAAGCAGACTCTCCCCCACTCACTACTGCATTTGACGCAGTTGTCCCAACTCCACGTGACGCTGAACTTGCACCACCAGAAGGACCACGGTTGGCGTCAACTTGGAAACTGCCATTTCCTGAATCATCATGTCTTCCTCCATCGGCATCACCAACCACTCGAACAATTTCCCGCTGGCCAAAGAGATCAGCTTCTCGAAGCCTAAGGTAGTACCTCAAATACTCAGTGTATTGATAATCAAACATCTTAAAGGGCTTCACCACATACTTCCTTACAGGAAATTCCCTGGGTCATCGGGATGCTCAATGCGATAACGCTCTATCAAATCCACAACACGCTCTTCAGCTTTAATGGCTCGCACCCGACTCCTAAAGGTAATGTCAAATTCTTCAATATCATGATTGGAGACAACAATAATGGGCATCTTCCAATGAAATGACAAAGCATTTGCTTTACACTTCTGATCCACAGAGCAACATGTTCAATAAATAGTGATTTGCCTCGTGAAAAGCAGGTGTAAACTCATCAAACACAACTAAACGGTGCACCTCTGGATTCAAACCAGTGAGATAGAAATTCGCACTATTTGTCGGGAGGAATAGCCTATGCCGCTCATCATCATAGGATAAAATCCCTGTAGCCACAGATGATTTACCAGTCCCCGCAGGACCATACACAAACAGCTGTTTCTTCCTCCTTACATCACCTGAAGGATCATTCAGAAAGGCTTCTCGCACGGTTGGGGGGATCTTCAAACCGCATCATATTCCCCGGACAGTGCAGGGGAATGGGACTGGCAACCTAGAAACTCTTCCGAGTAGATCTGGTGAGAGTTCAATAGTTTGTTCCTCGTCTTCATCTGATCCATAGTTGGGATTCACCAAAGGCACACACGCTTTTCCAGAAGAAGTTCCAGATGTTGAAGGTAGGGAATCAGACGAGCTGCACGAGTGATCAGCAGTGCTACCTACAACTGCATCTTGGCATTTTTCTATGGGGGCACTTGACGCCTTCATTCTTTCATTGCCAGAGCTGTCTACTTCCATCTCCGATGATTCCTCATTGGCTGCAGCGCCCTCGACGATTTCACGTTCTCCATCTTCTTGTGCATCTTCGCCAGCTTCCTCTCGCTCTTTGTCCTCAATATTCCTTTGGACATGTGTGTGATGCAAGTCACAGGGCATTTCTGTAGCAGGAAGCTCATACCGCTCAGGAAAGTTAACTAGGTGCGATCGCATCCACCTCTGAGTTGCCTCTTCGAAAAATTCCCACTGTACTGTATGGTGGTACCTATGCCCCACACCATGAATAAAAAGTGCATCTTCGGAATTAGCAATGTCACGCCCAAAAACGGCCAAAACAACTCTCCTTCTCACCTCCACGGCTGTGACGCCCTGGGCACAAATCTGACTTCCCCCCTTCCTCGGCGTATATTATCATTCCATGGCGCCCAACAGTTGTCATCTACTGGTTCTCGAACATGGTCCAAGTAGTTGAAAAGCAAGATCTCGCTAAAACCTACGCCCACATTCCAGATGTAGCCACAACAAAGTGAAGCACTCCAATGTCATACAAGTTATTGCTGAAGGGGTAGCCATACACATCCATCAGAGACTCAGGGTGAAGGTCATTGTACATCTCCATTACGGTGACATTGTATATATCAACCCCCGAAAACATGGACCTCATAAGGCGGTCACGCCACAACTTCGACACATTTGTCTGATAACAGCAATTTTCATTGTGAGCTCCACGCCCATCCCCAATACATCTCTCACAAAACGCCCACATACGCCCCTACACGCATAGGCCAAGGCACGCCCTAGAATGCGGGATGGTGTCCTGGCGTTGTAGCGGTCCCGCCCAACAACAATGAGACACCGATTGGCGAGTCGAAAAGCTTGTAATACAGGGTGGGTACAAAAGTACGCCATCAGCAGTTCCGCTCTGGACGCTGGAAAAAAAAAACACATATTAATGTCCAGTCCATAAAAATTTCATTAACAGACAATAAAATTAAAATGACAACTGTAAAAAAAATTTATATAGATCCTTCTTTCAATATCTCACATATGTCTACTATGAACCACGGAAATTTCTTCCAACCATTATATTGATATGCTCATCAACCACCATATTATGGCCGACACCACCAACTGCTCCCCAAAGTTCACACCACGATACAATGGGACACCTCCAAAAGGAAAATTACCCTGGAAATACCCACCCAAAACCGGTGCAATGACTGGTACTCCCACTACCCCGTGATCCATCCCCACCATTCCCATATGCCCAAGGTTTCCACACATCCCCGGAATTCCCAATGACACTGTCCTGTTAACAGGCATCACACCACTCATGGACCCAAAACCACCAGGAAAGAAATGGGGTAACAGATTTAATTCCGGAAAAACTGGCATGGTTGAAAACATTTCATCAAACGCACGTGAAAATGTCAAATTGCCACTTGGAATTCCACCACGTTGAACTGTCGATGGACCCCGGACACTGCAGAAGAATTACACATGCCCTCAAGTCGCATTGTATGAGACGGCATCGATCTCTCATCAATTCCAAACGTAGAAGGACGAGATGATAATGGTTCAACATCCCCCAACACTGCAACATGGCGACCTACTGGTTTAACAACACCATCGTCAGGCTCATCCGAAGCAGAAGAGGATGATGCCGGAACTCTATGAGTGGCAGGCGATTGATTGATTGCATTATTACCACGCCTCCTACATTGGGCAATAGCAACACCCCTACCACGACCTCTGCCCACCACACTGCCCCTACTCCCTCTTTTTCACGAGAAGAGGAGCCCCTAAATCTTTCACCATCTGAATTATCCGCACCAATGCTCCTGTGCGAAGGAAACTTGGAAGTACCAGGGGAAGAACTTCGCTCGTTAAAAAGGGCTTTTCCAAGGGCTGCCAACCTACAATCATTGGGACCCAAAGCGGATTCTCCCCACTCACTACTACGTTTGACAGAGTTGTTCCAAGTCCACGTGACGCTGAACTTGCACCACCAGAAGGACCACGGTTGGGTTCAACTTGGAAACTGCCATTTCCTGAATCATCATGCCTTCCTCCATCCCGTTGACCAACCACTCGAACAATTTCCCGCTGGCCAAAGAGATCAGCTTCTCGAAGCCTAAGGTAGTACCTCAAATACTCAGTGTATTGATAATCAAACATCTTAAAGGGCTTCACCACATATTTCCTTACAGGAAATTCCCTGGGGTCATCGGGATGCTCAATGCGATAACGCTCTATCAAATCCACAACACGCTCTTCAGCTTTAATGGCTCGCACCCGACTCCTAAAGGTAATGTCAAATTCTTCAATATCATGATTGGAGACAACAATAATGGCATCTTCCAATGAAATGACAAAGCATTTGCTTTACACTTCTGATCCACAGAGCAACATGTTCAATAAATAGTGATTTGCCTCGTGAAAAGCAGGTGTAAACTCATCAAACACAACTAAACGGTGCACCTCTGGATTCAAACCAGTGAGATAGAAATTCGTACTATTTGTCGAAATTCGTACTATTTGTCGGGAGGAATAGCCTATGCCGCTCATCATCATAGGATAAAATCCCTGTAGCCACAGATGATTTACCAGTCCCCGCAGGACCATACACAAACAGCTGTTTCTTCCTCCTTACATCACCTGAAGGATCATTCAGAAAGGCTTGTAGGTGGTCAACCATTTCTTGCACCCAACCCAAGGGAACCAAATGATCAAAATGGTAACCTGAAAATTCTGGAGGGATTTGTCTTTCAATTCATTATAAATGTCACAGACGTATCGTACAGCATTTCTATTATTAAAGCCTAGACACCCAAGCAAGCTTTCTTGGCTCATTCTACTAACAACCAACATAGACTTCGCATAAGTGGAAAGTTCCGAAGAATTACAATTGAACAAACAACAATAATCTTCTTTTGAACAATACCGCTTGATAGCCTGGATCTTCTTCACACCACCTACATCCAGGGAAGAAAGTCTCAAGGTACCCTGCAGCCCATCCACCACATGATCCCTAATCTCTACAAATCTTCTATTATACTTCGTCTTCAGGTAAGTCTGCAAATGCACCAAACTCTTCGATTCAGGATTGTAATTTTGTTCAAGGCCAATTACATACTCTTTCAACTCAAATTCAGACCCTCTTTCAAAAATGGCTAGATAAATACTCCTCACATCTGAAGGTACCTGAAATTCTTTACAAAAAGAAACCCTCACAGAGAAATTTTTAGTGCCTCGACCCCTTTTAGGAACTGAGCACTCCACTTCCCTTTCCCTTTCCTCGTTTTCCTTTGAACTCTACCTCTACAACCCGTACAACTACTCCTAGCTACCGAGGTGGAAGAGCTGGAAGTACTACCACTGTGAGGCCTTTTACCACTTCTTCCCCCCCCCCCCACTAGCACTACTAACACCAACACTCCCTGAACGTCCTACAGTAGTAGAAGAGTGTCCAACACTGGAGCCCCGAACAACAGACGAGGATGAATCGGAATGTGATTCAGTGCGCACACGTGAGGAATGAGTACCAATGCTGCTACCAGCCTTCTTGGCAACTGGACGCTCACCTGCAAATTACAGCTCATTGTAATTGGACTCCAACCAAATAACCCAGCCCAATAACCAACAACAAACCAATGCATATACCATCACCTCAACCAACCTGGACTACCACAATGATCCCCTATTCCATGATTATATAACCACACGACAAACCAAAGGCAAAACATCAAGAGTTGAACCAACACAACCAACAACACCCCTACCCAGTATTAATAACAACAAACGAAAAACACAAATCTCACAAAATATTACCCAACCTACTTAACAAACCACTAAATACTTAATCTACTCACTGAAATTCTGCAATCAATCCTCCAAATTACTAACAGAAGCTTCATCCACAACGGAGGCAAGCCTACAATGCCAAACCAACATTTATGTAAAAAACACTAAAAAAAAAAAAAAACAACAGCTACATAAAATTATAAGTAACTAAAAAATAAAAAAAATTTGAAAATTTAAATAATGAATTACTATACTCAAGCATTGAGATATATCTATCTACAAGCAAAAACAGGCCACCAAATATTAGTTCACCTTCTTACCTCACTTCAAATTCAGGGGATAACGTCCCCCAAAGAGACTCATTCCTCGAAATTCCACAATCAGTCACACGAACAAACTCAACGTCTCTAAAATCAACAATAGGTGGTGATGGCACATTTTCCACATCAACTACAACCTCGCCATCACCCTTCTTACTGGCACCATTGTCCTCTGTACTCAAATCGCCAAGTCTTCTAATAAACCTACAAATAACACAATAATGTATTTCCCAATCCTACACCAGTTTACCCATAACAAATTACTCCAAATTAATACCTATACAAAACTCCAACCAGTTTTAAAAATATATTTTCTTTATGCCCCAGAAAACCCGCCAAAATCACAAATCCGTACCATCCAAAAGTAGCGGTTTACCTTTTCCAACTTTATCTCTAAATTTCCCATTATTATGGCCACTTACGCCCAAACCAGTCACTTCAGGACCCGTCACATTACACATTCCTTTTTCAACACCCTCCACATTTTCCCCTCCAACCTGTTTTTTTAAACTCAAACTCAATTTCTTTTTTAAAGAACCACCCTCAACACCTTCCTGACTTAATTTCTCCTCACGCCCAGGAATATTATAAACAAAGCCTCCACTAACACTCTGGTGAGCATCACCACTAACCCCACCTCCAGCGGACACGCTCAACGCACTATCTGCAGATGGAGGAGCCCCTGCACAAGAAGACACCGACTTCCCCCCAAAACCTACTTCCCAATAATCTACCCCTTTCCACTGTCCCCCGTCACTACCCTCTTCCCTTTCCCTAGAACCACATCACTCTCTTTATCTTTCTCCATAACATCCCCTACACATCGCCCTCCCTTAAATTCCAACTTTCTAGCACATGACGCTTTCACCCCCCGACTTTCGGCCCTTTAACGCCCTGAAGTTCACTGCCTTCACCATGGTCAGCTGAAATGTTAAAACGTACTTTCTTGGGGATTGGATCCCTTGTGTCAACCAACCACCTTTTCAAAGGACTGGGTTGTATTACAGGCATATCACCAGTCTTTGATTTCATCACAGGTACAACAAGAGGATTCTGTTCAGATATATACCGACCATACACCCGTAAATCACATGAGTTTTTTATTTTACACACATTAATACCCTTCAAGTTAGGCACCATTTCCCCATCATATCGATAAAGGTCATGTGAATCACAGTACATCACATAGTGCCACATGGAAAATCTTGCACGGTCACAAATTAGTGTTACAGAAGGGTATTGAGGCCCACAATGACAAGTAAAATGATGATCACTGGCCACTGTAGCTGCTGGAACTTTGGGTCACAAATGTAAACTATTACTATCGTCATACATCACAGTAAACAAGAGATTGTCTCTATACATGCGACAAACTTGTGTTACTGACGAATGGAGAAAAGTGCACTGATTAAGATTTTGAGGCAACTCACAGTCTCCTTCCAACAACTGACGCATCACACGCTCGTTCGTAGCGGCATCAGAGAGATCAGGTACTTCTTGTCCTGCAGGTGGCGCAGGACGAGGAGGTGCAGGGTCCCCAGCGCCTACCGCTCCACGGCCATGACCGCCTCTTCCCCTGCCAACACCAGCACCACGACCACGGCCCCTTCCACGACCTCTCTCCATCAAGATTCCTAGAACATAAATTCACAACGATATTAATAAATAAGGACAAATAAACAAAAAAAGAAAAGAAAAAACTATCAATAAAAAATACATTAAATAAAACAAACCAAACAAAATTACAATATATCTCCCCCGATGCCCATATTTATCTCTGCCATGTTCCGAAATTTCACACCCTCATCGATCTCTTTATTAGGGTGAGAGTTTTGGGCACCAGAGCTTTCACCTGTCCTCCTCCCCCGTTTCGGGATCATAGGAATTTCTCAACCGGCCATAGGCCTCCTTTCTCCTCTGTGTTATACTGCACTTTTTTCTGAAGGCCTTACTCACTCTTGTATTTGTCTTCACTTTAAGCTGTTTAGCTTTATTTCATCTTCCGTGTTCAAATTTCTGCCCAAAAGGCTTCCTCGCCCGAAGGCCCAGTTCTCAACACTTGTTCTCCATCACTCTCCGCCGAAAAGGCTTCGATCACCGCCCGAAGGCTCCACCACTCCCAGTCAAAAGGCTTCCATCTCCACCCGAAGGCTCCTTGCCCAGGAGGCTTACACTCTCTTCCGCCATATGCCAATTTCCTCACACTCAATTCGATCCTCTCCACCCGCATGCTCCAGCACTCTCAGCCAAAAATTTCCTTCTCCGCCCAAAAGGCTTCCGCTCTCCGCCACATGCCAATCTTCACTCTCTCATATCTTCACAATCTTCGCACCCACAGGCTCCTTCAAACTCCACCAAGAGGCTCCCATCTCCGCCCGGAGGCTTCCTGCCCGAAGGCTTCACCGCACTCTCAATTCATCCTCTCCGCACGAGGGCTCCATCACTCTCAGCCAGAAGGCTTCCATCTCCGCCCGAAGGCTTCCTGCCCGAGGGCTCCACCGCACTCTCAATTCATCTTCTTCGCCCAAAGGCTCCATCACTCTCAGCCAGAAGGCTTCCATTCCGCCCGAGGCTTTTCGCCCAAAGGCTCCACCGCACTCTCAATTTTGTCTTCTCCGCCCTGGGGCTCTTCACTCACTCTCAGCCAAAGGCTTTCATCTCCGCCCGAAGGCTCCATCACACTCTCAACTTTCTTCTCCGCCCGAGGGCTCCTCACTCACTCTCAGCCAAAGGCTTCCATCTCCGCCCGAAGGCTACTGCCCGAAGGCTCCACCATACTCTCAACTTTATCTTCTCCGCCCGAGGGCTCCTCACTCACTCACTCTCTGAATGGTTTCAAATTCTCACTCCGCCCGAAGGCCCTCCTTCCTCCTCTCCACCCTTCGCTCCCATCCACCTCCTACCTTTCCCTCCCTTACTCTAAGTCAAAACAAAACAAAAAATCAGAACTTCCATAAAACCAAAGACAGTCTCTTCTTTAACTTAGTCTAAATTTGATCAACACAAGAAGCCTTCTCCGGCTGAAAACGAACCTATCCTAGAATCACACATTTTCTTAAACCTACTTAACACTACTTAATTCTAACCAGTCATAGACCGTCCACCACTTCTTACCCATCCCCAGTCACAGACCGTCTCTCCTCCCGTCCCACTCACTTCTCAAGCACTCTCTCTTCCCATCACCTCCCCACCTCTATAGTACATCTCATCGTAGTACTCTCTGAAAACCGGACACCTCGTGTCTCTTGCATCGTGCGCTGTTTCCGCCCTCGGCTTCCCCTTTTCCACGCAATTTACGCATCTCAAATTCTCATTGTATCTGTCTCTTCGATGGAAGCCCGCGCACCTCCTGCAGCGGGCCTCCCTCCTACACCCCTGGAAACGATGCAGGAACCCCCAGCAGTTCAGGCACTGGGGCACCTGGTAAAACTCTCGCACTCTCGTTTCAACCACGTTTAGCTGCACCGACTCCTTCACCCTCAACCTCTGCCACATGAAGCGCGGCATCCGTACGACCAAATTTTCCATCCCTCGTTCCGGGCACATCATCTCCATTTCTTTTCGTACGCACGCCACTATCTCACTCTTTCTCATCACCCTCATTTCCGGTACTTCATTTGCCAAGTCCTCAGCGACAGATCTCATAGACAGCCCTTTAGGAACGCCGTACAGTACCAGATAACCAAACGGGGATTTCTGCCTTACCGCACTGTCACTGTCACTCTTCCCGGCTTCACCACACTCTCTCCACAACACTCTCATCTACTTGCTCCTCCACTTTCTTCACATCACTCTCATCTGTTTCTACATTCTCTTGCCTATCTTCACCAGCCGTCACAGCACTCTCCCTCAACCCTTCTCCCGCCTCATCTGTACTCACTCTCATCCCGCCCTCCAATTTTCTCTTTACCCTTCGGATAAGCTTTGAAACCCTCTTGGCTTTTACTTGGATTTCTCTTACTTCCTCCAGACCCTCCCTGCTCGCCACTTGTTTTGCCAGGTTTTCACATCTGAAATAAGGGAGGCCATTTATTTCATGGACCTCCCCCCAGTCTCTCATCACTTCATCACACTCTCCAACACTCTCATCGTGTCCCACCATCTCTTCACACTACCCGCCCGGCACCTCAACCACAAGATTGCCGTCAATTCCCGTGACCACCCTCTGACACTCTCTTTCCACAGTCTCAGGACGCTCCACCACCGTGGTTACACTGAAATTGTCCTCGGACGTGAGGTCTACTAAGAGAACCTCCTCCTCTGCCTCACTCCGCTCACTCTCTAGTTCTTTCTTTAGTGACCTCCTCACTCGGTCAAATTCACCCTCGAGTCTCCTCGCGAGGGCCCACTCCTCGTCACTATTCAACTCTTCGTTTACCGGATCCTCCGGATCCGACTCTGTGAATCCACCTTGGGCTCCTACTGAGACCCACCGCAACTTTTTAGAGTCCATTTCTCTACGTAGCAGTCTAATCCCAAATAGAAAGCACTTCGTGTCCACCTTCTTCATACACTCTCCCTTCGGTACACCGCTCGTCACTCTTCCTTTCTCTGCTCTTGATTATTTACTCTCAATTGATCTTCCAATCTCAGTCACTCTCAGTTTCGATATTTATTCTCTTTTGCAAGCTTCTCAACCTGTGACAGAACACTCTCATTAGTCAAGTAGTTCTTGCAACAGTACTTCACTGACATTCACTCTCACTTTCTTCCACCCACCACCACCTCTCTCTCACTCTCTCACGCCTTAGACTACCTGCCTAGCCTAGGCCTTCTAAGTCCCTACGGTCCCTACTCTCGCTCCTACTTCGCCACACTCTCCCCCTAGTCACAAACGTGTCGAGTGTTAGCATCCTCCAACCCCAGGTTCGTGGCACGGACAAGTCCGATACCAGTTCCCTGAGGAAGTCCCTCACGTCCACGTGACGATCAGGCAAGAGGAAGTTCCCAGTGTCCACCACGGGGAGGTCCTCGAACTCCGTACAACTGAGTTGTTTTCGGAACGGGGTCGGTTGTGGCCCTCATGCTTGATTCTTCCAGCACTACCACGTAGGGGTACGTCCCCCCAATCCCTAGGGAAAGGAGGGCCAGAGCCAAGGCTTACAGAGAGCCGCCGAGCACCCGTTGGGTAGCCAGACCCGCAAGAACTGCGGTCTCCGAAGAGTGTCATAGGTACCCCCGCCAGACTAAAAGGACATTTGATTATGACACCCACGTGAATTGTGGTTCATTTCGGATTTGCGAGAGGTTCTAAAGACCTATTCCGCTCCGTGTCCAAGGACACACCACTTTTCGGCTCTCCGCGGGCAACGATGGAACGAGCCACGGCCCCCGTTGGGGCACGCGCGCTTGCTCTAGCAGTACAAGCACTCGTTGTTTATCGGTAACAACTGTAAACGATCTGTGAATATACCCACAGACAGGTATCCAATACCCGACCGCACAATTTCACACACCCCCGGCCGTTACAGCCAAAGAGGATGCTATGCCATTACTGGCCCCAGAGAAGGAGGGCGCGTTAAGCAGCCACACTCTGGCGCGAAAAGGATAAAAGACTATTGGGCAGACAGGCATTACACCCAGCGCCATCCCGACACCACCCACCACTATGAAGTCTGACCGCAATCTTGAGGCATAATTATTGCTGAGGGCGGGCAAGCCCCAAACCCATAGTACCAGTACCTGATTAACTACATCCTGGTGTGTAGCCCCCCCCCCCCCCCCCCCCCCCGTAGGGCAGTTCTCATTGTAGGCCGTCATTATAGCCACACCTACTTACATCCCATGAGCAGTGATGTCGCATCTTCACAGACGCTCGGTATTCGAGATGTGCTCACACGGACCCGTACATCCATATTGCCTTTTTGTCAACCTATCGCCCTAAGTGAGGTTGCTGTCCGCACTGAGCAGGTCAGGCTTTGTGTCCCAGAGGGATCATGTCATGCCCATTGTTGGCTGCCTTTCGTGCGGTCGCTAATCGCACAGGCTAGCCGGGCTTTGCGTCCCGAATTGGGATCTTGTTCTTGTTCGGCTCCGGTTTTGACACCCTTATCGCCTCACTTTCTTATGATTACCTTCGTGTCCCCGATAGGAACATGTCAAGGCGTCTCGACCAGAGCGGCCAAGTCCCGGCAAGCCGTGACCCGACACAGAACTAGGAGTACCTTATGTTTTGCAGGACCAGTGGTCCATTGTCGGTGGGTGGTACGGGGCCCGCCATGGGTGATCCCATCTTCCCTACCCTTGGCTTTGCGCCATTTTGTCTTGTTCGATAAGCTGACTGGTTCCGACGGTGCTCAGGGCCCTCTCTCATAGGGTTGTCCGTCTATGCTGGCCGCGGATTGCCAGCCAGCTTTTTGTGTCATGTCCATGCCGCAGCAATATGAACCTGTGCACAGCAGGGAGGCTCGTGTCGCTACGGTGATACCACCTAGTGAGTCACGCCCGAAGACCCTTCCCACGTCGGCAGCCAATACGTCACGGCAATGTTAGATGGAGGTATGCACGTGGCTTGCAAGCTCCCCCACCTCTTCAGACCGTGCTAGGGTCCCCTCACCCATCCTTTAGGTTGGGCCTGGTGTAAGTACAGTCCATCATGGGCACCTTTCCTCGGTACCTTAGGAAACAAGGTCTTATTGGCTCTCGCCTTACTGACACTCCCGAGCACCACCCAAAAGCGGAGCATGGTGTAGGAACAGGCGATTACCAACAGGGTCCCTGAATAGATCCAAAAGCCGCAGTGACCGCCCAGCGTCCCGAAGGTCACCGACCAGTACATCGCGTGCTTCCTGATTGACAGAGCAGTACAGCAAGGCATGCTCAACTGTATCTAACTCGCCGCAGGGGCCCAGGCACATCGGTGATTGCACAAGTGCTAAGCTGTGAAGCTTGGCCTGGAAATCACCGTGCCCCAACGCAACCTGAGTCACGTAGTGGTTGGTAGAAAAACCAGGTTTCACTCATACGCTCACGGACATCCGGCCATATTTCATATGTCCATCGTCCTTTCCCGCTTTGGTCCCACCTACGTTGCCATTCAGTTATAGAACATTCTCTCGCAGCTTGTCTTGCCTGACCCCTTGGTGTCCCATCCCGGAGCGCAGAGTAAACTCTGGCCCGTTCGGAAGCCAACAAGTCAATGGGTAGCACTCCCGCCACGACGGGGAGCGCATCCAGAGAGCTGGTCCTGTAAGCCCGAAGGGTTATCAGAAGCACAGTCCTCTGCGCCCTCAAGGAGTGGTGCGATTGTACTTACGCCTGAGTTCTTTTGCCCAGCATGCACTCCCGTAGGTTACGATCGACTCAAAGAGACCGACATAGATCCTGCGGAGCGCCTCAAAGGGGAACCTCAAGCGTGCCTTGGCGGCACCAGCTAGTTTGGCCATCACACGAGTGGCTCGGACCGTGACATCACGATATGAGCCGAGAAGTCAAGGCGCTGGGCCGAACGTAACTCCCAAGTACTTGTGTTCAGGTACGGCCCTAACCTGGACTCCCCCGGCCCGAATTCGGGGCGGGCGAGCAGGGTGGTCCAGCTTTCCCTTCATCAGAAGCATGGTCGTCTTTTCAGGCGCAAACGTGAGCTTAGCGGAATCGCCCCATTGGAGTATAGCCGCCATCGCCCCGTTCACCAGTGATCTCCAAAGCCTGTCTGGAGTCTCCTTCAACTAGCAGCAAGCCGTCGTCCGTATATGCGTACGTGCTCGCGGATTCACCGAGATCCAGCTTCAGGAAGTCATCATAGATGAGTCTCCACAGAAGTGGTCCAAGTATAGATCCTTGCGGACATCCTTTCGTCAACAGCCTGGTGCTTACTCCGGTCTGGAGAACAAGTTCCCCCGATCGCTCGGATAAGTAGCTCCGAATGACCCGGTGTAAGTGTTTAGGACAAGCGAGATGGCGGGAGCTTCTGGAGAACCATAGGCCACCAAGCCGAATCAAAGGCCCCAGAGATGTCGAGGAAGATCGCGAGAACATACCTGTGACGGAAACCGAGACCGAAGCCACGACCGCCGACAAGGCGTCCTGTGTCCCCACGCCTCTCCGGAAGCCAAACTGCCTACTAGACAAACGTGAGCCACACGGAAGACTATCTAACCATTCGATCAACCGTTCAGCAACCAACCTCTCTGCAATTTTCCCCATGACAGGGAGCAGTGCAAGTGGCCTATACGATTTGTACAAGGTGGGATCATTCCCCCCTGCTACCAATGGCTTAGGGCCTACAATGGCTGACATGTGAACTTTTTGCATAGTGCTTCTGTAAACTTTTAAGTGATTTTTTCAGGTATTATTAAGGGTTTCGTGATGAAAAACTTGTCTTAAGAAATTAGTAAAGCAGATATTTATAATTGAAATTGTAACTTGACTTATTTATTTACAGTGGAATTGTTGAATAACATATGAAATATACTCACAGTTTTCTCTAGTCAAACCACATGTTTTCAAACTACTGCTAATTTTAAAATATATCACTAATCAGGTGAACAAAGTCAACATTCTAATATTAATTTAACTTCCTTAACACAAGTTAATTTGTGTAAATAGACCAAAATATTAAAAAATTAATATTAAATAATAACACTGAAAACTGGGTAAACGGGAAGTGATAGCCCTTCCCAAACAGGAAACAGTAGTTTTCCACAGTAGACCGTTGGACACAACTCTACCACTCTACCCCCCCCCCCCCCGCGCCTCTTCTGCAAGTAGATGACTCATATAAGCTGTGTCTGACGTATGTCTCTTGTGCTTACTTGGTGAATAAACTACCATATTGTTGACAAGTGAACTATTGTTTTAACTGCATTAAATTTTACATATGATTTTTTGGTATTTAGTAATTGCATAAAAAACTCAAAGAATAATATTGAGACATTAATAGTTAATAACAACAAGAAGACAGATTTTAAAAAAATTAATAATAAATTATACATTTATACCATTATACAAATTTCAAATGCATATTGCTTTTTCATAGCAAGGAACTAAATATTATCCATTTAAATGTTATTACTAATAAAGGTACCTCCACCGCCAGTTTACCGTCACCTCCCGTGACCACCCTCTCGCACTGCACTCTCTTCACAGTCTCAGGTCGTTCCACCACTGTCGTAACGCTAATATTGTCCTCAGACGTGAGTTCTACTAGGAGAACCTCCTCCTCTCACTCACTCTGCTCATTCTCGAGTTCTTTCTTGAGCGACCTCCTCACCAGGTCGAATTCACCCTCAAGTCTCCTCGCGAGGCCCACTCCTCGTCACTGGTCAGTTCGCCCTCTCTTACCGGGTCCTCTGGATCCGATTCTGTAAATCCGCCTTGGGCTCCTACAGAGACCCCACCGCAACTTTTTAGAGTCCATCTCTCTACGTTGCAGCCTAATCCCAAATAGAAAACAATTCGTATCCTCCTTCTTCACACACCTCCCTTCAGCACTCCGCTCGTCTCTCTTTCTCTTCTCTGCTCTTGCTTATTCACACTCAATTGGTCTTCCACTCTCAATCGCTCTCAAGTTATCTATATTTATTCTCGACTTACAAGCTTCTCACCTCCACTGTCGCCACCTGCTTCTTCCTCGGGCTCATTCAGCAGTTCTTCCGCCAACCCCACATTATTGTTGTATTTATTGCGGCCACCCCGCGCCTGGTCTCGACGCACACTCAGGCCGGTCGGCCTCCATCTCCGCCTCCACCCTGCTCGTGTCCATCCTTGTTTGTTCGCTATAGTGGGGAAGCTTGAAGATGACCTGGGTAGAACACACCTAATTTTGTTTGTGGGTTAACACTTTCTTTTTGAACCACTGATAAGAAGATTCAAATGAGACTTCAAAGTTCCTTTTAAGAGGCAAAAGGTAAAGCTTAATATGGTGTTTTTTTTTTACATGAAACGGTTATTCACTGGTGCACTCACCCTACTTGTTTAAATATTCACATCAGCTAGTCTGCCTCTGGACTCCCGTCTAAAAGGACAGGTAACGAAGCCGAAGCCCAAGAACACCCGGGAGCCCCCCGTATTACGGTTGGGACCCCCTTTCCACCACCCCCCGACTGCAGGCTCGCCACTGTAGGGTCGCCCATTCAGCCGGTCGTTCGTGACAGCACTTAGGATTTCACACACTCCAATCCTTCTCCTCCGCCAACCGGGCCCAATTTTTAGTCTGTCACTCTTGTACCTGTCCCCCTCACCCGAAGGATCATTGGGATACTCCTTCCACACACTTTGAAATTCTCATCACATCTGTAACCATCCACCACTCTCAATTGTATCTCATTTCCTTCACTCTCCACACTCGAATTTCTCTCTCGTTACTCCACCGCCCGAAAACGGGCCAATCTCTCAGCACCCTCTTTCTCCCGGCATACTCTCACCGCCACTCTCTGGAACATGTCCCACACTTCCTTATTAGTCCTCATATCCTCCTTCCTCATTCTCAGTCCCTCTCTTTCCATAAACTCTCTTAACCCCGCCCTCAAGTGTTCAAATCTCTCACACTCAAAGACCACATGTTCCATCGTCTCCAACTCTCCACACTCACAGTCTGGCGAGTCCACCAAGGCAAAATCTCTCAACTTCGCCTTAAAGTTGCCATGCCCTGTCAGTACTTGCACTAAGTAGTGACTCAGAACCACTTTCTCCTTCAATCTTTCTCTCACACTCGGCCAGGACGCATAAGTCGTTCTGCCTTTTGTCGAGGTCTCCCACCTCTCTTGCCAACGCTCCATCACTCTCTCCCTCTCCTGTTCTCTCACTTCTCCTTCATCCTCTCCTTCCAGCACTCTCCTTCTCACACTTAGCCGTTCTTCCACAAGCAAGTCAATGGGAGGAACCCCGGCCACCCCCTCACAGCATCATGGGACACTGTCCTGTATGCTTTCGTCACACTCAGTAACAGCTTCCTCTGCAAAGCCATCCACGTCCTCCTCAACACACTCTTTCGCAATATCTCTCCTCCCCAAATCTCTTGACCATACATCATCATCGGAACTCCAATGCCTTTGTACAGTTTCATCATGGTATCACACCCATATCCCTTATTTGCCTTCGCCAGCCTCGACAACTTCCCAAACTCTCTAAGCACTCTCCTGCGTGTTTCCAACGCGTGCTCCTCAAAACTCCATCTCTCTTTTATGTGAAGCCCCAAATACTTCACAGATTTATTGTTTCCAACAGATCTTATTCTATCTCTCCCCACTCTCACAACATACTTCCGTTGCTTATCGTGCCTTCTGGCAGCACCCCCTTCGTTCAGTCTGCCCTCTCTCAGCAGCATACACACCGTTTTCTCTTTGTGATCTTCAACTTATTTCTCCTCCCCCACTCCCAGAGTCGCTTAGCCGCAGCTGACGCCCTCTCTTCTATCTCCCTCCGCACTCTCCCGCTCACTATTATTAGCCCATCGTCTGCATACGTAAACGCTTATGCTCCTCCCCATAGTCTTCCCTCAAGAAGCTATCGAACAGGATATTCCATAACACGGATCCCAAAATGGATCCCTGCGGACGCCCTTTACTCACTCTCTTACTCCTTTCTACCCCACTCACTCTCAATGTCACTTCTCTGTCCCTGAAATAATCCTTTAGGACCTCATGTAGGTCCTGGGGACATTCCCACTCTCTTATGCGGTGAAGTATCAGGGGCCACAGCATTGTCAAAAACCCCTGATATGTCTGCAAAAATACCCACGACCACCGGGTCCACTCTCTCCCTTATCTCTCTCTCAACACTCTCTAGGGCAGTCAGGGTACCCCTCCCAACTCTAAACCCATGTTGCCCACCATGCAGCAGGTTGCCCCGCTCCACAAATTGAGTCAGCCTCGCTGTCAACACTCTCTCAACAACCTTCCCCAGTACCGGCAACAAAGTTAGCGGCCTGTAGGACTTCACCTAGTCCGGGGGTTTCTCCTCACTCTTCAAAAACGCCTTAACTAGCCCCCACTTTCCACACTCTCGGAAATATTCCATTCCTCAACATCTCATTTATCACTCTCAGTAACAATCCTCTAATACTTTGATAGACATTCACTATCATTTCCACGCTCACATTATCTATTCCAGGTGCTTTTTTTTTCTTCATCCTCTTTACCGCACACTCCAGTTCAGCCTCCATCACTCCCCCCCCCCCTCTCTATCCCTGAGATCTGGTCTCCCATGATCTCCTCCTTGTTTCTCTTTGTACATCACTCTCATCCTCTTCCTCGTCGTCTGGGAGTAGTTTCCCCAGCATGAACTCCACCGTCTCCTCCATTCCCTTCGTAAACGTCCATCACTCTTTTTAAGCTTATTAAATCCGTGTCTCTTTTCAACTTCCCCGACACAATTTTATACACTCTCTCCCAGGGGTCCTCCTCATCATCAACCGCGACTTGTGCAATTATCGTACCTCCTCCTCCTCTCACTCAAGTGATGTGTCCACCACTTCTCATCCCTCACTCTCTTTCGTACCTTGGGTACCCACTTCTACAGCACTCTCCTCAAGCCATCATTTAGGCTTTCTGCCACTCTCTCAACTGCTTCTGCACCATCCGCACTCTCATCCACCACCTAATCCTGTTCGATCCTTTGCACCAGGCCCTCCACCTCTTCCTGTATCACTCTCCAATCCGCCCTGCTCCACACGCTCAGCTCAACCCAATCCTCGACTGCGGTTCGGCCCACTGGCCCACTCTCATCCCAAGCACTCTGTGATTTATAAAATCTCCTCCTCACCCACCACTCTCACACCAACTCCTCCATACTCTCAGTTGCCAGAGTCACATCTAAATTAGCCACTCTCCCTCTTGTGTCCTCATAGGTCCAAGGTTGACCTGCCCCGTTCAACACTCTCAGACCATATGCCAACACCAGGTCTTCCACCTCCTATCCTCTTTCATTGGTCTCCCCCGAATGCCACATCTCCAACCTGCATTCAGGTCCCCACCAATCAGCATTCTCTGTCCCCTGTACTTCTTCAGCACTCTCTCAGCCAAAGTCAATTTCCCCCTTATAGGCTGTGATGGTCTACAGTATAGACTCACCATGATCATTTCTAGTTCTCCCTCTCTTAATACCACCACCGTGCACTCTCCCGTACTACTCTCTCCGTCCAACATCACTCTCAAATGCTCGTTCAGGACTATCACAATGTCACAAGCCCTCATCCCCGGCTTTGTAGAAGGTCGCCCTCTCACTCCCATCACTCTCCCACCATAGGTGTAGGGCTCCTGCACCAGAAGTACGTCAACACCATCTCTCAAGGCATCTCTCACCACACTCTCGAGGGCCACCTTCCCTCTACCAAAATTTACTTGCCAAACTCTAACCATATTCGGTTCTGTTGGCCACTCTCTCTACCTCTCTCTCATGGACTGGGCACCCAAACCAGTCCGCCGGGTGTTTGTTCTCATTTATTTTTTGCCTTTTGCAATTTATACATCTGACATTCTCATCTTTGGCCTGACATGCCTTCCGGTCATGTCCTTCTGCACTACACCTTGAACAAACCACCTCGGCTCTACATGTCTCCGCCTTGTATCCGTACTTCTGGCACTTAAAGCACCGTAGCACCGTCACCCAATCTCTCACCCGGCATCTTTGCCATCCCACATATATCCTTTATGGGTCCTTGAGGACCTTCCTCACTCTCCTTGAGACTCAGACCAGAATGTCCTCCAGGTTCCCCTGGCATCTCTGACTTCATCTCTTTAGGACTTCAAACTCACCTTTGATCTCATCTTCATCACTCTCAGGAAAAACTCGCTCCCTTATTTCCTCTCTTATTTCTCCATCACTCTTCCCCTTTTCCACAGACCGCCACAAAGCCAGTCAAGGGAACTTGTCCAGTTTACCAATACCAATACAAGAAATGAAATTCAAGAATAAATATCGTTTTTATTGCGAATTTACTCGTTTCCATCTCCTCCCCGCCACCAGGAGTGAGATACCCCAGCCTGTTAACTCAAAATAAATATCTCTCTGCAGCTCCTCCACCGCTTTAAAACATAAATAAACATAAATCTGGCTTGGGGTTGGGGTAAGTTGCTTGCCCCGCGTCATCCACCTTATGACGCATCGCCACATCGGCCACAAACGTGTCGAGCGTTAGCATCCTCCAACCCCAGGTTCGTGACGCGGACAAGTCCGACGCCAGTTCCCTGAGGAAGTCCCTCACGTCCACGTGACGATCAGGCAAGAGGAAGTTCCCAGCGTCACCACGGGGAGGTTCTCGAACTCCGTACAACTGAGTTGTTTCCGAACGGGGTCGGTTGTGGCCCTCATGCTTGATTCGTCTAGTACCACCACGTAGGGGTACGTCCCCCCAATCCCTAGAGAGAGGGTGGCCGGAGCCAAGGCTTACAGAGAGCCGCCGAACACCCGTTGGGTAGCCAGACCCGCAAGAACTGCGGTCTCCGAAGAGTGTCATAGCTACCCCCGCCAGTCTAAAAGGACAGGTAATGGGGCCGAAGCCCAAGAGAACCCGGGAGCCCCCCGTATTTACGGTGAAGACCCCCTTGCCACCACCCCTCGACTGGAGGCTTGCCACTTGGGGTTGCCCATTCAGCCCAGTCTCCCCCGATGCCCATATTCATCTCTGCCATGTTCCGAAATTACACACCCACGTCAATCTCTTCATTAGGGTGAAAGTTGTGGGCACCAGAGCTGTCACCTGTCCTCCTCCCCCATTTCGGGATCATAGGAATTTCTCAAAACCGGCCTTAGGCCTCATTTCTCCTCTTGGTATACTCCACTTGTTTGCCCGAAGGCCTTACACTTGTTTTCTTAGTCTTTAAGCTGTCTTTCTTATGTCTTATGACTAGCTTTTTTTATGACTTCTTGGTCCATGTTCAGATTGCCAAAAGCATTCCTGCCCGAAGGCTTCCATCTCTCAGTTGAATAAACTTTTTTCTCCGCCCGAAGGCACCCCGCCAAAGGCTTCCACTCTCCGCCATATGCCTTTTCCTTCAATTCTCAGCCCGAAGGCTTCCCGCCCGAGGGCTCCTCACTCTCTCAGCTTTAATCTACTCCGCCCAAAGGCTCCACCACTCTCAACCAAAAGTCTTCCATTTCCGCCCGCAGGCTCCCGCCCGCAGCCTCCATCACTCCCACAAACTTGTCTTCCGCCCGAGGGTTCCTCACTCACTTCGACCAAAGGTTTCCATCTCCGCCCGAAGGCTCCTGCGCGAAGGCTCCATCACTCTCTCATATTAATCTGCTCCGCCCGAAGGCACCCCATACACTCTCAGCCAAAAGGCTTCCATCTCCGCCCACAAAGCTCCCGCCCGCAGGCTCCACCACTCTCACAAACTTGTCTTTCGCCCGAGGGCTTTCCACTCTCGGCCCGAGAGCCTCCATCTCCACCCAAAGGCTCCCTGCCCGAAGGCTCCACCACTCTCTCAACTTTAATCCACTCCGCCCAAAGGCATCCCACACACTCTCAGCCAAGAGACTTCCATCTCCGCCCGCAGGCTCCCTGCCCGAAGACTCCACCATACTCTCAATTTCTCTCGCCGCCCAATGGCTCCGCACTCGATCACTCTCTTAGAAGGTTTTAATTCTCACTCCGACCGAAGGCCCTCCTTCCTCCTCTCCACCCTTCACTCCAGTCTTCCTCCTACCTTTCCCCTCCCTTACCCTAAATCAAAACACAACCAAAAAGACTTACTTCCAACCAAAAACGATCTCTTCTTAACTTAACTTAACTAATTGTCAACAGAAACAGAAAACGCCTTCTTTGGCCAAACGACCTAACCTATTGTCCCACACAGTTTCTTATCACTAAAACACATTTTAACTACCCAGTCATTGACCGTCCTTCTCCCTTACTTCTTGTCCAAAACCATCACTCTCACCATCACTCTTCCTCATCTTTGTCTTCCCCTCCCCCTCCCGCACTCTCCCATTCTGATCGTCTCTTTCCAAACGATGTAAATCTCCCTCTCCATCACTCTCATTCTTCTCTCTTCCACTCACCCTCCAACACTCTCCCAGTTCTAATACAATTCGTCGTAGTGTTCTCTGAACACCGGGCACCGCGTGTCCCTCGCGTCATGCATCGTTTCTGATCTTGGTTTCCCTTTCTCGACGCAGTTTACACAGCGCGGGCGTTCCATGCACCTCTCGCGTCTGTGGAAGCCCGCGCACCACCTGCAGCGGGCCTCCCTCTAGCACCCCTGCGAATGGTGCAGGAAACCGCAACAATTCAGACACTGGGGCACCTGGTAGAATTCCCTGACCCGGGTCTCCAACCCATTTAGTTCCACTGTGTCTCGCATCCTCAAAACTTGCCACATTTCAGAATCTCGCTTTTCCGCATGACCCTCATCTCCGGTACCTCATTTGCGAGATCTTCCGCAATCGCCCTTATGGAGAGGCCCTTCGGCACCCCATAAAGTACCAAGTACCCAAAGGTTGACTTCTGTTTCCCTTCACGCTCAGCCTTCTCGGCCTTCTCTCCTTCTTTATCTAACGCACACTCTTCAACTTCCGTTTCTCGGGTCTCATCAGCACTCTCAGTCCTTTCCACACTCACTTGATCAGATTCCACAACACACTCTCTTAAATCCTCCTCACCTTCTTCCACTCTCTCGGACCATCCTCTTTCCAATTTCCTCTTCACTCTCCTAATCAGCTTAGACACACGCTTTGCCTTAACTCGAATTTCTCTGGCCTCCTCTATTCCCTCTCTTCCGGCCACCTGCTTCGCCAGATCCTTCACATCCGATATGAGGGAGGCCATCTCGTGGACCTCCTCCCAATCTTTCAAGACCCCCTCTTTTTCTCCAGCACTCTCGTTATGTTCTGTCAACTCGCCACACTCTCCACCAGGCACCTCCACCACCAGGCTGCCCGCACCTTCCGTCACCAACCTCTCACTCTGCACTCTCAATTCGGGGTTCTATACGACCGTAGTTACACTAATATTATCATCTGAGGTTGAATCAACTAAAATAACCTCCACCTCATCTTTTCTCTCATCTTCAATCTCTTTCTTCAGAGATCTTCGGACCCTGTCAAATTCGCCCTCCAATCTTTTCACTAGGACTCTCTCATCGTCACTTGTCAGTTCCCCTTCAACTATCGGGTCTTCATGGTCTGACTCTGTGAACCCTGCCCTCTCCGACACCGAAACCCAGCGCAGCTTCTTTGAGTCCATTTCTTTTTTCCACAGCTGAGTCCCAAACCAAAAACACTTCGTCTCCTTCCAACGTCCACACTCTCCCTTTTTCACTCTTCTCGCCACTTCTCTTCTCACACACTCTCTGTATAAACGTTCCCTCTTATGCACTCTCAGTTCAATTACAAATTCTCCTGCACTCTCAATTCTTTAATGTTCACCTTGTCTTACAAATGTCTCAACAGGTATAAGGCTAGCCGTACCGATAGGCCTAGGCCTATCGTCAATGTGCTGATTTTGTGAGGCAGCTGCCTGTGCCTGTATCGCCGCTTCCTCTGCTGGACGATTCAAATTCTCATCTTGGGCTTGGACCATATCCCTCCAACCCTCTCCGTTCCCACAAGGGGTGTGGTAATGTATGAACTGATCAGTACATAAGACACCCCTCATGAAACACCTGCAGAGTCGAGTTCTGCAGCCTATGCGACATCTGCAATGGGGTTTCGGCAACGGGGGGGGGGGGGGGGGGGGGTCGCGGCGCCCGAGGGCGCAGCTTGTACCGGTTCTGCACAGCTCGTCGGCGTTGACCTCTGGCGTCTTGTCTTCAAGATAAGGATCAATTTCGTGGGCACATTGAAAGTACGCTGATATAGCATTTATGGGTCCTTTGTTGGTGTTAAATGATATGACCGTAACATGGTTGGTATTAAATTGCACTTTTTCAAGTGAATCATGAATGTTGTTACAAACTATAGCTGCCATTGGTCTGGATCAATCATCCTTGTTGCCCACTACCAGGTTGGTAGAAGAGAGTCCAAAGCACCTTACTTGTCCTCCAACTGAATATGGCTCTTGGCATAGCAGATAGTCTAGTTTATGATCTGTCATGATCTTTCGGGCTTCCGCAGTGGCATTTCTGGAATTTTGGAGATTTATTGGCCAATAGTCAATTGAGTATTATTTATTTGATTTAGGTTAAGTTGTTGCATGGCATGATTATTTATTCTATTGTCCATAATCGGTTTGTTGTATAATCCTTTCTTTTTCTCTTATGTATATTGGACAGTTGTATGAATTAACGTTGTGTTTGTGGTCAAGTTTTGTCTCTCACAGTTTGCGCATTTGAAATTCCATGTTTTGTCAGGGCAGTTTTTAATTTCATGCCCGACTTTTGCACAGTGACTGCATGTGGATTTTTGCTCTTTACAGTCTTTTGCCATGTGTCCAAAGCGTTGGCAATGGAAGCATCTGGATAGCAAGACATAATCTGTTACTCTGGATGATCTCCATCCATGATATATTCTAAATCCATTTGTAACTATTTGCTTTCTTAGTTCGTTACTGACTTCTGCTATCCACTGGACCGAAGATTGGTCCTTTGGGCCATTTTTAAGTATGAGTTTGAAGTACATGCTGAATTCTTCTCTTGCATGATTTGAAAAATTCTGAGCTCTAATGGTCTCTATATTTTCTTCATCGGTCATGTTTGTTTGCATGTCAAAGATCTTTATTTTTGGTTTTCTTTTGTTTGGAACTGAAAGTTCGAATGAGCTGTTCAGTTTGTTTGTTATTGTTTCAGCTTGTTCGGGGTGAATTTCTACTGCAACTCCCCCATTTCTAATTTTGGAGAGTCTGCTTATTTTAAGACCAATGTTGATTGGATTTAGTTTTTCTTGCACTTGAGCTTTTGTTTCCTCTGATGTTTGGTCAATGTTAGTAACTTTAGGATAAGTAGTGTGGAAATACCGGTTTTACCTCAGTTTTGGCAGGATTTTATAGGGGAATACTCCCTTGAAAGCATTTTTGGACACAACTTACAAATATTTTGCTCCGAGATTTGATATGTGCTTATGTTTATGTATGATGATATTTAATTTTTATATATGTGTGTATTGGTTTTATGATTTTATGGGGATTTAAATTTCTCATCACATCTGTAACCACCCAACACTCTCAATTATGTCTCTTTTCTTTCACTCGCCACACTCGAAATTCTCTCTCGTTACTCCACCGCCCGCAGACGGGCAAACCTCTCAGCACTCTCTTTCTCCCTTCACACTCTCACCGCCACTCTCTGGAACATGTCCCTCTCTTTCCACAATCCCTCTTAACCCTGCCTTCAAGGGTTCAAATCTCTCGCACTCAAAGACCACATGTTCCATCGTCTCCAACTCTCCGCACTCACACTCTGGCGAATCCACCAAGGCAAAATCTCTCAACTTCGCCTTGAAGTTGCCATGCCCAGTCAGTACTTGTACTGAGTAGTGACTCAGCACCACTTTCTCCTTCACTCTTTCCCTCACACTCGGCTGAAACGCATAGGTCACTCCGCCTTTTGTCGAGGTCTCCCACCTCGCTTGCCAACACTCCATCACTCTCTCCCTCTCTTGTTCTCTCACTTCTCCTTCATCCTCTCCTACCAGCACTCTCCTTCACACTCTCAGCCGTTCCTCCACAAGCAAGTCAATGGGAGGAACTCCGGCCACCACTCTCATAGCATCATGGAACACTGTCCTGTATGCTTTCGTCACACTCAGTAACAGCTTCCTCTGCAAAGCCATCCACCTCCTCCTCAACACACTCTTTCTCAAAATCTCTCCTCCCCAAATCTCTTGACCATACATCATCATCGGGACTCCCATGCCTTTGTACAGTTTCATCATGGTATCACACCCATATCCCTTATTTGCCTTCGCCAGCCTTGACAACTTCCCAAACTCTCTCAGCTTTCTCCCGCGTGTATCCAACGCGTGCTCCTCAAAACTCCATCTCTCTTTTATGTGAAGCCCCAAATACTTCACCACTCCCACAGATCTTATTCTTTCTCTCCCCACTCTCACAACATACTTCCGTTGCCTATCGTGCCTTCTGGCAGCACCCCCTTCGTTCAGTCTGCCCTCTCTCAGCAACATGCACACCGTTTTCTCCTTTGAGATCTTCAACTTATTTCTCCTCCCCCACTCTCAGAGTCGCTCAGCCGCAGCTGACGCTCTCTCATCGATCTCCCTCCGCACTCTCCCGCTCACTCTTATTAGCCCATCGTCTGCATACGCAAACGCTCTTGCACTCTCCCCATATTCTTCTCTCAAGAAGCTATCGAACATTACATTCCACAGCACAGGTCCCCAAATTGACCCCTGCGGACACCCTTTACTCACTCTCTTACTCCTTTCCACCCCACTCACTCTCAATGTCACTTCTCTGTCCCTGAAATAATCATTTAGGACCTCATGTAGGTCCTGGGGACACTCACTCTCTCTCAGGCGGTCAAGTATCAGGGGCCACCAAGCATTGTCAAAAGCCCCTGATATGTCTGCAAATATACCCAACACCACTGGGTCCACTCTCCCCCTTATCTCTCTCTCTACACTCTCCAGGGCAGTCAGGGTGCCCCTCCCAACTCTGAACCCATGCTGCCCACTATGCAGCAGGTTGCCCTGCTCCACAAATTGAGTCAGCCTCGCTGTTAGCACTCTCTCGACAACCTTCCCCAGTACCGGCAACAAAGTTACCGGCCTGTAGGACTTCACCAAGTCCGGGGGTTTCTCCTCACTCTTCAAAAACACCTTAACGAGCCCCACTTACCACACTCTCGGAAAGACTCCATTCCTCAACATCTCATTTATCACTCTCAATAACACTACTCTAATACTTTGATAGACATTCGCTATCATTTCCACGCTCACATTATCTATTCCAGGTGCTTTCTTTTTCTTCATCCTCTTTACCGCACACTCCAGTTCTGTCTCATTCACTCTCCCCCCTCTCTCTCCCTGAGATCTATCCTCCCATGATCTCCTCCTTGTTTCTCTTTGAACATCACTCTCACCCTCTTCCTCATCGTCTCGGAGTAGTTTCCCCAGCATAAACTCCACCGTCTCCTCCATTCCCTTCGTAAACGTCCCATCACTCTTTTTTAAGCTCGTTAAGGCCAAGTCTCTTTTCAACCTCCCCGAAACAATCTTATACACTCTCCCCCAGGGATCCTCCTCATCATCAATCGCAACCAAGCGGTCCCACTCTCTTTGCTGGGTAGCTGAGTGGTTAAAGAGCTCGCCTTTGAATCTGAAGGTAGCCGGTTCGATCCTGAGAAAAGTTAGTGCTTTTTGATGGTTCGATACTGGACCCAGCTGCCTTTGGTCATTGGGCTATTAATTAATGATCCTCACAAATAAAAACAGCTGATATTTGTCAGTAACAAAGCTACACTTCATCTGATCCATCACAATCATCACACTCACCCCTTCAGTCATACTCACCTTAAAATACGCCAAAGTGCGTCGGTGTTTCAAATGAAGTCTCTAAAGTCTCTAAAGTCTCTCTTCTCTTTGCCTCAAGTATTTCCTTCTTATACTTGTTCCTCTCTCCTTTGAACACTCTCATATCCTCCACTCTCCCTCCCCTGAGCCATCGCCTGTGCAAGGATCGGACCTCCCTCCTTCTCTCCCTCAAGTGATGAGTCCACCATTTCTCATCCCTCACTCTCTTTCGTACCTTAGGCACCCATCTCTCCAGCACTCTCCTCAAGCCATCATTGAGGCTTTCTGCCACTCTTTCAACTGCTTCTGCTCCATCCACACTCTCATCCACCACCCAATCCTGTTCGATTCTTTGCACCAGGCCCTCCACCTCTTCCTGTCCTCCACTCAACCCAATCCTTGACTGCGACTCGGCCCACTGGGCCCACTCTCATCCCAAGCACTCTGTGATTTATAAAAATCTCCTCCCTCACCCACCACTCTCCCACCAATTCCTCCATACTCTCAGTTGCCAGAGTCACATCTATATAGCCACTCTACCTCTGGTGTCCTCATAGGTCACATAGGATGTCCTCATAGGTTGACCTGCCCTGTTCAACACTCTCAGACCATATGCTAACACCAGGTCTTCCACCTCCTCACCTCTCTCATTGGTCTCGCCCGAATGCCACATCTCTGACCTGGCATTCAGGTCTCCACCAACCAGCACTCTCTGTCCTCTGTACTTCCTCCGCACTCTCTCAGCCTAAATCAATTTCCCTCCTATAGGCTGTGATGGTCTGCAATATAGACTCACCATAATCATTTCTAAATCTCCATCTCTTATTACCACCACCGTGCACTCTCCCGTACTACTCTCACCATCCAACATCACTCTCAAGTGTTCGTTCAGGACTATCACCATAGTCCACACACCCTCATCCCCGGCCTTGTAAAAGACCCGCCCTCTTACTCCCATCACTCTCCCACCATAGGTGTAGGGCTCCTGCACCAGAAGTACATCGACACCATCTCTCAAGGCATCTCTCACAACACTCTCAAGGGCCACCTTCCCTCTGCCAACATTTACTTGCCAAACTCTAACCATATTCGGTTCTATTGGCCACTCTCTACTTCTCTCTCATGGACTGGGCACCCAAACCAGTCCGCCGGGTGTTTGTTCTCATTTATTTTTTGCCTCTTGCAATTTATACATCTGACATTCTCATCTTTGGCCTGACATGCCTTCCGGTCATGTCCTTCTGCACTACATCTCGATCAAACTACCTCGATTCTACATGCCTCCGCCTTATGTCCCTACTTCTGGCACTTAAAGCACCGTAGCTCCGTCACCCAATCTCTCACCCGGCATCTTTGCCATCCCACGTATATCCTTTCTTGATCCTTGAGGACCTTTCCCACTCTCCCTGAGACCCGGACCAGGACGTCCTCCAGGTTCCCCTGGCCTCTCTGACTCCATCTCTTTAAAACCTCGAACTCATCTTTAAATTTCATTTTATCACTCACAGGGAATACTCGGACCCTTATCTCCTCTCTTATCTCTCCATCACTCTTACCCTTTTCCACATCAAACACTTTCATGGTGGGACTCCACGCCACAACGTCCTTCACTCTCATCTCGTCGCCACTCTCCTGCACTCTCTGCTTTACCACAGCTACATCCTTCTCGGATGATAGCTCCACCAAGACCCCACTCCTCACATTCACCACGCTCATCACTTCCAGCTTCTCTCCACTCGGATCAACACAAGCCTTCAGCTTGGCCCTTACTTCCTGCTGGGTCTTCCCCTCCATCTCAACAAGCACTCTTTTACCTCTTGGCCTGGGTGCCCTCTTCACCCCATCCACCTTCACACTCTTATCCACTTCCCTTACCATCACACTCTGAGCCGTAGCCTCAGCATACGAGCTCACACCCCTCTCGACCACCTTGGTCATTGTATCCTTCAACTTCCCACTGACTAGACCATCCATGGTCCTCATACACTTCTCATGGTATGTTTTCATAGAACCCAAAACTTCTTTCGCCAAAAGCCCTCTCTCCTGCACTCTCCCATCCAATCTCTCATTCGTCAAGGCCAGTTTCTTGACTATGTGTGCCAGCTCCGTCACGGCATTCACAATCTCACCCTTATTATACGCCTTTTTCTTACCACTCTTTCCCACCTCCACTTCAACAACACTCTTTAGCTTCTCCGCCAGGGAGATCGCATGCTCATTAGAGCCGTCCCACTCCAGACCACCCCCTGGAGTCCCCCCAGACTCTCTGTCGGGAGAGGACGCACCTTCCGGATCGGTCATTACCCAACACTCTCTTTAAAGATCCGTTTTATCTCACACTTAATCAAAAGAACTCAGTCCGTAGACTTGCACTCTCAGGAAAACTTTCAGTCAATTGGACTCCGCACTTAGTGCTGCCGCCAAAAAGCCACTTGGGAACTCACCCAGATACCAATACCAATACAAGGAATGAAATTCAAGAATAAATTCTGCTTTTATTGCCAATTTACTCGCTTCCATCTCCTCCCCGCCACCAGGAGTGAGATACCCCAGCCTGTTAACTCAAAATAAATATCTCTCTGCAGCTCCTCCACTGCTTTAAAACATAACTAAAACATCAATCTGGCTTGGGATTGGGGTCAGCTGTTTGCCCCGCGTCATCCACCCTATGACGCATCGCCACATCGGCCACAAACGTGTCGAGTGTTAGCATCCTCCAACCCCAGGTGCGTGGAGCGGACAAGTCCGACACCAGTTCCCTGAGGAAGTCCCTCACGTCCACATGACGATCAGGAAAGAGGACGTTCCCAGCGCCACCACGGGGAGGTCCTCGAACTCCGTACAACTGAGTTGTTTCCGAAGGGGGTCGGTTAAACCGAGCACCCGTTGGGTAGCAAGACCCGCAAGAACTGCGGTCTCCGAAGAGTGTCATAGCTACCCCTGCCCGTCTAAAAGGATAGGTAATGGGGCCAGAGCCCAAGAACACCCGGGAGGCCCCCCGTATTACGGTTGGGACCCCCTTGCCACCACCCCCCGACTGCAGGCTCGCCACTTTGGGGTTGCCCATTCATCCGGGTCGTTCGTGACATCTCAAAGGATAGCAGAGTCCTTTGAATCCGCAAACACTCACACACCCGATCCTTTCGAATCCGCCCTTTCTGGGCCCGGATTGCCGATTCTGTCACTCTTATACCTGTCCCCCTCACCCGAAGGATCATTGGGATACTCATTCTGAGTACTTTCGCATCGCACTGATCTTTGCCAGTATTTGTCTCCGCCTTCGGCATTATGCTCCACCTTTGTCCATTCCAGTCACAGTTTTGTGACTTCCCCCCCCCCCCCGAAGGCTCTTTCCGCTTCACTTTCGGACACCGCCGCCTCTTGCGGCCCCGTCCTTCATCTCACCAGTCATTTTCTTCCCAGCCACTAAAATCTGTGGCCATCCACCGCCCGAAGGCACTCTCACTCGATTTATCAACTTCATTGTGTCCCTCAAACAAATAAACGAACACTACGTGTGGTCATTTACAGCCATTCATTCTTTGATAGCTCAAATCTCCAGCCCGAAGGCTCCACCATGCATCTCTAAAGTCGACCGAAGGCTCCACTATCTCGCCCGTAGGCCCTTGCCCGAAGGCTCCGCCATGCTTCACCAATTGCCCGAAGGCTTCACTCTCACGCCCGCAGGCCCTTGCCCGAAGGCTCTACTCTCTCGCCCGTAGGCCCTTGCCCGAAGGCTCCGCCATGCACCACCAAATTGCCCGCAGGCTTTACTTAACTCCTCTTTAACTAAAACCCAAAACAAAAGCAAATCCATACAGTCTTTTCCTAACCCTAACTTAATCTAAGAACACCCTTATTCTAACAGTCAAAGACCGTCCTTCCCCTTCCCGTACCGCACTCTCTTCCCAACCCCCAGTCATCGACCGTCCATCCCTTTCTTCCCGCACTCTCAGTTTGTTTCCCCCTTCACTCTCATTTAATTTTCACTATTGTAGTGTTCCAAGAAAAATTTGCACGTGATGTCCCAAGCGTCATGCCGCGTCTCTTGACTTGGCTTCTTAGCCTCAACGCAATTCACGCATCGTGCAGGTTCTTGACACCTCTCCCTTCAGTGGAAACCCGCGCAACGTCGGCAACGGGCCTTCCCCCAGCAGTCTTTCGAGTGATGGAGAAAACCCCAACAGTTAAGACACTGATCGACTTGGTAGAATTCTCTAACCCTTAAGTCCAACCCGTTGATCTTTACCGTTTCTCGCACTCTCAGAGAGTTCCACATGAAACGTGGAACCCTTATAACAAAATTCTCTCGGCCCCTCTTCATCCTCCTCGTCTCCGGAACCATTCTAGCCAGATCTTCGGCCACACTCCTGATACTTCTTCCCATTGTTACCCCGTACAGGACCAAGTAGCCATGCACTCTCAATGTCTCCTTCTTCTTCTCACGCTCACACTCCACCTTCTCATCCATCACTGCCTCCACCTTCTCCTCCACGCCCCCTTCTGGTTCCGGGACGGGTTTCCTCGCACCCTCCATGCTCTCCGCACACTCGAGTTTTCTCTAGACTCGTCTAGGCAGCTTCGACACTCTTTTCGCTTTGACCCTAATCTCCCTCGCTTCGTCAAACTCTCCTCTCTTGGCCAAGTCCTTGACGTCTGAGATGAGGGAGGCCATCTCGTGTACCTCCCCCATCTCGACAGCACTCCATCTTCGCCCTCCTCAGCACTCTCGTGATCTCGGACCGTCTCCAACTCCCCAGCACACTCCCTTTCGACTCTCACCACTAGGTCATCGTTGTTTTCTGTCACCGTTCTTATTTCCTCCGCACACTCCTGGACCTCCCTCTCTACCACCGTACACACACTCATATTGTCATCTGAGGTCAAGTCCACCAACAAGACCTCCTCCTCCCCAGCACTCTCATTTTCAATTTCCTTTTTCAATGACCTCCTGATGAAGTCAAACTCCCCTTCTAGTCTTTTGGCCAACGCCAACTCTTCATTACTGTCCATTTCCAGTTGGACTGAATCTTCCGGGTCAGATTCAGTAAACCCACCCTGAGCCCCCACAGAAAACCAGCGTAGGTTCTTCTTCCCTTCCTTTCCATCAAACTCAGTCTCAGGCCGAACAGGTAACACTTGGTTTCCACTCTTCTCCTCCCACTCTCAGTACTCTTCACACTCGTCTTTATTCTCTCTCGATTCTTCGCTCTCTTTGCGGTTTTCTCCTCTCACACTCTTTTATTCGTCTTTACTTTCACCAGCTCTCAGACCTGTACTTGTTGAAACCGGTATCTCAAAATCTATCGAATGTTGAAATTCTTGTAACCATCCAAGCTCTGGGTGTTTTCGGATGAACCCAGATAGATTGAAATCTTCATTCATTTTGGCTTATATTTCGCTCCAACAAACAACAATCAGACGACAGTCAGGTAAAGGACATTCATTGCATGTTTCATTTCATATTTGTTCCACCAAGACCGAAGTCAAGGGGGTTCCCACTCCTGATGGCGCCCGGTACCTACCTTTCGGCATACCCAGACGGTCTGTTAACAGAGACCCCCCCTGCAAGAACATGGCATTAAACAGGGGAGGCCCCCCAGACGGGGAACTTATGGAACCACCAGAGTCCCAAATCACATTAAGGTGGATTAGACCCACACAAAACCCGGAATTCACCAGGCCTGTGGTACTCAACCACAGATCCGTTCGCGATCAGTCGTCGCCGGATCACAGATCCGGCGTCGCATGCCGAGTGGTGGTGAAACCCCGCGCACCTCCTACATCGCACTTCTCTTTTGCATCCACTCGCGATGTGGTTGAATCCCCAACAGTTCAAAGAATGTTCTACTTCAATTAAACTATCACTTTCTTTCATACCTCAGCCTGAAGGCCTCCCGCCCGAAGGCTCCA
Organism: Neoaliturus tenellus; assembly: GCA_030545055.2. Taxonomy (NCBI): domain Eukaryota; kingdom Metazoa; phylum Arthropoda; class Insecta; order Hemiptera; family Cicadellidae; genus Neoaliturus; species Neoaliturus tenellus. The sequence continues at coordinate 51,626,736 of CM061531.1, read as the reverse complement.
GCACTCTCAACTTTATCTTCTCCACCCAAGGGCTCCTCAATCACTCTCAGCCAAAGGCTTCCATCTCCACCCGACGGCTCCTGCCCGGAGGCTCCACCTCACTCTCAGCTTTATATCCTCCACCCAAAGACTCCTCGCCCAAAGGCCTCCACTCTCTCCGCCATATGTCATTTCTCTTCAAAACCCTTACGCCCGTAGGCCTCCCGCCCGAAGGCTCCAGCACTCTCTCAACTTTTATCTTCTCCGCCCGAGGGCTCCTCTCCCACTCTCAGCCAAGAGGCTTCCATCTCCCCCCGAAGGCTCCTGCCCGGAGGCTCCATCACTCTGACAAATTTATCTTCCGCCCGAGGGCTTTTCACTCTCGGCTCAAAGGCCTCCCTCTCCGCCCGAAGGCAACCAGCCCGAAGGCTCCACCACACTCTCAACTTCTCTCACCGCCCGAGGGCTCCTCACTCGCTCACTCTCTAAAAGGTTTCGATTCTCACTCCGCCCGAAGGCCCTCCCTCCTCCTCTCCACCCTTCACTCCCGTCTTCCTCCTACCTTTCCCCTCCCTTACCCTAAGTCAAAACACAACAAAATGCTAACTTCCAACCAAAAAAGATCTCTTCTTAACTTACCCTAAATGTTCAAACAAAACAGAAAACGCCTCCTTTGGCAAAAACAACTTAAACTTATAATCCAACACAGTTTCTTATTCACTAATACACATAGTCGAAACTACCCAGTCATCGACCTCCGTCTCCTCTTACTTCTTTTCCAAAACCATCACTCTCTCCATCCCTCTTCTTCGTCTATGTCTTCACCTCACCATCCCGCACTCTCCCAACTCTGATACGTCTCTATCCAAGACATCTACCGCCCACCTCCCCTGTCCCCAGGTACTAAACCAACTCCCTCTCCATCACTCTCATACTTCTCTACTTCTCCCCACCCATCCACACTCTCCCAGCTCTAATTCATTTCACTGTAGTGTTCCCTGAACACGGGACACCTCGTGTCCCTCGCGTCATGCGCCGTCTCTGACCTTGGCTTCCCTTTTTCAACGCAGTTCACACAGCGCGGGCTTTCTGTGCATCTCTCACGTCTATGGAAACCCGCCCACCTCCTGCAACGGGCCTCCCTCATGCACCCTTGTGAGTGATGCCGGAACCCCCAACAATTCAAACATTAGGGTACATGGTAACTCTCTTACCCGGGTTGGCAACCCATTTACTTCCACCGTTTCTCGCATTCTCAAGATCTGCCACATGAATCTCGGCATTATTATTACAAGGTTCTCCCGTCCCCTCTCCGGGCACCTGAACTCCATCTCTTTTCGGATACATGCGAATATTTCACTTTTACGCTGACCCTCATCTCAGGGACTTCATTGGCAAGATCCTCCGCTATCACCCTCACAGAGAGGCCTTTCGGCACCCCATAAAGCACCAAGTACCCAAAAGGTGACTTTTGCCTCACTTCACTCTCAGACTTCCCGGCCCTCTCTCCCTCTTTGTCTTCCGCACTCTCATCAATTTCCACTTCTCTGGTCTCAACAGCACTCTCGTCCGTTCCTGTCCTCTCACTACTCACGTGTTAAGCCACCACTGCACTCTCCCTTAACTCCTCCTCACCTTCTTCCACTCTCTCATTCCAACCTCTTTCCAGTTTCCTCTTCACTCTCCTTATGAGCTTGGAAACACGCTTCGCCTTGACCCGAATTTCTCTGGCCTCCTCCTATACTTTCTCTTCCGGCCACCTGTTTCGCCAGATCCTTGACGTCCGCTATGAGGGAGGCCATCTCATGTACCTCCCCCCAGTCTTTCAGGACACCATCTCCTTCTCCAACACTCTCACTACATTCCGCCAACTCGCCACACTCTCCACCAGGCACCTCCACCACCAGGCTACCTGCACCCTCCGTCACCAATCTCTCGCTCTGCATTCTCTGTTCGGGGTTTTCTACAACAGTAGTCACACTGATGTTGTCATCGGAGGTGAGCTCCACCAAAAGGACTTTCTCCTCATCTTTTCTCTCCTATTTGAGTTCTTTTTTCAGAGATCTGCGAACCTTATCGAATTCGCCCTCCAACCTCCTCACGAGGTTCTTCTCATCATCACTCGTCATCTCTCCTTCGACAATCGGGTCCTCAGGATCCGATTCAGTGAATCCCGCCCGCTCCCCCACCGAAACACGGTGTAGCTTCTTCGAGTCCATTTCTCTGCACCACAGCTGAGTTCCAAACCAAAATCACTTTGTCTTTTTTACTTTCCACACTCTCCCTTTACGGCTCCACTCGCCACTTCTCTTCTTTCACACTCTCTATAATCGTTCTCTCTCAGGAACTCCCAGATTCAATTTTCAATTTCTCTTGCACTCTCAGATTCAGTTTCAATTTTCACCTTGTCTCACAAGTTTCTCAACTCATTTTTATATTCTTCTTTTTCTGCTTTTAATTTCATTATCTGAAATTCTAAATTCGTTTTTCCTCTGAATAGTTGGTCCTTTTGTTTTTTTCTTCTTCTATTTCAATTTCATAGTTTTTAATTTCCCTGATGAAAGTTTCGTTCTTATTTTCGATTATTCTTAATTGTGTAATGTATTTCACTAATTTATTGTTCAATGATCCAATGGCCTCTTTATTGGGTGACGAGCTTGTTTTATTTAATCTTCCTGCTTCCATTACTTTACTCGGATTACTCGATAACTTTCCAGTCTAAAAGGACAGGTAATGGGGCCGAAGCCCAAGAACACCCGGGAGCCGCTTCATATTACGGTTGGGACCCCCTTTCCACCACCCCCCGACTGCAGGCTCGCCTCTGTGGGGTCGCCAATTCAGCCGGGTCGTTCGTGACAGCTCTAAGGATATTCACACCTCCAATCCTTTCGACTCCGCCCAATCTGGGCCCAGATGCCGATCTTGTCACACTTATATCTGTCCCCCTCACCCAGAGGATCATTGGGATACTCATTCAGAGTACTTCTTCCTCACTGACCCATTGCCAGTTCAGTTCTCCTCCGCCTTTCGGCATTATGCTCCACCTTTGTTCATTCCAATCACAATTTTGTGACTATCCCCGCCCGAAGGCTCTCTCCACTTCACTTTTCGGACATCGCCACATCTTGCGGCCCCGTCCTTATTTCTCAGACCATATTTCCAGCCACACATCACCGTGGCTATTACCGCCCGAGGGCATTCTGCTCCACTTTCGGACACCGCCACCTCTTGCGGCCCCGTCTTTCCTTCACTCACTCACATTATCTTCCAGCCACCCAGCTTTGTGACTATCACCGCGTGCAGGCACTCTCTACTCACACATTTAGGATGTCACCACTTAGTGGCTTCGTCCACTGATATCTCAATTCACAGGCATCATTTTACATCTTTCATAGCTTCTTACATAGCTCTGTCCGTAAGGACACTTTCAACTTTTGCTTTGTGCTTTCTTTCCTTTAGCCCGGAGGCTCCATCCACCGCCCGTAGGCTCCCATTCTCTCACTCCTCAATCCTCCGCCCGATGGCATTCCATCTCCTCACCACTCTCAACTCACTCCATCATCATCCTCTCCATCATCACTTCTCAAACGCCCGAAGGCCCCCTTCCAACCCATCCAAAAACGACCGAAACAAAATAAAATCTCCCCAGAGTTAACTAAAACTTCCTTGTTCTTCAAAATCAAAACATCTTCCTATCCCTCCGCTTTAACCTAATGCATGCCTAACCTAAATTTTCACTCTCCCTATTTCTATCCACTCACAAACAAAACGAAACGCCATCTGGCTTCAAAACACACACCGTCTCCACTCTCTTCCTATACCTAAAACCACACTCTTATCCTAACAAAATCTGCAAACTAAAAACTCAACACTCCGGCAGAATAAAAAAAAATTTCTTTACCTAACCTAAACACTATCCCTATCTAATAACACACCTCACAGTTCTCCGGTTAGCCTCCACGTACCCTTCATCTCTCCACAGCTCTCTTCCACCTTGCGTCACCCTCTCCACCCTCCCAAGCCCCTCCTCTTCCGACTCCACCTCTTCTACCTCGGAACTCTCCGAACTAGTCCCTTACTCGTCATCATTCTCACTACTACTCTCAACATCCGCCTCCCACCCATCGTCATCCTCATCCTCCACTCTCACCACTAAGAATTCTCTTTCCGGTATGCGCCCCATCTCACAATCACCCACCACAAATTGGCCAACCAAGTACCTTCAATCACTCGCTCTCGTCCGACCAGACTCTCCAACTTCTCTTCTCCACGAACTCCTTTAAGACTTCCAATGACTCAAAAAGAACTTGTCTTCCCAGCTTTTCAACTTCCACTCTCAGGCTTTACTTCTCAATCCACTCCTGATTTGGTTGCCAATCATCCTCTTCTCTCCACTCTCAATTCCTCCGACCTCTTCCTCACCACATCATCCGTCCTCTACTTCTTCTCAACACTCTCTCAACTCACTCCCCATTGTTCATCTCCTCATATATTTTACAAAATACCGGAAACCAACATCTCTCGCATCATGCCCCGTCTCATCGGTTTCATCTGCTCAACGCAGTTTACGCACCTCTTCGGCTCCACACACACTCTCTTCCTATGAAACGCCACACACCGCCGGCACCTTGGATCCCTTACACACTCTGTGGAATTATGAAGGAACCCCCAGCAGTTAATGCATTGGGGGACCTTATAAAACTCCCGCATCCAATAATCACTCCCAGCCACAGAAATGAAATCAAACTTCCTTAATTCCCTCCACATGAACCTCGGCACTCTCACCACCAAGTTTTCTTTTCCTTTCTCAGGGCACTTTATCTTCAACCCCAGCCTTCTCACACTTCTCAACACTTATGAGCAGGTATTTCGTTGCCGGCACCAGGGGAACGAACTCCTCCGCTATGTCTTGCAGGAACTCCCCCTTCGGGACCCCGTATATCACTAGGCACCCAAAGGGTTCACCAAGGGTTGGTGCTGTTCACCAACGCACGTTCCGCTCTTTCCTCCACTTCCTCATCCACAATCTCCGGTCTTCTTTCCCCAACTGGTGCCTCCACTTCCATCTCCTCATCCTTCTTCTCCTCCACTCTCTCACTCTTCTTCTCCTTTTCATCCAAGTGTCTTAGCACTTTTCTCAATGTCTTCCCCACAACTCTCAAATTCTCACATATGCCCTTGGCATCGTCATTTCCCAGTTCACTCTCCACTCTCTTGGCCAGCGCCTTAGTTTCTTTCACCAGCGTCGCCACTTCCCTTAGACCATTTACAACATGAAAACCAAGTTAGACTACCTAATCTAATAATACATAGGCCTACTTAAATTTCTATAAATAAATCAGTAATCAAACCATTTGGCTTACTATAAGTCGAGAGCTCTCAGATATGTTTTAATTTATTTTTAAAATTTAGAATCAGTGATCATTACTTCCCCGTAAATAAATGTAAGTTTGGTTCAATTATTTGTGTTGTTTAATGTCCTTGAGTTGGTCAGTGGTGAAATAGCTTAATAATATCCATGTTGTGAGTAAACCAAAAACTCTCTGGCGCCTGGGTGAGATTCAATTTAATTAGTTAAACGCAAATTATACTTAAATTATATAAGTTCCAGTAATTTAAAGCTCTGAGTTGGGCTAGCAGGGTTATTATGTTAGTGACCTTTATTGTGTGATAAACCCCAGGCAAAAAGTTGGTTTTCAATAATTAAATCATATCAAATTGAAATTTTAAATTAATAGCCATCACTCAATAAAGGGCACGTAGCAACTGGAAGAGTATTTCCTATTTGCATTCAGGAAAATTAATTCGCTGACCTTGGAAGGCTTCAACCTCGACCGCCGCTCACTTGTCGTCAATCCTGTTTTTGAGAAGATCCGCTCGCAAGAAACGGATGTAGTGACCATACCAAACCTTTTTCTAATCAATTTTGCCAGGGTTGGGTAGGAGTGGTAATTTTCGGTCCACCATTTAAAGCCGCGTCCGCATTGGCCGAACATGTTCGCCGAACAAAGTTCTTCCGAACTTTTGTTTGTTTGTTGCTAACCGTTTAGTATGTAAATCATATGGCCGGTTAATTGTTCGTTAATAATGTTTGTTGATTTTTGTGTTCGCCAAACAAGTTCGCCACGAATGTTCGGCCAGTGCGGACGCGGCTTAAGAGGAGACTCCTTTCTTTCCAGTTCAGGTTCTTGTAAATATTTTTTTCATTTTTATTATTGCACCATTGCTTTTGTAGATGGCTGTTATTCTTTTTTTTTTTAAGTTTGTTTAAGTGTAACCAAGAAGAAAATTTTTTTGTTTCCTCCATTTTCACCTGTCTCATCTTTTCCATCTTAATTCATTGGTTGTTGGTGGTTTTGTTTGATTTCATAAAACTCTTTCAATACTAAATAAGTAACAATCTTTTTTGCTGCATGCTTATTTGACTCCATGGTGAAGAGGATCAGTTTGAACCTTGGGTCTAAAACTGTACAAATTGAAGCATTTCTCTGTCTTTCAATGTTGTTAAACCTAGTAGGGTTAAGTGGGGTGATTGTAAACAAAAATTTACATGTTCCGTATTTGAAATTCAATAATATTTTACTTTTCTGGAAAATTACACTAATCTAGGGTCAGTATATTATGTAACATCTCTACTTTAATTACAATATAATTTTTTATATACATTAAATAAACATGTTTAAATAAAAAAACAGTCTGCATATTTACAGTTACTCCTACGATTTCGGGGTGATTTTAATAATTATCTAAATAATTGTAATAATTTTTTAAATCCTCTGAATATTTTATGAAAAAGTAAGTGAAATCATACATATATATATATATATATATATATATATATATATATATATATATATATATATACTGTAAAACAAGCACTGTTTGTGCGGGCAAAAAGTGTTTTCGCTCCAAGGATTTTTTTATTTATTTTTTTTTATTGAAATATATTGGAGTTGGTTCCTTAGCAGGGAAATATCCGGTTTTCCTATTACAGCCCTTCAAAGTTCCTATGTTATCCTTATGGAGATTTTGAAATTGAACAAAAGTCAGCTGGTAACAATGATGAATATAAGCTAGATATAAGGTTAAGCCGGTAACATAAGTCACTCGGACCTATGTCTGATAGCCTCAAAGACTAAAGAAACTCTGATTGCATTCACCATTGGCTGCAGGTGAATAGGCCTCAGTTTCATTTTATATTCATTCGATTATTTCATGGATAAAACTTGTTTCTATTTTTCAAACACAGCAACACTACCTGGAAAAACGTACACGAGTTTCCTTTCAATTTCTTTGATTTCTGGAACAGGTAAAATTGCTATTGTCTGATTAAATAATACAAAATAATTTTCAATCTTCATTGGTGCGAACTGAGTTGAAATATCGTCTTTACGTTGGTATCCATTTACAAATATTTCATCTTTATCTTTGTCTATTCGTTGGATACAACACACATACTTAATAGTGTGACTTATTTCTGGGTCCACCAATTAAGTTTACTAAAATTAATAAACCTGGTGTCCAGGCTCCGGTCTACCAGAGCCCGAACGACGTTACCAAATGCCGCCTTGCGGCCGTAGCGCTAGGCGAGTTTGATGGCTGCAGAGGTTTCCGGGAATCGTGTTTTAAAAATAACTAATTATGATAGAGATTGACTCTGAACTTTTTCTAAAAGTAGATATACGGATCACGTCGGCTCTCGTTTAGAGAATCTTTAAATAAAATATCTAATTTCAGCTATGACTGTCCAATATTGTCTGTTTTTTTTTTTTTTTTTTTTTTTTTTTTTTTTTTTTTTTTTTATATATATATATATTTACTGAAGTTTTCCATTAGTTTTGATGAAACTACCAAAATGAGATTACAAAAGTGCATCACTGGAAGTTTAGCACTGTTACCCTTCTTTAGTAGAGCAAGAGCCATTGACAATCTGACCTTCGTCATTTTATAAAACTTGAAATTTTGCCTGTGTAGCCTTAATGGAGATATAAACAATCCTCTAATACGAATTTTAGATAGCGGTTACTTTTAGAGCTATGAGATGTGAAAGTGTGAAAATTGCACAAACATTTAGTCATAGTATAAAAGCTGAAATTTATATATGTTATTCGGGACATTCTCAAAAGATGTATTCCCAACAATTTGTGTGGTTGCAAACCCTGTCTGATTGCCTTTAAAGTGTTGTGCTTCGTCGTATGTATAACAGCTGAAATTTACATATGTTATTTGGGACACTGTCAAAAGACGTGTTCCCGACTGTCAGACATTTTGTGGGGTTTCAACCCTTGTCTGACAACCCTTAAAGTTCGTTAAAAAGTAGGTCAGACTTCGTCATATGTAAAAAAGCTTAAATTCACATATGTACTTGGGGACATTCTCAAAAAATGTCTGTCGGACACTTTGTGCGGCTAGGATCAGGTTCCACCTGGTATTCTGCGTTGGCAACAATGCCATCCAGGTTGTTATTAACTAACATTTCAGCGATTTTGCCTGGGCACTTTTTATAGAGCTCCTGGGCCCCGGCATCACCGTCCTCCTCCTGGCGGCAAGGTTGTTGCGAGTTTGCCGCCGTCTACGCCCATTATTCCTCCTGTTATGCCTGTTGCCTCCTTCCATGGCTCGTCCGAGCAAGGTGGTGAGGCTCTCCACCACCTCGTCGATACGCCTGGGTATGTCAGGATTCAACCCTTTAGAGACGATCACCATCCGGCTCAGATCATTCACTTGGTTGGCCAGATCCCTAGCCGCTTCCCATCCCTCAATCGCCAAGGCAATCGCATGATTTAGGATAGCAGTCAGCCAACGGGAGAAGCCATTTAGATTATGCTCTCCGCTTATGTCATGTGGCATCGGACTGGGAGGTCCTCCGCCAGGGTCATCCCCTGGGTCGTCGGGATCTGGATCGCCGCCCGGTTCCCTGGGATGCCCAAGTCACTTTCACCAAATCGAATAGGAGGGGAAGGAAAGCTCCCACGCTGCTGTATATGGGCAGCAATGGTAGATCCTCCCCCGTCCGACACGGGAAATCCCTCGCCTTCCTGGGGGGTGTAAATGGCCCCTGGTTCCCAGTAGGGCTCAGTTCACTCCTAGCCGGACTGGGCGAAAGCACCAAACGCCATACGGCGATTACCTGTGTTGGGGGTCCCTCTCTCCTTAGACCCCCCCCCCCCCCACTGCCCTATTTCTAGGCCTCAAGACCATCCTTCTGGTGGACTTGGGCGAAGATCCAGGCAATTCAACCACTGCTGCTACATTTGTATTGCAAGCGAGAGGAGTCAGAGACCTTCTCCTAATGGTAAAGGTAGGAGAGGCTGGCGGGGGAGAAAACACTCCTGCTCTAGGAGTTCAGGATCTCCGCACTTGGGGTGGAATTCCAGTTACAGGGTGGCAGCCCCAACCTGACATCCACCCCTTGGCCCGAGGTCCTAGAATCACGGGGGGCAACAGCGAGGCACCAGACTCTCTATAACCTCTCTCGATCGGGCATTACCCGGCATTGTCAGAAAGTAGAGCATGATATTAGACTTCTTATGTTACAGTCAGATTCGACTGTCGCCATTCTGGGCCGTCCAGATCTAGTGAAGTTGGATCGGCTGGTCCAGGGTCAGATTCCCAAAGAAAGGAAAAGAGAAAAGAAAGAAAAACTTGCGGAAGGACACCACGCCCCTGCTCCCAAGGGGCTTCCGCCATGATTGGGCATAACCCGGCTTTGTCAGAAAATAGAGCATGATACCTGGTGCAGTCAAATTATGACTTTAAACATTCATTAGACCACCTGATAGTCAATGCCATACAGATATTCTGACCCAAATAAAGAAAATAAGAGAAGTCTCATTGAGAGTCATAGTAAAGACTCAGGAGAGGGCCGATACCATAGAGATATTCCGACCCAAATCACACTTAGGAGAGTCGAGGTTAAGAGAGTCATAGTTACTCCCACCGTTTACCCGCACGTGCTTGAATTTCTTTACTTTGACATTCAGAGCACTGGGCAGAAATACATTGCGTCAACACCCGTTACGGCCATCGCAATGCTTTGTTTTAATTAGACAGTCAGATTCCCCTGGTCCGTGCCAGTTCTGAGTTGATCGTTGAATGGCGACCGCGGAGGTAGGAGGCCCATCCACGGGGCGCCCCATGCGGGGCGTATCCCGCAGCTAGACAGCCAACACCTCACAGCAAGGAAGATCCGCGTGAGGCCAAGGTACGGGACCGAGCGGAGAATCACCGCGAAGGGAGATCACAACACGGATCGACTCGCCCAGGCCCGGATCCCGACACGTCTACGCTTCCCAAACAATCCCGATACACCCCGATCCTCAGAGCCAATACTTGTTCCGAGGTTCAAACTCGACTTGCCCACCGTTGCCCTAAAGCTCCATCACTCTCAGCCAAAAGGCTTTCTTCCCCGCCCGAAGGCTCCATCTCTCTTCCTCATCTGATACTCCATCGCCCGAAGGCTCCATCACTCTCTGCCAAGAGGCTTTTTTCTTCTACTCCGCCCGGAGGCACCCCCTCTCTCAACTTGTCTCCATCGCCCAAAGGCTCCATTAATCTCTGCCAAGAGGCTTTTCTTCTCCGGACGAAGGCTCCGTCTCTCTTTCTCATCTTGTTCTCCATCGCCCGAAGGCTCCATCACTCTCAGCCAAGGATACTCTTCTTCGCCCGAGGGCTCCACTTCATACGCCCAACTCTTTCCTCCACCGCCCAAAGGCTCCACACCGCACTCTCAATTTATCTTCCACCGCCCAAAGGCTCCATCCCTCACTCTCATATCAGTTTGGTTCTCACTCAACTCCGCCCGAAGGCCCTCCCTCCACCTCTCCGCCCTTCACTCCCGTCCTTTCCCTTCCCTTACCCTAAATCAAACGAAAAATCAAACCAAACTTCTAACTCAATCAATCTCTTCGTAACTTAACCAAACTGACTTTAACAAAAATAAAACGCCTCTTCTGGCAAAACAAAACTTAAACTCTTCTTATAAACTTAACCCCAAATAACAAACAAATTCACTCAGTCTTTAATCCTTACCCTAACTTAACCTAAACACACGCTTATTCTAATCAGTCACAGACCGTCATTCCCCATCCCATACCGCACTATCTTCCCAGCCCTCAGTCAATGACTGTCCATCTCTTTCCTTTCCGCACTCTCAGTTCGCGTCCGCATCACTCTCGTTAACACATTCTTGTAGTGCTCTAGGAATATAGGGCAAGTGGTGTCCCTTGCATCGTGTCTTGTTGCATGACTTGGCCTCTTGTCCTCTACACAGTCACACAACGTTGGGGTTCATGACATCTTTCCCTTCTATGGAAACCCGCGCAGCGTCTGCAACTGGCCTCCCTCTTACAGTCTTTAGAATGATGGAGAAAGCCCTAACAGTTGAGGCATTTGTCAACTTGGTAAAATTCTCTTACCCTCAGGTCTAACCCGTTAACCTTCACCGTCTCTCGCGCTCTCAGAGAGTCCCACATAAAACGTGGAACACTCACCACAAAGTTCTCTTGGCCCCTCTCCGGGCACCTCATTGGGTTTCTTTCACGCCTCACGCATGATATGACCTCCTAACTCTTCATCCTCCTCGTCTCCGAAACCATTTTAGCCAGATCTTCGGCCACACTTCTGATGTTTAGGACCCATTGGCACCCCGTACAGTACCAAGTATCCGTACATCCTCCTTCTTTTTCTCTTGCTCACACTCCACCTTCTCATCCGTCTCTGCCTCCACCTTCTCCTCCGCACACTCCTCTGGTTCCGAAACGGGTTCCCTTGCACTCTCCGCACACTCGAGCTTCCTCTTAACTCGTCTGAGCAGCTTAGAGACCCTCTTCGCCTTCACCCTTATCTCTCTCGCTTCTTCGAACTCGCCTCTCTTAGCTAGATCTTTTACATCAGAGATGAGGGAGGCCATTTCATGTACCTCCCCCCACCTCGACAAAGCTCCGTCTTCACCCTCTCCAGCACTCTCATGATTATGAGTTGTCTCAGGCTCACCCGCAAGCTCCCTTTAAACTCTCACCACCAAGTCATCATTATTGTCCGTCACCGTTCTCCTTTCCCCCGCACACTCTTGGACCTCCCTTTCAACCACAGTGCTCACACTCACATTATCATCTGAGGTCAAGTCTACCAACAGGACCTCTTCTTCCCCAGCACTCTCGTTTTCCATTTCTTTCTTTAACGACCTCCGAATGAAATCGAATTCTCCCTCTAATCTCTTGGCTAGAGCCAGCTCTTCGTCACTGTCCATCTCTCCCAGCTGAACTGGATCCTCTGGATCAGATTCCGTGAACCCACCCTGAGCCCCCACTGAAACCCAGCGTAGGTTTTCTTCCCCTTCCGCTCCATGGCACTCAGTTTCAAACCAAACAGGTAGCACTTGGTTTCTACTCTTTTCCCACACTCTATTCTCTTCACACTCAACTTGATACCTTTTTTGTGCTTCACTCCCTTTCTATTAAATTTCTCTTCAGCACACTCTTTATTCTTAGCTTTTTCAAGCTCTTAGACCATTATCTCCAAAGCACCCACTCCCTCAATTTCCAAGTTCTCACTCGGGCTTGCGTTATGACAGGGCCACTCGACCACCGTCGAAACACTTTCCTCATCTGAGGCTAGGTTCACCACCAGGACCTCTTCGTCACTCAGCTCTTGGGACGCACTCTCGGTTTTCACCACAACTTTCCTTTCGCGCTCTTTTTTTCGCCATCTGGCGACGACGTATGTCAAACTCCGTTTCCAGACGGATCGCCAGCGCTAATTTACTATCTGAGTTCATCTCTGTTGGGGCAGAGTCATCATCAGATTCAGTACAACCCCACCGGGGTCCCAAGCCCACCCACCGCAATTTCTTATCACTCATTTCTTATTCACTTCTCCTTGTCTTCACACTCAACCAATCCTCCTTCTTCACTCTCCGCTTCTTCACTCACTCACTTCTCTTTGCTCTAACACTCCTCTAATGCTTAATGCTTAATCATTTCTCCTTGTCTTCACACTCAAACTCCTCCTCCTCCTCCTCACTCTCTGTTCAATCTCGGTTTCTTTACTCTTTTACTTCTCTTTTCTCTCACACTCCTCTATCCTGGGACGCTGCCAAAAGAGGCTGAGGTTGGACGTGCACCACCACTGTTGTTGGCCCATCACGGTTGCTCGGTCCAGCCTGCGCCTGGCTATCCAGACGATAAATTTTGTAGTCATCGTCGGCCTTGATGTCGTGCAGGACTGCATTAAAGTGAGTATGGCAAAATGGGCACTCTTTTTTTACCTTGGCCCACTCAAGGGTGCACTTATAGCAAAATGTGTGTAAGCAGGTTGCTATTCTGGCCATGTCCTGGCTCTCCTTTCATACAGATGACAAAGACATGTTTGACAAACTGGCAGAACCACCAAACAGGATTTCTTCCACAAGCTCCTAAAGGACAGGTAATGGGGCCGAAGCCCGAGAACGCCCGGGAGCCCCCCCCCCCCCCCCCCCCCCGTATTACGGTTGGGACCCCCTTGTCACCAACCCTCGACTGCAGGCTCGCCGCTTGGGGTCGCCCATTCAGCCGAGACTCCCCCGATGCCCATAGTTATCTCTGCCATGTTACGAAATTTCCACACCCTCATCAATCTCTTCATTACGGTGAGAGTTTTGGGCACTGGAGCTTCACCTGACCAAACAGGTGACCTGACTTCATAGGTGTTAGTGCGCAAAATGCGAGCAGCGTCAGGAAAGTCCTTTTGTTCGTCATCAGCAAGTTGATGAAGGACTCGAAAGGCAAGATATGGCGAACTATTCATACCATACGTAACTGTGTTAAGTTTGTAGACAGGCATAGGTTGATCAGGATGTTTCCGCCACAATATAAACTGAAATTGTTGATCATCAGAATGAACTTTAATTTGTCGATACATTTGTCTGATGTCACAACAAAATACAAAGTTATGCAGACGAAAATGAATAAGCAAGTCACAAATGTTGTTCTGTAGTTTACGACCAGTGAGAAGTATTTCATTAAGAGACAATCTCGAAGTAGTTTTACAGCTTGCGTCAAACACGGTTCTAAATTTAGTAGTACTACTATTCTCTTTAAGCACTCCGTGGTGAGGAAGGAAGTAATGAGGTTCCGTTAAGTTAGTATCATTGCATTCGGACATGTGACAAAGTTCTGAATATTCATCCATGAACTCATGGTATAGTTGTGAAAACCGATCGTTGGATTTGAATTTACGTTCCATAGCATGCAAACGTAACTCAGCAGCATGTTTGGACTCGCCCAGTACATCAGAAGAGGTTTTTGAATGGCAAACGCACGATATATCGTCCATCAACGTCACGTGCATGTGTTTCCGCAAAATGTTTATCACACATTTCTTCTTCATAGGTTTTAGTACTACAAGACGGAGGCTCTTCTTGCAACCAAAAACGTTGAATTGACGAGTGTAAATCAGCCTCGCTGATTGAGTGAAGACATACATTGAGGGTTGTAGTGGGATTGGAAGAACAACGCTTAGAATCAGACGGTATGCATGGAGCGGTCCCCATAATTACATACCCGAAATGAGTGCCTAACATATATGACAGGTTATGACCAAGGGGAATTTGTTCATTATTAAAAACTTGCGAAAAGAGTGTACCACCAAGAACGATATCTATGCGGCTAGGTACATGAAAAGTTGGATCAGCCAGTGTGTATCCAAGAGTCATTTTCAAGAGATCAGGTGACAAAGGCATGCGAGGTAAATCAACCGTTAACCTAACCAAAATTAACGCTGGTTGGTTAGTAGCAATAGTCTGTCCAGATAATGTATTAATATTTAGAAATATTTGACCTTTATTGTTAGTTACATGTTGATCAATCCGTGAAAGCTGTATGTCGGATTTATGCCGACGAGTGTTTAACAGACTTGCTGCATGTTCCGTAATAAGATTACACATGCTTCCTGAGTCAAGCAACGCTCTAAAAACATGGGAGTTGCCGCACGGTGTACTTACTTGTACTAACAGTGTTCCTAGTACAACAGTAGTGTTAGCGTTAAGGTATAGTAGTTGCCAAAATTAGAGAGACTGGAGGCAGGTAGTCCCGGCCCGTCCTAATCCTTTGTTGACAAAACATCCCCCATTGTAAAGCGGCCGACCGGTTGGGCACAGGAAGGGCGCTCGGGTCTCGGAGGATGCTCAGAGGAGCGTCCAGTTGTGACTCATCTTTGTCAGAGGTTTATTCCTTTTTTAAATGGTTATACAATATCGTAGAACTATGCTTCAAATTTCGTTGTAATCGTCTATTCAACGCGAATCATATAAGCCGTCAATTGTTGTTGTACGTGCATTGGTTCGATTATTGGACAATTTAGGCCGTGGTCAAAATTCTGAGAATTCCCCGAGACCCGGGCGGCCTTCCGGTGCCTACCCGGTCGGCCGCGTTATAATAGGGGATGTTTAGTCAAGAAAGGATTAGGACGGGCCTTGACTACCTGCCTCCAGTCTCTCTAATTTTGGCAACTACTATAGAATTCCTAAGCGACGACTCTAGCGACTCCAGTCGTACGGCTGTAGCCCATAGAAATATAAACATGTTTATAGGTCTATGCTGTAGCCGCGCGATTATGACTCATACTGCTTCGTATGTTAGCGACGGAAGCGGCTCTAGTGAGGCGGCTCGAGCCGTACTACTAAACTGCTTGCATGAGCAGTCTAGTCGTATCAGCCGCGACGACTGGAGCTATGTTTTTGTGCTATTCCTACATGCGAAGCAGTATGAGTCATAGTCGCGCGGCTACAGCATAGAACTGTAAACTATGTTTATATTTCTATGGGCTACAGCCGTACGACTGGAGTCGCTAGAGTCGTCGCTTAGGAATGCTACCTTTAGGTACTGTGGAATGGTTATCAGAGGCAAGAGTAACAGAAGTGTCTGGTTTCAATTTAGAACTAAATTCAAGTTGACTAGATTGTTTAGTCGAGGGGTTTGAATAGGTAACACCACTTGGAGGCACGTCTACATTGAAATGTAATAACGTATGGTGACGCTTGTTGCATAGCTTGCATGCGGATTTGGACTGACACATTTTGGTGCTGTGGGTTCCTAAGCACGAAACACAAAGTTGTTTTTCCTTAACAATTTTGAAACGCTCTTGAGGTGATTTGGCTTTAAATGTGGGTCACACATATATTTTGTGTGAGGGTTGATCACATATGGAACATGGTGTCGGGGAACTGTTGTTGGAAATATTTTGAGAAGCTATTGAAGTAGCCATCATACTCACATTTCTCGGATAAGATTTGATTTTACCAAGGTTTTTACCACGGTTGTTAAACGTCCCGACTTCTGTTGAACGAGTGATTTGGGATAGGGATGCATCTTCGAGTTGCGTACATTCCGTGTTCAAAAAATCGATAATCTCCTTTATAGTAGGTAACGTATGTTTCTCTGATCCGGCTATTGCACGAAAAACTTCTAATTGTTTACGCAGGTCTACGTCCATTTTTCGGAGCAAAATTGCCACGAGAACAGGATTTGAGTCTTTAACTTCGCATTCAAAAGCCGCTAATGCTTGTGCATTTCCATTAAACATGTTAACAAACTTACGTACCCCATGGATATTTTGAGATGACATTTGAGGCAAATCTAATAATTGGTTTAGGCGCAAGAGTTGTAATCTACGGTTATTGTGGTAATGGTCACGTAGTAAGTTATAAGCAATTAAGTAGTTGCTTGCGGTTAGATTAAGGCTACATACTAAATTCAAAGGTTATTTTTCAAGGACACCAAGCAGGTATTGAAATTTCATCACTTCAGATAGGTTATTGTTATTGTGTATAGTGGTGTCAAATAGATTGATGAAGGATGTCCAAGATGCGAGATTACCACTGAATTTAGGAAGTTCTGAATTTTTGGTAACCTAACTTGGGAATGAGCAGTAGATAGCGACACATTATTGGTAGATGAGTTGTCCGTATTAACTTTTGATTCTTCGTGAAGTAATGAATCGATAAGCCCAGACACGGTGATAAAAAGATCATCGATTTCATCTTGATCATTAGATAAAGTTTCATCACGTATAGCATCCTCGCCCGAAATAAGCAGCGCACGTTGAAAACTTGTTTCAAACTCGTCCCTTTTCCGTTGAATGGCAGATGAATAACTATTCAATGTTTTAATTTCCACTAGAGTTAGCGGTTCAGTTTGACTACTAAGTTCATCGATAGCCTTTTTAATGCTAGCTAATCGAGTCTTAACTAAACTTGTCAAGCAAATGTACGTTTCAGGTTTAAAATCGTTATTCTTAGTAGGAACCATTGTAGATTGTATACACAAAAAATTAGGCAACGGAGCATGTAGGTTTTCAAAATTACATTCGTTTTTTTTTCATAAATGTTTCAAGGACTGGGTCAAGAGAGAGTGGTATAGACACACATGGACAAAAATAGATATAAGTACATAGGCTAGTAATAAAAACATACAAGTCATTAAAGGAAAATAGTACATGATAAATGAAATTATTTATGAAAGAGTAGCAGTGGAAATATCCAAAACACTAGAGTCTATATACGTCTCGTCAAGGGCCAAATGTTTGGGGTTGAGAATAATTTAAAAAATACATTACTGTAAAAAAGGATTAATTTTCTCGAAGGACCATTTGTAATACTTAGCTAAATAAAATTGGAACCATGTTAACAAAAATTGAAGTATAAATTATTTAATTGCACAAGAAAAACACAAGTAATCAAATAATCATAAAAAGCTAAAGAAAATTATAAGTTAAAATTGAGTAACACATTGTTAATTCATTAAAATTGCTGTAGTTCATCACTCACCATATAAATTCATTCAGTTTATGCTTTGTCTTGAGGTAAGCTTGTAAGTCCAGGGCTTCTTTGTAATGTTCATTTGCAAACTATTCAGGAGTATTGTTCTTTTGTTTCACTATTTTGAGTTAATTGTCTTTTGTAAAACACATATAGCACTATGCACATTAAAATTGGTTTTATTCAAAGTCACATTTCATTAGGTATTATTTTATTTTGGTTCCAGTTGAGGAGAGGGATTTGATTACTATCATGGCTTGGCCAGAGAATGCAAGAGGGACAGAAATACTCGTATTATGAAAAAAATAAACATTTAAACAATTAAAAGAAAATAAAAAATCAGGTGGTAATAAAACATATGAATTAGAGAATGATGAATATAGTTTGCAGAATAGATTAAAATTAATTTGATAACATAGTTGGAGAGGTTGTCATGAAATTATTTAAGTGTGATGTCCAACTCTCTTTGACCCTTTTTACTTTTTTGGGGCATATTTGATGACATTACTAAACACCTGTTCTTGATGAATTTTCAAATTCAAACAACCGTTTAACTACTTGCTGAAGGGGCTTCTTTCCACTTCTAACAAGCTTTTTCAATTTGCTCAATATTTTTCAAATTAAAAAGCGCTACATGAGACCAGACTTCCAAATTTTGCAACATCGTCAGCAATATGTAGCATGTTGTGAAAATTGTGAGTCATATATTGACGTCCATAGGTTGTTTCTAAAGTACTTCAATAATTCTTTAGCATAATTAATATGCTTGAAATTTTTTTGAGTTTATAAAATTCTCATTAAGTGCTAAGAAGTAGTCATAATAAGCAGGATAATCAGGCATCATTTCTTTCTTTAAAATTATTAGACCGGTATACAAAAGAAATTGTTGAAATTCTGTCGCTTTCCATCTCTTAGCTTCATCCACTCCTCTAGGTTTTCGTCAAAATTGGGTAGGATTACTGGAATTTAATGATCTAAGATCAGACGAAATGTTTGAAAGTATTCGTGAAGACAGTGTTATGGGCGTTTGAGAAAAATTCCAGATGGACAATAATGCTTTGGTAAACACACAAGGTGCATATAATCCAAGGAAAAAGATTATACAAAATATATATTTGGTAAGAGGTCGAGATTAGTATGTCCAGTGTTGTAATTTTCATCAAGCCTTTCTAAAAAATCTTCATTGGTTCGTGCCTGACAATCCAATTTAGAAAAAAAATACTCTATTGAACTCCCAAGTTCCAGTCTCCTTACATCTTGTACAGAATGAATAGCCTGTAAAACTCTTTATGCCTAAAATGAAAGCCTTTGCGGGAGCATGACAAAAGAATCCCTTTATAGTAACAAGTAGTTTCTTACAATTTATGGAAACTCCATTAGTTGTTAAACAGCTCCCTTAACAAACTGTTACAAATACTCTCTGCAGTCTGAAGGCTTTTCTTACCATAACATACCCCTACTGCAACTGAATACCGAAGAATACCTAATAACTAATACCTACTGCATACCGAAGAACTGCAAGTACTACCAGAAAAACTATCATCCAAGTCATCGTCACAGTCAGAAAAATCGTAAGCATCATGGAATACCAATCTATGACCAGATAATTCACCATCTTCCTGAAATATCACATCTTCATTTGGAGCAAAATGACTAGTCGGCTCTTCGTGGACACCAACAAAGGATGAAGTGCTAGGAATAGGCTCAAATTGACTCTCGTCTTCATCACAGACTGTATTGGAGAAGGTTTATTCCAATGATCTTATTTTTTTCAATTTCTTGGCCCGACCTTTACGACTAGTCAGATCTAAATACGACTTCCTTGATTTTTAAAACGCATTCATTCCTAAAAAAATCAGTATGCCTACTTAATTACTAGATCAAAATTAGATACAGCATTTCTTGCAAAATACTGCAAGGTGGCTGCAGTTAGATCCAAATTTGGCCGACTAACCATAAAATGAAATTATCTAACTTGTGCAGTACATATCAAAAGACAATTGAAATCTAAATCTTGCAAAATGCGCAACATAGCTCAAAACTAATGCAGGAGTGTAGTTCAGTTAGTTCGAGGTTACGTTAAATTTGAAGCCTTTTTAAAACATTATCTTTAGGCCTAGGCCTACATAAAATCATGTTAGATCAAAAAATGATTCAAAAGATCTTAGATAAGAACACCTTTAAATTGTTTATTTTTTTAATGAAACTTGAAGTTAATAAATCATTTATTGGCACAGCAAACATTAATACACAATCAAACATAAATTCAATCACGCATGTTTAAGAGTGAAGGTTAGGGACTATTGGTTTTATATTTCAATAATTACTTTTGATAAGTTTGTACAAGTTATATATTTTCATTCAATTGTTGGTATGCTAGAATTGTTGGCTGGGGTCTAGGCCAGATCAAATTATAAGTCATGGTGGTTCGCGAACTCATGAACATAGACCTGGTCTTACACATTCATACCAAATTTTATCAAAATCGGAGGTCTCTATAAAAATTTATCAGTAGAAAACCACGGACATTTATATACCTGTGTTATTATATATACCCCCGTCGCAGCAGACCTGCATACTCAGCGAATTTCCAAAGGAATTTAAGATTTTGCATTTTCCCCATGGACACCATAGGAATGAGTTTGTAGGTTTATTGCCATGGGGAGTTGTTTCAAAATATCTGTTGTTAGGAAAAGCAGTATGTCTGTTGTTTTCTCTGAAGCAAAAATTGTACGTATCAAAAACATATAAGGCCAATGTAAAAAAAAACTTGCAGCCTACATTTTGGCCTACATAATTGACACCTCCAGGCAGCAGGAAGGGCCACTGGTATTGGAACTGCAAACAGTAAAATGCTGACTTAATTTAAAACCTCCAAATCTGCAGTTTTTTATTCCAAGTCACCATATTCAAGATCTTCCGAAATATCAATATCATCTTCATCTGTCCTCAAATCCTCGTCCGTCAGATTTAAATATCTTAAACTAGCTGCAAGCTGTTTTCTCAGTCTAGTTCCTGTTAAAAGTTCGGGGTTTGCCGCCGTGCATTGTCGCCGTTCCTTCAATGTATCGGTCGTTCAAGGTGGACAGGTATTCGTTATCCATGGGAATGTTTGCTTTATTCCTCAAAGAAAGCATCATATCAAACGCGTCCAAGTCCATTTTAGCAACCAAAAGTCAAAAGTGCTGCTGGTCGTCTCCACTTGGTCATTACCAGCACTCTTTGAAAAGTTGAATAACTTCTTGATTAGCATTATACGTGCTGGTACTGATATTCAGGTTGAAATAATAAAACGTCTTCCAACACTACTCGATATATATACACTTTTACTGTAATTGTTTACAAGCCGGTAAATCTCGGATTGGGCCTGATGATGACCGGTGTGACTGGTCGAAATCGATCGCCATTATAAGATCTTTTATATATATTTACCGTCTTGTAAACAATTACAGTATAAGTGTAAATAAATATATCGAGTAGTGTTGGAAAACGTTTTATTATTTCAACCTGAAAACTTGAAGCATAACGTTTTTCAGTTTGGGCCAGGGCTTTAAACTGGTCACTGTTTTCATCGATTTATTATTATTTTTATTTTTTTATTTTACCTGTTTAATTTATTATTTAAATAATTTTATAATTCATAATTTAATATTAATTATTTAAGACGGAAGGAAGAGTAAAATCAAAACCAAACTATATAAACAAAAAAGGATAAGCCCAAAACTTAAGTGTAAAAAGAAGTTAGAAGAATGAAGAAGGAAGAAAGAAGAATAAAGAAAAATATGGAAAAATAATTGAAAAGACTTAGTAGAACATAATTTGGCAATATGAAGGTTTAATGAAACACAGTAAAAGACTTATTTGAATTCCCCAAAATATGTACATTCCCATGCAATGTAAAATATTCTCAGCGGAATAAATGTTATTGTTATTATTATCATTATTATTATTTATCTAATTTGTCAACAGCATGTCATCCAATTTACCGACCCGCCTTCTATTGAAAATCCATAGTTTTAGAAGCAAACATTTAGCCAAAGTTCTTCAAAGCTGAATCCTTTTTTAAGTTGTCTAAAGATGTGGTCAGTCGTCCTTCAATTAATTATAATAATTTTTGGACATCGTCCATTTAAGTAGTGAGCTGCCTCCTCTCATATGTCCGCCGCTCAGCTTGTCCACGCCCAAGTGAAGCAACCTGTTTGTCAAAGTCCCGATCATATATTTTTTTCAAGCTTGAATCGTCTTGATCAGTTTTTTGCTTTCTTCGTCTTATAAGAGCTCCGTCATCATATTGGACAGAGCATAGGCAATTGGACAGTTCCCTCATTTTCGGTCCGTATTGGTGAGGAGTTGTGGGTTTCGCCATTTCTTGACTTTGTACTTGTCCGAAGCCACATATATCATAAATTGCACTAACGAATTTTTCATAGTGTTGTGTTTGAAATATTTATGAGGTAAACGTCATTGTTCCACCACTTGCTTGTATTGTTTTTCCGCCACTCTTGCAATAATTCTCAAACTATTCCTTATGGTTTTGTCTTGTTTTTTCTCCTTTTAACCTATCGCACAACTTGTTTCCTTAAAAAATTATGCTCTTGTCAGTTTCACTAAGTTGTTTCATACTATCGTTCCTCATGAATGGGAGTATTCTTAATCTCATGTCTTCATTGAAAATTTCATTTGTCTTGAATTTTTCTACGTTTATTTGTGATCTGAATGCAGATCCTGAGAAATACGTTATGCCTGTTTTACATTTCCTCAGACGTTCAACGACGTTTGTCGCTGATGGGACACTTGGTTCGAGGTTTCAACCCTTTCCTAGAGAGCCTTCGTACGATAGGACTTTGAAAATGGTTCTTATTATAAATTGCATCACCTTCAGCCATAATCTTTCTAATGCAAGTAGTCCTTTCTGAAGGGGTTTTAAGATAAGTATTAGTATATGCTACCACATCTTTATTTCTAGGGTGTAATTTAACAATGTGGCGAGTGAAATTAGCCTCAAGTTTCTGACAGTATTTAAATTAGTGCTTCTTCTTCTTGCTTCTCAGAAGTATCAACGTTGTCTTCATCGATAGAACTCGTGTAAGTCTGCGAAAACATAAATTAATTATACTTCTTTAATAATGTAATGGTGCAAAGTTAGTAGTACAATGCTACCATTTTACAAAGTCATATTCTTATTGCTTTTTAATTGGCTAAGTTTTAATAATTTAATATTTATCTTTAGTTCGATTTACCACTGTTGATGTAATGATGAGCATACAAAATATAGTCGTGGAGTAAAAAATAATTCCCGACTTTGGAGGGCGTTATACTCATAAATATAGGCCTAATTAAAAACTAGGTACTTATTTGGTTGGTTTGAATGGAAAAGAAAATAGTTTTCTAATTGTTTTCCACGTCGAGCTCCAGTTCTTTTTATTACTGGTTCATCATCAGAAGAGTACAGTGTAGAAGATTCATGACTATGACAAGCAATATGGATATCTTCAGATGTTGCACTGTTACTAACCTGACTTATACCTTGCCTTACTCCTTGCTCTGAGACTTTGGAATTTTTCCATCTTTGCATTATATTGCTAGTAATTCTCTTCAAAAATAAAACTTTACTTTTCTTCTTTCTAACCATTTTATAGCACTCAAAAAACCGGAACAATAGAATCACAACACCAACACCCTTCATTTCATCTACAACAAACCAAACAACCTGACAGTAGACAGCAGTAACAGCAGCTGGTTTGTTTCGCTTGCATATGTGTTCTAAAGACCACATTCTAAGCAAACTTATATACTATAAAGCATGCACCCATTAAGTTTTTATTAAATTATATTACTTAGTAAATATAAAACAAACACTAAGCAACCGGGTGCTCTTTGTGGCTGTGACGCTTCATGAAATCAGAGCGTGCATCACTTTGTATAATTGTAAATAACACCCCAAAAAACGTTTGCAAACAGCTTTATCTTGTAATGTTCATGTTCAGAATTAAATGTTAAATAAAAATAAGCCAAAATAAAAAAAAATCGTGAAAAAAACTCTTTGTTATTTTGAGTGGCGAACCCTTTTAGTCTGTTCGGGAGAGCAGATGAGTTTCCGAAGAGCGTTGTCTGCTCCGACAAAGTTTGTGGCACAATCACTATAAAGTTCGTTGAACAGACTACGTCAAGACACAAAGCGAGTGAGAGCTGCGATAAACGCATCAGATGACAAGTCATAGACAACTTCCACATGGGCTGCCTTTGTAGCCAGACATACAAAGACGCATATGTACACTTATCGTGTAGAATTGAACGGAGATTGTGTACTTTAACTGAGAAGGGGCCGCTGCTTTTGGGGCCGCTGCTGAAAGCTGCTTTTGAATGAAACGGTAATATGTGGTTAGTTATGGATAATGGGTATTCGGAAAGCTGATTGTGGACCTTTGGTGGTATTGAACTAAAGCTCAGTGAGTAGCTATTGGCAAACTGAATTGATGGACTATTGAGCTCGAGCAACAACATGAATGGGCTGACTAGTCATCTCTAGGTTGTTGGTGATTAACTGAAGGGTGACTATGGAGATGGTTGAGGATTGAGGTTTTAATGTCGTGAAATGAGATATCTGGGAAATTCGTGGCCTATTGACTGAACCTAGGAAACGTATCTGAAGGGCATACTGTGGGTACTACCCAGGGACGAATCGTTGCCAAGCACAGGACCAGAACCATCAGCCATTTTGATGAGTGCTTTAATTTAAATCTATCTATACTAAATTAATTGCAAGGTGAATATCTAATAATGAACTGTATCTAGAAATCTAAAACCCATCCTATGGCTGATGGTCCATGTCGTGAGACGACATGAACGTTAAGGTTATGGCTCCAGACTACCTCTACAGAACAAGTTACAGCCTTTATTGACTGGCTACATAATAATTGCACTTGAGATTAATTAATTAATTATCTTTCCCCCGCTCATCCCTAGCCTACTCAAATCCCCAACTTAACTAAAACTTATCTGGACATTTTGGTCGCGATGTTCAGGATCGGAAAGGGGACCTCTTCCATGCCAAGCTGGGGAGAGAGAGAAAGACAGCCTCAGAATCTTTCGACTTCGCGAACCGATTCGAGAACGTTCTAGAAGGAGGCTGTCGGATATCGCCACTGTGGCCAGTGTCTCGACAATCGCTACTATATGGAGTGCTGGCGGCACGAGCCGTCACAGCCAAACTCCCTGCTCGGAAAGAATTTGCACCGCGACTTGTGGGGAGAAGGCAGGAATGGTGGAGGTGCGGGAGGTGTGATTCCCTAGAATCCTTGCTTTGGTTTTGATTTGAAAAGATGGGACGCGCCAACTCATCACCGGGCGGTGGATCACGGGGTCGAAGGGCGGCGGAGCCCTAGAACGTGTTTGGGAGAGACCCTCGGGAACCCGCGTTCGGTGATGGGTGGTGATCCACGCTGGGACCCCTGTGGTGCCAACTCGTTCGAAGTGAAAAAGATGGAGACGAACTCCTTTGAATGTTGCGGAATTGGACATTGACATTGCCCGGTCTCCTCCCCCCCTTAAAAGAGGTAGGGACCGGGGTTGGAAGAGGCTTCCAGGATTGCCGATAATCTACAAAGGCGAGTGGATTGAAATGCCGGAAATCTGCAAAGGCGAGTGAATGGAAAAGGCGATAATCTGCACGCACATCCTTGTCTTTGTTTTTCTATTTTTTTTATTTATTTTTTTATTTTTTTTTCTTCCTTTAACTTTCTCATGCTTGTACTTATGGACCTGTATTTCTTCCCATACTTGTTGCACTTTCTTGCCGGAGATAAGTGTTGATTAGTCAATGACAAGGTGCCCCATTGTAGGGGAGGCCGATGCTGATGTTGGATGCCGGTCCGGGCAGTGGAGGACTCAGGACCACACGCAGCAAGTGCAGGCAGGTAGATGGCAGAAAGGGCCCGGTGGTTATGGGCGTGCCTGGCAGGTGGTCGGCCGCTACCGCGCTGGGGACTTCCAGACTCAGGTTGGGAAGGCTGGTGACGATGCGTGGTCGATGTGGTGAGTCTCAGGGGCCGGAGGTCAGGCATCCACACGACACTTGAAGTCCCATGTCCTCAGTGCCTCTTCACAACGGTGTCGATATGTGTGGAAGGTGTCAACAGCACTGGTCCTTCAGTTGCTGGGATCGAGTCCATCACCATCTTGGCTTAGCTTTTTCATACATTTCTTTGGTTAAAATATTGCTTCCATATGTTTTTTTTTATTATTATTGTTATTATTATTATTTTTTTTTTACTCTTTTATCTTTGGTCTATGGATGATTGTGCAGATTACAAATTCGCGGTAAAGGTACGTTTCAAGCAAAACCCTGAAGGGGTGATCGAGTGCGGCAATCCTGACTCAGTGGGGTCAGGTGGTGACTGTGGAGTAGGAAAAAAAATCCAATGAGGAAATGTTCGGGAATGTCAATGCCATTTAAATCTGGGAATCGCAAGCAAGAGCCAACCGGGGCCGATAACTGTCGAAATGCTGCGCGTAGCACCACGTTGAGTTGGGCAGGATCTCCAGTGTGGGTGGTTTTCGTTTGGTTCCATGAGACATTTGATGATTTTGCGGTTTGAGGATAGGATGGGTTCTAGGATAACGAAGATTTCCTTGAAAGCGGAAACGCAAAAAAGGCAAACACGAATGCCGAATACAAGCAAAACAAACGGATACAATTCACGACGACGCGGTGTTTCCCCTTCGCCTAAACATACATTCTCCCAACTTCAACATTCTAAACACAAACTTTATTGTCCTGAAAATCCCATTGTTTGATAACAAAGCATTTTCCCAATAATTGATACCCTAAGTATATACCTTTATTTCTTTATTTACTTATTCCTTTTCTTACCATATAATACCTACTAAGACTAACTAAATCTACGAAGGTCTACCTAATTAAGCCCTACTGCTAGTGACTAGAATTTCCCTAAGTGACGGCCGTCGAGAGAACAGAAGAAAGGTGAAGATAGGAAAGTAAAGCAGAGTTGTGACTAGGTACCAGTTGGCATTCAATGGATTGTAGCCTGTACACAACTACAATCAATCGACAAGAACGGAAGTCATCCGAGGGCCCTCGCTCTGGGATTGAGAAAAAAAAAAAATAAATAAAAAAAGGTTCAATCCAAGGGCGAAGATAATTTATAAGCAAAAGAAATTAATTTAAATATTAAAACAGCCTCGGGGAAAAATCCGCCTATGCCGCTGGCAGAAAAGAGGAGAGGGGAAAAACCCACTCCACAGCTGGGGGTAAGGTGTAGGCATACCCATCGCAAAGGAAGGCAATGCCTTAGACTCACCGCCCTCAACTGGGGGGGGGGGGGGCTAGAAAGAGAAGAAGAAGAAAGAAGAAAAGCTTACAACTACTATCACTAGGTTCTGGCTGGCTTGGCAGACGATCGTCGGTCTGGGTAAGAAAGGTATTGGTGAATCCTACTTTTTACTTGGAAGGGTTGAAAAACCTCTTCAACTGAGAAACGTGGGCCTGTCGTATGAATTTTCCATTGGTGGGGTCGAGCAATCGGACAGTCACAGGCGAGACAAAGGTCTCTATTACACAAGGCTTGGACCAAAGGGGCAACAACTTTTGATTGACATTGTCAATTTTCTTGCTCAGGGGGTGCAATTTATACATTACCCAATCTCCGGGCTTGAAAGGGGTGGGGGTCCTATCCCTATTATATATCCTTTCCCTTTTGGCACGGGCCTTTCGAAGATTCTCGATGGCTTGTTCCCACTCCTCCTGAAGGGAGGGTGATGGGCCATTCTGGTCGACCAAGGTATCAAGATTCCAATGGAGTTCTAAAGGATGGTGAAGAGTTCTACCCAGGAAAAGGCGGGATGGTGAATTGAGGGTACTCTCGTGGGCTGCGGAATTGAGAGCTAACTGAAACCAGTGAAGGTGCTGATCCCAAAACTGTTGGTGCTTACTATGGAAAATACGGATGGCCACCTTAATTTTTTTATTTACTCTCTCAGCATGGGAGGGGTTTGGGTAATATGGGCTAGTGAAAATGTGTTGAATGCCCAAATCCAGACACAGCTGTTGAATAATTCTGGAACGGAAGCCGGAGACGTTATCCGAAACTAAGTACTTTGGTGGACCGAAAATAGAAAAAACATTATTCAATAGAAGGTTGGCTGTTGTGTGGGCTTGAGTGTTTCTGGTGGGTATGAAAATACAAAACTTTGAAAAGGAGTCAACTATGGTGAGGATGTATTTGTTACCCTTGGTAGAGCGGGGTAAAGGACCGATGTGGTCAATGAAAATTTTCTCCCAAGGTTTGGTGACCACTTCAGATGAGAGCTGCCCTAAGTTGGAGTTGGGAGCTTGCTTGCAGCGTTGGCACTTGACGCAAGCTTTTACTCTCTGGGTGATTTCCTGTCGAAGATCCTTGGCCCAGAAATAAGCCTCAACACGGGCTAGGGTTTTACGAATGCCAAGGTGAGCGGAAGTGGGTGACTCGTGATAATATTTGAATAATAGATCCATTAACTTAGCGGGCACGACAACCCTTGGTTTGGTCTGGTTGGGCTGTAGATACATGAGTACACCATCTTGGACAGAATAACCCTCGGGCTTACTGGTGGAACGGATAATTTTTGCTAGGAAGGGGTCCTCTACCTGATGTTGGCCTATGTCTTTGAACAATTCCGGCAAGCCCAGGAGCGCCATCGTGGGAGAGGGATCGGGTTTGGGGGCCTCAGTAGGCTCGGAACCCTCAAATAGCCTAGAGAGACAGTCAGCCACCACGTTGTCTTTGCCCTTGATGTGATGAATCTGAAACTTGAAGGAATTAATGAATGAAATCCACCTGGCTATTTTGCCTACCTGACGAGGGTGATTTAATAACCAGGTGAGGGCTGAACAATCCGTATGGAGATGAAATTCCCTGTGCTCTAAATATTGTTGATATTTTTGCAATGCGAAAACTATAGCTAAACACTCCAATTGCAATGTGGAGTAGTTCAACTCATGTTTGTTGAGAGCACGGGATGCATAAGAAACCGGGAAAAGGTGACTGTCGTACTCCTGGTACAAAATTGCCCCTATTGCTGTCCCTGAGGCATCTGTATGCACGATGAAGGGCCTACTAAAATCGGGCATACGTAAAATGGGGGACGAGACCAATGCCTTCTTTAAGGTTTCAAAAGCCTTCCGCTGTTCCGGCCCAAATACAAAGTCGACACCCTTTTTCTTGAGCATGTTCAGAGGCTGGGCTATCGCTGCATAGCCCTTGATGAATCGAGCATAGAAGGCTGTCATGCCCAAGAATCGAGAAAGCTGTTTGACTTTCTTGGGCTCCGGGAAGTTATCAATGGGTTCGGTCCTATCTGGATGAATAGAAATGGAGCTGTTTGAAAATATGTGACCGAGGAACTGGATATGGTTTGAAGCTATGGTGATTTTCTCGGGGTTGACAGTGAGTCCAGCCTTGTGCAGTCTTTGAAGGACGGTCCTGACTTTGGCCAAATGGTCATCAAAGGAACCGTTACTGTAGACGCACAAGTCATCAAAGAAATTATAGATGTACTGGAATTTTATATCTCCAAAAATCTTGTCTATGAGAGATGTTAAGACCATACTTCCGGAAGCTAGTCCAAAAGGGAGATAATTAAACTCATACTGAGCCCAAGGAACAACAAATGAGGTATAGTGCTTTGATTCTTCGGCAAGGGGAATCTGGTTGTAGGCCGAGTTAAGGTCAAGAAGAGTGAACCAGCGGGCTTGTCCCAGGTGCTGAAAGGCTGATTCGATGGTTGGCATGGGGGTGGCATCTAGCTCAAGGATGGAATTGAGACTTCTATAATCTACAACCATGCGAGTCTTGCCACCCTTCTTGGGGACCAGAAAAGCTGCAGAGGCGTACTGCGAATTTGATGGCCTAATAACTCCCTTCCGAAGAAGTTCCTCGATGTGCTGTCTCATTTGAAGAAGTTTTGGGGGTGCATACTGATATGGTTTATTTCTGACAATTTTGTTGGAATTTACTCGGATATGGTATTGCACCACATTGGTTCGGCCCAAGGCCTTAGTGATAGTCTCTGGAAATTCCCTGACCAAAGCCTCGACCTTGGATCGCTGCTCTGGACTAAGATTTTGGCCCATACTGACAGGGGCTGACTCACTGTCGGTGTCTGAAGGTATCAAGGCAAAAACCTTTGGGGTGCCGTACGGAAAAGTGAGGGTGTGATCTGCCATATTGATGATGGCACGGGCCTTAGTGAGAAAATCAGAGCCTATAATAACTTCTACCGGTAAATTTTCTGAAACTTGGAAGGAAAAGTTCCATGAAAGATGCCCTATCTTAAAATGGATGGTTGCCTGAGACTGAAAAGCAAAGATGTCGCCGGAAGCGGAAATGGCTTTTTCATTGGTTGGGCCCACAGACTTTACGCAAGTGGTGTCCTTGCGAAGCCTGTTGAACACATTCAGGGAAATTAAACAGAAAGAAGCGCCTGTGTCTACTAGGGCCTGAAGCTCAATACCACCAAAATTCGTGATTACGTGACAAAGGTCCATCTTGGGCACGGATGGGGCCTTACTGGAGACAGGGTGTTGTTTAGTTTTTGATTGGGTCAACTTTAGGGGTTCCGCGGCGGCTTGACATTGCGGAGGAGCGCGACCGCCTAACATCGCCCTCCGTTCCCGTTTGTTGGGTTGCCCCGTTCATTGCGGTCGGAATTGATGGGACCTGACTGACGTTGCGCGCGATCACGCTGCTGTCCGGAATTCTGCGGGACATGTGAGCGGTACTGCCCCTCGCGAGTGTGCGACTGTTGCCCTCGGTAGGGTTGGTTGGAAAAGCGCGATTGCTGCCCGCGGTCGTGGCGTCCTTGATGAAAAGAATTGTTGTTTGGCCTGCCGTAACCGCTGCGGTAGGCCTGACTGTTGTGACGATTCTGCGGATACGAACGTTCGTAGCCCCTGGAATTTTGCGGGGATGGTGCGGCAGGGGCCACAGCCGACTCTTGCGCCTGAGAGGTGGACTCAAGGTGCTCAACCACCTGCAGCCTAGGCGCGAGGGAGAGCAGGTCCTGAATAGTACGACAGGGGGGCATCATGGCGAGCCGCGCCCTAGGCACAGAGTGAAGTCCGTTGACCAGGACCTCCAAAAGCTCCGAGTCGGTAGCATTTGGGATTAACAACATTGCGTAGTCCTGGACCGAACCTACAAACTCTGGTAGGGGCTCGGAGGCTCCCTGACGCCTATAAATAAGGCGCGTCACCATAGTGTGTCGCAGTTGAGTCGGCACAAAAAAATCCATCAAGTCAGTAGTCAGGTCGGCCAACCTTTGCCTGTTGGCGATGGCACGGGACCAGAAATCACCGAGTTGCCCGGTGGTGCGAGGCAGCGCTTCAACGAGGAGCGTGTGCTCATCGATTAAGGCCAGGCGCTGAATTTTCAATATCTTGACCAAAAATTTCAGCAGCTGTTCGCCATCAGCACCAGAAACAACCGGCAGGGCCTTCAACAGGTTTGCCACGACCTTTCTGGAGTCAGAGGATGTGCTCTTTGAGTTCACAGCACTCGCCAACTGTTGACCTAAGGTTGAGGCAGCGACTCGAATAACCTCCAGCCACTGAGGAGCGAAAGGCTGGGCCATCGGCCCAGTGGTGGGTGGCGGTTGAGGCTGAGTGACGTAATGCGCGGGAGGCGCGTGGGTGGCGGCCTCGGTAACCAAAATCGATGGGGGACGGTCGCTCGACTCAGACCCGACGGACTCTTGTTTCGTTTCGGGGTTGTCCTTCTGTTTCGCCTGAATGGGAATTTCCGAATCGGAAGCATGACCGGGTGTCAAGGGCTCAGTGCCACCATTGATTGGCAAAGTAGCCAAGTACTCGCTCAACAGGGCTCTGTTTTGAGCAAGAGTGCCAAATGGGGTGAGGCCCAGGGCTTGGCACTGTGCGACAGCGTCAGGCGCTGAGAGCGTGTAAACCCATGACGTTCCCGATGGGATTTCGTCAGGCGCGTACACCCTCGATGTCATGTCGCAGGGGGTGCGCAACGACAATAGGCCTAAAAAAAAACCCAACTCACTCAAAATTTTCCCCTTGGGTTTCCGTTGACCAATGGCAGAAGAGAAAGAGAAAAAAAAATTTTAAACAAGTTGCAAACAATAATTAATTTGCTCAACAATGCACAATAATTCACCGCGCGAGAAAAAACAATGTCATTGAGCTGACGGGGGTCCGTGCAGACCCGGGGGGCGGGGGGAAAAAACTCCTAAAAACCCTAACTGCCAATTTTGTAAAAAAAAATTCTAATTTTGTTGCCCTTAATGTTATTTTTTTTCCTTTTTCTTTTTTTTTTGACCCTGCTCTCTCCATCGCGAAATCAATTTTGTCGTTTTGCCGAAGGAAAAAAAAAATTTCCAATTTTCCTTATGGTGGGTACCCCAAAAGACGTTAGGCAGCCGCGAACCTGGTTTCAAGGCTTTAACTCGTCGGCGAAAATGGACAAGAGCTTGCGATGGCCGAGAGAATTGTAATGAATGCCATCAATCCTGCGAGATCTACCGTAATACGCATGGAAAAATTCATGGTTGGCAAAATCCGCAGTTAAGCGTACAACCCGAACCATGTCCGATCTCAGAGTGAGCAAAAACCTATTCATCTTATCAAATCGATCCACTGCCCGAGCATCACTGCAAATGCGAGGAAATAGCGGCAAAGTTGTGAAAACAATCACTATGTCAGGATGTCTTCTGCGAATTAATTTGATCAAGGACAAAAATTGAGCCTTGAAATCGCGGGGTGCAGTTCCGCCCAAAAAATCGTTGGTTCCCACCATAAGCACTAACGGAATGCGGGCCGGAAGGACAGGGTTTGATTTCAAAAGTTCTTGATTTCGCCTACCTTTGCGCCGGAAAAGCCCCATGAGCATGAGGATTGCACGGAAATATCAGCTCTGGTCTGACGACCAAGATACTCCGAGAACCTCTTTGCACATGAGTCGCCTAAAATTTGCACAGATGTTGGCATCTACAAGAATGGGAGCTTGGGGGGTTTGCTACGGCCCATGGGAATTTATTCAGCATGAAAACCTAGCCTAATGGTGTTTTACCTAGGCCTACTTAATTGAAAAACCTCTAAATTCCGAGAAATTAATTCTTAACTAATTTAATTTTAATACCTGAAATTTTTCCTGCTAATTAGCCTACAAGGTTGAAATGTAAATGAGAAAACAGCCAGGGGTTTGCCAAAAGCCAGCAAAATTCAAAAGCAAAGTGCGGTTAGTCAAAGCGAGCCGGTATATCGGTGCGGAAAGCCGAATCACCGATACCCGAGTACTGCTCGACTATCGACCGGATCAATGAATCGACCAGCCGATAACACAGACCTAACCTAGATGGGACATCCAGGCATAGGCCACACAACATCCTGCATTATATGTTCAGAAATTAAATAAGCAAGTGCATAGGAAAAGGTAATTAAAATAAATTATTAAGCAAACATCCTTAAGTATAATATAGCTTAAATACACAAGAAACACTTCTTACAAACTACACTGACTCTAACGCTCATACCAAAGACTTTGTAATTTTAAAATAAAGAAAATTGAAAATTAATTTAATTTAGTTTACTTGGGATTCAGCCAGCAGCATTCTGTGCCCGGGCACAGCGATCTGCCCCTTACCTGTCACTGATCCCAACAAAATGCAAAAGAAAATCTGAATTAAAACTTGAAAACATTAATTGGCAAAAAATATTTAATTTTCCTTTATTTCACTTTTTAAAAAAAAAATCACTTCAACACTGCACAATTAACACTGAAAAAAGGCACTTTCTTCAAGCAGAGACAGCTGGCAGGCTGGAAATCTCGAACCGCAGGGGCTAGGCCTATTCTGTAACAAAGGCACAAAACAAAGGCAAAATCCTACACTGGCTGGCAAACCCTGGGTCCCTATTGCCTAACTGAACTTAAGGGAAAGAGCAGGGGATGATAAACTAGCAAGAAAAACTTGGAATGGTTAAAGCTAACCGAGGCTATAAGAGCGCTCGGAAAATAAAAATAAAGGCCAAAATTTAAGCTAATTTCCAAAATTTCAAAAAAAAAAAAAACTACTGCAACAGGGTAGTCCAGAACCTTAGCCTTTCTTAGAAAAAAATTTGAAAAGAATCGAAGCAAAAACTACTGCCCTAGCCTAAAAAAGGAAAAGTGAGGTTAGGCTAGCCTAGGCCTACCTCATGAAGCTGTAGTCTTAGCCTGTGCTTAGCTCAGAAGCTCTGCTACCATATGAAACGGTAATATGTGGTTAGTTATGGATAATGGGTATTCGGAAAGCTGATTGTGGACCTTTGGTGGTATTGAACTAAAGCTCAGTGAGTAGCTATTGGCAAACTGAATTGATGGACTATTGAGCTCGAGCAACAACATGAATGGGCTGACTAGTCATCTCTAGGTTGTTGGTGATTAACTGAAGGGTGACTATGGAGATGGTTGAGGATTGAGGTTTTAATGTCGTGAAATGAGATATCTGGGAAATTCGTGGCCTATTGACTGAACCTAGGAAACGTATCTGAAGGGCATACTGTGGGTACTACCCAGGGACGAATCGTTGCCAAGCACAGGACCAGAACCATCAGCCATTTTGATGAGTGCTTTAATTTAAATCTATCTATACTAAATTAATTGCAAGGTGAATATCTAATAATGAACTGTATCTAGAAATCTAAAACCCATCCTATGGCTGATGGTCCATGTCGTGAGACGACATGAACGTTAAGGTTATGGCTCCAGACTACCTCTACAGAACAAGTTACAGCCTTTATTGACTGGCTACATAATAATTGCACTTGAGATTAATTAATTAATTATCTTTCCCCCGCTCATCCCTAGCCTACTCAAATCCCCAACTTAACTAAAACTTATCTGGACATTTTGGTCGCGATGTTCAGGATCGGAAAGGGGACATCTTCCATGCCAAGCTGGGGAGAGAGAGAAAGACAGCCTCAGAATCTTTCGACTTCGTGAACCGATTCGAGAACGTTCTAGAAGGAGGCTGTCGGATATCGCCACTGTGGCCAGTGTCTCGACAATCGCTACTATATGGAGTGCTGGCGGCACGAGCCGTCACATCTTTCTAATGCAAGTAGTCCTTTCTGAAGGGGTTTTAAGATAAGTATTAGTATATGCTACCACATCTTTATTTCTAGGGTGTAATTTAACAATGTGGCGAGTGAAATTAGCCTCAAGTTTCTGACAGTATTTAAATTAGTGCTTCTTCTTCTTGCTTCTCAGAAGTATCAACGTTGTCTTCATCGATAGAACTCGTGTAAGTCTGCGAAATATAAATTAATTATACTTCTTTAATAATGTAATGGTGCAAAGTTAGTAGTACAATGCTACCATTTTACAAAGTCATATTCTTATTGCTTTTTAATTGGCTAAGTTTTAATAATTTAATATTTATCTTTAGTTCGATTTACCACTGTTGATGTAATGATGAGCATACAAAATATAGTCGTGGAGTAAAAAATAATTCCCGACTTTGGAGGGGCGTTATACTCATAAATATAGGCCTAATTAAAAACTAGGTACTTATTTGGTTGGTTTGAATGGAAAAGAAAATAGTTTTCTAATTGTTTTCCACGTCGAGCTCCAGTTCTTTTTATTACTGGTTCATCATCAGAAGAGTACAGTGTAGAAGATTCATGACTATGACAAGCAATATGGATATCTTCAGATGTTGCACTGTTACTAACCTGACTTATACCTTGCCTTACTCCTTGCTCTGAGACTTTGGAATTTTTCCATCTTTGCAGTATATTGCTAGTAATTCTCTTCAAAAATAAAACTTTACTTTTCTTCTTTCTAACCATTTTATAGCACTCAAAAAACCGGAACAATAGAATCACAACACCAACACCCTTCATTTCATCTACAACAAACCAAACAACCTGACAGTAGACAGCAGTAACAGCAGCTGGTTTGTTTCGCTTGCATATGTGTTCTAAAGACCACATTCTAAGCAAACTTATATACTATAAAGCATGCACCCATTAAGTTTTTATTAAATTATATTACTTAGTAAATATAAAACAAACACTAAGCAACCGGGTGCTCTTTGTGGCTGTGACGCTTCATGAAATCAGAGCGTGCATCACTTTGTATAATTGTAAATAACACCCCAAAAAACGTTTGCAAACAGCTTTATCTTGTAATGTTCATGTTCAGAATTAAATGTTAAATAAAAATAAGCCAAAATAAAAAAAATCGTGAAAAAAACTCTTTGTTATTTTGAGTGGCGAACCCTTTTAGTCTGTTCGGGAGAGCAGATGAGTTTCCGAAGAGCGTTGTCTGCTCCGACAAAGTTTGTGGCACAATCACTATAAAGTTCGTTGAACAGACTACGTCAAGACACAAAGCGAGTGAGAGCTGCGATAAACGCATCAGATGACAAGTCATAGACAACTTCCACATGGGCTGCCTTTGTAGCCAGACATACAAAGACGCATATGTACACTTATCGTGTAGAATTGAACGGAGATTGTGTACTTTAACTGAGAAGGGGCCGTCGTAGTCCATGCCTGTCTTGAGAAACGCTCTTGCAGCCGTAACGCGAGCGCCTGGGAGGTCACCCATCAGAGGAGCACTGTTTTTTGGCCTAAGCCGGATACATTTCACACATTTAAAAATTTTGGAGCGAATAGCACTTCGGGCTATTCCAAAGCTAGTGACCAAACCTGTTTCTAACAAATCTTGCCAAGGTTGGGTAGAAGTGGTGATTTTTGGTCCACCATTTAAGAGGAAACTCCTTTCTTTCCAGGGCAGGTGCTTGTAAATATCTTTGCATTTCTATTATTGCACCACTAGCTGCTCACTAGTAGCTCTAATCATCCAATGTCAAGAGATAAACTAGCCCTAGGTACATTAACAATAGACCTGTGCCCGCTTTGCGAACTTACGACTAAGTCACTTTCTCCGACAGATTGTTGGGAGCTAAAAATTTTTTGTCACTGTTTTGGCCCTGAGGTTTGAATTAACTCTGGGAGGTCGGTACTTCCCTAATATAACCCCTTGAGGCCATAGGTTTGGGTGTATTAACTCTTCACCAATAACCAATAAGGGTACACAACTTTGAAAGAATTATAACTATTGTACCTAGTTATAAGTTTTTCACACTGGAAGGAAACATTTTCTTTCAGAGTTGACAAGTAGTTTGTTATGCTCTCTTCAGTTACAGAGGGGTCAAATCTAGATATAAAAAGCCACATCAGTCTTTTTGCAGGTTTGAGGGGGTTGTTGTCACTTACCTAAAGTGTTCCATGTACAACATTATTTCTTACCACAGTTTTTAGGGCTTCACTATACGAAGACCCAAGCCTAGGTCTTTCTTCTGGTATTGAGATAGTCTCGGAGTTTTTAATCCTATTATTCACATGGTTACTATGATTAACAGAATTATTGTTAACATAATTTCTGTGGTGATTCCTTTTCTAATATCTCACGTCGTCGGTCCATTCCGTATTAGATCTAACAAACGCACGATTATTGTTTAACATAGGCTTCACCTCACGTCGGCCATGTCGATTTCTCTTCTCCATTTCCATCGCGTCATTGTCAAAGTGTTGGGAAACCGAGTTTCATCGGCCGAAGTGAAGATGTCGTTAGCGACAGCGTTTGGAAGAGTAGGTGTACTGATCGTACGATCTAGAGTCATTGACATCGGTTGGAGAGTTGACTTAGTAGACTCTGGCTTGGAGGAAGAAAAAGAAGAGCGTTCTAGGATGATCTGAGAACCAAGTTCCTGTTTGTCTGTTACAGCAGACGACATTAGCAAATGATTTAACTTTTTACTTTCTTCTAACAAAGTATTTATTTGTTTATTGAGAACTAAAATGTCATTTACAATCCCTCCAACTAATAACGATAATTTTTCCACTACTGACTCTATATTTAACAAATCACCTGTATTCCATAATTTAGAAACTAACCTGTCCATTTTTGGAGAACATGTTTTGCAGTACCATTTCACATCATCATGCATGTCGTTTATAATGTCATATCTTTCGTCTGTTATACTTACACATGAAGGATAGTACCACGATTTAAAGATACCGTCACAGAATAGTCCTTTACCATGCCTAGAAACTACTACAGATTAAACACGGAGCATCATCACTTTCGTCTGCGGTTTCCATCTTAACCGTAAACTAAATTTAAATAATTTACTACTATAATCAAATAAAATTATTATCGACCACCTATATTAAACTGTGACTGTGATCAACCAAACGATCAACAGATAAGATAACCTGGCGATAACTCTGTGATTTTTACCGTTTACTTCTATTCGTTATATACATTATATATATATATATATATATATATATATATATATATATATATCAGTTTTGTTTCTTTTTGTTGTTCTATTCTACTTTATATTGAATGTCGAACAGACCGTCTTCGCCGACGAGTCTGATTCGAGACCAGATCCCGGAGAGAGTTGGTCTGCAGGCGGAGCGTTTTCTTCGCTCTTTAGTCATCTTTGGTCCACTCAGCAGCCACCTCGATGGACTCCCCTCCCGGGGGGTCGAGGAGGGGAAAGTCGTTGGTGGACATCAGAGGGGGCCCCGAAGCTCCTCCTGGGTCGGTCTCCAACGCAACGGAATGCCTGAAATAGGTTGGGCTAGTAAACACGAAGCATTCTTGAGAAAGGCCGTTTCAGCCAAACGGCCGAACAGGACTCCTGGTGTTCGTGTGACGGGGGTGCGGGCAACCGCAACCTTGCCACCTGCACCCTGGCTGGGCTCCGCAACAGTGGGCTCCACCTGGGCCCTGGTCTCCTGTCCCGGGTGGAAACGGCGTTGTTGGGTTGGGCTGCTGCCCACAAGGCCGCATCTGAAACCGCGATGTTAATGGCAATATCGTTGACCTTGGGAAAGGCCGACTTGCGCGGGGATGTCGGGCCGCCGTTTGCTGTTACCGCTGGCTTTCCGTATCAATTCCGCTCTCTCTTTCCTGGTCCTGGTCTTCCGAAAATCGGTTCTCCGTCCGAATAAATCAGCGAGAATTAGGCGGATACCTCTCCTTGGGGCGTAGGCAGTGACGCTGGCGGTGAACTTGGCTCCACTGAGGGTGACCGGGCTCCGTTTCCTGGCTGAAAACTTCGGTCTTCGCTCTTCTGGTCGCACTGATCTGCACTCAGTGGCAGCTGGGCGTCGTTGAAATGTGTATGTGGATAGCCTTTTCTCCCGTCAACAGTATTGAGTCCTGCCCGGCGAAATTTCGTAATCAGCTGATCAGCTGTCTTCTGCATTTGTGTACTTTTGAATGTTTGTTTTGAAAATTGTTCGTTGTTAACAAGGCAGTACCAGGGGGACCGAGCTTAAGCTCGGTAAAATTATTACTTTCGTTTCTCACACAAAGCTCGTTCGCTCCGCTCACTCGCCAGGCGGAAGGTTTGCTGCACATTGGTATGATTTTCCTAAAACCACAGGTTAAAGATGTAACACATTGGTTTATTTTATCTACAGTTATCAGCTGACTTTTGTTCAGTTGAAAAATTTCCATAAGGATAACATGGGATCTTTGAAGGGCTCTAGCGCGAAAACCGGATTTTTCCCAGCTATGGGACCAGCTCCAATCGATTTCTGGTGGCCAAAACCCCCATATTCCAAAATTTGAAGGAAATCGTCGGAGCCGTTTTTGAGATAATTGTGCAAGCAAGCAAACAAGCAAACAAGCAAACATTGCTCGTATAAGAGTATAGGATAGAATCCTACCGGGGCCTACGAAAACTAACTTATCGTTAGTTATCGTAAGCCCCGATCCTACCAGGTAGCGGACATCTGCAGATGACATGTCCAAGCCACGCCAGTGTC
This sequence comes from Neoaliturus tenellus, assembly GCA_030545055.2. Taxonomy (NCBI): domain Eukaryota; kingdom Metazoa; phylum Arthropoda; class Insecta; order Hemiptera; family Cicadellidae; genus Neoaliturus; species Neoaliturus tenellus. The sequence continues at coordinate 51,587,107 of CM061531.1, read as the reverse complement.
GTCATCTTTGTTTACATTTTGCAATTTTGTTTACATTTCGTGCAGCACTTTAACCTCAACGAAACAAAGATTCTTTGTTGAGAATATCAACGATATTAACTTAATGATTATAAACCAAACTAATATTTTCCACAGGATGTTTTTATGAAACTCTGTTAAATTGCCTTGGTTGTTAACATATAACTCTATTTGTTTGGCAGCTTTGAATATGCTTTTTATTAGTCTACTGTAAACAAAATAATTTATTACAATATAAATAATAATATATCAGTTATTAAATAGCGATAATTAACTTAGATATACAGCAGAAAGCCATTAAATATATTATATTCGTTTCAAATATTGGTAATTATAAAACCACATTTTTTTTATAATGAAACAAAAATATGTTTCGAAATTCCCTGAGTACGCAGGTCTGCTGCGACAGGGGTATTTCTAACTTACTCTTTGAACAGTGTGAATCTTGAGATGAGGGCGGGTCTGTAGACTGAGAGCTGATATTTCATTACAAGGTTCAAGAGATTGGCGGTGAACATTTTTATCTGAAAAACACATAGGCTACTTTTGAATATATTTTATAAGTATGCAAGTAGTGTGTTTTGGTTACCGCTGGCTCAGGTCAACTGCCCCCGGAAGCCATGCGCCGGGGCACACAGCTTCCGGTCGGTTATTAAATGAGGGGGAGGAGGTGGGGTTTTCGTTTGAACCAAACCTGCGCATAAATTAAAAGTTAGTTCAAACCCGAAATTCAACAGTTGAACAAAAGTAGAAGTTAGTTGAAAAAGGAGAGGGGATAATTGCTTCAAGGTCATCCGGAGGGAGTTTTAAAAAAGACTGAACTGCTAAGAGTTCAGTTTAACGTCGATCGTCGTACAGGTCAGTCGAAACCGACGGTGAAATTTCGTGAACTTGTGCTTGTTCCTGGTTTGTATCCATCTCCGTGTAGTGTAACTTAGAGCGGAGTTGTTGTTAGTTGAAGAGCGTATAGAAGAATGAAGCAGGAATTGTCGTGAGCGCACTTATATAAAGAATGGTGGGGATGAAATAGAAAAACTTGTTGAACACACACAAATGTTGTGAATAACACTATCGTCAACGTGAACCCGCGAAGTTCTAGCAGAGTATAACGGGTTAAAACTTAATTTCTTCCTTACTTTTGTTAAATTAGTTTTAATCTTTGAAACCGAAGGTTTGGAATTATTTCGTAATATATGTTGTGTCCGCAAAAGTTTCAACTTCAAACATTGCGTATCCATCATAAGAAGTATGTCAGATGTGTAGAAGTCAGAACAAGACAAATGAATGAGATATAACGCCGAGCACGCGAAGGTGATTCAAACAGGATGACATGTGCTAATGTAAATGAAATTTTAGGTTGGTAGTAATTAGACTTGTATAATGAAGTTGGCGAAACGTATATATAATGAGTAGGAAGGATGTGAACACCGCAAATGCGAGTTAATTAATGGTCGCGGTGCGATGAACAATCTCCTTTTATAACGGCTATCGCATGGGAAGATCCGTTCCGCATGAGCACTCAAGCGGAACCCGTGTTCACTCAAGCGGAACCCCCCCCCCTCCCCCCATAAAAAATGGAGATTAAATCCCCCCCATAAAAAATGGAGATTAAATCCCCCCCTCACCCCTTCCACCACCCCTTTCCCCACTCCTTCGGGTTAATGGCCGGTTATGGCCGGTTGTTGACTCCATCTAGTTAAACTGAATTAAACATGGCAGCTCCCATGGAAAGTTCTAACCTCAAACCTTGGTTTCGCTCCGACTCCTCATTCGACTTTTATACTGCTGCGAACTGGACCGTACTGGAGTGAAAATAACCGTACCGCGCATGCGCTAATTCCTCCCACCATCGCGCCCCACTCCCCCACCACTCGAAAATCCGAGGAGCGATACGAGCCCGATCTTCGCGTCAGTCGTCAACGAATTTTCATAGCGAAAGGTCGTTGGCGATTCGGTAAGAGGTTTCAAATATATAGTAGGCCTATATATATTTGAACTTCTTACACTACGTTGCGTTTTTTAATGCAATGTGGTGTGTGTGTGTGTGTGTGTGTGTGTGTGTGTGTGTGTGTGTGTGTGTGTGTGTGTGTGTGTGTGTGTGTGTGTGTGTGTGTGTGTGTGTGTCTGTTCCCCTATATTTATGGGGCCATGTGTGTGTATTTGCCCGTACTCGGGGGCCGCCACAAATTACGGGGCCATACACACGGCCCCGTAGTTCATTCTGTCTAATTCTGAAAGATTTTTCTAAGTTCAAGACTTTGGTTCACATTTGTTGAACGGCCCCTCTATTGAGTACTACGCACATTTCAGTTGCGGGGCCGTGTGTTTTGACTGTACAGTGGCGCTCCTACGTATCGGGCGGCGGGCGGCGGACTGAGGAACTACTACTAGCTCGCGACACTGGCGACACTGAGCTTCACCCGGAAGTCGGCTTCCGGTTCTTTACTTGTTCTCTGATTAAATTTACCTTGTTTTCTGGGGGTTAAACCTCACTCTCTCAGAGTTCATGTAATGTCTTAATTTTAAATATTCTTCACGTTTGTAATGTTAGTTTTATTTTTTTTTTTTTGCTTTTAGTATTTTGGGCTTACCTATATTTTAAGTTTATGTCATACATTTACCATATCTATGCCATTGGATGCAGCTCTATGTAGGCATGGTGATTGACAGGACTATTATTTGAGAAATCAATAATACATTGGCGTGCGGTAGGATTAAAATGGATAAACTTTAGCTTTTGGTTTTTAGCGAATTTCCCTATAAGGACCACGCTATTTCGAAACACGCATAAAATATCTATACAGGGTGTCCAGCTTCGACTGTCCGAAACTTTTCCATGTTGTTCAGCAAGTCAAAAGAAGCAAAAAAGTTCATGTAAACATATGTCCTAAAATACTTCGTTAACTCGCTAGTCACCATTTTGTTTTTTATACTTAATAATTTTTATTTCTGTAACGGATAAATGGATTGGGTTCACATTTGGCATGTACCTTAACTACAACAATGTTTATTAAAAAAAAATTCCAGTGTGCATTTTTTAAATGGCGGCCATTTTAAATTTTCAAACTATAATATATCTCTAAAATGGTAAATTTTAGGAAGTTTTACAAGAGACAAAAATGTTGACAAAATAAATTATCTAAACAATGAAACCAACTTTGTAAATATATGAAAACAAATAACAGAGTTTATTGCGATTTTCTATTAAAATAACCTAAATTAGCACCATAATGCAAAATCTGTGTTTTTCTACAGAAAAATCGCAATATCTCTGTTACTTATTTTCAGATCTTTACAATCTGAGAAGAGCCTGTATTAGTATTTTGTTATTGATTACATTAAATTTTACATTTAATTTTTGTTTTTGTTATTTAATTATGTGATTGTTACAAGTTATACCGATTGTATAACTTACTAATTCCGTGAGGAATTTCTTGTGAGCAGCAAAACTCTTATTTATGAACCGATTTTGATGATTGAGGTGTCAAATTAAAGGGAATGCTCTGTAGGCGTCATGGAATAATTTAAACAGTGTGACGTTTTAACACGAGTGGTGGCGGGCATTCCGGCCAGGTGTATAGTTGGCCTTGCTGCAGCCCTTCGGCGCGGTGGATGGGTAGATGACCCCGGGTCAAGTATGTGTTATTCGACAGTGGATTACAAATTAAACCAAATTTAGTGAGACATAATTTTTTTTATTTTATGAGCACGGATTAAATTTAGTTTACAGGTCTGTCTGATCAAAATAATGTTACTAACCTGTAAATTCGCTGAGTAAGCAGGTCTGCTGTGACGGGGGTATTAAGCGTCACGACAGACGCGTTCTGTGTGTTCATACCGTTGTTGACCTACCTCACACGCCTCCACTTTTTGAAAGATATTAAAGCTCGTTCGGCTCCTCAATATTTAATTGGTTAGATATTATAGGCTAACGTTTGAAAACCCTTATACTGAATGTAATTTATTATTATACTTTTAGGAAGCTGAATAGAATCCAAATTAAATACTAAAAAACTACATGCCCCTCCAATACCTTACATTTTACGGATAAATGTCTAAATAATTGTTTGATTATTATTATAACTGAATAGCTCCCACGTAGTAAAAATAAACTTGAAAGTGATTTTACTGGTTTGAAATGAGAAGCAGTTCTGAAACACATTTCCTGTCCAAAAAGGTTTATTTTATCCTATATACTCGGGATATTACATTATATGTGTAATCGATGAATGATATCCTTTATAATTTCCGTCAGGTTTCATCTGAGCCCCTGAGCCCTGAGTAAGTTGGGCATAGAGTATACTACGACGTAATTAAAGTGGTGGTGGGGTAAATCGGCTGATATGTTGTATAACTGAATAAAGCTGTCAAGTTTCAATAGAGTATGATACATTCATACAGCAGAAAAAATACTACGAATTTGAATCGTTTTATTTTCGTATTTATATCAACGCTATCAGAATGATAATCTATTTTACTAATTCCGTAAGGAATTTCCTGTGAGCAGCAAAACTCTTATTTATGAACTGATTTTGATGATTGTGGTGTCAATTAAAGGTAATTCTCTGTAAGCAATAGACTCTCTGAACGTCAAGGAATAATTTTTGTCATCCTCAGTTCAATGTGCTTCGCGCAATTGGACTTTAAAGATTCCATGTATTTTAAATCAAAGACAAAATTTAGTAGGTTTATCTATAATATGATTCATTTCATGAAAACATACAGCTGTCTTCATAAAACCAACCCGTCTCCCTTCTGTCATTCTAATTTATTTAGTTTTTCCGCTTATAGTCCATTTTTTAAAGCTGATCCTTCTAGGGAGAGATTGTGGTGGGGGTTTGTTTATCCTTGCTAATATCTCATTGGCTGGAGCCCTGTGGTTTTATTTCACTGTTGCATACCAGCTGGTAATTTTACATCACAACATATTGTGTATCGTTTTACAATATTATTGGTAGCAGTTGTTTTTTATCAGTTTATTTTAGAACTGTTACTTTTTAACAAGAAATATGTTTGGCTTAACAATATAACAGCTGACTAGGAGTTACTGAAAGAAATGTTTTAAAACGTTATTTGAGGAAATATGATACTCGAACATGTTTGTCACAAGTTTAAATGTTTTGTTTACAGTTTAAATCCCTCCCCCACCCCAATATTCTCATGAAGGACCAGGTTAAAAAAGGGACTATACTTATTCAAATACAACGATGACTGACGAAATGGGATGTTATTTTAACATGCAGTTTTCATTCAGAGTATTAGGGAGTCACAATTAGTTTATTTAATTATGTGATTGTATTTTATTTTCATTTCGTATACAAGTTTCACACCATCTGCCTAGCGCTCAGACTGGAGCTGTATTCGTCGAGTATCGACTGGAAACAAATCGTTATCCTATATTTACAATCGAATCATTAACAAATATTGTCAACTAGCGAATGTTGGAGGGGGCGGTCGTGGAGAGATGGTGATGAGAAGGGCACGGCCGGCTATTATTTCGGCCTTTGCACGGCCACGGCCGATAAAACTAACGAGTCGCCACTATACATTTCATTTTTTTTTTAAATATAATCAATTGTTGGAAAACATGAAAACATGTTTTTATGTTAAAACAACGAACCCCGGAACCTCTTACGTGCTCTTACCCAAGTCAATTTTATAAGTTTTTTTTATGAAGTTGCGAGGAATTAATTATATTCAGTTAATTTCAAGGGGTACACCAAGCAAAAAAGGTTGGGGACCGCTGTGGCTAGACCATTGTCCCGTTTCGGTTACCTCATGAACTGACACGACGTCACGTGCGCGCTCCTCCTCGATTTTACGGCTGGATTCAAATTCGACATCGGTTGGAGGGTCGACGAAAACATCATACTGTCCGGAGATGACTTGTTGGCCAGTGAGGGGCAGAGCCGTCCTTAGGAAATGCGAGGCCTGGAGCAAAATATTTTTGCGAGGCCTTATTTAACGGTGATTGCTGGGGGGTTGTGGGGTATGGAACATACGACAGCATGTGTCTAAGTTATGTCTAGACGTTTTCCGACTGTCTATATATGTAATCAATCCGTTAGACCTCTATATCTTTGAAATTATTTGAGTTACAGAAATGAAACTTGGCACAACTTAATTACAGGGTCTCCCTGAACTCTCCCCTCTAGCCCTCTACCCTCTCTACCCTCTTTTCAGGTATTATTCCTGGACCAAAGACAAGTCAAAATATCATATTTAAAATTTAGTGATTTTAATACAAATAGTCACGCATATGACTGGGTTGCCTTGAAGCGCAAAAAGCGCGGTTGCGGCGAAAGCTCAACAATGGATTTCATACTAAAACTGCTCCCGGGGAAGCGGTCCGACCATGACTAGCCTCCGTTATATCGCTCTATCTCGCTTATTTATGAACCAATTTTCATGACATCGTTGGATTTTAGATTAAATTTTACAAAAACCACATAAGAACATAAACTTTGCTACTTTATGTAGGTAGTTTTTATGTAATTTAAGGTTAAAAATTTTAATTGGCCACCTTTTTGAAAACATGAATTATAAAAAGTTGATTAGCCAACTTTTTCTAGCTAGGTCTTTACTTCAAAAAGCTGTGTACCGAATTTCAACTTATTACGTCAAGCCGTTCTTAAATTAAAAATTATTAAAAAAATCCAAATTGCGGCTGTACAAGTAACTATGGTGTTTTTGTAACTATGGTAATTTTTAAATATGATATTTTGATTTTGGCTTATCTTTGGTCCAGGAATAGGCCTAATACCTGAAAGGAAGGTGGAGAGTTCAGAGACACTCTGTATTAAGTCGCAAATTCAAGTGAATTTTTACATTTCTAACATTTACTGTTTCAAGTTTGAAGATAGCGGTAATTAAAAATGTTCAATATACCCGTCTTAAAATGGTGTATACCGTTTATGTGCAAATAAATAAATAAATAAAGCCTCGCGGCTGCCGAGCCATGCTTGCAGATGCCACAACCATGCATGACCGGCTTTGCCTATCTCTAGCCGTTTTTCAACTGATTGTCTGTATGGTATGTGATTTTTTTATAGATCCATTATATCTTTGAAATTATTTAAGGTACGTAATTAAAACTTGGCACAACTGTTAAGTGCGTTAAGGCACAAATGCAAATGAATTTGGGCATTTCTAACATTTATGGTTGCAAAATGGCGGCCATTTAAAATTTTCAAAGCTAAATATCTTATAAACTGCCAACAAAAGTTGAAACTAAGTTTGGTTAAGCTAAGTCCACCTTATGTTAAGCTATCAACAAAACCAAAAACATACAGCTTCCATACGATGTTTTCTTTTATTTTCAGTCAGCTGTCTTTCACTACATTTAATTAGTTTAGCTGGTTTATCAACAAAGATAATTGTTTATTTTTTTAGCAAAACTTTTTCATGTAGAATAATACAATCTAAGTTTGTTTTTATTCCTTAGTTAACCAAATGACCGGTAGGTTTGGAATGTCAATTTCCCCTCGCCCCCCAACCCCCTTAGTGGCCAACAAGTCATAATAAATCGTCCAAGCAAACGTAACTTTGAGAAAAAGCAACGATTGAACGGAAATTATCGTCCCAACGAATCTACAAATACTAGGAGTACCTGTGCAGCGTAATGCGCTGCATTTACCCGATTACCTGGTAATAATTAAACCTTGCCCATTTGCATAAGAAATTCAAAATTCTTTTTAACTTTTAACATGTGTTTGTTTGTTTTACTATCAACGCAGCTGTTTTAATTTGCAATTCAATAAAATTGTTCCCCATGTTAATCTTATGGACGAAAAACGAATTTGAAGGGCTTCCCGTGGGCTTCAGACTTAAAATATCAAAAATCTAAAACCTTAATGCAAAACTACGAACTGAGTCCATTCTTTTGACACCTCAAACGTTAAAATTGGTCCAGGAATAACGGAGGAGTTTTGTTCACAAAAAACAGCCCTCACGTATTAATATAAGAGAAGAGATTACTTTATTAGTTGCAAGCTAATGTTATCCAACCTACGAATAAATTAATTTAATAGTAGTTTATGCAACGAATGTATTATGAAAGCGTTTAAGCCACGAGTGACATGCAAATTAAAGCATTAGCGAAGGGACTGTTTAAAATGTCTCACGAGATCAATAGATTCGAGGAACCATGGGTAATCCGTACTGGCACAAAAATGCCAGGACCCGTTAAGTAGTTTCATCTCTAGACACTAAAAATAAATTTTTCATTTTATATAATTATTTTTTTAATTGTATGAAATGAAATTACTAATCGATCTCACATATACCTATGTACTATATTCATAAAGTGTTCTGTTGCCTTTTTAATTATAACTAGTATACGTGTTGCCCGAAATCGAGCAGTTTATTATAATACAATACAAATGTTACTTTTAGCTATAAATCAATGACATCCTACCAATAAAATATTGTGAATCTCTTTAATCACCAAAACCTCACGTATATACAGCTGATTATTAACAGATGTTTAAATGCTTTATTCAATCACAATGTTATTTAAATTTGAAATTTTGAGATTTCAAGGGTGAATAGCGCCTTTATTTTCAGTCAGATTATCATCAATTTTTGGCGGAAACAACTACAGACCAACGACACCAAAAACTTGAAAATTAGTTGAAAATTGTAGGAGTTCTCAAGACAAAAAACCCTTAGCGTATTAAAAGTATGGATCTCATATTATTTGGAATCATATTTGACAGGGAGAAAAACATTTAGAAATATAGCTTATGACTCGGCCAAGTCGGAAACCACACTCAACTCCGGAGGGGAAGAGCCCGACCGACCGGCAGGCACATTCCTGGATTCCCCGACGGGATAAGCACTAGTTCCTAGTAGGGCCTACTGGCAAATGTATGTTTTGGCGGCCTTTAATTTTTACCGGTTTGGGAACTGGCCAATTTGTATCTTTTCGTCGACAGTCCAAGTCCAACCGCTGGCGAATTTGTATCCGGCCGATTTCACACCCGTTTAGTGGTAAACTGTGATAGGCCATTAATATGTCGGTAGGCCTACTGATCACCGGATATTTTAAATGCAAAACAACTATGAAAATACATACTGTCAAATGCCTTCCTCTTAGCCCTTAGGTATAGTCTTGCCAAAAATTTCTCCGTGAAAAATATAGTCTATATACTGAATGCCCCAAATCATTCCATTTCTAAAAAAATATATACGGTAATTACTTTTACAACGCATAGAACAAAAATACCTAGACCAAGAGTTTGTCCAGACTTTTTGATTGTACGACAACGCTTCGGTTTTTGACCTGCTCCCTTTGGGGTACATATTTGGGGTACATTATTTGAGGTACTGTAAATATATTTTCGGGGGTACGACGGAGTGTCGTCGCCCGAATCCGGCCGCGGCGACGACACCATGTCCTACTTTGTTTGCGGGGGTACGAGCAGGTATGGTGCGGCCGCAGGTAAAACTTGCTCCGACTACCCGTTTTTATACTCCGACTTTTTGATACGGAAGATTATAAATACCTGAAATCTATGAAATTCTTCCACCGCCAACTGATATATAAGTTAGTCTACCTGGCTCGGGCTTTGCGCTGTTGGAAAAAAATTGGTTTTGCGCAATCGAAATTGAAGGAATTTTTCGCATTTGATGTGCGACCGTTTAGGATATCGTAATGGTGGAATGCTAACACTTGGGAACTTCCTGACAAGATACACCTGGTCAGACTGTGGGAATGGTTTTATCTAAGGAGATAACAATATGGCGGCGCGTCGCACGACTTCGTTCTGTTTCCAAGAATTCAAGCTTTAAAACACTCGATCAACACCTCCTCACACTCGTGTGAGAGTGTGTTTGGGGCGATCAAGTAGTCAAAAAATAAATGCACATTGTATAAAGTTTACGTTGTGACATTGAGATACAGTATTCATAATTAATTCACATGAACTTAATCCCACGCGAATTAAGATAAGGTTTGATGACCTGCAACAGGAAAACAAAAATAGACAACAGGGTTTTTACGTTTACAATAGTTTACGAGAAAATAATACAAAACTACTATAAGAGTCACGGCATTTACACTGTTAATGATTTATGTACAATATTTATGTTGTTGGCGTTAATAAATTAATAAAAGTCATATTCATATATTTTGTTACAGTATAAACTAAACATAATTGATCTTAATCGAATCATAAAATGCTTAAGCTTTTCTCATGAAAGCCTGATATAGGCTAAACAAATATTGTTACTCAAACTAAAATAAATCCCTTTTAAAGGTCCACTAGTAGCGCGCCGGAAGTTCGGAGCGATAAGAAATTATTGTTAGCTCCAGGAATCTGTCACGTACGAATGCTGATACGGCCGATGGTGCGAGCAAATTCAAACTTTAGGAATAAATATACATCTGGATTTACTTTATCATTGACTTTAGTTTTTTCTTCTCTGAGTTACTGGTAGGGTCTAATTTAAAACTATAGTATAACATATCACTTGGTTTTCCGACATCGTTTTGTGTACAATATTTTACTTCCGCAAATACACGACATTAAAAAATTATCTCACCTATTAGTTGCACTTCTTGAGTGTTTTACAGCCTTGGATATTTTATAAACCATTTATACATCATAAAACAAGTTTTATAATCTTCCGCAAAATGAAATTAGGAATATTGTTTGCTTCATCGACCAAGGATTGCACTGACATGTTCACTCACTGCCAATGCCAGACTGAGTCTACTTAAAGTACCTATGATATGAGTTGCAATAATTTTATACACAGTAACTGGTAGTCCAGTCACTGGTCCACGCTCTACGTCCCGCTTACTTGTTTGTAGCTGTGAACGTCAAGCAATGACTGAGTAGATGACTCATTTTATGTTTATGCGGTAAAGTTTTTATAAAATCGAACGTTAGTAGTATACATCGATGATTTTAATCAATTATGTTTGTTTAATTACTAGTTAAAAGCCATATAATAAATATAATATAGTAGTGGGGAATGGGGGCTTCTGGGCCAGTTCAAGGTCACCCGAGCGATGACGTCATCGAGGTCAATGACCTCATCGATGACGTCATCGATTGCATCATTGATGACGTCATCACCAATGACGTCACATCCATGACGTCACACCCATGACGTCACAGAAATGACGTCACACCCATGACGTCACAGAAATGACGTGCTGATGACGTCATCACCCCTTACGTCACCAAGATGACGTCATCGATGTCACAAAAGGTCAAGGTCACGCTGAAACCTAAAATTTTTCGGCACTTTTGCTGTTTCTCGCACTACGCTCCGAGTTTCAGTCACAGTTACCATGACCTTGACGACTTGGAGCGAATTTGCGATGAGAAACAGCAAAAGTGCCGAGGAAATTTGAAGTTTGCAACGTTACTCTGCCTAAACCGTCATGTGACACCGCTCGTGTGACCTCGAACTGGCCCAGAAGCCCCCATTCGACCATTACTGCAACCGCGATGCGCACCCTACGACAGACACCGAGCGACTGACTGTCCGGCCCCGCGCACTCTAGGTATATGGGAAGTGGTGGGGGAAATTGTGATGACCTTGGGAAACTTGAAAATGTCAAGCCGGGTAGCACCGTTTCGGTGCTACCTTAAAGTTACATGCTAAAGTGTGATGACCTTGAGTAAAAACATAGAAATACTACAAGTTGATACCGTCCCAGAGTTAAAGTGTGGTGACCTTGAGTCAAAACACTGAAATACTATAAGTTGAAATCACCCCAGAGTTAAAGTGTGATGACCTTGAGTGAAAACACAGAAATACTAAAAGTCGATCCCGCCCCAGAGTTAAAGTGTGGTGACCTTGAGTCAAAACACAGAAATACTACAAGTCGATCCCGCCCCAGAGTTAAAGTGTGACGACCTTGAGTCAAAACACTGAAATACTATAAGTCAAAATCATCCCAGAGTTAAAGTGTGATGACCTTGAGTCAAAACACAGAAATAATACAAGTTGCTGCAGTCTCAGAGTTAAAGTTTGGTGACCTTGAGTTAAAATACTGAATTACTACAAGTCGATATTGCCCCAGAGTTAAAGTGTGACGACCTTGAGTCAAAACATAGAAATACTACAAGTTGATACCACCCCAAAGTTTAAGTGTGGTAACCTTGAGTCAAAACACATAAATAATACAAGTTGATGCAGTCTCAGATTTAAAGTGTGATGACCTTGAGTGAAAACACTGAAATACCACAAGTCGATATTGTCCCAGAGTTAAAGTAAAGTGACCTAGATTCAAAACTTGTAAAAATACTTACATATAGAGAGTTGGAGAACAGCAGAGTTAAAGTGTGGTGACCTTGAGTGAAAACACTGAAATACCACAAGTCGATATTGTCCCAGAGTTAAAGTGAAGTGACCTAGATTCAAAACTTGTAAAAATACTTACATATAGAGAGTTGGAGAACAGCGAGACGCACCGCATGGAAGCCGGAGACATACTGGCCGAGCGGTGTTGTGCAGCCTAGGGACTCAGTTGTGGTGGGGGTATAGCGAACACTTAGAGTAGAAGTGTTGTGGGTGACCTTGACCCACTTGAACCCCCCCCCCCCCGGCTAAAAGTTTGGCGAGGACCCCCCCCCGAACTTTTTTTTCGAAAAAAATTTTTGACCTTGACCAAAAAGTTTTTTGTTCCGGACGAGAAGTGACCCCCCCCCACGAACTTTTTTTCGAAAAAATTTTTGACCTTGACCAAAAAGTTTTTTGCTCCGGACAAGAAGTGACCCCCCCCCCCCTTCCCCCCCCACCGCCACCCCCCCCCCACCCCCACCCCCACCCCACCCCCTCCCACACCCCTGATATCCTGGGCGTGACCACCCCGGTGGGGATATAAGGCGGCCCGGCCACAGCCGGCTCGCAGCCAGTCCCCGCGCATTGAGCTACCTAAAGGTTTGAGCAAACACTTAGAAATATTTACTCTTCGTACGATTAGAGTTAAAGTTTTCATCTCAACAGAAGTACCCCCAGGTTTGAACCAACACTTAGAAAAATTTACTCATGGTACAACAGTTTTATGTTTTTGCCAAATAAGTGTAAGTGTGGTAAATTGAACTGGCTAAAATGTTATAATTTGCTAAGTTTTTACTTTTGTACATGATAAATCCTAAACTTTAACATAAAACCGTAGAGCAGAGTGCCGACACCAGTGTACACCCCACGACAGTCGCAGAGCGACTGATCGTACGGCTCCGGGTGCCCTAGGTATAAGGAAAGTGGTGGGGGGAATTGCGATGACCTTGGGGACTTTAACAATTGTGACTATATGTAAAATTTAGTTTTTCATTATTTCAACCTAAGGTCTTGGCTTTTCGCGTTTCAGAGTGTATTAAAGCGATTTAGCTATTAATTGTAAAATTGATTTCTTAAAAGATAGTCATTTTTACGCTGGGTGTTGGTAAATTTGTTAGAGTCCCGATTACCCATACAAAACCAAACTTTTTTATTATTCAATATATCAGTCTGGGATTTCGGATTTATATGTTTCAGCGTATTTTAGAGTGTTTAAGCTTATCTTAAAAATTTGAAAAACTTTAACATTTTTATACTAAAATTTGCGAGTTGACTGATAGAATATTTCTATGTCAGGAGTGAATATAGGTAAAATTTAAGTTTTCGTTATTTCAACCTAAGGTCTTGGCTTTTCGCGTTTCAGAGTGTATTAAAGCGATCTAGCTATTAATTGTAAAATTGATGTCTTAAAAGATAGTCATTTTTACGCTGGGTGTTGGTAAATTTGTTAGAGTCCTGATTGCCCATACAAAACCAAACTTTTTTATTATTCAATATTTCAGTCTGGGATTTCGGATTTAAATGTTTCAGCGTATTTTAGAGTGTTTAAGCTTATCTTAAAAATTTGAAAAACTTTAACATTTTATACTAAAATTTGCGAGTTGACTGATAGAATATTTCTATGTCAGGAGTGACTATAGGTAAAATTTAAGTTTTCATTATTTCAACCTAAGGTCTTGGCTTTTCGCGTTTCAGAGTGTATTAAAGCAATCTAGTTATTAATTGAAAAATTGATTTCTTAAAAAGATAGTCATTTTTACGCTGGGTGTTAGTAAATTTGTTAGAGTCCCGATTGTCCATACAAAACCAAACTTTTTTATTATTCAATATTTCAGTCTGGGATTTCGGATTTACATGTTTCAGCGTATTTTAGAGTGTTTAAGCTTATCTTAAAAATTTGAAAAACTTTAACATTTTTATACTAAAATTTGCGAGTTGACTGATAGAATATTTCTATGTCAGGAGTGACTATAGGTAAAATTTAAGTTTTCGTTATTTCAACCTAAGGTCTTGGCTTTTCGCGTTTCAGAGTGTATTAAAGCGATCTAGCTATTAATTGAAAAATTGATTTCTTAAAAGATAGTCATTTTTACGCTGGGTGTTGGTAAATTTGTTAGAGTCCTGATTGCCCATACAAAACCAAACTTTTTTATTATTCAATATTTCAGTCTGGGATTTCGGATTTAAATGTTTCAGCGTATTTTAGAGTGTTTAAGCTTATCTTAAAAATTTGAAAAACTTTAACATTTTATACTAAAATTTGCGAGTTGACTGATAGAATATTTCTATGTCAGGAGTGACTATAGGTAAAATTTAAGTTTTCATTATTTCAACCTAAGGTCTTGGCTTTTCGCGTTTCAGAGTGTATTAAAGCAATCTAGTTATTAATTGAAAAATTGATTTCTTAAAAAGATAGTCATTTTTACGCTGGGTGTTAGTAAATTTGTTAGAGTCCCGATTGTCCATACAAAACCAAACTTTTTTATTATTCAATATTTCAGTCTGGGATTTCGGATTTACATGTTTCAGCGTATTTTAGAGTGTTTAAGCTTATCTTAAAAATTTGAAAAACTTTAACATTTTTATACTAAAATTTGCGAGTTGACTGATAGAATATTTCTATGTCAGGAGTGACTATAGGTAAAATTTAAGTTTTCGTTATTTCAACCTAAGGTCTTGGCTTTTCGCGTTTCAGAGTGTATTAAAGCGATCTAGCTATTAATTGAAAAATTGATTTCTTAAAAGATAGTCATTTTTACGCTGGGTGTTGGTAAATTTGTTAGAGTCCCGATAGTCTATACAAAACTAAACTTTTTTATTATTCAATATTTCAGTCTGGGACATCGGATTTACATGTTTCGGCGTATTTTAGAGTGTTTAAGCTTATCTTAAAAATTTGAAAAAACTTTTAACATTTTTTACTAAAATTTGCGAGTTGACTGATAGAATATTTCTGTCAGGAGTGACTATAGGTAAAATTTAAGTTTTCGTTATTTCAACCTAAGGTCTTGGCTTTTCGCGTTTCAGAGTGTATTAAAGCGATCTAGCTATTAATTGAAAAATTGATTTCTTAAAAGATAGTCATTTTTACGCTGGGTGTTGGTAAATTTGTTAGAGTCCAGATTGCCCATACAAAACCAAACTTTTTTATTATTCAATATTTCAGTCTGGGATTTCGGATTTTCATGTTTCAGCGTATTTTAGAGTGTTTAAGCTTATCTTAAAAATTTGAAAAACTTTTAACATTTAATACTAAAATTTGCGAGTTGACTGATAGAATATTTCTATGTCAGAAGTGACTATAGGTAAAATTTAAGTTTTTATATTTCAACCTAAGGTCTTGACTTTTCGGGTTTCAGATTTTATTAAAGCGGTTTTTATGTGATTATTGAATTTCTATTTAAACTTAAATGTTTTTATCTAAAGGTAGCACCGTTTTGGTGCTACCTTTGAAGTAGTATATTTATTCATAAAATCTTGCTTTAAGTTTTAAACAACATTATAAGCATTTATACTGTGTTCATATCAATCTACCAAATATGTTTATATATATTAAACACAATTGTGGTTTTCACTTTTAACACTAAATTGAAAAGTTCTAATTGGGCTTAACCCATAAAAATGTTGCTACTTAAAGGTAGTCTCGTTTTTGTGCTACCTTTGATGTACTAATTTTATAAACAAAATTTTGATTTAGGTTTTTAAACACGTTTAAATGATTTTTAAGGTCAAACAACCCAATATGTTTATATATGTAAATTCCTAATAAAACCTTAAGGTTATTTTGTAACTTCCATTTCACTTTAAACCCACATTAATGTTGCTATTTTAAGGTAGCACCATTTTGGTGCTACTCTTGATGTGCTATTTTTTATACATAAAGTTTTGTTTCAAAAATTTAAACAACACTTTAAAGAATAGATTTTAGGTCAAACTACTAGATATATTATTATGTATTTAAATTCTTAACAAACTAGTTTTCACCTTAAAGGTGACTTAGAAGTTAAACTTGGGCTTAACCCATATAAATGGTGCTACCTAAAGGTGCCACCTTGTAAAATATATCTACAAGTTTTTTAAGCAACTATTTTATGTACCGTTTTTTTAGCCAGAACTAGCATATATATATATGCGTGTGTGCGTGTGTAAATTCTTAACCAAACATTAGTTTTAACCTTAAAAGTGATAAAGTAACCCTCTTTTGGCAGAAAGGGTAGCATCGTTTTGATGCTACCTTTAAGGTCCTATTTAATAGTGTTTTTTTAAATATGTAATATGTTTTTAAAATATGTTAGTAAAACATAAAGCATATTGTGTTGGTATACAATTCTGATATATATATATATTTTTTTTTTTTACAAGAAAAGTTTTAAATGTAATGTACAATTGTGTATGTCCTTTTGTATTCCTCTACTGCGCATGCGCAGAAGGTTTTTCTCCATTCTCCGTTGGGTATAAAAGCAGCTCGTTTAACCATGTCTTTCATTATTTGGCGAACTTTTGCCGAGTGAACATCTTTTTCACAACTCCGGTTTTTTCGGATATTTAAAAGGTGTATGATAATTTTAATATTCAATTAATATTTAAATTAAATAGATAACAAATTACTTTAGCATGTCTGCACTGCAGTGTTACATGTTTGATAATAAACCTGTAGCTGTCTTATTTGATCGTGAAAACAATCCATGGTTTAAGGCTAATGATATATCAGAGATTCTAGAATACAAAAGACCACGGAAAGCAATAAATGATCTAGTTAAAGAAAAATATAAAAAGTTATTTAAGGATATAGATGGAACTAGTTCAGTGCTACCCTCTAACTTTCAAAAAAGTACCACATTCATCAATGAACCAGGTTTATATTCCTTAATTTTATCGTCTAAGATGAGATTAGCTAAACGCTTTCAAGATTGGGTGTTCGAAGAAATCCTCCCATCAATTCGCAAGTATGGAGAATATAGAATTAAAAAAGAAAACCTTGAGTTGACTCACTCTTTACATAAAGTGTTGGCAAATAATCAAAAACTAATTGAAACGTTAATTAATCAAATACCTAAAGTTGCTGTTATACCTGATAATATGGATTTAAAACATATCTTTTGTGTATTGGAAAAAGACACATACTATGAAAAGTATGGAGTAATGGAGTATAAGTGCATTCGTACAGAAAGAAGACGATATAAAAGAGCGCTAAAGAGAGCTAAGAAAGATGGTTTTGTACCAAGTTTTTCAAGATATCCTGTGCCAAACAGTATAAATATCTTAAATAAAGCTAAAGAGGTTATGCATAGTTATGGTATGCATTATGAATCTTCATTAAATAACATATTGACCTCTCATAATTTTGTAAATATTGTAAAAATTGTTCTTAATGAATAAACTGTATGAGTGTATGTGTGAATGTGGAACTTATTAGATTGAGAAGTTAAAGCTATTACTTTAGCTACTCCTTTGAAAAGTCTGGGGTGAGTGAAGGTCACTGGCGCGGTTGACTAAAAGACCCGTAAACCGTGTGTGTGTGTGTGTGTGTGTGTGTGTGTGTGTGTGTGTGTGTGTGTGTGTGTGTGTGTAGGTGTGTGTGTGTGTGTGTGTGTGTGTGTGTGTGTGTGTGTGTGTGTGTGTGTAGGTGTGTGTGTGTGTGTGTGTGTGTGTGTGTGTGTGTGTGTGTGTGTGTGTGTGTGTGTGTGTGTGTGTGTAGGTGTGTGTGTGTGTGTGTGTGTGTGTGTGTGTGTGTGTGTGTGTGTGTGTAGGTGTGTGTGTAGGTGTGTGTGTGTGTGTGTGTGTGTGTGTGTGTGTGTGTGTGTGTGTGTGTGTGTGTGTGTGTGTAGGTGTGTGTGTGTGTGTGTGTGTGTGTGTGTGTGTGTGTTCTGACAAATAAGCCGGAGTGAGATCCGGCATATGGATGCACACCGGCACAGTGAGATCCGTTTGCGCAGTGAGATCCACCCCCCCGGATCTCGTTGCGCCAAAGCCTCTGATTCGTTCTCCTGAGGTCGTCAGGATCACGGAAATAGTCGAAACAGCTCGAAACAAGCCGACAGCAATCGGATCTCACTTTGATGGATTTTTCTATAGTGTGCGTGTGTATAAGCTTCCATGAAACGACACCACGTCGCGCTAGCGTCGACTATACACAAACGGATCTCACTGTGACCGTGTGTATGGATACACACGCATTTACAATCTACGGTCACACCGAGATCCGGATCTCACTGTGACCGTGTGTATGGATACACACGCATTTACAAACTACGGTCACTCTGAGATCCGGTTTTTAACGGCGCGGTGGCGGGCGATCGGAGTCAGCCTGGTAGGTTCACTCGGCTGCCTCCATTTTACTAACGTTTTGATTTACCTTTTATTAAGCCCACTAAGTTAATTTTTTGGATGAATGTAACTTTCAGATTACTTAATGCCTTATTTAAATTTTGGTCTTGGCTTTAAACTCAAATTACAGTACATACAATATATAGCCTATATATAGTAGGCCTACCTATATTAATTCCATCATATATATAATTTTTTTTATCAATAGCTACTTTTCCTTTTCTTTACCTAAATTACGTGTAAACATTTTATTTAATTTTTATCAATTGACTAATTAGTTTTATTAATGGGATTATTCATTTAAGTTTTATTAGTGGACAAGGACTAGGTACCGTCTCTATAATTCATCAAAATGACGCCCAAAAATATCAAAACAACTTATTGAGATACGTTTTATTTGTTGATTGAATTAAAACGTTTATGTTTCAATTATATGATAGGGCTTAAACGTTACCCAGCAATAATATTTACAATAGAAATAATAGGTGTTCCAATTCAAAAATGTTGATTCCATAATTCCATAAGTTAAAAATATTAACTTTGAAGAAATGTTGGGGCGGAACCCTCTGGAGGAATGTGGATTAAAACTATTTACTTGTCTTTTATAATACCTTCAGAATCAGTGTACAGTACTTTAAGATTAGTTTCAGAAGTCAAATTTATCTATATACTATTTAATCTAAGTGCTGTTATCTCAAAATGTAGATAAAAGTGAAGATTAAAAAAATCCGTAAATAAAGCAGAAGTGTTTGTCGGCCTATAGCTTGAAACAAGGAAGAAATCATGCTGGCCTTCGGTCAAACTTAGCTATGTATTTAAACAAAATTATATCTGCTTTAATTATTATTAAAAAACAAAACATTGGTTGTAGTTGGATTAATTTGTTCTGTAGGGTTATTTTAAGAAAATATTTTAAATGTATTTAATACCTAGTGAGTAATGTAAAAGATATTATTTTTCTAGTATGTTATTAAAAACCAAGTATTTTTTAACAAATACATTTTATTTACAGTTCATAATTTATTTTGGCAAATCCGCACGGGAAAAGAAATTAATGTGCGAGGGAAATATAATGTATATAATTATATATACTTATTATTAGTAGAAAAAAATATTTTCGAATGCAATATTACCTTCCTATTATTTGTCCTTAAATTTCATTACAATTTTGATAAAGTTAAAGTCATTTAACTTTAACTCCAATGTAATTAATTTTTTGCAACTTAATTTCATTTCACTTAAGGGGAGCCGGAAGGGTAAAAAATTTTTTTTTACACATTTTTATGTTTTTGCATTTTTGAAATATTTGATTCATTCCCTTTTAGAAAATATATACTTTAATAGGTGTATCCAATTAAAATTAGGTAAAAAAAGGCAAATTATAAAGTTATGCACGACTCTCAGCTCAAAAGTAAGAATCGCTCGACTTATACATTTACTACAACCCTCACTGATATTTTCCCCAGAAATTTCATTTTATGGGTTGGCTAACCTGCATATTTGCTTCTGGTCTGTATGAATTGCTGTAGTGAAAAATATCATCTGCTGGAGTGGTTTTGTTTACAAATCAACTACAAAGTTTGAATTTGTTTATAGTTTAGTGCCAAGAAAAGTGATTTAGTGGAAAGTTGGTTTCCCTAGTAATATTTTAGTTATTGTAAGTTATCAGCATATTGTTACAATGCCTAGGCAACGTGTGAGTTATAAAATAAAAAAGAAACACCACACAGGTAATCAGTACTGCAAATCCAGGCCTAGGCCTAGTCCTCCTGAAGTGCCAAGTTCTGAACCTAGGCCTACAAGGTCTAGGCCTATGCCTGCAATAAAATGTGATTTCCCGAAACTTGTGTTTTTTTTTAGTAAGGTACATTTATCTCAGGATCTATTCAAGCTACAGACATGAAATTTTGTACACACAATCTAGTAACCATAGTGAATATTTAGACCGAATTTCATAAGTATAGCTATATTATATTTTGAGAAAAAAATTACCAAAAGTAAAAAAAACATAAAATTTTAGTATGTTTTTCAAAATTTTTTTTTTGAGATTTGTAGTTTACCTAAATTTATAAAATTGGGTCTAAATGCACTTAAGGGTATAATTAAGATGTCCTAAAAATTTAAAAGCTGTAGCTCAAATACTTTAGTAGAAAAATGTACCTAAAGTTACTAAATTTAACATTGGTAAGATAGGCCCTTCCCGCTCCCCTTAACTAAACAATAAGCAGGAAGAAAGAATCAAACCTGATTCGAATAAAGTGTTTTTAAATTAGATAAAAATTAATAATCTGACACAAAGGTTTAATTACTGTACAAAGAATAGTCAGAAAGTAATAAGTAAGTTGTTTTTTCATGACTGTCGAATTGAATTAAAATTTATGTAACCTCAAACTACACTTATACAGTGTTTACACCTAAAAGTATACAGTTATAAAAAAAGTCAGGCGATTATTTTCTACACATTAAAATACGAGACAATGGTTCCGTAAACATATGACCTAAAACGCTTCGTTAACCGCTAGCCGTTATTTTGTATTTTGTACTTAATAAATCTTTATTGGATGGTTCAATCATGTTGTTGTTATTGGTGGATAAGGAAACCAAAGCCGAACCTTTTTATTATATTTGTCATCAACCTATATCACACCAATGTTCATTTTCCTAAAAATACAAATTTTCCCAAAGTGTATTTTTAACATGGCGGTGATATGCAAATAAAACTCGAAATTTAATTACCTAAGGATAGGTTTTAATAATAATCTCTTAATTCAAGTTACAGAACAAAGATAAAGTAAACAAACAATAAATTATACATATGATAAATTATTTAAAATTGAAAAACATTTGTTAAAATATCACATCATTCTTCCCACCTCAAGATGTGACGTAGTCCTTGAGATAGTTTGGCTTTTTCTTGCATCGTTGAGGACGAGAGGTGGATGGAGTTGAGATAGGTGTTTTAACTGCATTTGCATCTTGGTGAACTGGCTCTTCATTAATTTGCTCTTCATAATTGTCATTTGTATTGTTAAAGATTGGAATCTCTTCAGTAGGATCTTGCTGAACTGGTAATCTAGCCTCTGTAGTTTCTTTGTTATCATCTGGAGTGTTATAAACTTCTTGATCTTTCTGTTCTGGTGCTGGGGCTAAGTCTCTTACAGATACAGTCTTCTCCCGTCCATCTTGAAATCTAACATGAGCATAACCAGGGTTGGCGTGTATTAGTTCAACTTCCTCCACAAGAGAATCATATTTGCTTGATCTATTATGATTTCGAAGCAACACCGGACCTGGTTGAGACAACCAACTTGGAACAGAACCTCCATAATGTGATCTCCTAGGATGCTTGAACATTAATTCATGTGGTGTTGCATTGGTTGATACACATAGCAGGGATCTTATTGAATGGAGTGCCTCTGATAGAACAGCCTCCCACTGTCTCATTGGCAGATCTTGAGTTCTCAGAGCAAGAGTGACAGTTTTCCAAATAGTTCCATTGAACTTTTCCACTTGTCCATATCCTCGAGGATTATATGCAGAGGAATTGCTAGATGCAATGCCATGAGCAAGTAGGAAAGATCTTAGTTCTTCTGACATTAATGAGGTCCCCCTGTCAGAATGTATAAATGAAGGCATACCAAAAAGTGAAAAAAGTACTTTTAATTTTTCGATTGCTGTGCCCGAAGTCATGTCTCGGCATGGGTAAGCAAAAGGGTAACGCGAGTATTCATCTACAATTGTTAATAAATACTTATTGTGACTTGCACTTGGAATAGGGCCTTTGAAATCTAAATTTAAGCGTTCAAAAGGTGCAGTAGCTTTGATCAGAGTCCCTTGATACTTGCAAAACCTCGGTTTCAGTTCAGCGCAGACTCGACATTGGCTTATAGTGCGACGAACTTCATCCAACGAAAACGGTAAGTTTTTGGTTCTAATCCAGTGGTAGAATCGTGTGACTCCTGGATGACCCAAACTTCGTGAATTTCATCTAAATTTGGGCGACCACTAATGGATCCACATAACCGTGACATTGTATCTGCTATTCCATTTTCTTTGTCCGGACGATATACAATATCATACTTGAAGCAAGATAACTCTAAACGCCAACGCTGAATCTTCTCTTTTTTTACTTTCCCAAACCTTTTTTTGTCAAACATAAAAGAAACTGACCTTTGGTCGGTAATAAGCTGGAACGGCCGTCCTATTAGGTAGTGTCTCCACTTCTTTAGAGATTCGACAATCGCTTGAGCTTCTTTCTCAACAGATGAGTGAACTCTTTCCGACTTTGACAATGTTTTTGAATAAAAAGCTACAGGTCGACCAGCTTGAGATAAAGTGGAGCCAATCGCAAACTCAGATGCATCAGTCTCCACTGTGAATGGTATGCCATCCTGGATTGGCGCTTTAGTTGCCGATGCTATATCATTTTTCAACTGATTGAATGAATAACAGCTTCTTTTGATAATGGGAAGCTTTTAGTCGACGATAAAGGCTGTATTTTTTCCGAAAAAGTTCTTGATGAAATCAGAGTAGTGTGCAAACATCCCTAGAGTTCTGCGCAGTGACTGGACATCATTTGGGAGTGGGAGTTTTAGGAGAGGCTGAAGCCGATCTGGATCGGGACGTATTTCGTTATTTGTGATAACGTATCCCAGTAGACTAATTTTATCTTGAGAAAATTTGCATTTTTCCATGATTAATGTTAAATTATACTTCTTTGCCACATCAAAAAAACATTTTCAAATTCTTGTCATGTTCAGCTTTATCTTTTCCCCCAATCGTCACATCGTCCAAGTAAGCTATAGTACACTCAAGGCCTTCTGCTTGAATTATAGAATCAATTTTTCTCTGAAAACAGGAGACGCCGTTGGTAACACCAAAAGGGATTCTGCAAAATTGATAAAGGCGGCCGCAAGCTTCAAAAGCAGTATAAATTCGCTCTTCCTCTAAAATGGGTATCTGATGGTAAGCACTCTTGAGGTCTATTGTGCTAAACACATTGAACTTGGAGACCTTGTTTACTACATCTTCGACTCTTGGAAGTGGATAGGCGTCAAGCTGGGTAAATCGATTTATTGTCTGGGAGTAATGCACATCCGTTTTTTCTTTGTTTCGCCTTTAACGATTAGTACTTGGGCCCGCCAAGGAGAAGAGCTCGGTTCGATGATTCCTTCTTTTAATAAACGTTCTGTTTCTTCTCTTATGAAAATTGAATCTTCATCTGAGTAACGCCGTGATTTTACAGCAATAGGTCTACAGTCAAGAGTTAAATTTGTGAACAAACTGACAGGAGTAACTTTAGCTGCCGAAAGGCCACATACTTTCAGTGGAGGTTTCTTACCCCCGAATGTAACTTCTACAGTTGAATGTTCTTTGAAAATGTCATGTCCCAACACAACGTCAGCACATAGTCCGTCTAGAACGAGTTATTTTGCTTTATAGTAAATATGATCCTGAATTGCCATATCAACAAGACAAAAACCAGTAGTTTGAGGTTGATAACAAGTTGATGCCATAGAAACACTAATGGTACTTGGAAACACAGCTAACCCTCTCTTAGCTACAAGAGATTTACTTATAAAAGTTCCAGAGTTTCCAGTATCAACAAGTGCATCAGTTTCGATTCCATTAACTTTAATTTTAATAATTGACTTAGACAACGATTCTGGAGCTGCTGCGCAATGAGCTGATTTTTTACTGGGAGATTTTTTAGTGACAAACTTGGTAGATGTTGATGATTTATTTTGTGATCGGCAAACCTTCATAAAATGTCCTTTCTTACCACAAATATGGCAAGAATGATTAGCCGCTGGACAATCATTCCGGTTGAGTTTTTTACTGGAACCACAAAAATAACATTTCCAGGATGTAGCTGATATAAAAGTTTCCTCCTCTTTGCTAGAGGAAAGATTACACTGTGCTGGATTTTGCTCAGTAGCTTCAGAATTTTGCAAGGAATTTAAAACTAACTGTTGCTTAACATAAGACTCTGATTGATTTTGAGCTCATTCTACAACTCGAGCTTTTTCAAAAGCTTCATTAAGTGATAGTGTTTTATTTTCCAAAAGTCTTTGACGAATGATTGGCGAAAGTAGCCCCCTGATAAATGCATCACGAATGTAATCGTTCTTATTTTGTTCTGCAGTGACTGAATAAAAGTTACAAGGTTTACTTAAATCTTTCAGAGCTTGTAAATATTGATCCACTGATTCCCCTGACATTTGAAAACGGGTAGCTAGCAAATGCCTAGAATATATTTCATTTTTAGGACGAATATACATTTCTTTTAAAGTAGCAATAGCTTCATCAAATGTTGTAGCCCCAGAAAAATATATTTAAAAACAGACGGACTGACATGATTGACAAGTAATCGTAGTTTTACCTTCTCATTTGTAGCGTGAGAATCACACACATCCAAAAAGTTTGTAAAAGTCTGATATCAATGAAGCCACTCTTCTTCTGCACAGTCATTTTCAGGATCAATATCAAATCTGTTTGGGTTTAGATGTTTGTCCATGATATTTGATAGAGATTATTATCAAAGATATTTATTAAAGATAAGAGATTATTAAATTGATATGCAAATAAAACTCGAAATTAAATTACCTAAGGATAGGTTTTAATAATCTCTTAATTCAAGTTACAGAACAAAGATAAAGTAAACAAACAATAAATTATACGAGCCATCTATAACATGCTCGTACATATGATAAATTATTTAAAATTGAAAAACATATGTTAAAATATCACATCAGGTGGCCATTTTAATTGTTTAACTAAAATACCTCCAAAGCGGTATATTTTATCAAAATTTTAGAAGATAAAAAATTGGTGAATTAAATTATCCAAACAATGATACCATATTTGTAAAGATGTGTCCACAAATATTAGAGTTACTTCAAGTTTTCTTCAGAAAACCATTGATTTTACGTTATAACTAATGCAGATTTATTTTATTTATAGAAAGAAATGCAGTAACTCCATTATTTGTTGTGAAATCTTTAAAAAAAAACTGGTATAATTGTTTAGATATATATTTTTTTAGATGTGAAAATTTTTCGCACCTCGTAAAATGTGGATAAAAGTTTCTGATTTTGGAATATTTCAGTTTGAAAATTTAAATTGACCGCCAATTTATAAAATACACATGGGGAAAAACTTTTTCCCTGGAAATTAACATTTGTGTTATAAAGATTCATGCAAAATATGAACCTAATATAACCATCCTATACGAAAAGAAAAATTAATGGAAAAAACTGGCGGCTAGTGGCCGCCAACCAGTGTTGTTGATACAGAAATGTAGAATAATCGTTGATGGTATACAAATGGAAAACCAACAACAACAACACCACCTGAAAATATCAAGTCATGGGGCTTTGTATAGTCAAGTCCGGAAAATAAATGGCAGCAGCTTATTCTACATTTCTTTCTTCTACCGGCCAACTAGTTGCATGTGCTCAACATTGAATTAAAGAAGAGGAATAAGAAAGAGTGCCTTATTCGTACTTTCAAAAAACATTTATACTACATTCAATAACTTGAAACTTCTTCCTAACATTCTACATACATTTTAATAAGTATAAGTGACATAAGTATTTATGTAGTACTAGGGCCATAGTCACATTGTACTGTTTGTTCTGCTGTCAACTTTAATTATTTTTCAACTAATAGTTCACAGTTCCCATCAGTTGTATGATTTTTAACTCTTAAAATGGTTGGTAATTAAACAGACACATAATTTAAATTTTTATTCCTTCTTAAATTAAAAAATGGATACATTTATAATTTAAAATTTATCAAAAATTTAACTAAAAGGAGTTAACACTTTTGAACTTTTCTTATGGTAGAAAATATTGATGAAATTTTGGGTATACAAGCTGTTATCCGGATTGCTTTGCAATGCCAACCTGAGGATTTTTTACCCTTCAAGTAGGCCTAAATGCCGTTGTTCGCTACGATCACTCGCAGCAAGTCTAATAACCTCTCATAAGCTAAAACACATTGTTATGATGAGTTTTCATGCTTTGAAATCAATAGAAACATACATGTAAAGGCAAAACGGTCATGTAAGAATATTGCCTTCAAGCTCATCAAGCTTATGTTTGCGTGGAGGTCGAACTATTTACGATTGAAGCAGTTTTCACTTTTCCAATTTCTTGAGTGTTTTCATTATTCACGCTTACAGGATCACGTTTTTTTATCATTAATGTTGGTTTTAACGCGTGAAAACTTATCTTAACAATGTGTTTCGGCTTATGAGAGTGTCATTTCCAATGATACTTAAATCTTGAAATGATTGGAATTGGCCGATCTTTCTCCTTGGTAAATAAAGTATAGTTGGACAAAATATTAGCTCGATTGTTGGAGTGATGTTCGCACCCTTTCAAGACACAAACACCTACACGCATTCGTTTTTTTTCATTTCGGTACACTATAAGGTGTACGAAAACAGTGTGCCTTTTGTTTCTTAACAGAGAAACAAAATCCGTTAATCTGCAAAACGAAAATCCCATTGTATTAAAATTTGTTCGTTCAGTATATTAAATATCATGCAAGCCAGAAAGGATCTCACTTCGACCGCAACTAGATAGAGTGTGTGTAAACACCAGCGAGGCGGTCGAACAATAATCGGGCCTTTGTAGACGGATCTCAGTGTGACCATGGTTAGTTTAGGTGTGTATGGTTAAGTTCAAAGTGGATCTCACTGTCACCATACACACCGGATCTCACTTTGGCCTTAAAAAATGTATGGTTAATTTATAAGCCACCAGAAATCTAACTAGACCGGTGCATTGTACTAACTTCAGGGAAGAAAAGTGTCACTTATTTCATATATATGAAATGCCACTCATAATGTGATCAAGGTACGTACTGATTGATTTTCCTTAGTAATATTTGTGAAATTTTCAAAATTTTGAGGTATAAGGGCCTAATATATAACTATTCAAGTTATATAAACACTTCAAGTTAATATAAACACTTACACATATTCAAGTTAATATAAACACTTACCAAGTTTATAGAAAATCGGTTGAAAATGGCGCCCGAAACAAAGGAATAAAATACGATGTTTTGCATTACAAGCCGTATGGTTAACATTGCCGACTGCGCAACAATGATCTACTGACCCAAAATGACTCTTAACAAAGTGTGTTAGCGCATAGCATGTGTAAAAAAGTCCGACCCCCCTTTTATTTTTTTTATTTCTTGAGATAAACAAATATCGTATGGGGGGTGATAGTAACTTAACACAAAGTACCTTTTGACGCTATTAAATATTTGTAGTCATGTAAGGGGGACAGCCCACGAGGAGTCAGAATAAAATTTTAAATGTAATTATGGGTTGATATGTACATCAAATTAAAGGTTTTACTTGGCAGAGTACAATGCTGCAAACTAAACTTAAAATGGTTGACCCATACGAAAATGGTAGGCGTTCAAAGTTTCCATAAAAATCATATAAGTAAAAATTAAACATACAATAACTTTCTTAATGCTCAATGTTTTGAAGCCGGGTTTGTGGCTAATTAGTCCAAAAAAGCTAAAGCATATTTCTGTAAGACTCTCATCGGGGTCGTCCCATAGAGGATGATTAAATTTTAACTTCCTTAGCCTCTGTCACATTAAACATCATTTTAAACGTATTTGCATTTGGATAAATTAGCCATAAACCCGACGTCCAAAGTTTGAGTTCAAATTCAAATTCAAATTATTTTATTTCCAACCAATTATTACAATAATATGCCATATAAATAAATGGAAATTAGTTCCCACATAGGACATCCTGTGTGTGGGGACGAGCCGTTGTTCAGTAACAAAATAACTTAAAACTAATTACAACAAGAGGAAAACATTTAAATCTGATCTTGCGAGGGGAATTAATTATGTAACGAGAATATGTCGGTGAACTATGGATAATGTAAAGGTAATGGGTGTTGGGATATGCCTGCAGTGGACCTATGGTGGTATCGAGCTAGTGTGAAACTGAATTGATGGACTACTGGGCTCGAGCAACAACATAAATGGGGCTGACTGGTCATTTCTAGGTTTGGGGTGATTAATTAAGGGTGACTGTGGAAATGGGCGAGGATTCAGGTTTAAACCTTGAAGGTGAGATACCTGGGAATTACGTGATTTATTGACTGAACCTAGGTAACGTATCTGAAGGACATACTGTGGGTACTACCCAGAGACGGATCGCAGCCAAACACAGACCAGAACGAGCCATTTTGATGAGATAATTATAATCTACGTATACTAAATTAATTGCAAGGTGAATTAACTAATAATAATCTGTATCTAGAAAACTAACCCATCCTATACTTAATGCTCAATTCCTGAGGTGACATGTTGAAGCTAGGTTCCAGACTAACCTCTACAGAACAAGTTATAGCCTTAATTGATTGGTTAAATAATTAAATTACTTGAGATTTATTAATAATTATCATTCCCCCGCTCATCCCTAGCCTAACGGAAACCCCCACTTATACTAATACTTATCGCATCATTCCGTTGCTGTGATATGGTCGACAAAAGTGAGGACGGCGAAATGGGGCGAGAGCGGCCGTGTTTCGGAATATCTTTCGCTCCGCGGACCGATTCGAGAAGGTTCTAGAAAGAGGCTGTCGGATACCGGCGCTGTGGCCAGTGCCTCGAAAATCGCTACTATATGGAGTGCTGGCGGCACGAGCCGTCACAATTATAATTATAGAAACTAAAGTAACAATGCTTATAAAAAATAAATTATAAGTAAAGCTGAGCTACATGTGGATATTATAATTTTTAAAGTACCTATCTTTGTAGTATTCAGAAGAGTATTCAGAAAGTTATTGCATTTTTAAGTTTTATCCATACGATTTTAATGAAAACTTTGAACGCCTACCATTTCCGTCTGGGTCATCCATTTTAAGTCTATTTTGCAGCATTGTACTCTGCCAAGTGGGACCTTTAATTTGATGTGCATATCAGCCTATGCCTACATTTAAGATACTATATTACTATAGTATAAGATAAGATAACATAGGCGTCATTTCAGCATTCTGATTGGGGGGGCAAGATTTTCATAAGGTCATACCCCCTCCCCCCTTCCCACAACTACGCCAAACATCTTAAATTTCGCTAAAAACTGTCAATAAAAGCTAATTAAGTTTACATTGTGACACTAAGCTGTCCATAAAATGTGAACTTATAATATAATCTCACAAACCCATGAAAACAATACCCTAATGCATGTAAAATATGATTATATAACATTTTTCTATTTGTAGGAAGTCATTATTCTTCTGGAACTGCCAGTGGTTACTGTGATGTAAAACACCTTAAGAAATTTAATGGATTTAATTGGTTAATGGATACTAAATGGTTAAAATAAAAAACATCATTTTATAACTATATAGTTATTTTTATTGTCTTTTGTTTACAACTCTAAAGTTTTACAGTCGGATACATAGACAAAAACTCTATAGGTTTGTATGGTAAAACACATTGTTTCATCTTTATCAAAAATTAGTTTTTGACAAAGCACCTTTGCAGTCTGCCGTATAAGGGACAAAAATCATTTAACATCTAACAACTGTTGGTTAGGTTCAGTACAGCTACGGTATATTGCCCATTACATTACCTAAAAAAATTAAATTTTTATTGAGGACAAGAGAGGTAAAAAATTATTAAGTGATTAAAGAAAGATAAATAATGATTTACAAAATCATCTATACATATTTAATACGTGATACGGGTTTTTGTACAAGAAACTCCTCCCACAATTTGCAATATATTTTAATGATTTTAGTGCCATTGGGTAGAGCTCGGCGTGAAGTTGTTTCTAAAGTGAATTGGTAAATTGTCCATTAAAAAGAGGGGACCCACAAGTCCTTAAAGTTTGTAATTTTTTCCCATTTGATTACCCATCAGTAAGGAAATTGATTGATTTTCAAGCAAACAACAGTGTAAACATCCGACATCAGCGAAGGTACTATATCTACCTTTTCACACGAAAGAGGTTATGTTTGACCAAGGCAAGGCTCCGGTCTACCTGAGCCCGAACGACGTTACCGAATGCCGCCTCGCGGCCGTAGCGCTAGGCGAGTGATGGCTGCAGACAGTGCAGAGGTTTACGGGAATCGTGTTTTAAAGTTAACTAATTAAGATAGAGATTGGCTCTTAACTTTTTCTTAAAGTATAGAGACGGATCTCAACTTCTCTGGTTTTAGAATTTTTAAATACAATTTCTAGTTTAAGTTATAACTGTCTAAAATCAGCTGTTTTTAGTGGCAAAAAGTTTTATAGATGCAGAGGTTTACGGGGATTGTGTTTTAAAACTAACCAATTAAGATAGAGATTGGATCTTTACTTTTCTAAAATTAAAGAGACGGGTCTCTTCGGCTCTGTTTTTAGAATTTTTAAATAAAATTTTTAATCTCAGCTATAGGCCTAACTGTCTAAAATCATCTGTTTCTCTCGATGCAAATGCAAGGGTTTTTAGAACCCTGTTAGCTTTTGCTAAGTTAAATGCAGCCTAGAGCTACAACTAATGTGTCATATTAAAGAAAAATAATGGTGCTAAATTTCCTTTCTTACACTTTGGTAATCTCACTTTGGTAGTGTTATCAAAACTAATGGAAAACTTAGATTAAAAATCGAGAAAAACAGATGATTTTAGACAGTTATAGCTAAAATTAGAAATTGTATTTAAAAATTCTTAAAACAGAGCTTACGAGATCTGTCTTTTTACTTTAAGACCGGAGCCTTAACAACTCAACAGACGTGAGATGGGACTTCCTGCTACAGATGACGATTGCAGAATGAATCAATTTAAGAGTTTTGTGTAAATAATACAAAGTAGACATTTTGTTAAAGTTTGACTCAGAAGCTTATAATTGTTATATAAAAATATTCCACCATATTACATAACCTAACATTTTAATTTCAAATAAAAAAAATCACCGAAATTATTGGGGGGGCAACTGCCCCCCCTTGCCCCCCCCAAATGACGCCTATGTAAGATAAGTTACTATAGTATATATTTAATACTAAGATAAAATAGATACATATTTTTAAAGCGAGTGTGATGGAGAGGTTTACGAGAATCGTGTTTCTAAATTAATTAATTAAGATGGAGCTAGAGCTCTTAATCTTTTCTAAAAGTAGAAGAACGGCTCTCGTCTTCTGTGTTTTTATAATTTTTGAAAAAATTTTTAACTTCAGTTATAATTGACAGAATTTAATTGAAGCCGGCTGTTTTTCTTAATTTTTAACTGAAGTTATCTGTTAGTTTTGATAAAATATTTACAAAAGTGTAACAGAGGAAAATTTGTACCGTTATTCCTCTTTAATATGACACCATATTTATAGCTCTAGGCTGCATTTAGTAGAAGATAACACGATTCTAAAAAAAACCCTTGCATATGGGTAGCGCGCCAGTGGTAGACCTGAGCCGAATGGTAGACAATTAAGTGTTTTCCGAATTAATTTAAATTTACTATCAAATTTATCAGTGAAGTGAGCCGGTTTGTAATATGTTGTCCGTTGTGAACTAACAGTAAAAATAAAGAATTCAACACAGTTTTAGCGCTCCCACTCGGGTTAGTCACGGCCGGCAGGCGCCATCTTCCTGTAGGCCAGTGACATGTTCATTCGTGTCTCAACTCGCGCTTGATGTGCTCCATCTATTGGTCTTGTGTGATCGTTGGGTTTTTGAGTTCGTGTTTTGCCTTGCGTGAGAGTGCCAGGTGTGGTGTATATATAGAGTTTTATGGAAAAAACTAACAAAAAACTTAAAAATGTAAATTATTTTATATACATATATTTTTTAAGTTACCAGAATTTACTAATTAATTTCTAAAAACTAAACTTAAATACAATACTACTGTAACAATAAATAAAAACAACAAAAGTAAAGACATCTATTCGATAACATACAGGTCAGAAGAAGAAAAACTGCAATAATTTACTAAATAATTTCTCTGTATAACATAATAATAATTCATATAACAGTGAGCACACAACACCTTTTAACACTTTTACTGAAATGGTGACCTAACTCAATAGGTAGTTTAAAGCCAAGTATGAATGAGAGATGAGTGTATAGCACGATGAGGATTGTCGCGCGATCTTGTAGTCTTGTTACTGACTAAGGCCGACGTTCTCCTTAGACAGGCCTGTTAATTCATAGGACAACAGCCAATGGTATCTAGGGACCTACAGTTTAACGTGGTATCCGAACCACATATTTGACCTCATATACGAATTGGTCTAATTATGAAGTCTAGAGCTCGCCCGTGGTCGATATTCGACCAAAATATCAGTTAATGTGGATCCACTTTAGAAATATTTTATAACTAAAATATCTGTTCTTCCTAATTTGCTAGCATTTGTTTTTACTAAAGTTATTTTATTGATTCAATCCTCCATAAGAATAACATTGAAACTTTAAAAGCCTTTAGGGCGAAACCATCGGGCCCTATATGAATTAAACTGCGATTCTGCTCATCTACAGGACAATACTTTTCTAACGGTATGTGCGTTTTTCTCCTTCGATGCTCACAAGGTGAGAAAAAATGGGGAAATGAAACATGCTTGTCTATTCATATATAGATGGTCTTTATGGATGAACTAGTATTCACTCACTAGTGCGGACGTTAATCCCCACCAGGGATTAGGGAATATCGCATCCACAAGCCATCGCTTATAACCATCCACAATTCGTGACCTCCAAGTAGCTGGATTACAGGACATCGCCATCGTCCCAGTACGTATTCACAACGACAATGCACTCACACTAAAGTATCTAACACATAAGTTAAGGCAAGAAAGTTTTCGATAGCATTCGATAATTTTGTTGGAATAAGGTGCCACACCGGCGCAGCCATACAGCACTGCGACGTGGTCCCGTTACTGACAAGCCGCATCACGATTAAGTAAGCAATTTTATAGGTACTTATTATTTCACCATTC
Organism: Neoaliturus tenellus; assembly: GCA_030545055.2. NCBI lineage: Eukaryota > Metazoa > Arthropoda > Insecta > Hemiptera > Cicadellidae > Neoaliturus > Neoaliturus tenellus. Next base: position 51,553,510 of record CM061531.1, on the reverse strand, counting down.
CTGGTTTTAGATTAGATATTCCATTCCTTGAACCAGTGAAATGTATAATGTGTGTGGACGATTCCCCGCGATATGACCTGTAATATTTTCGATCGAGTCATAAAACTTCAAAACCACAGTTACCGATCACAGTATTTACAGTTCAAAATTTCCTTCACCATTGTAGGTGGGCGCTAGGCGCTCGCGGTGACTATGGGGACCGGTGACCCGGCGGCAAACTACTCTAGTCGTCTTCCTGCCGGGTGCCAGTCACCTTGCGGCTGATTCGGCAACGGGTTCGATCTTCGTTCATAGTTATTCACTGTTTGATATTAGGTGCTTTGCAGCCTCTATCATTACAGTGATTTAGCCTTCAAATAACAATGAAAAGTAAATGTTACCTGCCTTTCTAGATCACGTAAACAAACATAAAAAAATTCCAGATCTACACAGTCTTGCGCTGATTACATAGTCTTGCTGTAAGGACACCATTATAGCCACACGCATCTAACGTTTCTTTTTTTCGAGGTAATCTAGTATTTTCTCATTAATTTGTTAACATCTAAACACAACTGATTGACAACAATGCAGTTTGCACTAAAAACAAAAATCGTGCGATGGAATTTAAACAAATAATTCCGCTAAACAATAAATTATTTTTGATTTTCAATAGTATGAATTCAGTTTTATTGTACACAATTAATACCTTTGGAAGAGTAAGAGTAGTAGTCGCCATAATTACAGTAAATATTAGTTAGGAACTATCATTTTAATTAACCTTATGGCGAGAGAGAGTCTTCCGAGATAGTGTCCAGCCCAACGAGGTTAAACTTCATATTATAAAGAGATAAACATGTTAATTTTTTGTCCCCTGTTCGCGCTGTTTCTTTAGTAACCATCGAACCTTTACCCTTGTTTCCTTGGTAAACAGTTTTAGCTAATCGGGTTGACCACAACATGCTTAAAAAATTATTGATTATACTTTTAAACATCTCATTATTTGTTTTTGAAAACCACTTCGATTTGTTGGTCTGTATGCAGGCTATTGGAAATAAACTACAACAGACGAAAATTTATGGGTAAAAGTCCAGATACCAGGTGGGAAATTGAAAACTAAGGACTGTTAACCAAGGAAACGGGTAGCATTCTATATCTAGGTTAACCTCGTTTTTTCAGTCTTAATATAAACAACAGAAAAACCACGACACACTTAATCTTTCTTTATTATAAAGAATTATCGAAACTTGCACAAGAAGGACTATGAATTACAGAATAATTTACCACACATGTCACAAATAGGCATACTGCGTGAGGTTATTTACACTCATTATAGTGACAAATATCAACAGGTAGACAAAATGAAGAGGGCAATGGCAGACTCTCGTTCCACCCCCCCCCCCCCATCAGGTCTCATCACTGGCCGGCCGAGGGCGCCCCGCGCCCTGCCGTGTGGACCATGAGTTCCATTTTGTTGTAGAATTCAGTCTTTCCCTCGATAATATCGTCGATTACCCTAGTCCAAGAATGACCCTGATTCAATTGTATTACTGGTTGGTAGTATAAATTTTGTTTTGTTTACTTAAGACGACGTTTAAAGCTGTTACATGAGTCATCTTTGAAACAATTTCACTTTTTGTTGTTGGTATTCAGAGAAAAATGAGTCTGTTTCGGAACTAGAGGGTGCTAAATAATCTCTACGCACGGGCCTGTATTTATGTATCACTAAGGCCATAGTCACTTGAATCGCTTGTTCTGCTATGAACTTTAATCTAGATTTTTTCAACTAATAGTGTACAATTTCAATCAATTATACATTTTTTAACCCATAAAAAGCAAAATTATTATTTTTTTACGAAAACTTCTATACTTCATTTTTTTTATATTTAATGCCATCTGCTTATATATTCATACAACAGGATTTCAGTACATTATACCTTTAACTTGAATTCCTTGTAAAATAAGGTATCCAACCCCGAAAAAAAGATGAGTAATTGCGATTATTAATTATTTGTAAGAATAACAAATTTGGTTAAATTTGTGGTTCAACAAAGTAATATAAAAACAATCGTGGTTCAAATAAAAAAGTTTACACTTTTAATGATTCTTACTGTAGAAAATATAGAAGAAATTCATTGTATACTTGCTGTTATCTGGCATGCTTTGTTATGCCAACCTGAGAATCTTTGCCCTTTAGGTGAGCTCCTTCGCCACGCTCACTCGCCTCAAGTCATTAACACCCCTTAGATGTGGACCTCTAGATTTTGTTACAACGACTCTTCCTTCAATACTAAAAAAATGAAACTTACCTTAATACTTTAAATGAGAATATATGTTTATATGATTAATTGCAAAGAAATATTTATTTCTCGACGTTGTGTTCATTAAAACTCGGATAAAATACTCCGAAACAACCTTACATGGGTACGTTTATGACAGTCCTAAAGCTTGATACATACGACGCGAATGGGGTAAAAACTATGTCCGTCTCCTAGTTCTAAGCTACCTTGCCACCAATTATCAGCCAAATCAGTTCAGCCGTTTTAAAATTCAATACAGTGTAACCAACACGAATTTCTTTTATAAAGAGTATGATTCAACGTACTTGTATGTTACCAGTTACTGTTCATTCACAACATTCTTTTGTATACATGTTTAAGTTTCAACTTATTATTAAATTCGTCTATATTCAGTTTTATAAAAATATTTTGTCCATAAAAATAACATTGGAACTTGCAAGGCCACTGGGTCAGAATACTAAAGAGTACGAAAAAATTACAGTAGAATAGGCCGAACTTTCATGTTAAATAAGTATAGTTGGATCACTATTTATGTCGAGTGGTTTTCGCACCCATATGAGACATACAAACACATACACGCATTCTACTTTATAGATATAGATTAAACGTTTAGTACACTATACGATACTGTACACCAAACAATATGACTTATATTTCTTAACAGAGCCGCGTAATCACTAGACTATTAATCTTCAACACTAAAATACCATAATGTATCAATTTGTTCTTACAGTATATTACGTTATGCATGCAAACCGTAAAGGATCTCACTTCGACCGCAACTAGATAGAGTGTGTGTAAACACCAGCAAGGCGGTCGAACATTAATCGGGAAGTTGCAGACGGATCTCAGTGTGACCGTAGTTTGTTAAAGTGTGTATAGCCAAGGTCAAAATGGATCTCACTGTGACCTTACATACCGGATCTCACTTTGACCGCAAAAAACGTATGGTTAATTTTGAAGGTATCCCAAATCTGAAGAGACTGGTGCATTGTACTAACTACAGGGAAGAAAAGTGTCACTTATTTTCTTAAAAAAACCACTCCTTCTGGTGGATCTCATACCGCTGGATTTTTACATGGATCTCGTTGCGACTTATATGCGCGTATAGGTGTGTGTGTGTGTGTGTGTGTGTGTGTGTGTGTGTGTGTGTGTGTGTGTGTGTGTGTGTGTGTGTGTGTGTGTGTGTGTGTGTGTGTGTGTGTGTGTGTGTGTGTGTTCTGACAAATAAGCCGGAGTGAGATCCGGCATATGGATGCACACCGGCACAGTGAGATCCGTTTGCGCAGTGAGATCCACCCCCCCGGATCTCGTTGCGCCAAAGCCTGTGATTCGTCCTCCTGAGGCCGTCAGGATCACGGAAATAGCCGGAACAGCTCGAAACAAGCCGATAGCAATCGGACCTCACTTTGATGGATTTTTCTATAGTGTGCGTGTGTATAAGCTTCCATGAAATGACACCACGTCGCGCTAGCGTCGACTATACACAAACGGATCTCACTGTGACCGTGTGCATGGATACACACATTTACTATTTTTCGGTCACACTGAGATCCGGTTTTAACGGCGCAGTGGAGCGGCGGCGGTGGTCGGAGTCAGCCTGGTGGGTTCACTCGGCTGCCTCCATTTTACCAAAGTCTTGATTTACTTTTTACTCATATTAAGCCCACTAAGTTAATTTTTTTTATGAATGTAACTTTCTGATTACTAAATGCCTCATCTAAATTTTTATCTTGGCTTTAAACTTAAATTACAGTATATACTATATATAGCCTATATACAGTAGGACTACATATATTAATTCCATCATATATATAAATATTCTTTTTATCAATAGCTACTTTTCCTTCTCTTTACCTAAATTACATGTAATAGTTTTATTTCATTTTCATCAATTGACTAATTAATTTTATTAATGGAATCATCCAATAAGGTTTTATTAGTGGACAAGGACTAGGTACCTTCTCTATAGTTCGTCAAAATGACGCCCAAAGATATTCAGATACGTTTTATTTGTTGAAAAATGTAATTAAAACGTTCATGTTTCAACTATATGATAGGGCTTAAAATTTATCCAGAAATAATATTTACAATAGAAATAATAGGTGTCCCAACTCAATAATTTTGATTCCATAAGTTAAACATGGTAACTTTGAAGACATGTTGGGGCAGAACCCTCTGGAGGAATCTGGATTAAATCTATTCACTTGTCCTTTATAAAACCTTCAGAATCAGTGTACTCTAAGATTAGTTTCAGAGGTCAAATTTATCTTTATATTATTTCATCTAAGGGCTGTTATCTCAAAATGAAGATAAAAGTTAAGACTTAAAAGAAATCCGTAAATAAAGCAAAAGTCTTAGTCGGCCTATAGCTTGAAACAAGGAAGAAGTCATGAAGGTCTTCAGTGAATCTTAGATATGTATTTTAACAGAATTATGTCTGCTTTAATTAGTATTAGAAAACAAAATCATTGGTTTCAGTTGCATTAATTTGTTGTGTAGGGTTATTTTAAGAAAATAACAATAATATTAAATCTATTTAATACCTAAAGAGAAATGTAAGAGATATTATTATTTCTCGTATATTATTAAAAACCAGGTATTTTTTAACAAATACATTTTGTTTACGGTTCATAATTTATCTTGGCAAATCTGCACGGGAAAATAAATTTAATGTGCGAGAGAAATATAATTTATACTATTGAGGGACAACCGATAGTTCAAAATGAAGGAAAGTTATTTTAAATGATCTTAAATTAATGATTTCCCAAAACTGTCCATTTAAAGAACGGAATACAACACACAAAACTCCATAACTCTTGGCCTAAACGAGAAAAAAGTCAATTAGGATTAGACCATGTTGATTTGACTCCGACCACTTAAAAATATTAATATTTGTGTGATTTCCTTGTATTATATTTTTACAATGATTAATTGTAAAAATACACATTAATTGTATAATACACATTGCAACACGGGCGCGCGATTCAGTATGGTACCGAAGTGTCTGTATAGTACATTTGTGACATGGTTACAGCCGAAAACGAGACTAAATTTAAGCCCTCTGCCATGATACTTGTAAGACAATAGTGAGAATCCTTTAGTTTCTGAATTGCTGATGGCTTTCCCAATACACAAAAAATTGACCTTTTATTATTTTTTAGGAATTATCTTCGTCTATATACTAGAAAACCCGTTATGCTCCGCAGCATTGACATTGGATACAAATAGTAAAACAAATATAAATGGAATATAAATGCAATAATATATCGTCTACCTTTTACAACATTTCTTTACAAACAACATTAGCTGTACGTCGTCCTTTTGGTTTTATTTATACTTTTACGGTATATCAAAGGATTTACTTCTTGATAAGGCGACGTAAAACTGGCCGTGGCTGAAAACAGGTTCCGGAAATAATACTCCCACTCTATCTATCGTTTGTCCCTGTTTTTTGTTTATTGTTAAACAAAAAGCGACCTTTATAGGGATTATAGGGAACTGTCTATGCTAAAATGGGACTGTAGAATCTGAGGGCGAGAGATCAATGCGGGATAGCAGTACTCGTTGTCCAATATTTTTACCCCTATTATTTCTAAGTCTAAACTATTTTCGAACATTTTCTTTACAATTAGCCTTGTACCATTTAGGAGACCTGCTCTATAGCTCAAATTTCTTAGCAGAATGATCACGGTACCTTCTTTTAAGATTAATTTATGCGATGGTAACCGGTCATCTCAAAGCTGTTCAGGAATTCCGTGGGAAATGGTAACACCTTACTGTCATCCTCTGATAGGCTAAGAGTGAATTTACAATGGTGTACGTTTTTGTTGGACTTGGAATTCGATATAAAATCCTTTTATAAATTTCATCACGGTGATAATTTTTTGTGCTACAATGGAACATTTTGAATAATAAGGTGGAACATCTGTGTCTGGTGTTTGCCATATATTTGTTATACAAAGTCCAAATAAGAGATTATGGAGCATGTCAACAGAACCATTATAATTGGTATGATAGGACCAAAACATATAAAATATCTAAAACATGAATGGAGTTATGAATCATCAATTGCAGATGAGTAGTAAAAAATTACAAATTATGTTGTTTAGAATGCAGTAGCGAGCTTCAATTTCGCCTGATTTTTATATTTAATGGCTCATATGAAAGGTGGTATTCCTAGAGATGGTTCTTAGACCAAAAAAATATAGCATAATATAACTATAATGGGAAAGTTTATCTTAAATTCAATTACAAATTCTGAAAGTTATCAATTTATGTTTTTAGGTCGAGTAGTAGATAAATTAATACCGATTCTAACGATCAATATCTCAAAAAAAGCCAAGATTTCAAGAATTTTTTGAAGACCAAAACATTAAAAATATCTTAAATAGAAATGTATTTATGTATTATTGATTGCAGATAAGTTATAAAAAAAACTTATATTGTTTTAAATTTAGTAGCGAGCTTCAATTAGGGCTCTGCCCTACAGGCTTTAAAATGTTCAATGTTAATCTTATGGAAGGATGATATTTAATCATTAGACAGGTGTTGTAATAAAAAATGCTAGCAAATCAGGAAGAACAGGCGTTTCAGTTGTAAAACATTTTAAATCTAATTATCTATAGATTAACTGAGTTTTGGATCGAATTTTGACTAGTGGGCGATCCCTAGTATGGTTAAACATATCAAATTTCTTTAAGTTTGTTAATTAATTGTCGTTCATAGTACTTCCTTGTTTGACATAAACTTCTATTACACGATAATAGATCGTAGTTACTGTATATTCTCCGTCTACTCTAGCACACGATGCAGAGTGTCTGTTGAAAGTGTTGAAACCCAGCAATGGAATTTAGTTATTTTCAATCTTTTATTGTCTCCTTGGGACTAGCCTAGTTCGGCATGACGGCAGGATTGGTCGAAAGTTGACTCTTTACATTCTATGTATTACTAATAAGGAATGTTTATAAATGTAAAATATATGTTTGTCTTAAGGAACCATACTTGAGAATGTTAAATCAAAAGATCTACGTAATGTATAGGCTAAAAAAATTAATTATTTTAAAAATTTTATGTAAGTAAGAGTAAGTTTGTGTCACATGTTTTTCCTATGCTGTCCGTGTTTGGGATCCGCACTGTACTCACAGCGCTGATCTCAGCCGGGCCACACATTGCAACACGGGCGCGCGATTCAGTATGGTACCGAAGTGTCTGTATAGTACATTGGCGGTTGGGAGCGGCTGCAATCCTTTCTCGGAAATTTGTTAACGGCCAAGTGAAGGTGATATCTATTGCGGGACATGAGCAAGCTGCACTCTTCTTTTGATATAGGCTAATTTTATATAATTTTCTTTCATTCTCAAAGTAATATTAAATTGTTAATTGTTGCATGATACACATTTTTAATCTAGCGTGTTTATTATATAAATTAAAAATTAATACACAGGTACAAATATTTTTGAAATTTTTATTTGTGAGGCCTTTCGCTAGCAAGGCTAGCATCATCAAACGACTCACAAACTGAAAGGTTATAATAATACAGTAGAACCTCGATGGTTTGACTCTCGATAGTTCGACACTCCTGATAGTTCGACATGGTCCATGACAAATTAACATGTTAGTAATGACCGATAGTGTCCATGATGGAGCCTGACAAAAATGAAAATGTAAACAAATTGGCGAATGATTTGAATGTTGTTTATGTTAAAGTTTAATTAGGTTATGGTTTCACTAAAATTTAGTGTTTCCTAAATTCAAATTGTGATTTTTATACTCCCAGTGTTAAAATTTCCCATATACTCCCAATAGTTCGACATTTCGATAGTTCGACACTCTCTAAGTCCACAAAGTGTCGAACAATCGAGGTTCTACTGTATTTACATAAATAAAGTTTTATGAAACATATGATAAGTCGCAAGGAGAATTACCAAGAGTCTTAAGGGCGGAATTCACAAACCTCCCTCAAAGCTTCCTCAACTCAAACCTTCCTCTAACCTTCCTTAAACCTTCCTCCAACCTTCCTCTAACCTCCCTCAAGTAGTTGTGTGAGGGAGGTTAGAGGACGGTTTAAGGCCGGTTTAAGGAACAGCTGTTTACAACAAAACACAGTGAAGAAATATATTTTGAGGTTATGTTGTGTCTGTGTCAACAAAAATGTTAAATTACTTGAAACTTTGTCTTACCTGTTATAAAAATATTTAAATTTCATGAAACTATATGGAAGGACATTTATTTACCTTGGAATTAATTCGAAAATTATATTTTACCCTACATTTGTATTAAAATAACTTTCGTTCTTTATATTTTTCCTGAATAAATTATGTGGATATTATTTTATTTATGTTTTAATGGACCTTCAAGACCATAGAATTTTGATCAGAAAAATTAAGCCAACATGAAAAGGGTGTAGTAAAAAATAAAATAAGGTCGTTTATGGCTGTGTAGCCGCGTGGCGGGGGCTTGTAGGCCCTGACGCCGTGCGCCGCTGCGGGTGTTAAATTATCTCATGCATTGTGTATTAGAAAAAGCGCGGGTGATCAACCTTAATAGGGAAGGTGTTTTGCAGTTTTTTGTTATACTCCAAAGAAAAGTGTATTGATTAAAGCTGTCATTTTTGGGTATTTTATTTACCGTCTGTGGGTCTTGTAATTAAATTTATGTTAAGTTCTAAAGATTTATTGATCCAGTAGGCCTATACAACCGAAATTTCAGCCCTGTAGGTGAAGTAGGCTTGAAAGAATTGTACCAAAATATGCTTGTGTACTTCTGACCTCCATATCCCTCAAAGTAGTTTGTCCGAAAAAAATTTTACTTCATATTTACAATGTAATAAGATACTTAAGGGAAAATATTGGAAACAAATCTTTGACTGCACAATGTTAAATCCAGCCTGGCCATGAAACCTGATTGGGCGATGCTGTACAAAAACGTGAACAGAGAAATTTCATTTTACAAATGACTTTCTTTAAATCATCTTTTTCCATGAACATATATATACAACTAAAACACAAAACAAAATTTTTACGAATGCAGAACGCCATGCATTGCCGTTTGACTGTGCGATATTCTTTCAATACATAGAAACACACCTATCAAATTGTGTTGGCCAACTACAAATTTTAGCATACAGTTGGTTGCACGAGACGTGAGACAGCCTGCCAGAATTTGTTCTAAATATGGGCAAATTGGCTCTATCTTGTGCAACATGGAGTGGATTAATCATTTTAGTGATATATAGTAAAATCAATACTAAGGTAAAGGTCTTCATTTCAAATTCAGGCTGTTAAACTGCCCATATATAGCACAAATCCTGGCGGTCTGACTCACGTCTCGTGCAACCAACTTAACTTAGTCTGCCTCTAGTGCAATTTACCATAAAATAAAAGTATTAATAGAGAAATAAACAAGTAAATTAAAAATTGACATTTACATTTATTAATATAGGTAAAAACTAATGCACTCCCATAAACTTTGCATACAAAAAACATGGAAGATCTAAACAAAAGAATCAATTGTGGTTGTAGTAATATGTTTGTAATAACTGTATCCTATATATGCCAGATAAAAGAAAGTAAAATAAAAATATATTTATTTAAAATATGAATAAAACATATTTATCTTCTTCAAATTTAAAACAAATCGTTAGAGGAGAAATATAAGCCTACGCCTGGTTTATAAATAGCAGCTCATGGTCTGAAAGCTACTTTACACTACCTTTGTAAACAAATATTGAAAACACTTCCATTTCCCAAACATGTGGCATATGTGCCATGTCTACCAACTATCTCACATTTCCCCAAAACAATGGGTGAATTTTTAATTCACTATTTTAATTGTTAAAGAGCAATAGTCATATAATATTAATTTGAGTTTAATGTTTTTTTAAAATTAAAACCCAATAGAAAAGTTACAAATAGATTAGTAGTCTATTTCTGTTGATATAAAAACATTTTTAGGAGTATTTTGTTTTGTTCAGGTGGCAGTTCTCACTGTGAGGAAGGTTTAAGGGAGGTTTGAGAATTCCGTTTTTCAATTGAGTAAGGTTTGAGGCCGGGTTGAGGAAGGTCTGAGGCCGGTTTGAGGACGGTTAGAGGTGAGGAAGGTTTGAGGGAGGTTTGTGAATTCCGCCCTTAGAGTGTGGAATTTATTGACTATATTTTGGAATGTTAATCCTTAAATACACATCTCAAACAATTTTCTAGCTTTAGTTCCACTTATGTATTCTTAATCTACATAAGTTTCTGATTAAAACGGTATAAAAATATTTGGTATATTGAATATTATGAAAGTATAAAAAATATTAAAACAAATAATTTTTGAAACGTGACATGAAAAGTTTCTAAGCAAGAAATTTTTTTTATTTTTGGGCTAGGTAAAAACTTTCAGCAGCAAAGTTCCAGATTATGAGGTGATCTAAAAAGTTTACATTTAAATTTTCTTCGTAATATTTTTAGTTTGTCTAATAATCGAGCTCAAAGCAGTAGTTAAGGGGTTTTCTCCCGCTGCCACACTAGTGGTTATGCAACACCATGCTTATGCTGCATCGCTATACAAAACGTTTAATCGGGTGCGTTAATTATTATCTGGCATGTTTATTTAACGGAAATAGCTAAATTAATAATAAATTTGTACTGAGGATAAGTAAAAACACTCTACATTGTAAGAAAGGGTTCATAAAATGGTTTAGACATGATTCCGGACATTGAAAATGAAGACGCCATTCTCCGAAATTCTCAGCAACCCGCCACGGACATGTTTTCACATTTTTCCGAGAAAATTATTCGCTTTAAAAATAAATGTTAAATGTAAAGATTAAAATTAATTTCACTATCTACAACTTTGTCACTTGAAGTTTTTTTTCTTTGCCAACGAATAAAAAAAGTTTACGCTTAGTAACTTTTTCCTGTTCTAGTTGTCTATTGATGTACGATTTTTGATCATAGAGTTTTCTAGTTTAAATTTAATGGCTAAGATATTTACACAGTCACAATCAGCAAAACTTTTTCTTTAAAAACATATATGTTTCAATGAATTTGCAAACAGTAGAGAAGCGTACAACTGAGCGCGAGCACAATAGCATCGTTACATTTTAAGGCTTAAAAGCTAGAGTATTTTATCCAACAATAATAATTTCCTTAGTTTATTAAAACTCATTGCAATAGGCTAGTTAAAAATCATCGTCCAAAAAATCTAGGAGTTCGGTGCACTCCCGATTAACTCGAGCAATTTGAGTTAGCAATGAGGTGCTTTGCGATGCTCATTTGTGTTTTTGCCTCATCTTCATAACACGAGTTGCGGTTATAGTTCGAGTTTTGCCTTTCGTGAGCGTTCTAGGTGTATTTATAGAGTTCTATGGAAAAACTAACACAACACTTAATTAATAAATGTAAATATTTTATACATATACTTTTTAAGTTACATGTACTAGAATTTACTAATTAATTTCTTAAAACTAAACATAAATAAAATATTACTGCAACAATAAAGAAACAACTACAACAAGTAAAGACATTTATTCGATAACATACAAGTCAGAAGAAAAAAAAACTGCCAGAATTTACTAAATAATTTCTCTATTTAATATAACACTGAGCACACAACACCTTTTAACACCTTATTAACACCTTTACTGAAATGGTTACCTAACTAAATAAGTAGTTTAAAGCCAAGTATGAATCAGAGATGAGTGTAGGATGATTGTGGCCCAATCTTGTAGTCTTGTTACTGACTAAGGCCGACATTCTCCTTCGACAGGACTGTTAATTCATAGCCCAACAGCCAATGTCTGTGGACGATTCAACGCGATATGACTGGTAATATTTTTCATCGAGTCATAAAACTTCAAAATCACAGTTACCGATCACAGTATACACAGTTCACAGTTTCCTTCACCATTGGGCGCTCGGCGCTCGCGGTGACTATGGGGAGCGGTGACCCGGCGCCGATGGCAAACTACTCTAAACGTCTTCCTGCCGCGTGCCAGTCACCTTGCGGCAGATTCGGCAACGGGTTCGATCCTTGTTCATATTTTATTCACTTTCTATCATTGGGTGCTTTGCAGCCTCTACTATTGCAGTGATTTAGCTTCAAATAACAATGAAAAGTTAATGTTACCTGCCTTTCTAGATCAGGTAAACAAACATTCAAAATTAAAAATATATTCCAGGTATCCACAGTCTTGCACTGATTACATAGCCTTGCTGTAAAGACACCATTATAGCCACACGCATCTAACCTTTCTTGTTTTGAAGGTAATCTAGTATTTTCTCATTAATATGTTAACACCTAAGCACAACTGATTGGCAACAATGCAGTTTGCACTAAAAACACAAATTGTGCGATGGAATTTAAAAATGTTATTCCGCTATTTTTAATTTTTAATAGTATATATTCAGTTTTATTGTTCATAATTAATAACTTTAGGAAGAGTATAAGTAGTAGCCGCCATCATTACAGTAAATATTAGTTAACAACTCTCATTTTAATTAACCTTATGGCGAGAGAGATTCTTCTGAGATAGTGTCCAGCCCAATGAGGTTAAACTTCATATTATAGACAGATAAACATGTTACTTTTTGTCCCCTGTTCGCACTGTTTCCTCGGTAACCATCCCACATTTACCCTTGTTTCCTTGGTAACTACTTTAAGCTATTCGGGTTGACCACAACATGATTAAAAAATTATAGATTATACTTTTAAACATCTCATTATTTGTTGTTTAAAACCACTTCGATTTTATGGTCAGTGAGCAGGCTATTTAAGTTAGTTACAATAGAAACTACGAAAATGCATGAGTAAAATGGCACGTACAGGATGGGAAACTGAAAACTAAGAATTTTTAACCAAGGAAACGGCGGAAAAGGTGGTTGAAATGGCGAAAACCAACAGGAGGCAAATTTCCCTATCTTTGTAGCACTCTATATCTTGGTTAACCTCGTTGTTCTAGCCTTAATATAAACAACAGAAAAACCACGACACACTTAAGCTTCCTTTATTATAAATAATTATAGAAACTTGCACAAGAAGGACTATGGATCACAGAATAATATACCACACTGACATGTCACAAATAGGCATACTATGTGAGGCTATAGACACTAATTAATGCGAAAAATATCAACAGGCAGACGAAATGAAGAGGGCAATGGCAGACTCTCATTCCACCCCAACCTCCTTCTTGAGCTCTCATCACTGGCTGGCCGAGGGCGCCCCGCGCCCTGCCGTGTGGACCATGAGTTCCATTTTGTTGTTGTATAATTCAGTCTTATGCTCGGTAATATCGTCGATTATCCTAGTTCAAGAATGACCCTGATTAAATTGTATTAATATAAATTATTGTTTTGTTTACTTAAGACGAAGTTTAAAACTGTTACATGAGTCATCTTTGAAACAATTTTACTTTTTGTTGTTCGTATTCAGAGAAAAATGAGTCTGTTTCGGAAGTAGTGGGTGCCAAATAATCTCTACGCACGGTCATGTATTTATGTATCACTATGGCCATAGTCACTTGAATCGCGTGTTCTGCTATTAACTTTAGTAAGATTTTTTCAATAGTGTACAATTTCAATCAATTGTACAATTTTAAACTAATAAAAAAGCAAAATTATTAATTTTTCAAAAAAAACTTTAAGATTTCATTTTGTTTACAGTCATTCATACAACAGGATTTATTATTAATTATTAGTAAGAATAACAAATTTAATTAAATTTGTGGTTGAAAATAATGAAGAAACACAATCGTGGTTCAAATAAAAAAGTTTACACTTTGAAACGCTTCTTACTGTAGGAAAAAAAAATTGTATACTATCTGTTATCCGGCATGCTTTGTTATCCCAACCTGAGAATCTTTGCCGTTTAGGTGATCTTCTACGGTAACTTAAGTCATTAACACCTCCTAAATGTGGACCTCTAGTTTTTGTTATAACGAATCTTTCTTCAATACTTAAAAAATGAAACTTACCCTAATACTTTAAATGAGAATGTATGTTTATAGAATTAATTGCAAAGAAACATTTATTTCTATACGTTGCGTTCATTGAAAATCGGATAAAATACACCGAAAAAACCTTACATGGGTACGTTTATGACGGTCCTAAAGCTTGTAACATACCACGCAAATGGGGAAAAAATATGTCCGTCTCCTCGTTCTAAGCTACCTCACCACCAATTATCAGCCAAATCAGTTCAGCCGTTTTAAAACTCAATACAGTGTAACCAACACGAATTTCTTTTATATCCTATACTATAATACGAATAATATCTGGAGGGATGTGTGTTCCACGATCTCGAAATCTAGCGGGTAGATTTCGTTTAAACTTTGCATTTAAGAGTGTTTTGGCCAAAAATAAGTTTAGAAAAGGCCTCAAACCCAAAAAATCTAATTTTGTCTAAATTTAGGTTTAAAAATCTTAATTTTTAACATTGGTCTTATGGGTTGCTATTTTGGTAGCGAAATAACAACGAAAGGTATACAAAAATAAAGGAACATTAATGTTAAGCAGACTTTTTGAAACAGCTGTTAACAGTGAAGAGGTATAGTTGGTTGTTGGGGGAAATTTAATAGCTTTATACCGTGACACTATATCAAAACTAAATTAAAACCAACAAGCAAGGCTCGGTTAACCTGGTACTAGAGTATGATTCAAACTACTTGTATGTTACCAGTTACTGTTCATTCACAACATTCTTTTGTATACATGTTAAAGTTTCAACTTATTATTAAATTTGTTTTTATACAGTTCTATAAAAATATTTTGTAGATAAAAAAAACATTTTAACTTGCAAGGCCACTGACTCAGAGTACTGAAGCGTAGGAAACAATTACAGTAGAATAGGCCGAACTTTCTTTTAGGTTAAATAAGTATTGCTGGACACCGTTTAGGTCGAGTCGTTTTCGCAACCATTCGGGACAAATACATACACGCATTCTACTTTATAAATATAGATTAAACGTTTAGTACACTATACAATACGGCACACCAAGCAATATGATTTATATTTCTTAACAGAGCTGCGTAATCACTATACTATTAATCTGCAAAACTAAAATACCATAATGTATCAATTTGTTCTTACAGTATATTAAATTACGCATGCAAACCGTAAAGGATCTCACTTCGACCGCAACCAGATAGAGTGTGTGTAAACACCAGCGAGACGGCCGAACAATAATCGGGGAGTTGCAGACGGATCTCAGTGTGACCGTGGTAGTTAAAGTGTGTATAGCCAAGGTCAAAATGGACCTCACTGTGACCTTACATACCGGATCTCACTTTGACCGCAAAAAACGTATGGTTAAATTTGAAGCTATAACAAATCTGACGAGACTGGCGTATTGTACAAATTACAGGGAAGAAAAGTGTCACTTATTTTATTAAAAAAACCACTCCTTCTAGTGGATCTCATTCCGCTGGATTTTTACATGGATCTCGTTGCGACTTATATGCGCGTATAGGTGTGTGTGTGTGTGTGTGTGTGTGTGTGTGTGTGTGTGTGTGTGTGTGTGTGTGTGTGTGTGTGTGTGTGTGTGTGTGTGTGTGTGTGTGTGTGTGTGTGTGTGTGTGTGTGTGTGTGTGTGTGTGTGTGTGTGTGTGTGTGTGTGTGTGTGTGTGTGTGTGTGTGTGTGTGTGTGTGTGTGTGTGTGTGTGTGTGTGTGTGTGTGTGTGTGTGTGTGTGTGTGTGTGTGTGTGTGTGTGTGTGTGTGTGTGTGTGTGTGTGTGTGTGTGTGTGTGTGTGTGTGTGTGTGTGTGTGTGTGTGTGTGTGTGTGTGTGTGTGTGTGTGTGTGTGTGTGTGTGTGTGTGTGTGTGTGTGTGTGTGTGTGTGTGTGTGTGTGTGTGTGTGTGTGTGTGTGTGTGTGTGTGTGTGTGTGTGTGTGTGTGTGTGTGTGTGTGTGTGTGTGTGTGTGTGTGTGTGTGTGTGTGTGTGTGTGTGTGTGTGTGTGTGTGTGTGTGTGTCAGGATGTAAACAGAGCTAGAGAATGCCCTAATGGTCCGATTTTAATTAAATTTGGTACATAGGTCCTAATCCACAATAATTCCAGGCGTTTTTTTTTTTTCATTTTTTTAATTTTTTATTTTTAAGGGTATTTTACCCCCAAAAACCCTCAAAAATCGTCAAAAAACAAAATTTCTCAAAAACGGCTCTAACGATTTTGATTAAAATTTTGTGGTTTATTAAGCTTAAAATGGTGAATAAAATGACACCACCCGCATCTCCGGAAAAATCCCCGTTCAAAAGTTATGAAGTAAAAAGTGTTTCAAAAATCAATTTTTTGGATTTTAAAACTAGCTGTTGTCTTGAAATAAACTTTACTTATCACCATTAAATCAAGTTCAAAAAACTAAATAATCCATTATTTTTAATTATTGCTCTACGTCAAGTGGTTGCGGGAAAAATTCAATGTTTTTTCGTTTAGCGGTAAACACAGTACGTTGTTAAAAGTCACAGACGCGCGTAGGGTCAAACGAGCGCTGCTCAGACGGTAGCTATCCGACTGAGTCATCAAGACATTAATGTTTGAAGCTTTTAACATCTTTTTTATATTGTTGGGAGAAAGTATGTGTCAGTTAACTGATACCGTTTATTTTGTTTACACTTGATAATTTTTATTTCCATTACGGAAGATTTATTGAGTTTATATTTTGTATGAATCTTTATACTCCAATTCTCAACTCCACGAAAAAATATTTTTTCTCATGACTATTTTCAAAACTTAAATTTTAAACTCAAAACCGGTTACAAATTTTCGTCAAAATTGATCGAACAACAAAAGTGTTGACAATTTAAATTATACAACCAATGATTTGAAATTTGGAAGGATCTGCCAAAAAAATAACTGAGTTATTAAAATTTTTCTGCAGGATTGATATAGCTTTACAATTTATCATAGTGCTTAAGTCAATATAATTAATAGATTAATTATAATCTATTAAGCACTATGATCTTTATATAGAAAATTTTTTTGTCATAAACGGCAGAATGAGGTGCAATCGCTTCTGTCGCATTTTAATCTTCAGATGTGAACATCAGTTTAATTCTTTTGAGAAAAAAAAATATTTGAATCCACATTAAGCTATAATAAATTTGATAAACTAATCCAATATAACTTAATATGGATTCAAAATATGAATACACCCCGTCGCAGCAGACCTGCGTACTCAGCGAATTTCCAAATTAGTAGTATTAATTATGACCAGATAAACCTTTATACCAAAAATCATCACAAGCTCATAAATAGGGAAATAAATGTTTATCTCCTTAAGATAAATGTAGAGAAAGAGTATGCAGGTATGCTGCCATAGGGAACACTAAAAGTAGGTTTTTAGCATAAAAAAATTATTTTGACCATATGAAGCCATACATTAAATTTCATCAATATCTGTGCATTGCTAAAGGAGTTTGCCTATTCTCCATATGATTAACATGGGAAAAAAGTATGCAGGTTTGCTGCCATGATAAGCACAAAAACCGAGATTTTTTACCATAAATGGATGAATCTCAACCAAATGAAGCTGAATAGCAAGTTTCATCCAAAAACTTTAAATGAATGGGGTTCCTCATGCTGCTTTTGTGAAAAAGCTCGAGCATCTCTTCTGTCCAATTTTGAAGGCTCAAACAAATCTAGACAGCTCCACAAATTCCCTATCAACGACAACATCAACACCATCAGCATCAGTAGATGAAGTTTCCACTGCAATTGACGACTCCATCACAGACGAGACGCCATCCAACCACAGCCCAGACGACTACAGTACGAGTGCCTGTTTACCTGAGGACCACTCAACCACAGATGCAGTGACAAGTGATGTGGGGGGGAGTAAAGTCTTTAATGGGTGTGTAAGTGAAGTGCAAGACAGTGTTACTGTGAATTGCTCTTTACTTAGCAACAGTAGTCCATTTAGAGGATGGTCTCCCATTGTAACCGCAGATCCAAGATCAAATGTAAATTTTAGTATTTGTAATACCTTAGATTTTAGTTTTAAACCTAATGATGAAAGTAATGAAAATGAAACTTTTTTAGAGATATAAACACTTCTTGTTTAAAATCTAAATCTCAGATAAGGCCACCCAAGAATGGTTTGTTTATTTTACATTTTAATATACAGGGGTTTATAAATAACTACCTAGACCTGCTTTTTTTCCTCCAAGGTCAGAGGGAGAAAATCAATGTAATTTCACTAAATGAACATTGGTTGGATTCCCGAAGCATAAATTTACTAAATCAACTTGACGATTTTAAAATTGCTGATTGCTTCGCTAGAACTGATCAGCGCAGAGGAGGTTCATGTATCCTAATTGAAAAAAATATTAATTTTAAAATACGGGTAGATTTAAAATTTTTAAATGAGCCAAACTGTTTTGAGGGGTCTTTTATTGAGGTAAAAGAATGGAATTCAGTCTTTGTTTCAGTATATAGGATACCTGGAGAGAGTATAGATAAAATATTTTTAGAAAAATTTGAAATGCTACTCGATAAATTAGCTATAGAAGCTAAATCAAAAAATATTTTTATTTGCTCTGATACAAATATTGATTTATTAAAAGATAAAAAAAGTACCCAAATAATCCTAGAAATCTGTAACTGTTTTGGTTTCACTCCAAATGTTTTTGTCCCAACCAGAATCACAAAAAATTCTAAAACAATAATTGACAATATTTTTACAAATTTAAGAGCTGTAAATAAAAGCAATGTAGTCCTGGACATTGGAGCCTCAGATCACAAAATGCTACTTCTATCTTTTGAGAAGCTATGTGCACCTTCTCCAAAATAACAAGTTAAAAATATTAATAAAAAACTAATCCGCAAATTTACTAAGGAAAACTTTAGGAAAATGGAAATTTTATTACAACAAGCCGAATGGGTTTTTAGCCATACTGCCAGTGTAGAAATAAATTATAAAAATTTTCTCTCACTTTTTCTAAATTGTTTTAATGAAGCGTTTCCAAAATCATCAAAAGTACAAAAACAAAATTCAAATGGAAATAATAATTGGATTACTCAGGGAATAAAAATATCAGCAGAAACAAAGAAAAATCTCCACCAGGAAGCAAAATGGAACAGAAATCCACAATTTTTGAATTATTACAAAAAATATCGAAAAATATTTAAAAATACTGTTTGCTTGGCTAAACTAAAATATAACGATTGTTTTATAAAAAAATCAAATAACAAAACTAAAGCTTCTTGAATTGTAGTTAAACGTGAATTGGGCCTTAAAAAACATAATTCTGAAACACCTGTTGAAATAGAAATAAAAAATGAAAAGACAAAACAAAATTGTGTTGTGTCGGTGGCAAATGAATTTAATAAGTTTTTTGTCAGCATTTCAGATATTGCAAACAAGTTGAAAGATAAGGAAAAAGCAATTAATTTTCTTAATAAAAACCAGACAATTTAATCCCAGCATTGAATCAACAAGATCCCCACTCCAGTTCAAGTTTAAAAAAGTCTCTGTTGCAGATGTGAACAAAATATTAAATTCTCTTAGCAATTCAAAAGCATCTGGGTGGGATGAAATTCCTATCTTTGTAATCAAAAAAGTTTTTAATTTTATTGAAATCCCCTTTAGCAAAATAATAAATCAGTCCTTAAAACAGGGAATTTTCCCTGATAAACTTAAGTTTGCTGAAGTAAAACCTATATTCAAAAAGGGGGATCTAAATAAGACCTCAGATTATCGACCGATTGCTCTGTTACCTTGTTTCTCAAAAATTCTAGAAAAAACAGTAACCACTCAAATAACAGAATATTTAGAAACTAATAGCCTGATAAATCCATCACAATTTGGGTTTCGAGCAAAATTAAGCACACAGAAAGCTGTAACAAGTATGATTAAGGCTGCGGTCTACCCCTGGCGCCCACCCAAATGTAAGGGTTTTTTAGAATCGTGTTATCTTCTGCCAAATAAAGCCTAGAGGTATAAATAAGGTGTCATATTAAAGAAGAATAACGGTACTAGTTTTCGTCTGTTACAATTTTGTAATTAGTTCATTAAAACCAATAGAAAACTTCAGTTAAAAATCGAGAAAAACAGATGATTTTAGACCGGTATAGCTGAAATTAGAAATTTTATTTTAAAATTCTAAAAAGATAGCCGACTAGATCCTTTTTTCTACTTTTAGAAAAAGTTAAGAGCCAATCTCTATCTTAATTGGTTATTTTTAAAACACGATCCCCGTAAACCTCTGCATATATAAAACTCAAAATCAAATAATTTTACACAATCATAACTGAAATTAGAAATTTTATTTAAAAATTCTAAAAAGATAGCCGACGAGTTCCTTTTTTGTACTTTTAGAAAAAGTTAAGAGTCAATCTCTATCTTAATTGGTTAATCCTGAAACACGATCCCAGTAAACCTCTACATCTATAAAACTTGCCTCGCGCTACGGCCGCGAGGCGGCATATTCGGCATTGTTGTTGTTTTTGTTTTGGTTGGGGTAGACCGCAGCCTTAATACTGTGGCGCGGGCCTTGGATGGGTCGCAGAGGACTATGGGAGTTCTCTGTGATCTCTCCAAGGCTTTTGATAGTGTCGATCATGAAATACTTATTGAAAAACTGAAAATGCTAGGAATAAAAAATAATGAACTCAATTGGTTTATCTCATACTTAAAAAATAGAAAACAAAGAACCCTCATTCATAAATTTAATAATATCTTCAGATCAGAATGGACACATACCCCTTACGGAGTTCCTCAAGGATCAATTCTTGGTCCTTGTTTATTTATAATTTATGTGAATGACCTTTGCCAAAATATTAATTTATTAACTTTTCAGTATGCAGACGATACTGCTTTAATTTTCAAAGGACCCAAGGATGATACTTTGCAAGCCACAGTCTCAAAAGAACTAGAAAATTTAAGGGATTGGTTTGCAGCAAATGGTTTGTCAATGAATGTGTCAAAAACACAAATGATTGAATTTTCAGCCTCTTTTTCGGACAATAAATTTATCTCTAACCTAAGCACTTCGTCCATTAATACCCAAAATACTGTTGACTATCTAGGAATAAAAATCGATTCACATTTAAATTGGAATTCACACATAGAAACCATATCCAAACGCTTAAACTCAGCTACCTTCGTCCTTCGTGTAATCAGAGATACCACAAATCTAGAAACTCAAATTTCCGTCTATCATGCATATTTTTCTTCAATCATGAATTATGGACTAATTGTTTGGGGCTCAGCTAGTCAAGCCAAAAAGATTTTCACTTTACAAAAAAGAGTTTTAAGAATTATAGCAAAAGTTCCTCAAATTACTAATTGCAAGCCAATTTTTATCAAATTTAAAATCCTCACCTTTTACAGCTCATATATTTATCAGATAGCTCTAATGGTAAAAGAAAGTTTTGACACATTCATGCTTAACCAACAAACCCATACTTATCACACTAGGTTTAAAAATTCATTGAAACCAGCACAACACAGACTCAAATTATTCCATTTGTCTCCTCAGTACATGGGCCCTAAAATATACAATAAATTACCAATTTCTATAAAAAATATTGATACTCTCTCCAAATTCAAAAAACATTTAAAAAAGTGGCTACTGGAGAAGGCTTATTATTTTTTAGAAGAATTTTTGGAAGGCCAGTAGAATGTCCAATTACTGTAATTATTATTTTTTAACTGTTGTAGAAGAAGAAAAAAACATTTTGTTCATGAATTTATTATTACAACTATTTTTTATCTATACAATTAACAATAGCTTTAAGATATTTTGACTTATCACCTGTCAATTCATTGATGTAATGTGATGTATTTTGAATAAATAAATAAATGAATAAATAAATAAACATTGGTTAATAAGTGAAATATTAACACATCCTTATTCTCCATAAGATTAACATTGGAACCTCAAAATACAACGTACTGTCTTTAGACTTTGTAATATCTCAGTAACCAATGGAGATAGAGCGAAGCTTCAAAATGCTAAATTGTGTGTTTTTTTGAGCTAAATCCAATGGTCAAAATAAAAATTTGAAATTTTTAAAAATTACATATGAAAAATGCAAAAAACCCATTTTTGGGGTACTAAACCCCCCAAAACTACCCCTTCCGGTAGGTCGATATGTCTGGTTTACGAACTCATCCGAATAAACGTAGGATTACACACCTCTACCAAATTTGGTGTCGATCGGACCATTTTTACGAGAGTTATTGTGTCTAGGGACACATACATATATATATATATAAAAATTTTAATGACTATTATTTTTGGTCTCAGGGCACCTAAAAACGAAAAAGTAACATGGTCCCGGGCTTAGGTCTTACCATGAGACCTACGGTAATAGCTTATTCCCTATGGGAAATTCGCTAAAAATATCCAAAAGTTAGTCAAATAGCCCAAGTCTTTATCTTTGATTTAAAACAACTTCCACTTTTATCAGACATAAAATAAACTCGGAAAATTGGAGCAGGTGAAGCATGATGTTTTGAGAGGGGCCATTTAGCCCCCTCTTAATTAAAAGGCCTACTTTCCGCAGCCAAATCTCCTTGAGTCTTATGTCTCACACATACTGAAGTGTAGCAGTGTCTCTTTACCCAGTGTTTTTACACCAAATACTGTATATTGTTTCTTGCCCTCAGTATGGTTGTAAACGTATTCAGGTGGTTTTAGCAATGTCCACTAGGACAGACCCTTTAGCCCCCTAATGAAGTTGGAAAAACTATTTACTAGCTGGGAGAGTTGTAATTAATTATTAATGAAAATGCACTTACAGTTAACTTTTTTACACTCACTTCAAACAAATAACCTTTAGAAAAATACCTTTGTAACTTTAACTTTTCAAATGAAAGTCCAGAACTCAGATTTTTAGACGGATATTTAATTACTAAGACACCGAACATTATTGACCGATATGTTGACCGATCAGACATTGAACTCATGTTATGCTTTCACGGCGAAAAGTATAGGCATTAGTGCCATGTTTAGAGATGCTCTGTGGTGCAATATTTTAAATTGGTTCCCTCAATCAGTGTGAAGTCCTGCATTGAGCAATCTTTTTAGTGCTGTCTCAGATTATTTTCTTTATGTTCCAGCAGTGTAATTTTTATATAAAAGTGTTTTTTCCTAATAAAATAGTGTGACCTATAAGAATAATGTCTATAATATTTAACCATTTGTTCAAAACCCTTAAGAATAATTTGTTTGAATTGTTTGTTTTTCACTTAGAAATTTTATTGTCCCATAGACATTGTCATTATGAGCTATTAGTTTAATGTTTTTCAATAAATATAGTTATACGAGATGGCCCGTGCGCAAATTGCGCATTTTATGATTCTGTATGAGTGAAACTCACCTACAGTACGTGAATGTTGATTATGAAGTGACAAAGATCTATTTTTGTTCACTATTTGGTTTTTAAAATTCATCTGAAGTCTGAAGGTAATCAGCTGTTAAATTACAATTCACATTAAAGAACTTACAATAAAAGTTGGTCAACATTTTAAAGCGCCCTCTAGAAATAAATCAAAGGCGAGGGGGGCGAAGCCTGAAACGATATGACCTTTTTAATTACTATTCGTCACTGCGCTATATCCTAAGCTTTAAAATGACACCTCAATCTTAAAAATCGGTTCAGTAGGTCGAGAGAAAAAGGGACGTAACAGACGAAAACCTTATAGAAATAAGAAGATAGATTGAATAAAAATGCATTATTTTTATTTATTCCCTAAATTACATCACTGTAATTAAACAATAATTGTAATTGATTCTTGAAGGCTGTGGGATTTTGGTGTAGAAAGAACTGAATGCGTAGATTCCTCCCAAAATCGAAAACGTCCTTACGGAAGGAATTTACGCATTCAGTATTTTCTACACCAGAATCCCACAACCTTCAAGAATCAACCTTAACCTGTTGATTGCCCACCAATAATTGTAATTGGCCATTTAAAAAGGATAAAACAAACGTTTCGAATGGTGAATTTCGCATCACTAGCCTTCATGTTTTATGTAAATGGTGATTTTGTATATCAGTCTAGAGTGTATTCCATCCTGCTCACACTTTGATCTGTGAGCTTTTAGAACATGCTCTGTATCACAAAATATAACAGCAGTTGAATACAAATAAGATTTATTTCAAATTCTTAGGTAAAGTCATAGTCTTTAATTCTCGTCTTCGGACGAGGCGGATTGCGCCGTGAGGGTGCGGCAGTCATCAGCCGGACGTGACGGAGGAAGGACCTCAAAAAAATTATTTATTCTTTTTACTCAGATAATTATTTTTTACAAACTGTCAATAGATGCTAACCCACACCATACGGCTAATGACAAATAACTTTGAAGTTGAAAGTTCTGTCTAAAGTTACTAAAGTTTCTGTCTAAAGTTTTGTGGACTCATGTACCACATATATTACTAAGTTATGCGTATTTAAGCAATGATTTTGGTCTCTGGTATTCTCAAAATTTAAAATAAAGTCCATAACATAACACTCAGCTTTCAGCTCTTACAATATTTACTACAGCAATACTGTTTCTAAAGAATGAATAACTAGAATAAGATCTAGTAGCCTATGGAAAATACCTTCATGATTTGCAACAATATTAGCATTGACTATGTACACTAACGTGAGTAGACTTCTCCTAGCAGAGGCGTGTTTGAAACCTATTGACGTTGGTGCGATCTCATGCGGCGTACACGGAAGTAAAGGAGTCATATGATAGGCAAATCAGTACTACCACTCTTCTCAATCAAGGATTAAACATTTTATAATGGAGGTTTTTGTTTATGTTGTGATTGCAGCATTGTAAATTCAGCTAAATAATAACAACATCGATGGCTGCGTCTGGCGCCGCGTACACGATAATTCCAAATTTTTGCCTCAAACTAAATACATTGGATGAGAGGTCTATTCACATTAGTGTACATAGTCAATGATATTAGCAACACAGGGTACAGAATAATACAATACACAACGTGTCAAATAACATCTTTTAATACATATAAAACGTTTTTGGGTTTTATTAATAAAGTCAGGAGCAGTACTTTTTCAACAAAAGAAACAAAAATAATATATTTGTCAAACTTAAAATGCCTTTTAATTATATAAAAAAGTATAAAGAGAACTTATTGTTTCTTAAGAAAGTTATGTCCAATAATGACTAAGTAAACAAATACACAATGTAAATCTTATTGGTCTTCACTCAAGAGTCATTAGTCATTTGACCACGATATTCTTACCAACCTTTTTTTGTATTAATTGGTAAATATTTTATTTGTGACACAATTTATGTGAATAATACAATGAGATAATCTTTCCAAAAACTTTTATAATTCTGAAACACAGTTAGAATGGTAAAACTGATAAAATAAGTTTACTGAATTTTAAGTTTACTACTTTCACATAAGAATTTTGTTACTAGAGAAAATTGCAAAACAACTGTATTAAATTATCGACACCAAACTTAAAAAAAGAGTGCTTAAAACCTATTAAACCAAATTACATGGTCCATACTATACATAAAACAATGAGGAACAATAAAACTTTTATAAAAATCTTAACATTCTTAACTAGATAAAAACTAACTGAATATATTTTACATAGTGTAACGGACACATAATATATACTGAAAATATATGAGGAAGAAAGGCACTCAGAATCTTCCAGTCTTTTACTGCAGACTCGTGATCGCTTGTTTCACAGCTTCAAACACCACCTCGTAGGTACCATCACTTTCAGCCACAAAAACACCTGAGAGAGTGTTGTTAACTGCGAGGATTTCACCAATCTGGTCCTTCAATGCTTGAGGAACTGGGTCTGGCAAGGCTGAAACAATTTAATATGAAAAATTAAAGTTGATACGGACGACAAAATCCTCCAGATATGAACAACAAAAGCAGATTAAAAGTTGAGCTTTACAATAAATCTTTTAAGTTATTCGACCTACGGCTATAGTAAGATGCACAAAACTAGTCTGATGGAAATTTTAACACTTCAACCCCTCTCGCCCTGCAAT
The DNA here is from genome assembly GCA_030545055.2 of Neoaliturus tenellus. Taxonomy (NCBI): domain Eukaryota; kingdom Metazoa; phylum Arthropoda; class Insecta; order Hemiptera; family Cicadellidae; genus Neoaliturus; species Neoaliturus tenellus. The sequence continues at coordinate 51,527,272 of CM061531.1, read as the reverse complement.
GTTGTAATTTTTTGTTATGTTTACCATGTGTAATACAGTACAAAAATGTGTTTCAGAATAAATTTGGCAACAATGTTTCTACTCTCTTCGAATTTTTTACGTGAATCCCACTTTAGTCCCGAGCTGATTAAGAGAGATGAATTTTATTTTGATTTCGAAATATAGCAGGTGGGTTTTTGTTTAAATTTGAGATATAAGAGTGTTTTGGCCTAAAAATAAGTTTAGAAACAGCCTCAACCCCAGGAAAAAGACTTTTTCACTTAAGGAAGTTTGAAAATTGTGATTTTTAACATTGGTCTTGGGTTGCCTTTAGAGACGTAAAATTGCAACAAAGGAGACAGAAAAATAAAAGAACAAATTCTTTTAAGCATTTTTATAAACAACTGTTAACTGTGAAAAAATATACTTGGTTGTTGGTGCAAACTTAACATCCAGTTTAAAATATTTCTATCTCAGTTCTATACCAGTTTAAAATATTTCTTGGCTGAGCAAGGCTTAGTCAACCCGGTATTTAATATTAAGTAATGCTTTGTTGGTGAGCATAATAAAAATCCTTGTAATCCTTAACATATTAATAAAAATTGTAACCATAATTTATTTTTTATTTAAACATTCAATTTGCACTGTTAAAAAACAGGACCATTAACGATTGGGCACCCCTACACCCAATTTTTTTGGGCCCTTAGGTTTGAGAGTGGTTGTCCGTAATTCTTCTCAATAATTCTGTTATAAAAGTCATTGTTTGGAAATCAAATGTCTCCTTGTTCTTAATACAAGTTTTGTAATAAAAAGTCCCAATTGAAACACTTAAAAAATTGCAACAATCAATCAATTGCCTTGAACAGTAACTCGAAGAGCGAAGACATTTATGGTTTGTCAAATAATGTCATGAAATCAGTGGGTGGTTGTATTATATCTCCTTTGACTTTATTAATCAACTTAGCTTTGAAACAGGGTATTTTCCCAGATTGTTTAAAGCTCTCTAAAATCACCCCTGTTTTTAAGAAAGGTGACTCTAGTAGGCCTGAACACTACTACAGACCAATAGCTATTGTACCAATAGTCAGTAAAATTGTTGAGTCTTGTATAATTCTTCAGCTCTATAATTATTTGAATTCTAATGAACTTCTGTATAAACACCAATATGGTTTTCGCCCCAAGCACAATACTGTAATTGCTATTGAGTCAATCATAGATTATATTTTAAAAAAAATTTGAAAACAAAAATTATGTTGCAGCTAACTTGTTAGATTTAACAATGGCTTTTGACTGCCTATCCTTTGACTTGTTGTACGATAAGCTTTGTTTCTATGGAATTAGAGGTAAGGAATTGGATTTTATTACGTCTTACCTATCTGGGCGTAAACAAAGTTGTTGTCAACAATATTAGTTCTACTTATCTAGTTGTTTATGCCGGTGTCCCGCAGGGCTCGGTGCTTGGGCCTTTTTTGTACCTGATATTCGTAAATGACATGTACTGTAATGTTTCCTGTGTATCTATATTGTATGCAGACAACACAACTTTGTTATGTTCTGATCCTTATTTTGAAAATGTTTAAAATAAAATGTCTGATGCCCTAATCTGTGCTAAAAGGTGGTTTGAGATTAATAATTTAAGCACTAATGAAAACAAAACTGAATTGCTTTACTTCTCCCTTAAGGAGATTCCAGCTCATTTAAATGTAATTAAAGATGTCCAACTTTTAGATTTTACTTTAGATAGCCAATTAAGCTGGGAACCACACATTGTAAACCTCTGTAAGAAACTGTCACGTATTATTTTTCTTCTCAGGAAGCTCAAATCTTTAGTTAGTCTAGATACTCTGTTAGTAGTCTACTATGGTCTGTTTCATTCGCTAATTAGTTACGGTATACGCCTGTGGGGCAATTCATGTCACGTTTCCAAAGTTTTTATTTGGCAGAAAAGGGCTATTAGAATAATAGATGACCCCACCAGGAGACTATCTTGTAAATCTAGTTTTGTAAAGTTTAATATTATGACTGTTCCTTCTTTGTATATTTTTAGTAATTTAATTCATGTTCATCAAAACTTAGATACTTTTAAATTTCAAAGTGACGGTCAAGGTCATTTAACTAGATTTAGAAACAACCTTGTCACTCTCCATGTTAGACAACAAGAACTTTGAAAAGTCATGTATACCAGCAATTAAAATTATACAACAAACTGCCTTTAGCTATGAGAAATCTGCCTGTAAATAGTTTTAAGACAACCATTAACGACTGGATCAAGAACCAAGCTTTTTACACTGTGTCGGAATATATGGACTATCAGTTCCCTTTAACTCATATTACTTTGCCCTTATTGTAACTTGACATGTCCTATTACATTCATGTAATGTTTAATGGATCAATAAATATTGTCTATTGTAACATATGCTTAAGACCACAAAGTATTGAATTTTAGCTAATCGTCCCGATTACTACTAGGCCTATGAATGGAGATAATGAAAGAAGTAAAATGGTGTCTCGGGAATATCCAATCGAGTCTCAGTGGACACTCTGTTGTAACGAGTGCTAGGGTCTGGGGTTAACCTAATGTTACCTCAAGAAGCTCCTACTCTTGAGTTGACTGTTTTATTTTTGGAAAAATAATCCATATTTTGATCCTTTTTCATCCAAAAATGTGGTTATGTTGCTTTAAGGGTTTTGTCAAATAAGTTACTGATATTTTTTTTCTGTTGTTTTTCGAGTCAAGTTCATAAATACTTAGTTGTTTACAATTTTGTAGTTAACTAATATCAATTTTATTATTTGAATATGGTTACTCTACTCATCGTAAAACTAATAATCTTTTGCTACAGTAAATAACATTTAGCTACAAACTAAGGCATTTAGTTAAGCCTAAGTATGAATTAAATTCGTTTGGCTTGAACTGAGCCATTGTGTACTGAGCCCATTGGGAAATCTGACCCTGAATAAAAATAAATTTCAAAGGTTACTAACCATGGATTTTGCATGGTAAACCGATACCATGCATGGTCAGAAACTGTGGATGTATCTGACGGATGTCGCTGGTCTTAGCTTCGAAGATGTTGCCGTAGTCCACCAACATCAGAAATGACGATCCGGTGTTGGTCTCCCTCAAACAACGGCAACGATACCAATCACCTTCTGTAAGATAAACAATTTCCATTTGATTAGCAAACTAACAACAAATGAGTAAGTGGGTTTTTTCAATAGAATTCAGATGCTTATGTTTGTGCTAGAATGAAACTAAGTGGTCTATTCCAGAAAACTGGTATTTTCATAGCACGGAAAAGCATAACTTGGTGGTCTCATTATAACACATCCTGTCCACAAGACAGGATTTTTCTTATTCAAATTTAAAATTTCTTAATCGTCACATGAACAATTTACAATAGCAATGCTATTTGTACAGGTGACATTGTCAATATATATATGCTAAAAGCTTCTTTATTTTAAGTGATAACATGAACATTAAAGTAGGGATGGACGGGTCTCGAAATTACGAGAAATTTTCGGGAAATTTGTAATCTCGTTAACCGAGACGAGATTTTATTTTGATCGAGATTTTTCGAGACGAGAAATAATTCGTGAATAACGATAAAAACGGGTATAAATAATCTACGAATTTAATACTGCAAAATAAATTATTTTGAAGCAATGTGAAGTGTTTTATTTTCCTATCCTCCTCACAACTTCAAACTTAAATTGCCATCATAAACAACGGTTGGACTTCCAAGATTTGGACTGGACTGGAGAGTGGGAAACGGCTCTACGTATGGCTGCATCTGCACGGACTGTTAGTGGTACTGACGATCAACAGTAGTGGGCGGAGTCAACATAGCTTCTGATTTATAAAATAATTCATTTGTTTGATAAATCTTTAGAACATTGGGAAAACTTTATAAACAATAAACAATCATTACTTGACATTTAATTGCTTCAAGATGATTATTTAAAACTGATTCAAATAATTTTTGACAAATTTAAGAGCTGTTTTGACATTAGCAGTTAGAATAGTAGTGACAATCAGATGAATGACAAGAGACAAGATAGCCAATCAGGTTGAATAATGGCTAACCTCAAATATCCCACGTAACACATAATTTAATTTCCTTTCACACTCTTAGCAGAGTTCAGCTATTTTAAGCCATAAATGCTTAAAATCGGCTGATGGTTGATTTTATTTCAAGGTTTGGATACTAAAAAAAAACTGAATAGGCCTATTAACAATAATTGTTGAACAGCAATAAATAGGTTGTGTTGAATACATAGAAAATCAATGGTCTTACCAGAACCATACAGGCTTCATGGCTACACTACTAATGCTTGCCTTTATTCAGTTAGGAGCAAATAAATAAAAACCTTACCACTAGCAGTAGCAGACGACAAATGGACAAATCGAGGGAATTACATGAATTCAAAAGCAGTGAAAGTTATGTATACAGGACTTGAATAGTTTGGAGAAATGAAAAGGAATAGCAAACAAAATGAGAGCTGAAGATTGTCTTATGGACAAAGAAGAAGAGAGAGTTGAAAATTAAAATCCTCCAATTAAAAGTTATTTCTTGTTAGCCTCCCGGTCTCTAGGTTTGTGATTCAAAGTTAGTAGGCCTATGCCTATTACAAATCTGTGAGTGAGGAAAAGCTCTTATTTGGAAACATTTTAAAGTAGGTTAATAGTGAAAAGTGTGAAACATGAAAGTGAAAAGTGAAGTAAGTTACTGTAACAGATGATTCTCTTTTTATGTTTTATTAAACGTAGGTCGGTAGGGTTTATGGTGAGCCTATATCTTCTCAACCTTTTTATTGGGTACATTCCTTTATAGGCCTAGACCTTTTGTTAAGAAAGTGACTTTTTTAACTTCAGTTTATTAACATAATCAGCAATTTACAAAGAAATATTTGTTCCTTCACATTAATCAGGATTAACCATGTTACAAAATCAGATTAAAATCCCGAACGCACATTTCTCGTAATGTATGAGAGGGAAAATCTCGTCTCGATCTCGTCTCAAAATTATTTGAGAATTAAAAATTCTCGTCTTGTCTCGTCTCGAACTGAAAATCCAATCTCGTCCATCCCTACATTAAAGATATTTATATTTAATCTTTGTTAATATTGTATTGACAGTTCCCTATTTGAGAAGAATCTAACCTGTATTCATAAAATTTAAATTAACATCCAATTAAATTTTAACAAAATAAAAAGCTCTTGCTTTGTCACAAGAAAACCTGTAGAGTTCACAATAGGATGGGAAAGGGGGACCAGAAAAAAATCACTAAGTTTAATGATGTAATTTAAAAACTGTTTAGGTTTAATATTCATCCATCATCGATTCTACAAAAATATTTTAATTAGATTTGCAATCGAATGTGTTAAACATTAATTCTGGGGAGACAGGAAGTTGACAGTGAAGTGACAAGAAGGTGACAGAAGATCAGAAGGTGAGCTTTTTACAAACTACACACATACAAACTACACAGCTTTTTACATTGACTATAGACACTAATGTGAATACACTTCTCATCCAATGCATTTTGTTCGATGTAGCAAAATTTGAAGGTTCGTTTACACTATGCCAGAGGCGTGGAAATTAATGTTGTAATTATTCAGCTGGACTTGCAGTGCTGCAAAAACACGGCAACACAACATAAACATAACTTTCAGGTATAAATGGCTCCTCCTTGGTTAAGATGAGTGGTGATACTGATTTCCCAATCATATTTCACTTGTACTTCATGTACTCCGCAGAAGATCGCACCACCATAAATAGGTTGCAAACATGCCTACGCTATGAGAAGTCTAGTCACATCAGTGTATATAGTCCAAGCTTTTACTTTGCAGTAATTTTTGTTTCTATTATTAGTAATGATGGAAATAAGCATTTACTCAAGACAACTTCCTTCACTTCGCTTACTCACATGCCAAAAGGAGCTGCTTTCTGGTTTAAAGGAAAAAATTGAAGGAACTACTGGTCGAAAATGTAACACATTGGGTTATGGTGATCAACTAATTTTGGTTTATTTTAGTAGCTACAAAAAATTTCCATATGGGTAACATGGGCACTTAGAAAGGCTGTAGGACAGAAACCGGTTTTCCCAGTCATGGGACCAGCTCCAAACTTTTGCTCTTGGCTTGAAACCCTTATACTAAAAACAAAAATAAAAAAAAAATAAAAACTAAAAAAGCACCGTACAAACAGTGCTTTTTGACAAATAGAGTATAAAATAATTATGAGCATTTTGTTTGGATAAGAAAGACGAGAAACTAACCTAAAAAAAAATTTAAAGATTTATAATTGTAAAATTTTTTTTCCAGGATTTTTAATATAGTTTTTGTAGCTGTTCCCCATAGAGCAATACCAAATTGCAAAAAATAATTGAAATTTGAATAATCACCAGTCTAGTGTTTTAATCAATTAATAAATCAGCTTATTGAGTGACCTATAGGCTTGCCAGAAGTGAACGTGTAAACCCATTTCTTATCGTATTAGTGGAGGTGATTTGAAATAAATAAATACAGTAGGGGGTCATATTAACTACCCATCATGAGAACTGCAAGACGGACGACCAAAAAGTTGATTAAAACTAGTGATACGCAGCACGATAAAATTTACAAATTATAATTAAATGTAAAAGTTAAGTGGCCAAAAAAATGTATTGTTTTGATGAATACAGTTCTGATATTTTAGGTTTCTACAATATCTTATCTTTTTCCATTCTGTCATGTTTGCAATCAATTAAGAGAAATACCCATGTTAATCTTCATAAATATTTGGAATTTTACAAGGAGAATGTAATGGTTTTCTTGTAATCTGAGCGTCAGTGTTTGTTTTGACATTAGAAAATATGCTTCATCAGTGGATGGGAACCTTTTCTAGAAGAAGGACAGATCATTTGACGAACGATTAAGCTGGCTAATACAGTTAATAAAGTACTGTTTCAACAGCCCTGTGCAATTGAACAGCAAGTGATCTGCAGTTTCTCTGATTGGCCACACTTCCGGCATTTCGGGTTCAGAGCGTGATGAAGAGACAAGCAAGCCTCTTCACTCCCAGCCAGCCCCTTCAGCATCTTAGGCCGCTATACAAGCGAGATATATGTAACAGCGAGGTATTACAACAGAGATGTAATGAAAACAAATATTTAAATTGTTTTTCTTAATTTTTCCACTCCCGTTTTAGTTGGAAACTAAAACTGATATTTTTTTGGTGTCACGCACTTGCACGTAAAATAATAAATAAGTAAAGATTTTTTGCTCCTTAAATATTTTCTAAAATAATCATCTTTAAACTATTACTTACCAAATAAAGCAAGACAGAGCTCAGTCTCCTGTGGGTTGTAAGGTGAACTATCCACTACATTGCAATGGTCTTGCATCATCCCATGCAACTCGCTGTAGTACTTGGCTGCTTCCTTCTTGAGTTGTAAATACAGTGGGTCCGTTTGAGACACAATAAATTCATACTCTTCATTCAGGGGGACTCGCAGTTCAGGTAAACTCATTATTGTTAATTTCCCTGAACAAATATTTAAGTTCAATAATGAATCATCAATAGGAAAAAATATTTAAAACGTGATATCCTAATTTTGGAACAAGGCAGAGCTCTCGTGTTAGAGGAAGCAATTCATATTACATATTTTAAGCATTGCACATTCAATCAAGTAAAAGAAACTTCATTATTACAAAGTTTTTGCACATATGGTAAATCAATATGGTAAATGCTATTTAATAATGGTGGGTTTAGCTATTTTCACTGCGTGTAGTTGCACAAACTCATTAAAAAGTGATCAAACGCAAGAATTAGTCATCCAGTTTGGCCATACTGAATAATGTATTATTCTATAACTTGCCAATTTGAAAATAGCATATACTGTAAGATTTATCGTATATCACAAAAATCTATTGATGAAACTCATGAATAATTGTTAACAATGACTTGACTGAAAATGAAGATGATTTAGATCCTATATATATATAGTAATGGGGACTCTTAAAATCTAAATTACCTTGGTTTGGTATCAATTTTTTTTTTTTCAAAGTAAAAATATTAAGGAAAACTATTAAATAAATAAATAAATAAATGTCGACTATGTTTTTTACTGGAAATGTATCTTTTAAATTCTTTAACAATGGGAACTTTCAGATTAATAGCTATTTGTGTGTGGAGAGCACAAAGTATACGTCATTGCCACTCGAGATTCGTAGATGGAAGCACGAAGCATCAGCTGAGTACTGCCAAACATTTTGAGAGCGGCAATGACCATTTGTGGTTGTAATACACACAGGATTTTTCATACCACCATTATTGCAACAGATTAGATGTTTTATTGTAAACAAAATCTCATCTAGGTTATGTTTGATTTTTTTTCTTTTGGAACACACTGTTAACTATCAAACATAACCTCAAACTAAAAAAGCAGCAATTACTAAACGACAACAATGACCAACAGCTGTGGCATGGTTTGTGGCAACAGCTGACCTTAAATTGCTATTTCATTTAGCGTGTGGGGATGAACATTAATGAACTGTTTTGCATACAGGTGTGGCAATGTGATTATTTCCATGTAGTGGTGGGGAAAAAATTATAGATATTTTCTTATAGTATTGCATTATTTGGTTATTTATTTTCAATGTATTTTATTACTGAATACCTCAAATGGCATTACATAGACCATAGAATAAAATACAGGTAGTTGTTAAGTCCAACAAAAAGAGAGTAAAAGGAAAAGAATGAAAAGGAAAGAATGAAAAGAATTTGTTTATATATCAGTTGTTTTTTAATATATAAACAAATTATTAAATAATTGGTAAAGTGATACCAAAAACAATTTAGAAAAAAATAAAATTGTATCTTCAAATTTTAAGAATGGAGCTCATGATAAATTATTATTATATCATTTTTGTTTGTTGTACACCTAGTCGTAATATATTTAGAATTCAATGGTAAAAATTAACTCACCGTCTGAATTAGGCACTATCTTTGGCTTGAGAAGTTCTGCCAGTTTATTGTTTAGGGTACCTTCTTCCCCTTCTACAAGTAAAGTTGCTTTACCACTGACGTCTGTCACCTAAAATACAATAGTTGCTGTTTTATTATAGAATTACAACCACTACAGAAGAGAAGATAGTATGACAACAAATTCATAAATAAAATGCTACATGAGTCATCTGTATACCACCTAAAAAAAACAAAATATTGAAAATTCCTAGTTAAGTTTGCAACATTCAAGCAACACCTACCATTTTCAATAATTTGTCCTCTGCCACAATGTAACTCAAGTAGGCCTGAGCTTGTTCTGTTTGAACAATCTTTTCAACATCTTTCAATTCAACTTGAGTGATTCGGCAGGGTACCTGAAAGAATAGATACATTAGTTACACTTTATTTTGTAAATTACAACATCAATAATAAACCCCGTAAACCACTCAATATATAGATAGAGATTTATATATATATATATATATATAAATGACTAAATGATTACTTTAAACAACTTATTTTTCAAAGATAGATATAGGTTTAACAACAAATAAAATGAAGCATTCATAAATGGGTGACTTAGTGGTACAGGATTGTAAAGAGTGCTTTGGAGGCAAATGGGATATCCAAACGGTATTTTAAAAATATTATATAAATTAAAATTCAATTTTCTGAAAACTTTGGTAGTGAAGAACTGGTCCGATATGGTTCATGCAATTTTAATTCTATGATTAGGGGCTTTTGCCCCTATGACCCACTAGTTACTTTGTATCTATGTGCAAAAGGTTAAATGAGTAAGAGTTTAACGCAAAAAAAAATATTTGTTATGAAAGACGAATAAATACCATATGGAAATCAAGAGTCTTTAGTATGAAAGTATATATATGTCGCCATAAATTAATAAAATGTGACATAAATTATTATTGGTTAAATAAAAAAAAGAATCTTTAAACAGTTGAAGAGTCACCAATGCACCATGTGCTAGCCTGGGTTTGAAATAGGGATAGGTTTGGTTGTTAATGTCGATTGTCGGTTTTATCGGTTTTTGAGAGAAAAAAACCCAATAACCGAGAATTGATATTACATGTCGGTTTTCGGTTTATCAGTTTTTTTTTTTTTACTATCTAAAGATAAAAGTTGAACAGAAATCAATCACAAAGGAAAGACAAATTAAATTGAACCTCCAGCAAAATTGTACGACCTATAGTTCAACCTATATATAGGTGAATTAATGTTATTATTATGTTGTTTTCAATAATGAACTCAAAAATACTACAAGAGTCCTTATTTTTTATAAATATAAAAAAATATTATTTTACTGAATTGAAGCTAAAAACAATTATCTTAACAAAATGAATTTGTGTAACACATAGTAGCTAGTATTTTTTAACAAATTAGACATGGAATAATAAAACATTTCTTAAATAATTTGAGGATATTTCTTAACTTTTTTTAAATGGTTGGATATATTCAATACTACCACATATTTTATCAAGTCCTACAAAAATACAATTATTGTCAAAGTTGTTATCTTTTAGTTTTAGTTTTTGATTAACATTGCAAATTTACCCACTAAAATGGTTGTATTGCTTTTTTGACTACTTTAAGATAAAATATAAGGCCAGTTATATAGTAGGATAGACATTGAATATTTATATGTTTATATATATTTTCTTGCAATAACTAACTGGTCTTATTAAAAAGCATAAATGTGTAAAAGGTAGAAATTAGGCATCAGCCTGATTTTAGATGGTAACCTTGAATTGTTCCATGTTTACATCTAAAATAAACCGAAAAAACCGACAATTGACAACCGGTACGAGTGAAAAAAAACCAACCAAAACCGAACCAATAAATTTTGCAACCGACCCATTACTAGTTTGAAATATAAATAATTTGATTTTTAGATAGGCCAGTAGGCCCTAAGTATGAAGAACTATTTTTCTGAATAGCAAACCTCAATTAGTATACTTACATTGCGAAGAGACTTTGGTAGAGGACGTAAATCACCAAGTGTGGCTTTGTGATAAGTTGCATTATCGACAGCATAAACTTTATAAATGTCACCGTCAATTTTGTCTATTCTACACCGTAAATATCCATCACTTTCTTTGTCCAAGAAAGCAACGTAATCGCCTTCTACTGGAGGAGTGTTGAATTCTTCACCTAAAACACAATATGAAAGATCAGTATCCTGGTTGCGATTCGATAGTAACAGTTTTTTTAAGTTTATGAACAAACAATATTTTAGATGGATAAAATTGTAATTTATTTTCTGTTGTGGTAAAAGAAAGGACAGAGCTAACTCACCTTGAAAAGCATTGATGAGCTTGACATAATTACAAATACACATAAAAACATTAAAAACCTTGTTATAATCCGACTCCCTGTGTAGTTATTCAAACACAAAGAGAACTTTCTCATGGGTTTGAAAAAGACTATAGACAGTCGTAATTTAGCAAACTTTTTAGTATTTTTATGTGTATTTGTGTTCCTGTCCAGTCGAGCTCATCAATACTTTTCAATGTGAGTTAAATCTGTCCTATCTTTTTCCTCAACAGAAATGTTTAAAGCCAAGTGCTTTTAACTTAAAATCCTTAGGCCTACCTTAAAATTGTAAAATAGCATTTTTAATTAAAAATTAAGTTAATTAATCTTAAGGAGGGCATAATAAGTAGGAATGTGTCGGTACCAAAATTTCAAAGTCGGTACCAGTACCCAACCGTTCTTTTAAATGATCGGTTCTCGTTACCGGTACTAAGTATTCATTTTTGAATGAGGTTAATATAATAGGAAATATGAAAAAATATTTGTACATTTAGGTGATATTTAAAAAAGAGACAGAATTTAGGGGTTAAATTAACCAACACATGCAAATAAAAGAATTAGGATGTAAATGTGGAGCCATGAGAATGTGTGAGTGACATTTAAGGAAGGGGAAGTGTTGGGGTGTGTATGGAAAAACATTCTTTAAGAGGGCAGTTGACAAAAAATAATAAAGTATAGCAAAACGTTTCTTTCAGAATGATTTTTTTTATGTTCAGAAACAGATTTAGAGGTCCATAGACCAGCTTTTAACCCTAACACTCAGACCCAACCGGGTCTGGTAAAAATCATTTCCCATAGATCTTGGACCAAAAACAAGTTGGGCTGAAAAGTATTTTTATTTTTAATTATTAGTTCTTCAACTACTCTCTGTTTTAATAAACTTAGTTGATTATCACTACGCAAATTAAAATCAAACAATAACTTCATAAATAGCTATCAACCTAAGTTTTCAAGTAACATTTATATGAATTGAAGTTAATTTCAACTTTCATTTGTGTAAAAATAATTATTTTATGACTATTATATATTATTTATGTGTTTTGCCCCACCCTTCCTCATATTTTTAAACAGATCAGAAACTATAAGAACAAAATTGAAAGAAGGAAATTTAAAATGAATAATACAAAGAAAAAATGTTATTTTTTACTTTTCATACCGGTAAAATAAATAAATAAATAAAAAAAAAATAAAAACAAATAATCGTACATAATACAGTAAAACAATAGTATTTAGCAGTACAATATTTAGTATATATGTCAAAGATGTACTAAAGTTTCAATATTGAAACAAATAAATAAACTAATTTTTTCAAAAAAAAAAAAAAATTTAAACTTTGATTACATTTCTGAGTTTGTAAAAATGAAACAAAAAAAATGTTCCAAATACTTTAGTCGCAAAAACATAAATTTGTTCCAATTAGTATTTGAGATATAACAAATTTTAAGTTAGAGAGGTTCGAGTTGACACAAGTCAACTTTCAGGCCGCTTATAATTCAATACTTTAAGATTGCTTACGTGTTTTCCTGCAGTCAATCTGAATAATTTGCTGAATTTTCAGGTCGTTGGTAGGAGCGACGAGCAGGGTATTGGAATCGATCACTCTGGCGATGGTGACCGGTTCGCCCTCCGCAATGGGATCCGGTGTTTCCAGAGGCTCATAGTCCCAAGTCTTCAACACTCCTTCGAGTGGTTCTTGAGAGGCTTTGTTTGTAACATGGACGACAGTTTGACCTTTGTTACTGGCCAAGCTAATAACTTTAGCTACGTCCAAAATTATATCATCCCTTTCCTGAAACATTACCAATATAATAAAAAATACAGGTTATATTAATTTTAGGATAAATTTTATTTAGTATGCCATTCTTTTTACACACAATAATAGCTTATCAGCTTATAGGGCCTAAATCGGTGCCTCTTAAAAAATTCTACTAAAAATTTTGCTGCAGCTGAATACTTGTGCTTTTGGAAGAAAATTAAAACTTTACGATAAGTCAAAGTAAAAATCATCATTATTCAAAATATACATGGTATACATTGGGGATGGACGAGATTGGATTTTTAATTCAAGACGAGACGAGAATTTTTAAAATTCATTTTGTATAACCCCAGAACTGCAATATTATAAGAATATAGGTTGTATTACCTCATTTCCGTCAGCAGTTCTAAACTTGAAACATCACACTTATGTTGACATATGTTTCGGTTTAACTAAACCATTATCAAAACACAGTACACTTACAGATCCAAATGGTCGTTGCCAAAAGTCAAAATAAAATAATTTACACGAACACACACAAAATACACAGTACATTAAGTCACGGATAGGCCTAACACTCGCACGGGTCATGACGGACACGGGTCCGTCAATGTCATATTAAATACAGTAGACTCCCTCTTAACCGGCCACCTTTTAACCGGTCTCCGCTTTAACCGGCCTACCCTGACACAAAATAACATCTTTTTAACCGGCCATTTTTTTATCGAAACATCGCTTTAACCATCCGCGTTTTACCGGAAACGTAGTTTTCTTATCTAATATAACATTCAATTGAACTTTATTTCATATTGACGTTCTCAAAATGTAACGTCCTGAACGGCAGTGAATGCCACCGGAAGTCAATGAGTTTGGACCTACTATTGAGTAGACCACAATAAAGAAACGAATTATTATTTGTGTAGGTTTGTTGTGGATTTCATGGGTGTCGGATGTTAGCTATAAATCATATGCAGTAATGTATTTAAGGTCGTTTTTCAAGTAATAATTAATTAGGCCATATAAAATTGTGGGTTGGCATTCTTAAATGAACATCGGTTTAACCGGCCAATTCATTATCCGGCCGCATCCTGGTCCCGAAGTGACCGGTTAAGAGGGAGTCTACTGTATTGCAAAACTGAAGGAATTTAATATATTCCTCTCTCTCGCACTATGGTTGTGCACTTCTGGCGCTATCTCTTGCTGGACTGCCCAATTTAAGTTTTACAACACTCCCAAAAAAAAAAATCGCCAATTATTAAAATCGGGAATGACCTTTATTTATTTATTTATTTTTTATTCATGGCCCATGCTTCTGAAATTCTAAAATTACGTTTTTTCTCATTTTTGGTTAAAGTTTACAGGATGTCTACTCAAATCTGATTTTAGAATTCCAGTATATTTTTTATAAAAATTCCAGTATGACACGCGAACTATTAATCCTAACGTGGAGTAGCATTAATAACATTTTATTCAAATATAAATAATAAAATAGATCAATATTTAAAAGTAAAAACATGATTACAATTTAAGAAAGAAACTAATACTTGTTGCTTTAAATCGAGCAAGTTCATTTGAACTAAGACATGTCATCACCTAAAAATAGACTTATTTACAGCTTTACATTAAGGGCCATTTGCACAAAAAAATGATAAACTGGATTGAATATAATCTAGATTAGATTAGCATGCTTTTATACTCACTACCAAACAGCTGAGAAGGGTGGTGTCTTCCTTGTTCAGGGTGAGAACCGCTGCCATAGAGGGGATGTTTACAAATGATTCGGGAAGTTTAAACAGCTGAGAGCTGCTTGTTACGCCGCACACATCAATGAACGCTACAAGCCCAGGCTGCGGCAGAACTCGCCCCCTCTCCCAGTCCCCTGACAAAGTGCGCAGGCCCACGATTTCCCCAACATTTGGCCTGCAAAAGTTCAGCCACCATGACAATCCACAATGCAACACTAACCCTCAGTATCTTTATCAATTTTTTATTGGTAATAAAATGATACAAGATTGAGAATATTGAATTATTAAATTTTTTTATTACCACCAGGACTACTTGCAGAACAGTATACACCTGATTATCGGCAGCCTATGATTTAAAAACAGTAAAAAACAATCTGTAAATAAAAAAAATCACTGAATGAGAGAATTCAAAAAAATTTCAAAAAATTAAAAATTGGGTGTTTATTGTTAAGCTGCAGTTTTGATAATATGTTTGCCATTATCAGGAAATACTGTATTGAATGTGTGATCCAACAAGTTAAGACAATGTATGGAGAATTAAATGTGAGAAATGACGTTTTTTACTTATCCACTAGGATTGGTTGGTTTTTTTAAGCCAACCATATTTTAACAGCGTTTCTGGTAATTGGGCTTGGTCAAACTCTTGCATATTTCCAGTGTCTGTACCATGTTTTCCAAACATTTTTTAGTAAAATAACTAAATAAATTAATTTCAAATTAAATATAGAGTAGAAATGGCTCGTTAATAGAAATGCAGTGTGTGCACGCAAATACACAAAAATTACACAAAATGTGCACAAATAAACTAAAGACCATCAGTTTTTAGACCCATCCACCTAATTCCATTAAGTTATTGTGCGTTCTGGTCGTGGTTCAGTTTCATCACCAGATTAGGGAAGAGACGCATTGAAAACAACTGTTACTGTTCCATACAAGTTTGAAAGTTAATGTAAAACTAATAAACTTATAATATCGAGACAATAAATAATGTTAATAGGTTAATGATTATAAAATAAAAATTTTTGTAATTCCCCAAAAAATTCAATACTTGCTTAAAATGCCATTGAATACTTACTTATAAAGTGGATCAATCTGTTGGGAGGACAGGTATTCTTGGAATTTGTCACTATCTACTATAAATGATAATGTCGTTGGGATGTGTTGACAGTAAACTTGCCCAAGCAGTGAATTATTCATCCAATCAACTTTGTTGGGTACAAATGAGATCTTCCAATTCTCCTTGAGCATATCTACAGTGCTTGCAGGTCTGCTTGGTCTGAAAGATTAAATAAAAAATCTATAAATTAAATGTGAATAAGGTAATTTAAAAATGAATTGATTAAAAATTGATGAATATTTTTTTTTAAAATCATTTAGGCATTATAAATAATGTGACTAAGTTAAGGTACCGAGTTGTAATTCCCTGATTTGTTTTCAATTCTAAGCTTAAGTCTATTCTATACATTTCAAGAGGAAATTTAAATTGCAGTCGGCACATGTGACTTTTAAAGACTGTGAACTTAACTTGCTATTGCACTTACTGCAGTTTGGCATTTTAATTATTAGAATAAGCAATATAAAAAATATAAATATTCAAGTCTGTCAGCAATTGAACATATACCTATAGCTTATTTATAACAAAGATAAACACGTTTACATTTAAAGCACATAGACAGTAGATTCGCGAATTCTGTAGCCCACACTAACATGATACAGTACACTCTCGTTCAACGGAACTAATGTGGCGGACGGCCGGTTCGGATGTCAAAAAATTCCGATGAAGCGGAGTCCGTTGTGAGTCATCATTTCCGCCCGTACGGTGGCCTATCGTGATTGTATTCACTATTGTTTTTAAGATAACACAAGAGATTTTATGAAAATTAGGCACTCAAACTTTGAACATGGTAACAATGAACATATAGGGATAAAAACAACACAGGAAATAAAGATCCAAAATATTTATTCTCATATTCCATATTCATATTCCAGCAGTCAACTGACTTCCACGTAACACAGTTTGGGAAGCGGTCGAAGCGGACGTATTGTTCACTTCCTGCCCCCTTTCTCTTTCTATGTGTGTGCGAATACTCCACAGCCTCGTAAATCACTTCGATGGGTACAGATTATGGAAAACGCCTGATGACTTTTGATGCAAAATGTGATACTTCACTGTTGTGCGGATAGAACGAATGGAAATTGAAGGCGCTAAAACGGAAAAATTATTTATTTCGTAAGAAAAAAAACTAACAATGTCCAGGTTTTCAGTTCCGATGAAGCGGAGTTCCGATGTTGCCGAGTCCGATGAACGAGAGTGTACTGTAAACTCGCACTTTGAACGGTGTGTACTAGTCGAACTCTGAACCATGACTGGTAACTTTATATCCGGACTGAATCAGGATAGTAATATTATCTCGTGAATAGTAAGTAAAAAAAAAACCATTGAGAATCAAATCTGATATTGTGGGACTAAAAGACCCCACCCTTATTTTAAATTATCCTGATCGCAAGGTAATAACCACATTCATTCATGACAAGTTACTAACTGTAACCAATTACATACAAGTGTACAATGATTTGTCAAACTATATGTTAGAAGTTGAGTGAATAGTCAATGTAATAGGTTACATATTTGATTCTCGCCACGACTTAAACTGCTATGGAGGTGATAGTGATATGGCAATGGGATACAGCCCGATTTTTGTTACAAAGTCCCGCTTTACTTTGGCAATCCATGAACAAAAAGTGAACAACCAATGCCAATGAGTTAACTTACGTGATATCAACGTGAATTGGGGCCAGAGGTGCTTTGGCTTGGTTTGCCGTACTAGAGGAATCCACAGCAGCAGGGCTTGACTCTGGTAAAGTAGATGGTGAACTGGTAGCGAGTACAGGCGTCTCTGTCGGTACAGGAATTTGCGCAGGTACTGCTGTTTGCGGGGGTACTGCTGTTTGCGCGGGTACTGCTGTTTGCGCTGGTACTGGTGTTTGCGCTGGTACTGCTGTTTGCGCTGGTACTGCTGTTTGCGCTGGTACTGCTGTTTGCGCTGGTACTGCTGTTTGCGTTGGTACTGGTGTTTGTACAGTCACTGGTGTGTGTACGGCCACTGGTGTTTGCGCCGGTGTTGATGTTTGTGCGGGCTCTGATGTTTGCTCAAAAACTTGCACTGGTACAGGGGCCTCGGTATAGTTCTCACCTTCCACTTGCACCACAACCGTTCCGTCAGGGATCTGCCAAGACACACGAGATGTTTACTGATGGAATATAGATAAACCTTTTAATCAAGAAAGTTTTCAAGATAATTCATAATTTAAGAATATCACATTGAAATTAATGAGTAGAAAAACTTTTTGTGAGGAGATTATTGTCAAGCAATTTAACTAAACCTTTTGTCACACTTCACTTCAGTTGCTTATATTCATAATTAGATGGGCCGGAACCCGAAAATTCAAGTAAAAATTTACAAACCAACTACAGCTAATATATACTAAGTGTTATCAAAAAATATTGCTATCATAAAACTCATTCAACTATAAATCAAGATATGTTATCAATGTAGAGAGTTTGTATCCTTACATCATTTCAGTCAACTAGTAAATAATGCCTCTTTTTTGGTTGAGTCACAATGAATATAATTTTCGCTCTGTTCAGTTATCCAACAACACAAAATTGAATATACTATTTAAAGGTTTAACATACGCAAAGGTCACTCACCCATGAAACAGGCTTCACACTAATTTCAGATGCTTCTGGCAAATTGAAATATTTTTCACTGGTGCCAGGAGCAAGTTTAATTCTATGGACCTGAAAGAGAAGATATTAAGAATAAGAATAAATAACCAAATTAATTTGACACATGGTAGGGTCTTTGTGGAGTAGTGATGCAATTAAAAAATGTTTAGCACTTTCTGCATACTAAAATAAAGAATGTAGACTTAAAATATTTAAAATAGAAAAGGAGTGTCTATGGCACAATGTTGAATATGCCACCTTATTATCAATATCTTGTTTATGATTTTATGGCTGTAAGAAAAAATGACCAAAAAGTAATTCAGGGTGTCAACTAATTTTCCAAAATGAAATTCAAGGCTTTTTCAAGGATTATTCAAGAATTTTACAAATTTTTCAAGGTTATCGCAATAATTACAGTTACTCGTTTAGCAACAGATTGTTCTTGTTACACCAACTATTGCCATAAATTTTCAACCATATATCTAAATAATCAAAAAAATATTTTCAGTTTACTAACATCTTTTCTAAAAATTACTGTAATCTATCTTGCCAATTTTTTTTGTTTTTGTTTTAAAAAATTCAATTATGACTCGATTAAATGGATTTATGGATCATGGAAACTTTTGATTGCAAGAATGTCATAATTTAATATAAAAATTACTTAAAGTTCTACCATATTTTGGCAAAGTTTTACAAAGCAATTTTATTTGGTCTATGGTCTACTAACCAATTTGTATGATTTTTTATTTTATTTGGTGTGTATCTTAATGTTTATTATTTCAGTTACATTGGAACACATCTTTAAACCCGTAAATTTCATTGAATTTTACAAGACACAAACAGTTAAGAAATTTAGTTATCCATCTAAGTTTTTAAGGATTTTAAAACAAATAACGTAGTTATTGCCATTT
Source organism: Neoaliturus tenellus (assembly GCA_030545055.2). Taxonomy (NCBI): domain Eukaryota; kingdom Metazoa; phylum Arthropoda; class Insecta; order Hemiptera; family Cicadellidae; genus Neoaliturus; species Neoaliturus tenellus. Next base: position 51,507,831 of record CM061531.1, on the reverse strand, counting down.
TACTGCAGAAAACATTGATTTTGAATTATACTTCCTGCAAATTAAGGCGATTTTATTAGAAAAAATCGCAATAACTACGTAATTTGTTGTCGGATAAAAATTACTGAGAGTAATAAACAAAATGGTGGCTAGTGCTATATATGTTCACATGAACTTTTTAGTTTATTTATTTAGATCCAAGGAATCTTGTTGCTTGCCCCAGGACATTCTAAAGCACCTTATAGACGGAAAAGTAGAGAAGGCAAGTTGGCTTCAAGTATACTGTCCATTACGTCACTTGCTGTCTATTTTCCTAAATTAAGGAGGAAAGTAATTTCTATAGAAAGTAAGTAAGGAAAGTAAGTACTTCTATAGACAAGGTAAGTTTGCAATAAGTGCAACAGGCAAGTACGTGCAGCCAGCAACTTGCCTTTCTACTTTCCCCGTCTATAGGCCCCTTCAGTTGCCTCATTTTCGATTCCAGCCAACATATAAATGCCCAGAAATTTAAAAAAAGTCGGTCGATTTCCGACAGAGTTTTGTATAATCTATCCATGTTCAGTGTCTAAAACATGGATTTAATACTTTTTAACTAGTATTTTGTTACTGGGTTTGATTTGAAATGTTATTTGAATTTGTATGATAATTCTAGAAAAAACATTAAAGTTGAAAAATATTCTAATATTTGAGTCTAGACCGAAAAATAAGTAATAACAATAATATTTATTGCACAACAATAAATTTTATTGCAAAATACATGATTTTTATATAAATAATTAAAAAGTAATTTAACCTATATTATAATATTATAATTTGTTCATGATATATTTTTCATGTAATCAATTTTTTTCTATAAAATCTTCAATTTTATATAATGTTTCTTCCAACAAAATTAATTTAATTTTCTTCACAAAAATTCTAATATCTGTTTTATTTTTCATATCTTTTGGCAACTTATAGTAAAATTTAATCCCTTGGTACTGTAGATTAAGTATTTATTGTTTTACTCATGGGAGTTTTATATCATAAACTTAAATTTTACATTACTATCTGATTGTTAACTGCAATAAAATACTACTTTCTAATTAAAGAAACAGAAATATATTTTCCAATGTCAATACAGGCAAAAAATGACTAGAAATAAATCAAAATTGCACATTTTGTAGCTCTAAGTGAAACACATGTATCACACAAACGTTACCGGTAGTCACGTTAGTCATATCAGTAAAACCAGCGTGCTCCTGAGGATCTTCAGTGCTGCAAACTTCTCAAAGGTTCAAAGAGCACAGAATTAGTAGTTTAATTCCCACCTTGGAGGAAAATTTCCTTTACGCCAGGTGAAATTTCATAACTAAAATAGTATTCAATGGACACAAAAGAGTTTATTACAGTTGGCAAAAAATATATTTATTAACAGTAAAGTAATCAACTTAAAATATAATGCTATTAAACATTTATTTTTTGTGAGGATCTATCAATTATTATCAATTTTTTTATCAAACAAAAATAACCATATTGGAAATTCACAAAGTCCTCAGATCTGCTGCGACGCGGTTATTTTTTTTTTTAACTAAATTCAAGGATACACTGGCATTTTCAAAGCTATTTCAAAGAATTTTCAATTCAAATTCAAGGCGTTTTCAAGGCTTTCAAGGTTGTAGACACCCTGTAATTATTTAACTTGGCTTCGCCTCGCTCGTAAAACGCGATTGCACACAGAAAAAAGCCATTTTCCGTCCTAGTGATGAAAATTACTATTCTTCTCTTAGTTTTTATTCTGCCTTATATTCCTTATTTTGTCGTAGAAAGGATTTTGTTGGTTGACTTGCATGGTGTTAAGTAAATTCTCTTTTATTGTTTATATAAATATGGAATTCTTCATTTAGATTCAGTCTTTATGGTCGTCTCTAATATTCTAAGATGGATAAATTTCTTCCATAGTTTTATACTTATGACCCGAATATATCAGATGTTCTGCATAGTTAATTTCATTGTAGTTTTGTTCATTGATTTTAAGGCTTGTAAGTGTTCTTTGAATGGGATCTTGAAGTTTCTCTTGGTTTGCCCTATGTAATATCTATCACAGTCACTACAATTTTTTATTTCTAAATTCCAGATTGGTTGTAGTCTTTATCTTGTAGAGGAGATCTATTTTACTCTTATTATTTATCATTTTGAAAATATTGGTTTTGGTTTGGTAACTTATTTTGAAATTTGAATTTTGGAAGGTTTTTTAAAACATGTTAGTCCAACCAAATAAAACTTCTTCAAAAACTTAGGGTGCTTTGTTAAAAATATGTTCATTATACCTATATATATATATCATATATATATCATATATATAGAAATGAAGGAATGGTATTTTTGGCTTCTGAGGGACTTCAAAATGATAAAGTAACATGGTCTCGGCCCCCGGGCTTAAGTCTTACCATGGCTACCACCGTAATATAGCGTATTCCCTATAGGGAAATTCGCTAAAAATCCAAACAAAACCCTTTAGGACTTATGATTAAAGGATATTAAATTAGTCAACTTAAGACTGTACTGAGAAATAGTATAAATCTGTTAAAAACATAATAGAATCCAGATTATTTGTGATAAATGGTAGGGGGCAGTCCATAAATTACGTCATCGCTTTTTGCCCATTTTTGGACCCCCCCCCTAAAATCATCCTACCATCATTATTTGTCTGCCGCCCCCCCCCCCCCTGACGTCATTTTAACAAACCTCCGTTTTAGGGAAAAATAGTGCTTTTTTCATCAAAGCTACTTAAGTTCTATTCTTTTTTATTTATTAAGACTATCTATTTACTTTTGAACCCCATTTTGGCGGTAGTTTGTTGAAAGAACTATTTACACCGGATATTTTCATTTACAAACCACTGTATGACCACATTATTTATAGGAACGAATTTATCATTGTTTTACTGTCAAAATTTAATATCAAACATAATTTTTTAAATGACGTCTTTATGGACAGCCCCTAGTTGGTCTATTACCGATAATAATCTATATCAATTTCGCCGTTTATCCAAATACAGATTTGAGTTTAACCTAAAAAAGATTGCTAAATAAGAAAGACAATCCATTAACTGAATGCATATTGAAAATAAGATTGGTGCTATAAAGCCACAATGCTATTAATCTGCTCGTTGGTAATCGGAAGTACTTTAACAATAATATAATATAATATGATATTTAACTAAAGTTACCAAATTGGGAATATCCTTGTGAGTGTCTGGGCACCTCTTCAAGCCCTCGGGTTCTAACGGTTCTTTATTGCCAAAGTCTATGTAGTAAGCTTCCAATGGTGTCAGTCAGAGACACAACCTTCACTCGATACCTGTAAAAACAACTTCATCTAAGGGAATTATCAAATTAGGCCTACTTTTTTCTGAAAGTAAAGGTTGTAAAAAATAAATCTTGTCTATAAAATTTGGTATTCAATAACAGTTGGATATAAAACTCATAAAAAAAATATTTCTTTCAAACATTAAATAATACAAGGATTTACATAAATGATGTAACCCCTTTTATGAGGACAACGGATGACTTGATCCAGTAATCACCAAAATGTTTTCCTTGACAATTTGAGTAAAAATTACATGTAACCAAACAAACGTTGATCGAGTTCTGGGATCAAATTCATGCCCCCAGTTACAGTCACTCAATTTGAAAAGGTAAGTTTAATTTTATGTTTAGGTTTATTTTAGGCTAAGGTTTATTTTATGAGAGTCACCAAAGCGTTCTCAAGTATGGAGTGGTTGTACTATAAATATTTTACAGTATTAGCCTTAGCATAACTAATAAAAAATTTGTTTTGGCTTTGAATTTTTATTTTAATGTACACTTTGGTACAAATATGAAAAATGCTATCTAATTTGAAAACTTTTGAAAAATGTTATAAAACATTCATGCTAATATTACCAAGAATAATACATACCACTCGCCCAGGTAATTTGCTAGGCCCTTCACGCCATGTTTCGGTGTCAAGGCATCACAAGAGTGAATAACACCCTTGAAGTGTTGACACATCTCTGCGACAGCTCCCCACACAGAGGGCGCTCCGACATAGTATGTGTCTTTATCCACAGGGTACTGAAATCAATACATACTCAAAATTGTGGTTGTTAAAGTAAAAGCATTGTTGAGTAGAAAATTAAGTATTAAATATAATACGATAAAATCCTCAAACATCAACAAATGTATGTTGAGTCATCACATGTTGGTAACCCTAGTTTTGGACACAGCTCAAGCTGGCCTGAAATTATTACAAAGTCTAATAACTTCATATCTGCTCAGGAGGATAGTCCAAGAGGTAAAATAGGTAATTGTTAAAAATGATCTGCTATCAATTTTAACATTAATACAATATAAAGTTTTGTGATTAATTAAAGAAATTTAAAATTTTTCTTTTCCTAATTGACAAACTGACGGTATTTATACTTACGGTGACTGATACACAGGTGAATTTAGTGGCGTCCAACATGGGTGGGTATGGCTGTTCCACAACTGGGTGCTGCACGGTCGGTTGCTGTACGGTCGGTTGCTGTACGGTCGGTTGCTGTACGGTCGGTTGCTGCACGGTCGGTTGCTGCACGGTCGGTTGCTGTACGGTCGGTTGCTGCACAGTCGGTTGCTGCATAATTTCTGGCTGAGGACTCGGGGTGATTGCTGACTCTACAGTTGGCAGAGCAGAGACAGCCTCTGGTGATGTGATTGTGGTTGCAGCCTGAAATGGAAATAGAAGTTTATAACAATTTAAACACCCAGTAAAATTAAGAATTTTATCAGAAAGAACAAAATTTTGATTGTTTAGAAATACGCCTGTCTTAATTAGGCAAAGTGATTAATTATAGTAGTGTTCAAAAGTAGACGTGCCACCCCCCCCCCCCCCCCCACGCCCCCACAAATCCATGGGTAGAAACCCTGCCTATCCCTTGTTGTCAAAACCATTTCAACATTCTGGACTGGCCGAATGGCTGACATCCGCCCTCTGTTCCAAAAAATGTCATGCCCCAATATAATTTACAAATAATTGATGAACTAGTCCTATATTATTTAGTGATGGGTCGGTTGCTAAATTTATCGGTTCGGTTTATTTATCAAGTTTCCTTTAGGGTACTGCCCCACAGAACTTATAAATAATCACAGGTCCTAATTAAGGGGTTTAAATTTTATGTTGATGATTTGTTTTGGAAATAGGTATGCTCACTAAGAAACGTTTTGCAAATATAGTTTTGAAGTTCTTTAGGGCTCCATCCCATATGACTTCAAAATTAATTCAGGGCTTCCGGGGTTGAATTTGACATGGACCTCTTTGTTCATTGGTGTTCAATAAGAAACAATTTTGCCAATTTTCTTTTGTTCTCCTCCCTACAGATACTCAAAATTACCATAGATCCTATGGGGTTGAAATTCAACGTTTACGTTCCATTTTGTGTCCCGATCCCGTCCCGAATATGAACGGGAAATAAAAATTCCCGTCCCGTCCCCAACCAAAAAAGCATTCCAGTCCATCCCTAATAAAATTAGACATATATAACCTTTTACCTTTATGTGTGTATATTGTTTAGTGATTTTACTTAAATTTGTTTGGTAATACGAACATCTTTACTTTCCCCGATTTTATTATATCCTGCAAATACCAAAATCATATATTTAAAAACTTTTAAAAAAAAGACATTTATTGTAACCTATACAAAACAAGTGGAACTAGTTGGAAGAAGAACCAGTTGATATTTAACATTAATTTGTCTTTATGCAACACTCAGATAAAAATCTAAACAAATATTTCCCGATAGCTTCAAGACAAGTGATCCCGTCCCAAATATGTACGGGAAATAAAAATTCCCGTCCCATCCCAAACAAAAATAAGCATTCCCATCCACATCCCTACTTCTGGGCGGTAAGCAACTACTCTACCCACTTAGCTAAGATCACCACTAAAAAATCAATGATTTACCTGAGGCGTTTCTGGGACTGCTGCATTGTCATCCAAAGCCTGTGCAGTCCAGTAGTCACTTTCCTGTTAAACAAGGAAATACAAGCTATAATAGATTATTCTAAACTACTATATAAGCTACTGATATTCATCCACCTTTGGCAGACAATTGTTTTTGAGGCAGAAAAATTTCTAAAATGCAGATACTTTTCTGCAAAAGTATAAAAGAAGTTTGTTATTTAACACGTTCGCGGCGGTGAGGTTTTTGCTCAAACCTCGTCACCATCCTAGAAGTAATAATTTCGTCACGCCGCCGTAGCAGCAGCACTGTCCATTGAAAACCCGCGTGGTCCCGAAATACATTATACTATTGAGCAGTGCTGAGAAAAGTATCAGATTTCTAGCTCAGTTCCTGGCTTAAAAATAAATCACATTGTAAAGCAGTGCAGCTTGGGAGCGATCGCTATAATATCTTTTAGCAAGCATCAGGATGGCATTAGGGTTCCCTGTGGGAGCGATCGCTCCCATGCCGCCGCGAACGTGTTAAGATATTATTCTCTACTCAAAATTTCATATACAAGAGGTTTTATTTACTAAAAAAAGTTATCATTCAGGAAAAACTTAGATGTTTTTACATTATTTAATAGGAATAGTTTCTTTTTTAGGAGAGTAATTTAACAATATTAATTTATGAACACTTACCTTTTGGATAAGTTTTATAGACAAAATAGTCGTTTCCTCCACAGTATCCAAAAATTGTTCAGAAGATCCAACAAGTTTTATTTTCTGAACCTAAAACCAAACATAATTATTTCCTAGCAATAATTGTAATACTTATATGCAGTGCTCGATTTCTAATATTTCAAGTGCTTACAACCTAGAACTTAACTCCTAACCCCCTTAAATATCCTGTTTCTTGCTAAAATGCTGAGTTCTGTTTTATTGCTACTAATGCCATTCTACAATTGCCTGCTTAAATCATAACTGATGTATTTAAATTTATACTTTTGTATGCCTAATTGATTGCACCCTTATATTAGCAGTGCTCGAAAGCAGGTAGCAATTCCTTGTGCCTAGAAACGCATGTTTCAAGATAAGAGGATCAATAATAACGTGGATTAATGTGTGTTTATGGAAACAAGTAAACTATTTCAGCACAAACCAAAGACAATTAGGGGTGGGCGAGTACTCGAGTTTCGAGTAGTGGCTCGGGTATTTAGTCCTACTTGAACTCAAGTCGAGTAGTCGTCGTCGTCACTCTCGGCCGCGCGCCCGGCGGGCCCACAGCCGCCATGACGATAAAACCGACTGTCGTGATCAAAATGGCAAGTTGCGAAACTACGATGAAATAACCATATTACTAATAATATTTTCACATTAGTTTCCAATAAAACATATTTTTACTAATGTTAAATATTTATTTCATTTTAATAATTTTGGATTTAGAATTACGCAATAATGAAAAACAAGAAAGACCATCCCTTGGCATCTAGCTTACTACGGTAAACTACCGAGATACAGTCCAATAACTATTGAGTCGACAAATCAGACCGTTCGTCCTTTGAAACTTAAAATTACTGATCAATAAACGACAGCGACCCTGGTGGCTGGAAGTGGTACTGTTCATTCCATTCGTTTCGTTAGGGTTTGCGCGTGTCAGATAGGTAAGTGCAGCAGCCAACCACTAGGATCGCTAGCGTATTTGGGTGATTGCTGCCGACGAACTGTGACCACTTGAGAAAGTCACAGTGCATCAACAGGTGACTAACACCGATCCCGATCATCTGTTGTTTCTGTTGTGTAGACGTGCCGGGCGGTGTTATTGTTATTAAGTTTAATCAGGTTTAAAGTTTAACGGAGTTCTACTAGTTTATTTTATAACACAAAATGAGTGACGAAGAAGTTGATGGGCTTTGCCTCTAACGAAAATGAGCGAGGCCTAATGAATGAAGAAGTAACTGAGCCTATATTTGAGTATTGATATTTTTCTAATTTTGTTAAAGCCTAATAATTTTTCAAATTTTTTAAAGAAGATTGCTTCTTAGTTACCATTGTTTTTTTCGAATAATAAAAAAAAAAAATTCGTAATAGCGAATTTCCCATAGGGAATAAGCTATTACCGTAGGTCTCATGGTAAGACCTAAGTCCGGGACCATGTTACTTTTTCGTTTTGAGGTGCCCAGAGACCAAAAATAATAGTCATTAAAATTTATATATGTATGTATGTATGTATGTATGTATGTATGTATGTGTCCCTAGACACGATAACTCTCGTAAAAACGGTCCGATCGACACCAAATTTGGTAGAGATGTGTAATCCTACGTTTATTCGGATGAGTTCATAAACCAGACATATCGACCTATCAGAAGGGGTAGTTTTGGGGGGTTTTGTACCCCAAAAATGGGTTTTTTGCATTTTTTACATATAATTTTTAAAAATATTTAATTTTTATTTTCACCATTGGATTTAGCTCAAAAAAACACACAATTTACTACTTTGAAGCTTTGCTCTATCACCATTGGTTACCGAGATATTAAAAAGTCTAAAGACAGTACGTTGTATTTTGAGGCTCTAATGTTAATCTTATGGAGGATAAGGATTTGATAATATTTCACTTATTAACCAATATTTTTGGATGTAACTTGGTATTTAGCTTCATTTGGTTGAGCTTAATTTATTTATGGTAAAAAATCTTGGTTTTTGTGCTTATCATGGCAGCAAACCTGCATTTTTCCCATGTTAATCATATGGAAAATAAGCGAACTTGTTTATTTATGGACAGATATAGATGAAACTAAGTTTATGGCTTCATATGTTCGAGATAGTTTTTTTTTTATGCTAAAAACGTACTTTTAGTGTTCCCCATGACAGCATACCTGCATACTCTTTCCCTACATTTATCAGGAGAATAGACATTTATTTCCCTATTTATGAGCACGTGATTATATTTTGTTTACAGATTTATCTGGTCAAATTAATATTACTAATTTGAAAATTCGCTGAGTACGCAGGTTTGCTGCGACGGGGCGTATTTTTATTCATAGTTGGTTGATTTAGTTGCAGATAGGGGTGTACGATGCATCGAAATTGAATCGAAATTTCGATTCGATTCGATTTGATGCAGAGGTATTCAAAATCGCGATGCATCGAGTACATTCGATGCGACTCTAGAGGCAACGAACGTGCCAAATTTTCATGTTATTTAAAAGAAATAAAAATGTATTCTGTGTTTGTGTTTCATTTTCATTGAAACCTAATTCCCATTTCCACTATTTAATTTTAAATCAAAACAACAACAACAACGCCGCAGTTTTGGTGATGGCTGACGACGACAAAGAAAGGTAAGCGGTGAAAGGATACTGCGCAATAATTTCCAACGTTCATTTGAAAAATAGTTCCGTTATTAAAACATAACTTGTTTGCAATTATTGTAGTTTGAAAGACCAATTATTGACCTTTAAAAACTCACTATTATGAAATTTGATTTGTTTTGAAGTGTCAAGAAAGATTTAATTCACCTCTGTGAGTAACAACTCAACGGCACGGCGCGGAGGGATATCCCTATTGTAACTCTTTCGGTTTGGCATATCAGTGTTGCCAGACGTACGATAAAAGAAACAATTAGATTGTGTGGATGCCATAAATCTGGTGCCATATTTTGGGGACATGTGGGAATTCCGGGGAAATTATTCATGCATTATCTTATGGACGCAGGTATTTTGTAACAACTAAAGGTGTTTTCTCGCAGGTAAAATCACTTAACCACAGGGTCAGAGGGTCTACGACTCAATAGGTGAGCGGTAATGACCTTCACTGGCTGGAGACTCACGCGCCCACGCACACTATCACACACACACACACACACACACACACACACACACACACACACACACACACACACACACACTCACACTGCTCGCTCGCCCGGCAGAACATCTGCCGATAATAGAGAGTTTTTGCAACATACGGTAAATCTTAGGGTAAACGCTATACGCTATTTTTAAGTTGGCAAATTTACATATAATACATTACACAGGATATTTCAACTGTATGAATGGTGTCTAATGGTTACTCTTCATCACTTTTCAAGGAGCTTTTGTAGCTTCAAGCAGCAAAAGTAGCCTATCTAGTAAATCCGCCATTATTTAAATAGCGTTTAGCGTTTACCGTATTCATTTACCGTATGTGCAAAAACTCTCCAACAGCTCTATTGTTTGACATCTGGCCGCCGGCGATTGCTTATCTGATTTATGACCTTATCAATTCCCTAGTACAATATATTCAGTTTTTGATCTAATTGTCGTACAAAAACAAATTATAGCTAATTTATTTTGTTTGATTTTCATGAATCAAATAAAACTTGAATCAAAGTTGTACGACCTACGGTTCAACCTCTATAGGTGAATTAATGTTATTATTATGTTGTTTTCAATATTGAACTAAAAATACCTATGGTTCAACCTCTATAGGTGAATTAATGTTATTATCATGTTGTTTTCAATAGGGCCTATTGAACTAAAAAATACAACAGCCCTTATTTTTTTTTTTTTAAATATATATAAAATTATTATTTTACTGAATTGAAGCTAAAAATAATTATCTTAACAAAATGTATTTGTAAAACACATAATAGTTAGTAATTCTTAAAAAAATTAGACATGGAATAATAAAACATTTCTTAAGCAATAATTTGAGGGTGTTTCTAAACTTTTTTTAACATTGCAAATTTGCCCACTAAAATGGTTGTATTGCTTTTTGACTACTTTCAGATAAAATTTAAGGCCAGTTATATAGTAGGATAGACATTTAATATTTATATTTTTTCTTGCAATTACTAACTGGTCTTATTTAAAAAGCATAAATGTGTAAAAGGCAGAAAATAGGCATCAGCCTATTTTAGATGATTTTAGCCTGATTTTAGATGGTAACCTTGAGTTGTTTCATGTTTACATCTAAAATAAACCGAAAACCAACAACCGGTGCGAGTGAAAAACCGAACCGAACCGATAAATTTTGCAACTGACCCATCACTAATATATGTATATATATATATATATATATATATATATATATATATATATATATATATACATACACATATATATTATATTTTATCAGAGGTCAAGTGATTTTAAAGGTGATATTTTATGGTTTTATTTTAGTGGGATTGGGAAACTCTAAGATATGTAATTTGCAAGATAAGCAAAAAATAAATTTAAGAAATCGTGTTACTTTGCATCGCATCAAATTTGAATCGATTCAAATTGAAATTCATTGAATCGAATCGTTGCATTGAATCGAAAAAAAATTACTGCATCGCACACCCCTAGTTGCAGATTGTTCAAAAACCTTAAACTACATTTAGTCGTACATTATTTTGTTGATGATGAAATATTCACTTAGGCCTTATTCTCAGAAATTGATTTGTAGGCCTACTACACATTGTAAGAGGAAAACCGTAAATAAATATACTTACTTTTTTATCAACTTTTATCTTAGTAGTTCTTATTGTCATACCCTAAATTGATGTTATCTATCAGTGTTCTCATGCATAATGATGAATTTAATAATACGTTTACTTTTATTATTTAATATAATTTTTTTAAACTCATTTAAAATTTTTTCACACTACTACTCGACTTGATTTGATACCCGAGTAGTTGATAATACTCGACTCGAATCGTAAAACCACTACTTGCCCACCCCTAAAGACAATTAAGACCATCAACACTGAAAATGTCACCTAATGTAACATAACTTAAATTGAGAGTACTTACGAAGGGAGGTAACTCTTTTAATTCCGGTGTAAGTTCAAATAGTCTGCTTGCTTCCAATTCTTCAGGATATCCAAAGTCAATGTAATGAACTGTCAGAGGATCCAATTTAGTTACTTTGCACCTATACCTGTAATTATTTATAAACATAACTAAGAGTTTTTTTTTCAAAACAACCTGAAGTTATACTTTTTGAAGCAAAGTTCAAAAATGTTCAACAACTGGAAACCTAAAGTCTAAGAAATGAAAAGTGAAGGTGACAAAACATGTTGAATGTTTCATAAGGCATATACACATGAGAACGCTGCGGTGTGCGCATTGCTGGAATATAGAAAAGCAAATAATTGTGTACTGTACCCACGCCATGTACCTTGACCATGGTTACAGTAATGTTAAATTGTTAGGTATAGTTTCGGATAGAAAGTTAACATGGCATCACCATACAGATTTTATTTGTAATAAGCTATCAAGAGTTTTTTATTTATTAAGGTCATTAAACACGAATGTGCCCAAATCTTACCTTAAGGCTTGCCTACAATGGCCTTCACAAGCATCCACCGCAAAAGCAGTTTGTTTACGTTTTTGCCTATCACGTGACAAATCCCACAAATAAAATGTCTGGAATTAGTCACGTGATTGGCAAAATGTAAACAAACCTCATTTGCGGTGGATGAACGTGAACCCAACCAATAGCTTCTTTCAAGATAATTGTTTTACGTTATTTGCCTTTGGTGTAGTTCTGCTGGGGCACAGGATGTGAAAATATTTTAACTGTGTTTATATGTTTTGTATGTCCTATTACATGTTAAGAAAGAGTCTGTTAATTTAATGAAGAGATTGAATGTTCACAATCATAACACTAGATGTAAAAATATTGTTGAAGTTCCTTTTTTAGATTGACTAAAGTCATTAAAAGTTCAAAGGTAAATGTTCTGAAACTTTTCAATAAGCTTCCTGTAAATGAGCTATTGTTTTCTTGGCTCGTTTTAAACTGGTTCTGACTAATGGGTTTCTAAAGCACCCTTTATATTCAGTAAAGGAATTTTTTGAATTTAGTACAGATGATTTTAAAGATTTTAAATAAATGCGCTTTTAAAATTCAATGTAAGTAAGATTTTGTTGTTGGTTCAAATATTAATCTAGCCTAGTCTTTCATGAACTGTATGTGTCTGTTTTGTTACCAAGTTTATAAGTCGTGTCCGACTTATTTTTGACAATATCTATTACACAACTGTGTTAAACGACAATAAATGATTCTTATTCTTTTTCTCATTCATGCAATGCACATTTAGAAATGAATGTGCGTTGAAGTGGACCTCGAGCTACATGGTTTAGAGCTAAACGTAGGGATGGCATTTAACATTAACATAGGTGATAAACACACAATACAGTGCTCCAAAGATTGATTTTACATATGAATTCAAAATTGTCCACCTACATTGCATGCTATTATTTACCTGCACTAGGTTTTAGACACTTTGCAGTATATAACAACAATCTACAAAGGAGTAAAAATATCCAAAAAAATACATGTATAATTAAAAAAAAAAAAAAAAAATTACAAGAAACTTGAACATACAATATTACACTGCTGCCCTAAACTCAATTAAGAAAAATTTAATTAATTCTGCAAAACCATTGGAAAAGTAAACAAGAAGCAAAATTTTTTAAATTTATATAAAAAGGTACAGTAGAACCTCCTTTAACCTCCGATAACGGGCTCCTACCGATATCTGACCTATTGTCCGACCGTCGATCTGTGACATCCACACTGCCGGCATTTCTGAGCTTGTCAAAACATGAAACTATGTGTTATATGTAGAGACAAATATGTATAAAAATTGACATTTTTATACATATTTATGCATATTTTTAGAGGCGTTTCATTTGCTCTTCCCGATATCCGACTTTTTGCCCTTTCCGACCATTGTCCAGTCCAGTCATGGTCGGATATGGGAGTTTCTACTGTAATGGTATGAAAAAAAATAGTATCTTGGATGCCAATCCCCATGTGACCACTTCCACTGCCACACAAAAATACTTGCATGTCTTTTAGACATGTCAAAGACTTTTATGTAATAAATATCAATTTAAATAAATTTAAGTATGACTGAATTGTAAATAAATGTTAATAAACAATTAATTCGATGGCATTTTCCAATCACTTTATAAGAATGGTTTTATGTTCAGTAGAATCTCGATAGTTCGACACTATCCATCACAACCTAACATGTCTGGTTAGGTTAACATAGTTGGTGTCAATTAACAGTAACTAGTGTCCATGTTGGTGACTGACAAAGGTAAAAATGTAAACCAAGAGGCGAATGATTTTAATGTTGGTAAAGTTCAATCAAGTTGTTGTTTCATTGAAGTTTAGTGTTTCCTAGATTAAACTCATGATTTTTATACTTTATATGTAAAAATTTGCTGTACACTCTTTGTAGTTGGACATTTCAATAGTTAAACACTATGGACTTCTTTAAGCATAGAGTGTCAAACTATCGACATTCTTGTATTAATCACGCCCATTTCAGACTCATTGAGGGAAATTAGAATTTATAGTGTAGAGTTTGTAATTTATGATTCAAAAGTTAACTTAACTGATTGAACAAGTAAATGAAACAGTGGCCTTACTTCATACTTGCACTCCTTAGCTACACCTTCTTGTGAAAATCAAAACCACTTTTATAACTTGACAGGACTCCAGCGAACGCTAAATAAGAGTCAGTATGCCCTATTTTGGTTGTGTGAAAACTGTCTGATTCCTGTTTCTATACTCTAATAAGAATAAAGCATATTTTAAATACACAGATCTCAAAATGAAATAGCTCTTTCGATTTTCTCTAAACATTGAAAATAATATTTGTATAGCTCTCTATGCTAGAAAAATCTTATCGAGATAAGCATGATCATAGTTGCTGCATTAAGGTTTGTTTGCCGCAGTATACACAAACTCGCCTACGGCTCGATGGGGGCTCCGCCCCCATGCCCCCTTAGGGGTTGCCCTAAATTTGTAGAATAATTAAAAGTCAAGTATGTAATAAGTTAGTTCCACGGAAGAGCTATACGTTGAAGACAGTAACAAAACGGTTTAATACACAAAATTCACAATCAATAGTAAAAAAAGCTTTGAAAAACTCCTATGAATCGGTTTTAGTACCCCTTCGTATTTAAAATTCGCTAACAAGATTTTAACTGCGAAATGATAATAATTTACATAATATATGTAAATATTCTAGGTAAATATTTCTAGGTTATGCTGGATGTAGGGTCCAGCCCCTAATTGGTTACCCCAATTCCGTAATTACTATAAAAATTACTATAAAACTCTCATGCAATGAGGCTAGTTGAGGGCTCCACTCCAATACCACTCATTGTGTTCGCTGAATAACCTACAGCTCTTCGTTTAAATCCCCTTCTTAGTTCCCCTCATTTCAATATAAAAGTAAAAATAAAAAAATTGAGAGTTGTGAAATAATACTTAACTATGTATTATTCTAGGTATTACGGTCAGAATTGTATGTGTAAAAAAATTGGAGATACTATTATGATAACTTATGACTGGAGTGTATTTCAGAAAGAATGGAAGTGGGGAAAAATATCTGTTTTGATGGAAGTAGGTTGTACCACAAAACAGGAAAGGAAAAAAGAACGATATTTGTAGTTTAATAAATATATTGGCATTCATTACAATTCCTTCATTTCAGTTTTTAATGGTGTAAAACTTTAAAATTTACCTAATATGACTGTCAAGGCAAATAAAAAAAACTTCAAGCTTCTAAATACAATAATACAGTAGTTACTAACAAAAGTATGTTAAATAATGGTTAAAATATTAAAATTACCATACACATCAAAGGACGTATGTTTTAGCCGTAGGACCAGGTCAGTAAATAACAATCAAAGTAAAACAACCAGTTGCTTGATATAGCAATTCGTTCCGACTGACAGTCAAAAGAAGAATACGTGATATTGAAAATCATCATGATAATTTTTAAGTTTGATAATTTAATTGATATTGGTACTGTGCAAGATATGTCTATGTGCAAAGTGAAGGTTCTGAGTAAAATATTATAGTAGTTGTAAAATTACATCTACATGGGGTAAAATTCCCCGCAAAAATAAATAAACATTTAATTATGTTCAATTGTGTGGACTGGGGGGCAAAAATTCATAGAACCAAACTTGTAGTAACTTGAAAGATGTTCGCGAAGATTGCCTCAGATGTTATAATTTGGCCGCTAGAGCAGAAAAAAATAATGTCATATTTATTTTTGGTGAAAATGTTTGGTCGCTAAATTTTGAAATCAGATAGTTTTCTGGGGCAGGAAATAAAAAAGCTTTTTTTATTTGAAATGAAAATACTGTACTGCCACCTTTTTAAACTAAACATTAACTTAGTACGCACTAAAAGATAAATCAATAGTGTAATCTGCTATTTTAGTTAAAATTTTTGTTGAATTGTAAAATTTAAATTAGCATGCTATCAGGTAAAGTCAATGATGTACTTCCTAATGAGTTCGTTAATAATTAAGTGCCATCCCAAATAAAGAACCAATTTTTGGGAGGACTATCGTGCAAATATGATACTGACTTACCGGGTGTCCCATACCAACCTTGCATCTCTTTTAAAATTGTACAAAAAAAAAAAACAAACAAACAAACAAATAGTGCCGTTGTAGGTAAACATATTTTGCTCTGTTGATTGACACTGATTTCAATACAGAGAGGACCTGACGTTATTTTGAAGCAACTTTAAAATTTAATATTTAAAAACCCTAATCATACTGATTTAGAATAATAAATAGCATGACATTATTTTTTTTTAACTGGGGGAAATTTAACATATATTATGTCTGACCATTTTACATATAACAGAACTTACCAAACATGTAAATGTCTAAGAACCTCATTTAAAATAATATGCCATCATAAAACATCAATTATCACGTGATTAGTTTTACTAAACATTTAAATAAATGTTCATTAATCTCCGTCATGTTGTAAATTTAATAAAAAAACATTTTGGACCAAACTGACAATTTTGTTGGAAACGTATTTAAAAGAGTCTAAGACATTTTTGTGCCGAGACATTTTTGCTTAAAATTCAAATTTTAACCTCAAATATTTAATAAACTGCTAAAATTACGCGTACAAGATCAAATTGTAAAGTTTTTTTAAAAACCGTGTAAAACTAAAAAAAATTATTTAAAGTGAGAGTTTGTATTTCACATCAGTGACTTCCGGTCTGGAGAGGTAATTTCAGATACACCCTGTACATTAAAATTACTCTCGGTGAATAGACCGCTTTTCCTATAAAGGCACAATTGGTTAATGTTATAAAATTTCTTAAAAAGGGTGTTTCGGTATGTTGTATGTTGAATAAATATTCTCAGTAATACAGATCGGTAAGTTTAGTTCTCGCTTGGGAATCACTCTGTAGTAAGTGATATATAGGAGATCTACTTTACCGACATTTGACGAATTTCTGATACCCCGATGAGTGAGTGAGTGAGTGAGTGAGTGAGTGAGTTACACATTCGGGAGTATATAATTTAGATATTTATCAAGACTTTTGCAGCCAATATTGCGAACGAGCTTATCTTTTATAGAAACATACATCAATGGGTATGGAATTTTAGTGTGTCGTCTGTGACTGAAATTATTACTACAAAGAATTGATTAAGATTACCGAACAAATGCTCAGCGTCCAGGTACTTTTAAGTAAAATCTTAGAGGCCTACTTACCACTGTTCTTCGTATTTGACTCCACACACACCATTTAGGACTGGGGTGAACTGGGTGCTACAACTTTTGAAATGTTCCTCCAATTTACTGAATAGAGGCAAAACTTCTTTCTGTTTTTGTGGGTTTTGACCCCAGAACAAGCCTCGATCTTCTGGACATATTACTTGCACCTAGAATTCAATGAGCCATTTTTAGTCTTTGGTTATACAACTTTACCTCAAGTGACAATCCAACTAATGAGAAGGTGAAAACCCACTCCTACAAGTTTGTTCCAACGCATCTCACATTATGTGAGTATTGGTTGGAAGTAATATTGATGGAGGGATTACTGGTTGTAAGCATTGAGAAAAATATGAAAACTTGAAATGATATTATTTTAATACCAAACAATCCCTTTTCTATCCATCCCAGTAGAGAGAGGGTAGGGATTTTTCACCCACCTTGTACATCTACTCACACACAACAGCTGTAATATGATCCAATTGTCAATTGATTTTCGTAGTTTGTTCTAATGCACTTACTACACATCTATTTTTTTCACTTAAATTCAAAATGTTGTACACGATAATGTGGATCAGAAGTTATATTTAAATATCTTATTTTGTTGTTGAAAACTTTTTTTCTATCATAAACATAAGACAATTATTTACCTTTATGACCATTCCAGGCTCAAACAATTGTTCTTCAGCCTTTTCACTGACTGTAACTGCCTGAAAATATACATAAAACTAGTAATTTATTGATAAAAATATTTACAACAAATGCTTAAAATTAATATGATAAACTAGTTTAAGCTATGGAAAATCAACTACACTTGAGTCCGGCTAATCCGAACTAATTGGGACCGAACGCTGTTCGGATCAGCTAATTGTTCGGATTATCTGAAATAATTCAATAAAGGAGAATGAAGCAATTTAAACGGGTTTACGTGTTGTAATATTAGCGAATAATACACAAAAAACAATTTAAACAGTGCTTTTACCCTTATATAAGCAAAACCAACAATTGCACAGCCCATAGCAGACAGCACAATGGCCCAATGCACGTAATTTTAGGATGTGATCACCGAGCGGGCAAGCAGTGTGTGCTGCCTGTATGCATGGCGTGTAGATACTGTTCGCTCGCGCCCAGCGTTGCCAATCACCTTTCATCAACTTACCCTAGATCCTTGACAAAATTACCCTCAAATACCCTCAAAAACACCAAAATATCGGAAAATCAATAATTTTACCAACAATCTAAGTTGTTAGTATACAAGAATGATTAATAAAAGTGTATCAGCTGTTAAATTGGTATTCGTTTTTCAAGTGATATTAATCACTCTTGTATTAACTCTACTTTAGATTTCGACCCATTCCCGAAAATTCACACATTTGAGTCAAACTTGACAATTTTAGTAAAATTATCCTTCAATCCTAGAAAATCATTACCCTCGAAGGTCCAAAATACGTTCTAAAAGGGTTATTACCCTCGAATTATCAACGCTGCTCGCGCCTAGTGCCACGGACTGTCTCCACTGCCAGCAGAGACTGTACTGCCACGCCCGCAGATGTGATGTTTATAAGAAAATGGCGGAACTACGCGGCAAAAAACAGACTGACTAAACTTCAACAAAAGACTATGTTGGACTTTATGGTCAATAACAAATAAATTAACGTTACTTTTTATGTGTTACTGAGTATTAATCTACTACGTTTGGAATACTTTTTACAGGGTATACTGTATTTTTTTATTGTTTACATTCTTTTGTTTACGTTGTGTAAATTTAGTCCAAACACAATAAACTAAATAATTGTACAGTATATTCCTCAATGGAATACTTCGTTTTCATTTCTTTCCCACAATTCTTATCTTTTCCATCAAAAATTCTATTTTTATTACGTAAATTATATTTTTACATAAATGAAAAAGTTTGGCAAAATGCGTCCGGAGCTTGTTCGGATTAGGCGGACGTTCGGATTACCCGTGTTCGGACTAGCGGGACTCAAGTGTATATGTCGGTTCTGCGCCCCAGTTCAATCAGTTTCGGAAAAGTGTTCAAACCGATGGTAACTTCTTCAGCTATGACAGTAAATGCTGGTCACATCATAATAAAAGACCAGAAGTGCCAAAGATTACATGGAGTGGTTACGCTTTAAGATGTATTGGGGGGAAAAAGGTGTGTGCAATGCCGGCTGGTGAGATACAGTTGAACTCTAACTTGAACTAATGTTGTAAGTGGTTTGGAGCTATCGATGTTAAAAGCGCAACGACAAATAGTTAGAAGGTGACAAACACCTAATATGACTTCCAAAGAAATTAAGGTTAACCCTGCTGAGAGGAATTAAAAATTGTTACCTGTCAAAAAAGATTTGTCAAAACCTTTCAACCTTCAGGTTTCTACCGCATTTCACAAATGAAATTCTTTTCATTGACTTTTTCCCTGACTTTCCAGACCACTTTCCTTAAAAATTCCCCCCTCCCCCCCCCCCAAAAAAAATAATAAAAAAAATAAAAAATGGATTCACTAAAAGTATTTTTTTGTGAAATAATTAGATAATTAGTAAAAATCATTAAATATTGTGAAATTCCCGTATTTTATTTTATAAAATGAGTTTTTCCAACCAATTATTAGACCTTAATTCCTGACTTTTTCACAATGCTTCCTGACCTCACAAAATTCCCTATTTTTCCAGTAGACACCCTGCAAAACTTCTTTTCATCACACTAAATCAATATCACCTGTTTTCCCAAAGGTGAAGGTAGAAAGATATACATCAGAACGGCTGAATACATCAAAATGGCTTATTTTGCTTTCTTTCAGTCAATAACGAAATATTGCTTGTTGGTATGGGGCAACTCTCTAAGAATTGTTGAAATTCTAAGATTGCAAAAAAAGTTGTAAGAATAATTGATGGTTCAGCTCCACTTGAGCATTGTAAGCATATTTTTATTAAGTTGGAGATAAATACTGTTATTAATTTGTAATTTTTTGAACTTGTTGTTTATTCTTTAAAAAGGTTACTAGAAATGATACTGAATGAGAATATCCATTCCCATAACGCTTGAAACAAAGAAAAATTAATTGAATTGTGCATTGTGATGAAAAATATTGTTCGTAACTTGGGCCGTAAGCGTTTTGCCAATCCTCGACCGTTTCAAGTTCTCGACTTCGTCTCAAACTAGAAACACGATCTCGGGGCCGGCAAAACGCCATTTTCGGCCCTTGTGACGAAATATACTATTACACTACAAACAATCTTAGCAGATAGCCACAAAACTCTTTGAATAATTTAATACATCAAAGAACTGACTACAGCCTATAAATTATTGTTCGTGCGACCATTTCTTGGTGAACGAAAATTGTATAACAATCAAGGGTTTCTACAGAATTAATTGGCAAAATGGACAAAAAAAGCTTGACATACATACCTTTGGGGCAGGCACTGGGACCGGGGTCTTGGTTTGTTCTTTCACTGCCTGAAATATAGAAAAATAAAAAAATAGTGTATAATTTTAAATGTTACTCAAGTTTCTCCATACCACAAGAAAAACAGAAGTAAATTTTGAACAACAACTGAGTGAAATAGTGAGTATTTGTTTCTTTCATACGGATACCATTAATTTTATAGGTTATTTTTATTAAAATGTAAAAATCATAAGTAACCTATTTTTAATTATTATTATTAGTTAACAATTAATTAGGTATTCTCTGTGTAACTTCACTGTGTGCAAAATTTAAAATTCACAAAGGTTGAACGGGTTTCCAGTTCTGATTCCCATGATGCATCTATGTCAGGGTGTCTACTAAATTCAATAGAAAAAGTTCCTGAAATTCCTGTACATTTAAGGACATTTACAAAGTATTTAAGGACATTTATATCGATGATTTTAATCAAAGCAATTTTAAGTATATTATTTTAGTAAATGGGTTGTAGGCGCACTAAAAATAGTTAACCAATAGAAAAAAAACCATAAAAACATGTTATTGTTATGTTTGAATATGTTAGTCTTACAGTGTCAAACCAAAGAATATAAAATAGAATGCATTTATACATTCCAGGTAGCAACATGTAAGATTGAACATAAGTTAAATAGAACAGCTGACTTTTCATTCCTAGGGTTGTGTTGTAAAGAAAAATCTTAATCTTTACAAATTTAGAAAAAATTCTCATGGCCTTAGTAAACAAGAATTCTCAAACACAATGAACTGTATGAACATTTTAATAATTAAAACGTCTTTTTAAGCAGCTTAATTTTAATAAAATTTTAAACATAATCAATAAGAAAAGGAAAATATAGAGGAATTTTGTTTACTGCCTATTCATGTTTCAGAGCACCCAAATACAGCTTGCCACGTGCTTTACAACAATTTACCACCTAATTTTTGAGGGAATGAGCAAAATTTTCTAAAATTTAAGGACATGTCCGAAACATTTCATGGCAACAAGAAATTTAAGTACAATTCCCGGTTTTCCAGGATTTCATGGACAGTAGACACCCTGGTTCACTAGGATCTCAGTAAATGCTTTGCATTTCCACACGCGGAACGCTACATGTAGTCTAATCAGCAGGGGCGGCTTTAGAAGGTTGTAACGGCCACATTTTGAGGACTGTTACAGTTTTCACTTTAGTTTACAAAATCAATGTTGTGTCGGCCGATCGCGCCCACGGTCTGTACATAATCAGCTGACGCTATCAGCTGTTTAGGTTAAGTTAGTTTGTAGAAACGCCGCTAGGAGCGAAGGCGACGAGCCAGAGCGGCCGAAAATTAATTTCATTCCTTTGCTGAGTGCCGTGTTCGCAACATCGGAAGAGTTCAAGTAGCTAAATACCTGCGTTAGCAGAGTCAGCGGTAGCTGGTTTACTCTCTTTGAAAATTTGCGTTAGCAACTATTAGTGACTATTGTCATCGGCGATTATTGTAAGTAATAAGCTGTTTTGATTTTAATTTGTTTTGTTTTAAAGGTTTTATTATTTCATTTTGGCGGAAGCCTAGGTTGTGTTTAATTTCCTTAATTTAACTTAATTTTGATTTGATTTAGCCTTAAATTTATTTTAGTGGGTTATCCGAGCGTTTCCTTTTATTTGTCATTTTCAGTTGAGAAAACATCTAAGATTTATTATATTGATTCTAACCATAACTCGTTTTGTTATTGCTAACTTATGGTCAGGTGCAGCTCGGAGTTGGGCTGCCAGTAGGGCCAGTAGTAACGTTAAGCCATTCTCTATTGTTGAGCGATTGCTCTTATCTTAATAATTTTGACCATAAGTCACTAGGCCTATTGTTAGAGTTGGATTTAGTTGCAGTTCGGAGTTGGGCTGCAGGTTAGGTTAGGCCCGGCGATTTAAAAGCTGGTCGACAGACCTTACTGCTTTGTTAAGCGTTTGCTTTCTTTTTAGTAATAGGCTCAGGCCTAAAAAGTAAATTAAACATAAGCAATCGGTTTCGGTGAGATTGGCGACTTGTCAATCTGGATGATACGAAGTTGTGTCATCCTAAATAGGATAGGCCTGTAATAATTATCTCTACATTCCTTGTTGAGTTTCGCCAGTACGAAGTTGTGTTGGCTATTATTAAGTTAGGGCCTAATCAATTATAGTCCAAGTAGGATTAGGGCCTAACCCGCATTAACTACTATAGCCTATCTAACCGGTAGTTCAATTAACATTAGGCCCTAACGTTTCACACCAACTGTTAGAAACTTATTGCTACTTGCAGCCGGCGCCGAGTTGGCCTGTTAATTAATACATTTTTGTCTTGTCTTGTGTTTAGTTTGTTTCACAGGTCCATAGATTGCCAGGAGTTAACCCCAGATCCTACCTTCGACGCAGTGGTGATTGGTACCCACTCGTGCGGCAGCACTTCAGTCAGGTGGTGGAACTTACCTTAGGCTAGTGACAGGTATTAGTCATAGTAAGCCATTGTAATTGAATTGTTTGTATTAATCAGGTATTTATAAAATATTATTGGTATCGCCTTGAACGGTAGGGTCGGAGCGAAATTGTGCCGACAGTCTCTAACTTAGATTGCTTATTCAAAATTAAACATCGGAATATTAAAATCTGTAGGCTAGGTTCACAATCTGAGCGAAATTGTTCAGACAAACCCCCAAACAACTATTGGTCCCGTACCGGTGTGCACAATGATGAGTGGAACCCGCCTCTGATTACCTATTCTGGTAAGGGTCATCATTGAGTGCTCACCGAACAAAATTTTAGTTTTCATTTTCTCACTGATCCCTGGCTATAAGCTATCCGAGGCATAAACAGGTGTTTCTCTGTGACACCCCACAGAACCACCCTTACAAATGGCGCTGCCGAACAGGGACCTGAGGGAATTGGTTTAAATAGGCCTAATTTGATTAAAAGGTCTTGGATTATTTTGTTTTGCCATTTATGGCTGGCGCCCGAAAAATCCGGTAAATTATTGTTGTTGTCAAGTGTAGGCTAGGCCTAACTAAATTCTAAGATGTTTGAGGACATGCTCCCGACTTTTGTTTTCCCAGCGATTAAATACTGGAGGTGGATATCTTCAGTAAATAGTAGATTGTATGTTGTTGATCCTCCGAAAACTAGAGACACGACTAGTGGGAAGTCAACCCCAAAATCAGTGAAGGTGACAGCTACCAGCGAAACTACTGTAACTACAACACCGGTAACAGTGGTAACTGTTACTCAGCCTACAGGTACCATACCTAAGATTACAGCTCCGTCATTTTTGAACATTCCGTCTACTACTGCGGGGGTAGTTTACAAGTCGCCAACCGATGATCCGCGTACTAGTTGGATTAAGTCATTGCATAAAGATGAGTTGCAAATCGAAATGGAACGGTTCGGTTTAGACAGTTCAGGTACGGTTGAGGAACTGCGTAAGCGTTTTTCAAAGTACTGGAGGGAGAGATATTCCCAACCCAAAATTACGGAGTCTGACTTAGGCCTAGGCCATCAAATGGAAGGGGCAGGAAATTTTGCGTATGCGGAAGCAAAGGGTTTCGCAGGGAATTATTCGTTAGATTTCCCTGAAAATGGCGATCAGCGGGGTGCGTCTTACGCTAAAAGCAAAGGTTACGTTGAAGTTAATAGAATTAAAGAAATTCTGGGGCTACCGACTGAAGTTCCGTTTGAAGAGTTATGCAAACGAGTTGCTAACTTGTCGCGTCCGGCTACAGTGTCAGAAAATGTTCGAAGGCCTAGGTCCGACCTAGAGACAACCTTGCCAAATGCGGATGGGCTTGTATTTAGTTCGTTGCCAAAAATGTCTGCCCAGCCTTTAGCATCGAATAGGGCTATGCCGTGGAGCGGGGATGTTTCACGGCCGAATCGCCACGAAAATACGGTTTCATCGATTTGCACTACCGTACGGAAGTGGAACGTTAGGTTTGATGGTTACAAGGACCCTATATCGTTCCTCGAGCGTTTAGATGAACTAATGGAGGCTTATGGACTTACCGGCACGGAAGTTCTTAAGGCGCTTCCTGAGTTGCTTACCGGTACCGCTTTGCTATGGTACAGAAATGCAAAGGATTTTTGGAATTCTTATGAAGCGTTTAGGGACAGTTTTTCTCTACAGTTCTTACCTCAAGGGTATCAAAGAAACCTGGACGAGGAAATTAGGCGGCGCACTCAAGGCGAGAATGAGACTTTTAGGGATTTTATTATCGCTCTTACCACGCTAATGAGAAGGAAAGGAGGCCTTTCCTTACAGCAAAAACTCGATATCATTTATAACAACATGCGTCCCGACTACAAGCTAACGATGCGTAGGGGTGAATTGTTCTCTTTGGAGGATATGATAAAACAGGCGGAACACGTTGAAAGCTATGTTCGTGAAAAAGCTTTGTTCCAGCCCCCTCCACTGCCTTCTATGGCTTTAGTGCCCGAAACGGCCTACAATCCTAAACGAAAACAGGACAAACTGTTGCCTAGTAGTGCGATTGCAAACAAGGCAGCAGAAAATGTAACGCGCTCTGACAGTTCAGCTGCTTCGCGACCCACCTTAGGCCCTAATGAACGCCAGGCCTATCCCAACCGAAATCCGACAAAATTGGCTGACGGAAATGAGCCTAAGGTTCTGCCTAGCTGTTGGAACTGTGGTAAAACTGGTCACCGCTACAGAGATTGCCGTATGCCCAGGAAAATTAAATGTTTTAACTGTCGAAAAGAGGGAGTTTTAACCCGCGATTGCGATTGCCGAAAGGCGGAAAACTAAAAAGGGACTCAGCTGTTAGGGAGTCATCTGGGCCCAAGGGAAAAATTGAGTCTAACTCCCAAAATTGGAAAGGTTGGTTGGGGAAAATAAAAAATATTCCCAATGGATTTTCGGGTGGCGCGTGTGTCACAGACAATCGGCCCCATGTTCGAATCGAGGTATTCAGGCGAACGTTTCTAGCGCTGTTAGATAGTGGCGCAGTTGTCACTCTTATTAATTCGAAGGTTGCACAGCATTTGCGAGCAAATGGGATCACCCCGCAAACGGTTGAAATTGTAGTTCAGCTAGCCGATGGTACGCGATCGACCGCACGTGAGCTTTATAGTTTTGATGTGTTATTGGCCGGTAACACTGAAGAATTAGTGGCGGTGCATTTAGAATCTCTTACGAGTGATGTTATCATAGGCATTGATACAGTTGAGAGGTTGAGCTTGTTAAAGTATAATGTCGATTTAGACTGTCCCTTCGCTGCATGTGAATTTACTGAATACAGAGAAACAGTGGGGGTAGATGCCGTGATACCTCTAGATGATTTCAAGGTAGTTTATTGCAAAGGCTCTGCCAACAAAGTCGCTGATGCACTATCCCGATACCCTGTAGGCCAAGAGCAATTAGAGTCTCTGGAAAATGAAGTCTGCCCACTTAGCGTAGCTCAAGATCCCACTGGTGAGGTAGTCTGTAAATCTGAGAACGAAGGTGGAAATCAGAGTGATCGGTGGTACGAGAATTTGTACACTCGGGTTGTCAAAAATCTAGGTAAATTTCCGGCGTATGTCGTTCGAAACGAAAAGTTGTACCGGCTGGATGCTAAGAAGGGAGCCGGTATGCAATCCGGTACGGGTAAATCCCATTGGAGAATGTGCGTGCCGCTGAAAGATAGACGGACTGTGTTAGAGGAGACACATGACTCCCCTACGGCCGGTCACTTCGGATTTAGGAAAACCGCAAGAAAGGTTTCGTTGGGTTACTATTGGCCCGGTTGGCGAAAGGATGTCCAACGACATGTGAGAAATTGTTCGGTTTGCCAGGCGTATAAGGTTGAGCAGGCAAAACCTGCTGGTAAAATGCATTTTCGACCCCCTAAGGGACCGTGGCATACAGTCTCAGTGGATCTTCTTGGACCCTTTCCGAGGTCAAAGAGAAGAGAGGTAACCGATTTGTAATCGCCTTTCAGGACCAATATAGCAAATGGACTGAGTTAGCCCCTCTGCGTTCAGCGACAGCTGCGCAGATCTCTCAGAAGTTTAAAGAGTTGGTCTTGTTACGCTTTGGGACTCCAGACGTCTTAATCATGGATAATGGTACACAGTTTGGGGCGGCCATTTTTCTAAATTTGTTGAAGGACTGGGGCGTTGAAGCTGTGAATACAGCTCCGTATTCCCCGCAGTCCAACCCGATCGAGCGCAGAAACCGGGTGTTAAAAACACTGATAGCGCAATCGGTAAAGGGCGATCACCGGGTGTGGGATGAGAAGTTGTTAGAGATTGGATTCGCTGTGAATACAGCGGTCCATGAATCTTCCCAGTATACTCCCGCTAAGCTCTGCCTGGGTCGAGAGTTGCGAGTTCCTAGCGCGTTAAGGGGTCCCGAGTTTGTTGAAGGGGAAGAAGAACCCACAGATGAAGAGGTCCACTCAGAGCGGATGAGAGTTCAAAAAGCTCTATCAGAAAACCCAAAGAAACCTGTTCAACGCTTATTCCCGCCAGGCCAAATACTACAATTTGAGGAGGCGCGATGTCTCGTATGCCGAAGGGCAAGAAGTTTTGCGAAGAACGCATGTTCTGTCTTCGGCGGCAAATGCAATAGCCAGTAAGCTAGCACCCAAGTACGATGGTCCCTTTGAGGTAGTCAAGAAAGTAGGCTACAACATTTACGTGATTCGCAGGCCAGGAGCAAGGAAGACCGAACGAGCTCATGTAAAAGATCTCAAATTATTTCACAAACCGTAGGAAGTCAATTGATGGTACGCATACCTTGTATATTTATTATTAGTGAAGTCTCAGTGCTAGTGCACGAGAGTTGATGTCGGCAGAAGTGTTGCTGGCGAGAACTTGTGTTTAGTTTTAAAGCCGATGAACCATCGGTAAAAACTTCATGAGAAGGTGAGGAGTTCTTTTTTTTTGTTGGTTTTTTTTTCCTTCCAGTGAGTCAGAGGAGGGTGTAACGGCCACATTTTGAGGACTGTTACAGTTTTCACTTTAGTTTACAAAATCAATGTTGTGTCGGCCGATCGCGCCCACGGTCTGTACATAATCAGCTGACGCTATCAGCTGTTTAGGTTAAGTTAGTTTGTAGAAACGCCGCTAGGAGCGAAGGCGACGAGCCAGAGCGGCCGAAAATTAATTTCATTCCTTTGCTGAGCGCCGTGTTCGCAACATCGGAAGAGTTCAAGTAGCTAAATACCTGCGTTAGCAGAGTCAGCGGTAGCTGGTTTACTCTCTTTGAAAATTTGCGTTAGCAACTATTAGTGACTATTGTCATCGGCGATTATTGTAAGTAATAAGCTGTTTTGATTTTAATTTGTTTTGTTTTAAAGGTTTTATTATTTCATTTTGGCGGAAGCCTAGGTTGTGTTTAATTTCCTTAATTTAACTTAATTTTGATTTGATTTAGCCTTAAATTTATTTTAGTGGGTTATCCGAGCGTTTCCTTTTATTTGTCATTTTCAGTTGAGAAAACATCTAAGATTTATTATATTGATTCTAACCATAACTCGTTTTGTTATTCCTAACTTATGGTCAGGTGCAGCTCGGAGTTGGGCTGCCAGTAGGGCCAGTAGTAACGTTAAGCCATTCTCTATTGTTGAGCGATTGCTCTTATCTTAATAATTTTGACCATAAGTCACTAGGCCTATTGTTAGAGTTGGATTTAGTTGCAGTTCGGAGTTGGGCTGCAGGTTAGGTTAGGCCCGGCGATTTAAAAGCTGGTCGACAGACCTTACTGCTTTGTTAAGCGTTTGCTTTCTTTTTAGTAATAGGCTCAGGCCTAAAAAGTAAATTAAACATAAGCAATCGGTTTCGGTGAGATTGGCGACTTGTCAATCTGGATGATACGAAGTTGTGTCATCCTAAATAGGATAGGCCTGTAATAATTATCTCTACATTCCTTGTTGAGTTTCGCCAGTACGAAGTTGTGTTGGCTATTATTAAGTTAGGGCCTAATCAATTATAGTCCAAGTAGGATTAGGGCCTAACCCGCATTAACTACTATAGCCTATCTAACCGGTAGTTCAATTAACATTAGGCCCTAACGTTTCACACCAACTGTTAGAAACTTATTGCTACTTGCAGCCGGCGCCGAGTTGGCCTGTTAATTAATACATTTTTGTCTTGTCTTGTGTTTAGTTTGTTTCACAGGTCCATAGATTGCCAGGAGTTAACCCCGGATCCTACCTTCGACGCAGTGGTGATTGGTACCCACTCGTGCGGCAGCACTTCAGTCAGGTGGTGGAACTTACCTTAGGCTAGTGACAGGTATTAGTCATAGTAAGCCATTGTAATTGAATTGTTTGTATTAATCAGGTATTTATAAAATATTATTGGTATCGCCTTGAACGGTAGGGTCGGAGCGAAATTGTGCCGACAGTCTCTAACTTAGATTGCTTATTCAAAATTAAACATCGGAATATTAAAATCTGTAGGCTAGGTTCACAATCTGAGCGAAATTGTTCAGACAAACCCCCAAACAACTATTGGTCCCGTACCGGTGTGCACAATGATGAGTGGAACCCGCCTCTGATTACCTATTCTGGTAAGGGTCATCACTGAGTGCTCACCGAACAAAATTTTAGTTTTCATTTTCTCACTGATCCCTGGCTATAAGCTATCCGAGGCATAAACAGGTGTTTCTCTGTGACACCCCACAGAACCACCCTTACAAGGTAGGCAACTGCCTACCCAAAAGTTAAAAAAAATTGGTATTTTTTTTAATGTTTGAATTGCAGTATCCGTTTTGATAGCCGAATCTTTTACAGAAAAGTAATGTTTGACCATAAGCTTCAACAGTATTAAAATTAGTAAATTAACTGTCCAGAACTGTTATCCTGACTACGCAAAACTTGCGAGGAAACAAGCGCACTAATATCATTTGACAACGCTGTAAAGATTTGGCAACGGAGCGCGGCACCGGCAAGACGGAGATGAGAGGCAGAAGAAGTCTAATACTTGACTTGTCTTTTTCGACTCCGTCTGTCAGTCAACAGACTGAACAGACCTCACCTCACTTTGTTTAGTGTGCTGTGTTGTGATGGTTATGTTACAATATGGAAAGATATATTGCAAAGTTGAAGAGAGGAAGTACTGGGATAACACCTAGCGATTAGGACAATAAAATGCAATAAAGTTAGAGGAGCCACATACAAGTGGAAACGTTTCTAAGACTAATTCTAACTCTGACTCGTTACCTTTCACCTAAAGTTGTTCATGTCCCAAACTAAACTAATACGTTTACCATAATCACAGATATCAGCAGTAACTGTAATGCCGGGCCCACGCAGCCAAGAATAAACTTTCCTAAACGGGTGGTTAGGGAAATTCTAGATCTTTAAAAGTCCCATTATGGTACGGTAAATGTTTTTTTTCAGTTCTATTGAAAAGAGAGAGCTTAGCTACAACCTCCTGAGTAATCCTGGTGTTTTGTCACTTTATTTCTCAAAATAATAAATTAGATTTCACTAAACGGTTAAGATATTTATGAGATGGTTTGTTTAAAACAATTGGTTACCTTAATACAATAATGAGAAAATGAGCCATGGCTTTCAAATGATTGAGGCCTACGACTAATTTGAATAAACGTAAATTTTCTTCAAGAAATGGCTCATTTGCTGATCCTCATGAGAGTCCTTAGATAGCTTAAAACTCTTTTAAAAGCAATAGATTTTTTTTAATTTTATAAGTAACTCCATACCCTTGCAGGCCTCCCTCCATAACCCCCCGGAAAGTTGCCTACCCAATATATTAAACCTAGAGCCGCCCCTGCTAATCAGCTGTTTTACCAACACACAGGCACTGTGTTTTTCACTGTGGCAGACAGGTTAGGTATGTCATTGCTCAAATGTGAAAAATATTTCGATAGGTCATTCATGAAAATCACCAATGCATTTAATCACTCAGCAAATCTGTTACCGTGGAGCGACAGAAGAATTATCCTCTCAACCATTTTATCTTGGCCTAGTTAGAGCTTACCAGATTGTCGTGATTATGACTTCACTACCGGGTAACCTTTTTTTAAATATTGAAAGTACTCCTAACATATTGAGCAATGATATACCTAACTGCTGCAGCGCACTTTAAACTGGTATCATCCATATAACAAAGAAATGTCAAATAATCAGGATCACCATATTTTTTTATTGATAACTGGGTTTAATTCGTTGCCTTAAGTACCTAATACTAATCTACACTTAGGGGAATCTCCTTATACTTACAATGTTTGACAACGTTAATGATACAAACAGGGTATCTAACATTTCCTGCGCATCAAGCAAAGCCCTTTCAATCAATTTTCATATTTACACTACTTAAATAGCATAGAAATATGACTTGGGGTAAAAAGATTAGGTTATGCATAGTTTTCAAGCAAAAGCAAAACTTAAAAATACACCAAAGCACATGCATTTTTGTACCCAACTGACGAGCAAAGGGAAAACCAGACCCCTCTTAGGAAAATCTATAGCTGGACAAAAATTACAAATTGAGAACTTATGGGACTCCCCTAGTTTTATTAAAAATCATTAAGATTCAGCCGGCTGACTTCATATAGACACAGTCACCATTACAATCCCTCTATAGATTCAGCTTGTGGGTTATCCAATCCAAAGTTAACGTTTAATGTTTATTTCACAATTAACAAATAAAGTCAGTTTACTTATCATTAATTTAAAGATTTTAAAATTAAAAAAACAAATATTATTTTCAAGTTACAACAGAGTGTATGATCAAGAAGATGAGTTGTTGTCTAAGATGATCTGTTTTGTATATGTATAATTAATGGTGAGAATCGTAAATAAGACAAATTGATGTCCTGTGTCAGTATGTTATGGCCACATCTGTTTGGGGTTTATGCGGTAGGAAGAGTGTCCCCACTCAATTAAATATCCTTCAACAAACACACCATCCACTATGTTATTGTAAATTATTTTGGATTTTGTTTTCCAAAACATTTATTTCATAAAAAATAACATAAGACTAATTTATTTTATATTAACTGCAATATATTTCCAAACAAAAATTCAGAAAAAAAATATGCAAATAACAAGTCTTACCTCTGCATTTTCTGCTGAGGTTTTCATTACTTCTTTTTTCGATTCAATCTCCTATGGACAGTTTGGACAGTTATAAAATAATTTTAAATAATAAATAAATAAATTAAATTTTCATTTATATTTGTATGTTAACCTAACAAATTCTATAAACATTTCTACATTTCTCTTATAAACATTACTCTACTGCAACTGTTAAATATTTCTCTACATTTCTCTTATAAACATCAATTATTTTTAGGCTAAGTAAACTTTATGTCATATAAAAAAAAAGAAAATATATTTTGTTAATACTTTTCATGAGTTAATCTAAATTATTTTTTTTTAAATTAAGAACTGTGTCAGCCAAACATATTTTTTGCATGTGTCATATTATAATTTGCATAAATTTTAATTCATACTTGCATTACTTACAAAATAACTGTTCATATGAAAGCATTAAGAGCGATTCATATAAATATTTGGAATTTATTTTAGATAATACATTTAAATGTACTCATCATTTTGAACATCTTGGAACAAAATCTATTGTTGCTTTTAGACAGATGAATGGAGTCCTATTAGACAGAAAAATTGAAATGGTGTATTTAGCCTAATGTAAAGACTTTGGAATGTCGTTTGGAATCATCGCTTGGGGGCGCAGGCAGTTTTAGAAGCCTGCTTGACTCTTTGAACATGGCCCCAAAAATCCTTTAAAGTAGCTTATGGGAATAGTAGTCGTTACCAGACTGACGTTCTATTTGCAACATTGTCTGTTTTTACTGTTCATAAACTTTTTATAAAAAGCATTTTAATTAATTTTTTTATTGGAATAAAATGTTTCAAGAAATTTCTCATACGCACAAAACAAGGTACTCTTCAAGAGTTGGGATATCTTTACATAAATTTTTTCCAAAACCAATATCTATTACATTTGTCATATTGATTATCGCAACATTTTAAAGTATTTCAGAGTTAACATTTTCACACTTTGTATTAAAGACTTATTATTCAGATTGGTCGATCTTATCATTACCGGCAACTATCGGCACCTAGACCTTGACACCTGACTACTGGATTACACTACAACTGTCTCCTCCATCCATCAAAAACTTGTTCCCAACATCAATCCTTTATAAAGTATCATTATTGTGTTTGTTGTATGCTGTCCCCTCTGATTGGTAAAATATTAAATAAAACCTAACTCCTCTCTTTTAGTAATTTCTCTTAGATTTTTTTGGAGTAAAAAAATCTATCTAATTTTAAGGTAAAAATGTCATTTTTAAGCAAAACAACAGACACACAGACTTATCCCCATGTCTGCTGACTCCATTGGTCTTTTTTTATTCTAATCAGTTAAATTTATGCTGTTTTTTTAGTCATAATTAAATTTTAAGTTAAACTTTGTTTTGTTTTGTTAATTTTCTGAGCTGTATATTTATTTCATAAAAAAATTAATTCAATTCTAAATTCATCCCCAGTTGATTGAAGCTTTTATAGGATCTTATTCGCAGACCAATAATAAAAAAAATCTCAACATAAGAGTTACCGACCAAGAGCTTATCAATCAGAGAACTTGAACAAATTTGTTAGCAGCTTAGATGAAAATAACCTTTCACCATTATTTAAATTATGTTATTATTTAAAAACTTGAATCTAAAGTACCGTAGCTAATCCATTAATGTGCGAATTATATTTTAAGGTAAACAAAATTTATTCATTGTAGAAAGAGATGTTTTAAGCAAAAATATTCATGATGCACCAAAATAGTAAGCCACAAAAACCTTAAATATATATAAAAATAAAACATGCGAGCAGTAAACAAGAATTTAAAATTAATAAAGCAGACATGAACAGCAAGTGAAAACATGAGCACATTAATCTTAGAACTCTTTATGATAGTTTTTGAACCAAACTGAGTTACCTATCACCACAACAAATTTTGTATGAAAATAATCGTAGATTCCAATTGAAACAACTGTTGCAACTGTTCACCTAAGGTTACCGATCCGGTGGTCCTTACCGGTAAAGCGGTTCCATTCTATCGAGGTCAAATACATGTATCAATATTTTTTATGAAGAACACAATTTTCTTTCTACTTGTGTTGCATCTATAATTCCTTAATTTCTTTACATATCTGTTGTGCTAGCTAGCTAGCCAAATTCCCTGATTTCACCTAGGATCACTGTGTGGTGTTTTCATATAAAAAAGGAGAAATACTAATCTTCTATTCATCCAATTTAAAAAAAAAAGTAATAGTTATTCACATTGTTGTTTCAATTTGGAGCT
The DNA here is from genome assembly GCA_030545055.2 of Neoaliturus tenellus. Classification (NCBI taxonomy): domain Eukaryota; kingdom Metazoa; phylum Arthropoda; class Insecta; order Hemiptera; family Cicadellidae; genus Neoaliturus; species Neoaliturus tenellus. Next base: position 51,473,667 of record CM061531.1, on the reverse strand, counting down.
ATTTCAAGTTGTAGGAAACATTTTTTACCATCTTTTGCACTCATACAAATCACATCAAAAACTCCCCAAAAATTGTGACGTGATTTCCTTAATGCAGTTCTGAGGCTAAGCCCTGAGGGCTATAAAAAACAAATAGCTAAAATGATTGTTTGTAAAAATGGGAGCCATTAAAAAAATCCCATTTCATCCTGCATTTCTACAGGACTGTTTTACGGCAGATGGTCCAGCAGTTTCCGATTTTATCCAGGTCAAATTCATATACCAACATCTTTTATTTATAATTATAGTTTCTTAGATTATAAAACGATTTTTCAATGTTCAATATAGAGATTATTGAACCTGATATTCAATATATATTGAATATCATTGAAGTTTATATTGAAATATATCAATTTGATTTACAGTCTCCTGAAGTATTTCATGCAATAATAAGCTGTGTCCTTACATAACAAGCATTACAAAACAAACACAACAAACAAATAAGCTTATAAATGAGAGCTTTCAAGCACAAAATTAAAGGTGTTCTTAATTTTATTTAAAATTGTTATTAAATTAATAAAGCTTTTTTATAGAACGATAAAAAAACTATAAAATGATAATGAAAAAGGGTGATATTAAATAAAATATAAACTTACTTGCAGGAATGCCTTCTCCTTATTAATAAAATCAAGACCAGGAGAAAGAGCAGAAGAATCCTTGATATCTTTGTCCTTTGTGTGAACAAAATATTAATTTAATAATTATTGATGAAGTATTTAATTGTGTCAATAGATAAATCTAATAAAAACTAATACAAATATAGTATTGGATTTTTATAAATAAATGATTTTAAGATCAAACCACAAATATTTTAAGTTGAAGATAAAAAAAATATTTGAATGCATGCAATAGTTCTTATCATTTTAACTTATCTATTAGCATCAAAAATATGCATTTGAAAATGTAATAAACTGACAGTTACAAGCACATTCATGGGAAACCAGGTAAAATTGCTACAAGCAAACAAGAAAATTAATCTAGTGTAGTCAAGCTTCCCAAATTATTGCACTAATATTTCACAGAGCTGCAAAGAAGTAATGCAGGCCATAACTTATCTAATTTCATCTGCATTCTACTCGTATGATTAGTCATTGGATTGTAAAGTAGGCTCTAGATTTTACAGGTACTTGGGCAAATTAAAACAAAATCTGGATAAAGCAGAATTGAAAAAACATCATAGTCTGTTGTTAACGAAAGCAATTATATATTAGTTTGACTTGATGAGCTAATATTAAAACGGATTCTTTTTCCTGAAAAGAATGTTAAAAACAGCACTGAAGAGGACAAGGGGTGAAAAAATGAAGATTTTTGTATTTAAACAACATTTGCTCATAAAGATAAATTGCATTAAGTAGTTTCTCTTGTCTGTATGGTATCAAACACTATTATGAAGGATGATTTTGAATAAATATTAGCTAACCATTAACCATACATCTGTCCCGTTTTTTTTTTTTTTGCTTATTTAAAGTTATGTTTTACTCAGCTCAAAGCAAGTGTTTCAGTGAGAGAAACTGACAGTTCAGACTTTGAATTTTATACCCCCTGACCTTATCCCAACCTTGTGCAACAACCACTGCCTTATCAATCAAGTAAACCATCAATTGTAAAGAATAACTACAAATTAATTACAAAGAAGTGAAAGCACTAACTCATTTGGAGTGTTTTCACTATTGCATTTAGGATCATCAAGCTGGTTTATTTGGAATAGGCATTTTAAATTTAATTGCTACTAGATGTGGGCCATAAAAATACATGTCAACAATTAAAAAAAAAGGTTTTTAGTAAAAATGGTTGTTATTGAATTATTTATAGCAAAAAGAGACCAAATGGTATTGATTATGTTATTTAATATCCGTTTATTAAAAAATTTAAATGGATAAAATCAGCCGAAAGTGAACTTTGAGTAGGTACCAAGAATGGTCTTGGTGGTTTACAATTTAGTCACTTACTCCAATCTGAAAGCTTCATCAATTTTGTTGGAAAAAATGAAAGTTAATTTTCTCAATATCTGTATGTTGCTGTCTATATTTAATTTTTATCAGATAATTGACAGTCTGGTTTTCTCATTATTCTATTAAGAGTCATCTTCACCTTTGGGTCAGTAGCCCATTGTTGTGCAGTCGGCAATGTTAACCATACGGCTTTTAATGCAAAACATGGTATTTTATTCCCCTGTTTCGGAAGACGTTTTTCAACCGATTTTCTTTAAACTTGGTAATTGTTTCGTTGAATAGTTACATAAGGCTCCTCGTACCTCAAAATATTGAAAATTGAACAAATATTACTCTCTATGATGTCGCAAAGTAACTCAATTTTCCTTAGTAATATTTGTTAAATTTTCAAGGTATGAGGGGCCTAATATAACTATTTAACTAAACACTTACCAAGTTTAAAGAAATTGGTTGAAAAACAGCGTCCAAAACAGGGGAATAAAATACAACAATGGGCTACTGACAGAAAGGTGAAGATGACTCTTAACTGTTCCAAAACATTGAGAAAGTTAACTTTTAATTTATTGACAAAAGAGTGCTGAAGTTTTCAGGTTGCAGTTAGCAACACAATTTTAAAGCCCCAAGACAGTTACAGGTACTGGATTTTTACATAATTTCAAGTCACTCCTAATAAATGACATTGGTATGACATGGTCGTGAGGTTCCATGGAGTTTGTGATGGTACTCTTACTGTGACTGTGATAAAGCTTTGGCTTCTTCGGCCTTGGTTAGGGCGCGTCGATGTGGTTTGGCACGACGGCATGGCTTTTATAATTGCCCTTTAATGTGAAATTACAATGACATTGAAATTATGATTACTACTGATAGTCATATTCCTGCTCTACTCAATCATTTTAAACTTCTGGGTGGGTCTGCGTTTATCTGAATTAAAATTTCAGTTTTTAATTGCAGTAAAAAGTATTAATTATTTTAACATGAGAAGATAACAAATTTAAATATTTTAAATAACACTCTGTTACTATTAACAAATCAAAAATCCAACTATTGTATATTTTGCATTTCATAGCTAATTAGTTGAGAATAAAAGGATGAAAAATTTTACCACATTTAATACTCTGCCATGTTTGTTAAAATTGAAAAAATTTTAATAAAAATACTTGCAGAATTTTTGGGGGTTACCAAATGTTAGTGACCATGTTCTGTGAATTTATGTTCTAGACTCCATATAAGATCACTTGAACATTTTAAAATTCATGTTGATATCTCAATTTTTTTTTAAGAAAAAATGTATTTAGACATAAGTAGTATTTAAGATGCTATCACCAAGGCTTTGAATCACACATCAAATTCCATATTCACATGTTCCACAAAAAAATCCTGAGGAAAAAAAATTGTAGCCTATTTGTTATTAGAATAACAATAAATTGGAATAACTGTGTCAAGTCTCATCAAAATCTGGTGACTTGACATGAAAGTTTTATTCAGCCAAGGTTTTTTTCACTGACAAAAATCAATTGATGGTTACGGACTCAACTTTTGCCATTTTTTATTTGTTATTCTTATTTCAACTTTTAGATCGGTTTTTGTTAATACAGCAAATTAGATAATGCATGGCCTGCTTGAGAGCATTTATGAAGAAAAATCATTTCAGTGTAAAGATGCGTTTTCATACATAATGTTGACTCTTTTAATAATTACAGAAGACTCCTGGTTATCAGCAAGCTGATTATTGACATTACAACTAAACTGCAAGAGCCAAATTTTTAAATTTTTTAAAGATGTGTTTCTCATTCAACAATCATCTTACGGTACACATTTAGAATTGATTGTTTAACATTTTGGGGTTATTACTAGCTGTATTTGGACCAACAACATAATTGATTTTCGGCAATAGTCCAGCCACCATTTATCAATGATAATCAGGAGTCTTATTGTACATGCTTTAATTGCACACAAAACACAATTAACTTTTTAAATGAAATTACGAGGCGTATTTTAAAAGTAAGTACCGCTTTGAAATAAAAAAATAAACTAGGAGAGATTTTTAAATGATTCTATTTTTACATGAAAGCCTGAACTTTATTTTTACATGAAAGCCTGAACTTTAATTAACTTTTTCACATAATTTCTGCAATTATTAAGGCACTTGTCATATCATACAATTAGCTTAACAATTTTGTCGTCATTAAATTCTGCCATCGCCATGACAAACACTCCAATACACGATGTTTTGACATCGTTGTCATTGTCGTGGCGCACACCGCTTTGGGTCTTTATTCAAGCAAAGATGTGATAGTCACTCGGCGCTAGATTGGGACTGTAGATTGGTTGTCCCAACCAAATTCTCTGATCGAATATCCTGGGTTCGATAAGTGACATGTGGACAGGCATTATCGTGAAGCAAAATGATGCCTTTAACCATGATTAAATGCTCTAACCCAC
>CM061531.1:50792163-50869134 GCA_030545055.2 Neoaliturus tenellus | reverse complement strand
TAAGGAATAAATTACAAAATGCGAATTTTGCGCACGGGCCGCCTAGTTTTAGCAATTCCCCATAATAGCGTAGGGAATACGCTATTATGGAACCAGGTTACTTTTTCATTTTGATGTCCCCAGAGGCCAAAACTACCGTTCGTTCATTTTCATATATATATGTCCGTGGTACTAATAACATTATTAACACAAATTTAAAGTTAATAAATTAACTTTAATTTATTTTCAGTTAATTAAAGTTCAAATTTTGAACTTTTGGCAGGGACCTCCGATTTTGATGAACTTTGGTATGAAGTTGTAGGTAGGACCAGGTATATTTTCATGAGTTCGCGAACCAGCATTATCAGGTTATGGGAACAAGGTTTTATGGGGTTTTAAAAGGGCCAAAAACGGGTTTATGGATTTTTTGACATAAGTTTTCAAAATTGAACAATGTTAACTAAAACCAATTAAAAGAGCTACAAAAACAAACAATTTAATATTTTGAATTGTTAACATGGCCTAACAGGTTACGGAGAAAATACAAAAATAGGTTTTCCATGTTATTCTTGTGGGGAATTAACAAAACCCTGTATCTCACTTATTTATTGATATAATTTGTTCAAGTTTAGTATGTACATTCACTAGGTAGGGTTTAACTTATATTTACTTACAGAACTCATATGGCGGCAAACCTACCTACTCAACCCCAAGACCCCTATGGGGTTTATGGGTAAAATGAAAAATATCAGAATTTTATGCAATTTAGTTACATGCACTGGGAATAGATTTTCCTATATCTACTTGCAATACCCAAAAGGCAGCAAATTTACATCCTCGTTCCCATGATGTTTATGGGGGAATTAAAAAAAGGAATCCTGTTGGAAATTTGCTGAGTGTAGGTCTGCTGCGACGGGGGTATTTTTAATGGTGTTAACCAAATATACTTTTTATCATACTTTCACACATAAAAAATAACTTTCACTATATTTGTCTAAGATGGTGTATATCAATATTGATTGATTAAACAATGAAATCGTGTATTGACTATTTTGAACCTTCAATGCATTGGGTTAATAACTCTGTCTCGTTATCGTTAGTAACTTATATTATGCCTACATAATTCATAAAACTTTATTGAGTATCAAACAGTTTAGGATTATCGGAGTTATAGATAATATAATTTTTCGTGCATGAATGTTTCTCCAAATATTTCACAAGATTGATTTTATTTTCGCATTTCAATTTCCTTTATTAAAAAATTCCAAACGAATATTGGTTATGGATTACAAGTATTCCATAAGAAAAAAAGAGGTCTGTCAGTAACAAGCTTCATTAGGCCTAATCGGGCCTTAAATATTATTCTTAACAAACAAAAGTAAAATTTTGAAAATTTTGTAATGCCGATATAGGTACAGAATTAAAAAATCGTGTTAGTTACACCATTTATAGTTTAAGAACTACTCAACCAATTTCCCAGCAACTTTGGGGGGGGGGGGTGGGGAGGAAATATAGGATACTTTTTATCCAGATCCTTAGATGGGGCTCCGCCCCACACGACTTCAAAGTTAAGTTGTCATGTTATTCTTATGGAAGCAACAATTTTGATATTGGAAAATAATTAAATTTAGGAACAATAGTTTATAAATATCCATTGTTGATTAAAGTATTGAGGGAAGATTGAAAATAAAAGACCAGAGGATATTATAATAAACTTGCAGCGAGTGAGCGTAGCGAACCAGCTTACCTGAAGAACTAAACAATTTTCAGTTTGGCATCCAAGCAATCAATTGTGTTTATTTTTCTCTGTCAAAGTTATTAATTTACAATTATTTGGATACAATACAAATGTTACATGTAGTTCTAAATCAATGAAATCCGACCAATCCAATATTGTGAATATCGGTGATCACCAAAAACTACAGTTGTACGTTAACGGATGTTTAAAAATCTCAAACCAATCTCAATGTTATTCTAATCGGAAAATTTCAAATTTAATTTGTGAATGACATCCTTATTGTCCGACAGTAATTTAAAGCTTTAAGTATCCTTGCCTGCTAATATGGGAGGATTATTATTGAATTATGTATATGGATAAACAATTTTATGAAGAGTTGGCAAGAGTAATCAACAAAATGTTACAAAATAGTCAATCTCTGGTTTCCCATTTTTGTATTGAAATAATATTAGTTTAAATAGTTTATAATATATCTACACACAACTAATTAACTACTCATATTGAAATTTTAATGGATTATGGTGTTTGCATGGATAGTAAATAAATATTGTTACGATTACAATTATTGTTAATTTGTAAGATCTGAAAGTACCAATACAGATTGTTAAAAAAAACCGACAAACCATTTTTTATTTATTAGTTTACTTTAAATTTGTAACCCTGCATAAAAAATTGACTATCCTGCAAAACAAACATTCAATTTGGCGATGTCAATTTACTATAGAAACAATTAAAAACACTTTGAGTACGCAGGTCTGCTGCAACAGGGTAATTGCAATTTGTGTTCAAGTGGGTACAACGAAAGCAGTTCAGATTAAAAATTAACTTGGTATACATTATTAAGTCTTAAAATGACAATAGAATGATTGATAACTTAGCTCTGTGCGGCGGTCTACGTCGACGAGACCCGCCAACAGCGCGCGGCCCTCGACCTGACAAACTTTGTAAAATTACATTTTACTCGAAATCGGCACTTCGTAGGAAAAAACTATAAGAGACATAAATTGTTGTAAACTACCTAATCTATCCATTGGTATCATATTTAGTGACATCAGAGCCATTCGTATGACGTAAACATAATTGGAAACAAATATAAATATATGTTGGAACAATATTTTTTGTTTCAGAAGCTTTTTAACTACTTTTCGGTGTAATAAAAGCGTTTAAAATGCATTAGTCTTGTTTGTCTACTTTTTGTGAACATTTCTATCTTTAATTTATCAAAATCGACCGAAAAACAACGGAGCTATGACTATTATTATGCAAAAAGTACATTAAAAATCACTTAAATTTTCATATTTTTAATACAACATAAAACCACTTTTGCAAGAGAGTTCATCGTGACAACATTGGTTTAGGTGACCCTTAGTGTACCCAGAAAAAGGTATAATCGATTTCAAGAGTATATCTTTCGGGTATCACCTCAATGGGATTTTGAGGGCTTGGGTCCCCTACTAATTGCTCGATTTTGAGCATCACATATACTAGTTTAGTATTATGTCCTTTAAACATAAGTTACCTAGCTTATTTGTTATAACTAGAAAGATTTTTCGAATTGTATTTTAGTCATTAAATAATTTTTATTGTTACGATTTTGTCGTATGAGCTTTCAAACTTCTAATGTCATTCTAGTCTAATGGTATCCTACTATTTTCAATTTGTTTACTCTGGGTCAAAAATGACAACTAAAGTATTTGGACGGATAAAGTGTTTCTACAATAATTGTGACAGGGTGACTACTGATACTGGAATTACTGGAAATACTGGAATTTCAAAATAGATACTGGAATAATTGGATTTTATTGAAATACGGAAATTGTTTTTACAATGCATACGATCAATCTATCCGTACATTCCGATGTAAAAATATTTCACATGTCATTATTGTTGTTCAAGTATGTTTGCAAACCAAAATCAGAAAACTTGTAGTTCTGTTCATATAATTAATCTAGCAATTAAGAAATCTAAACATTTGTATATAAGTGCTAACAATTTTGTTTTCTTTCTTAAATTTTATACATGATGTGAGTGTTTACTTTGCTTTTAGTATTATTTATATTTTGTTTATTTTTTGCAGTAAACTGTTCTTTTTTATAATTTTTTTGTATTTAAAAAATACAAAATAAAGTTGGCGGTATGGATAGCTGTAAGGGAAGTTTAAATGGCCTAGTAAAAAACTAATATTAAAAATTGTTATCATTGGAAAGTACTTATTAATCATAATCATTAGTATCCGTATATTAATAATAGGCAAGCAAGTTTATTTCCTCATTTTTTCTCAGCTTGGGTGTATCGTAAGAGAAATCCACGCTTACTGTTATAAAGGCTTGCCCTGTAGATGAACAGGATTCTATTATATAATTCATGTCAGCCCCCAGGGGTACGCCCTACAGGCTTTTAAAGTTTCAATGTTAATCTTATGAAAGAAGTGTAATATAATAAATAAATTAGAGTCCAATCGCATGAATTTTTGGTAGAATTTTGACCATTGGTGATCTCTTCGTTAAAAAATCTACGTTAAATTTGTTTTTATGTATAACATTTTGTTTTTGTTACTCCATATTCAGATTAAAAGTTCACGAGTGATACTGGATTTTTTTATGTACTGGAAATATACTGGCATTCCAAAATCAAATATCAGTCTACACCCTGTGTGAGAATTGGTCCAGTAATGGAAAACTGTGATGGGTTATGTATGAGTGCAGTGTGTAGACAATAGAGATTCTTTGCTGGTGACCATCTGCAACGAAATCAGAATATAAACTGACTAACAGGTTATTGTCTCATACCCGATCTCATGGTGGAGTGCTCTACTACGTCGACAGAAATTTTCTTACCATTAAGATTTAATACTAGATATTAAAAACGAACATAAAATCAAAATCTCTTACACTTTAGACCACTGGAAACTGTTGAAGAAAACGTTCGAAGACTGACGAGCAGACTTATACCTCTTCCATACCCAGAATGCGACCCAACCGATAAGTCAAAACATACATCCTGCCCCTCTTGTGGAGTAAGTATGTTATTTATATAATAAGGGTTTTAGTCAATTAATAAACAAAGAATGTGGCAACTACAGTGGGCCTTGCTTTTGTAGGCAATTTTCAAGGGATCTTACGATATATCATCTGTTCTGTAGCAAAACAGTACACTCTTGTTTATCTGACTTGGCTACTTACTCGGGTGTACTTTCGGGGGTACTTAATCCGATGATCTGGATTTTAAAAATAATTTTTACTTTAACCTCTTCAATCACTGTTATCAGTTATGCTCGCAGTAGATGAATGTATATTACAGTAATCACCCACAAATATCAGTCTCACTACTGTACCCAGGGTGTCTACTGGTCACTGAAGTCACTAAAAGTCACCGAAAGCCACTGATTTGAGTAAGTAGTCACTGAAAAGTCACTTATTTTTCCTTAAAATGCAAGAGAATTCACGGATTTTTTGTATAAATTGAGAAAATAATGCGATTGTGAGCAAAAGTGTTACGCCCTTAGCAATTCCCCCCCCCCCCCCCCCCTCGTTGTACCTGTAATAGGGGGAACAACAATATTATACTTCTTTACTTGTTACCAGTAAGCCCTAAGCGTATATTTGTTTTTAATATACGGTAGAACCTCCCTTATACAACCACCTGATAACCCCCCCCCCCCCCCCCTTGATATCCAACCTATTGTCCGACCGTCTATCTGTGATTTATTGGCTCCCGGTGTTGCTGAACCTGTTGAATAAATGTGAAACTACACTTTATTTTTAGTGACAATTATGTATCAATATTGTCATTTTTAAGTTATTATAAATATCTTGAAGTTTCTGTTAATGTGTAAAAGGTACAATAAAGTTGTATTACAAAACTGTATAGCTGTTCGTCTATCCGGAAAATGCATTTCATTTGCTCTTCCTGATATCCAACTTATTGGTTGTTCCGACCATGATCTGGTCCCGTCATGGTCGGATAAAGGAGGTTCTATTGTACTGGACAGTACTTATTGTTTGTCTAATTTTTCATTACTGTTCTGCACCACTGTATATTTTATTATGTAGAGTGTCTTGATACTTTTTAGTTGAGATTTAATGCTTTACTTCCTGCAATTTTTACACTCTTATAAGTTCGGTTACTAATATTTTAATTTGAATCACTAGAATTATTATTAGCCTATTCTGATTTTAGGTTAAATATTGCTCGATCCAGTGTCAAAACCTTGCTAGTCAACAGTATCACAGGGTACTCTGCTATGGCCCTGACCATCCCCTCAACAGCCTCATTGAAACTTGGAAGTAAGTGATTTACATCAAGGACCCTTCAGAAACCCATGAAAGTGGAGTTTGACTTTAAAGTGTTTAAATAAGTAAGCATTCTTTTTCAATGATTTGTGAACATTTCGAGTCCTTTTTTTAAGAATTTTTTCCCTCGCTCTTTTTTAAAATTAGGACAGCATTGATTCATGATTAAAAATGAAGTTTCGTGTACTGTAGTTAAGGGTCGTTATCAAATTAATGGCCAATTTGGGATAGGTAAAAAATTTAAAAAATTAAATTAAATAAGAAATTATTTGTTAGTAGTTCAAAGTAAATGTACTACAGAATAAAACCTTACACATATCAGAGCATAAAAATTACATTTAAGACTGATTTTCCTGATTTAATTTCAGGAATACACAAAGAATTTTCCCCTCGCTCACGTTTTTTTTTTCTTGATAAAAAAGTAATAAAAATATGGTTAAGTCAAAAGTTATAAGCTGGATGTTGAAGGTAAATGTAATTACCAACACCTACATAAGTTAAAACGAGTTTATATTGATTATTGTGTTCTTTGGACTGGAAAATGTGCCTTATTTTCATTTTAATCTAAAAAAACTCACTTAAACTTTCCATATTTTAATACCTATATTATTTATTATTTTTATTTAAAAATATAATAAAACAATAGTCAAGAGTATAAACTTTGAATTAATATAATTTTTTTAATTATTTTTTATAATTTGATATTTTTTATATAGAAAATGTGATTGTGAGGGAGTGAGCGAGGGGAAAAAACGCCGTGAGCGAGGGGAAATAGCCGTGAGCGAAGGGGAACTAATAAATAATAAATGAAAAACTAATAAGTAAATAAGTTGTATCAATTAATAATGCAAGGTGTAGTAGTAATAAAATGTATCATTACGATGATAATAGCAAAGGGATTCCCTTTATTCACGACTCATCCGTGAGCGAGGGGAACGTGAGCGAAGAGAAAATGTCGAAGGTCTTTAGTTTTTAACTCGACTATACCGGCAGTATTGCGAAACCCGTTGTTTGAGGTTATAACGGCTTCATAATCAGTTCTAAAACTACCATTGCTAGTTTTGCTGTTATAATTATAAATGAGTTGTGAGGAGTGAGCGGGGGGAACAGCAATTAATGTACGCATGATTTCTTAACTGAAATGTGTCAATAATGACCTAAATATGACGATTACGTTGCTGCTGTCCACAACACGTCTTCCACGTAACTTCGACCGAGCGCTTCTGACAGGAACGGGAGAAACGAAACGGTCCGCGGCGATTTGGCGGCAAATTCAAAACATCGCTACACTTTTATTGGTCTTGTAGAGACATGGAAATAATGGTGAATTATTTTGAAATCGATCTGATTTCAATTATTATAGTATTACTTTATTTCAAAATATAACTGTTGTATAAAAATTATGGGCATTTTATATAGTTATTTTTTGTAAATTTGCATGGCTTTTGTCAACTGAGAACTTAGACTCTGAGGCATGGAGACAGTGAGCTAGGGGAAAAATTAGACACATATTGTTTTTTTTTGTTTTTTTTACATTTATTTTCGTTCAATAATTTTATTTAAAGCAAGTTCATGTTTGATAATATACTTACCATTTCTAAAAAGCTTTATTTGCATGAGAAAAATTATTTTATTAATATTTTTCCTGCAGAGACTCAAATTGGCCATTAATTTGATAATGACCCTTAAGGTGTTTAATAACTAAATAGCCTAAGTTGTAAAAGTCATAAATAAGAGTTCAATTTTTATAGTTTAGGTTTACATTTTTTTAATTGTTCCACTTTCCATTCTAAATAAATCTTATATTATAATAACCAATTAATTTGAAATTTGTTTATCTCATAAAAAATTAAGTGTTTACACTTCCGTCATAAATCAAATACTGTACATCTTAAGCTAGAGTTGAAAGTTTCAGTTTAAGTTGATTTTCACAGTAATATTCTTTTAATATTGACTTATTGTGTGCTTGTTCAAATTAATTTATTCTATAAAGTACACTACTAATATATAATTCCAATATTAGTGATTAATAATGGATTTAATGGGAAATAGAAAATATACCAAAATTCCATTGAAAATTCGCTGAGTACGCAGGTCTGCTGCGACGGGGGTATTCTTTTTCTTTTTTGCAGTTCATGGCTTGATGTAACACGGAAGGTAGGTCACTAGTTGGATTCCGTTGCTATTACAGTCCCATTCATAAATTAGGGCCTTTGTTGACAGAATACCAGTAATATTGTCCATTAAATGCAGTTTCATCGCTAGCGACTACTTGTCGGTTGTCCAATTTTGGCGTTATTACAACGCCTGAGCAAGCATATAATGATTGTTACAAAGTCGATACCCAGTATTGATTGGGCAAGTATGATATCCTTCATTGTTAAATACATCCTAATAGTTTATCGTTGAAACACACATATAATACAGGTCCCTATTTAACCTGTTTTATAAACCGCCGATTAATCCAACCAATTTCAATTTCGGCCCGTGGTCTGGTCCCGAGGTGGCAAGATATGAGGGCTTTTACTGTACTGTTTACATTATTTTCTTGTTAATTCTGGTCTAGCAAAGTGTTGCTATGGCAAACCAACAATGATCCCCAGCAAGCTGTGAAAAAAAGTGTAAGTTATGTACAAAACATTTTTCAGGTCAATGCACTACCCTCCAGAAACGGCAACGATAATGTTGATCGCAAGGATATTTGCCATCGTCGAGCAATCTCGGGACAAAGAGGAAACTGTTTCCAGTTTTATGAAGGTATGTTCCATAGAAACAAGGTATCTTTTGGACACGGTTCATGCTGTTTTAGACTGGGATGGTGGCGACGTCCTATAATCCAGCTTCTTGGAGGTCACGCATTGTGGATAGTTATAAGCGATGTCTTGTGGATGCGATATTCCCTGGTGGGGATCAACGTCCGCATTAGTGAATACTAGTTCATCCATATAGACCATCCTCATAATTAGATCAATTTGTGTATATAAGGTCAAAATTATGGTTCAGATCCCATGTTAAACTGAAGGTCCCTAGATACCATTGACTGTTGGGCTATGAATTTCATACGCTCCTGCCTAAGGAGAATGTCGACCTTAGTCAGTAACAAGACTACAAGATCATGCCATAATCATCCTACACTCGTCTCGCATTCATACTTGGCTTAAACACCTATTTCGTTGTGTCGTCATTTCATTAAAGGTAAAGTAAACTACATGCTTCGTGGAAACAACAGGATATGACAAACAAACTTCTAATAATATGATTAAGCATTTGTCAAAAATTTGTAAAAAAAAACAATTGGAAATTTTTTAAAGTATTAGAAGTCCGGGAAAGTTTATGGATTAAATTGCTGGATGAATAAATTATTAATGAGAAAAATTTAAATAATTCCGTTTAATTTGTGGAATTCGTTGGTTTGTTTAATAATTTTAAACTATTAAACATTTACATTCATTGTTTATTCTGATTCAAAATTTATAGTTGCTATAATCTAATCGGGCTTGTTGTAAAAAATGCTAAACCCTCCATGTTATTTTTGTGATCACCCAACTAAGTTACAGTGTTCTAGCTCTTAAAGAGATCTTTTACTCAGACCTGTGTTGTTCAATTGTTGGATCTTTGTTTTTAGATTTAAATGACCTCTATTAAAATTTTACAATGTTTTTTTTTCAAAAAGGAGAAAAAATAAAACTTATTCTGATGAAAAACAAATCTGAAACTTTCTATTTGGAATAAAAAAAATATATTGTAGCATAATAAAGAAATATAGTAAAGTATAAAATAATTGGTCGCATATATTTTCTAAATATTTTAATTAGTCTTGCTACGGTTTATTTATAAGTTTTTGTGTCATACAAAATAAGATAGGTGGCTATTATTTTTTCTACTACCATAAAATGATTGCAGTTTTGCCACCGATCCATGAATGAAGAAGATGAGATTGCACACAAACTGTTGGGTTCCGAGTTCAGTCACCAGAGAGAGGTTCTGCGACAGCAGATGGCGTCCCTGTTCCCCAGCGAACACGTCAAGCACGTGAGTGCCAAGCTAGATTGTTGTTATTGTTATTGGTGGATAAGGAGACCCCGGCCAAACCGCTAAGCACGTCTGCAGACTTTGGCTTATTTTGTGTGTATCCATTTACAAAATAACTACTCACTAAAATTTTAATCAATCAATAGCTTAATTTTTCTAAGCTTTCCTCACATATCAGCAAATCAAATCTTAACACATTCGCTGCTGCCAAAAATGTGGATAACTACCTAAGAAGCTAAAAATAGTTATTGCATGGAATCTTTCCTTTAGTAATTGAAAGACCATAAAATGGCTTAGGAAAATGGATCCTGGTTCCTGGACCTACGAAAGTCGTCGGTCACCGGTGACGCAGCAGCATTGCGCGACGCAAGTACAAGGTTCACCGCCCGCAAGGCCGCCGTAAGGCACGTTCTCCAGAGCGGTCAAGTTCGATTGACCGGCTTTTGTATGATCCATTGTAATAAAAACAATAGCTTAACACTAATATAATTCATATCAACACTAATATATACAGCAGAAAACATGATTCACCACAAAAAAGTTGTGTGTCACGGGAGATGCACGCAGCACCCCGGGCGAATGAACGAAACACACAACACGGCAGACTGGTATCCGAGACGCAATGCTAGCGCGTCTCTACCGTCCTCGACGAGTGGCTGAACCACGTTGGCTCCGTAAATGAAACATGGCGCGCTGCGTCACCGGTGACCCACTCGCAGCTTATGTGTTGACCATGAACCGCTGCTTGACTGTTTAGTAAAAAGCTTTCCTTCTTGCTTAATTTATTTATTATTATGAGTAAATTTCATTTAACCCTTTGACCGCTGGGCATATATCATGTATCAGCGCCACTTTGCCAAGACAATTGAAGGGAGCACTTCAACACAAAGCAGTTTTGTTCCTTTACATATAGTTATTTTATTTTTATATTTTTTCATGGTAGAGCATTGGTGTATACTAGGGATGTGTCGATTCCAAAATTTATCGATTCTTGATACCGATACCGATTCTTCAAAAATCGATTCCCGATTCTCGATACCGATACTTTCGATACCATCGACATAAAAACCTAGCTTAGCTGTAAGTTGTAAGATTTATCCCCTCGGTTATTTATTTCAGACTCTGGTCTGCCTCTTAAAAAAAAATAAAATAAAAATTTTAGATTCAATAATTTATCTAAAATTGGTATGTTACAAGTAATATCTTCTTGTAAAATAAATTTGCAAAGACTACTTACAATAAAATTTGACTAACCTGTAGGTAGTAAAATGTAGGGGTATGCGAATAGTGATTTTTCTGGTCGAGCTAATAAAATATTCGAGTTTCGAGCCGAGCTGAGCCCAGACAGCAAAATAAATTTCAAAACATCAAGTTTTATTTGCCCACAAAGCCACAATTACCATTAAAAATTTAAAAAAAAGTATATCATGAAATAAACAAGTTTTTAATTAGGAATATGAGGATTTCCTTTAAAATTATAAATTCATTGCTATTTAGCCACCAAACTTCAATGGAACGAGTAAACAACTTTTCCAGTTGACTGAACATTGAGATAGACAAAAAACTAATAAGGGTATCTTCTTTATTGTTGTGCTAATGGGAACCCGGCAGCCACACCTGCCCGGGCGGAGCGAGCAGTGTCAGTGTGTGAGTGGGTGCGTGTCGCCTCCGCCAGTCAAGGTCAGGCTAGAAAATGCCTCCCAGTGTTTTTGATTCATTGAACTAAAAATACCTTTTCAAATACAAATGCAAACACATTTATAATTGAGGAGATTTTCTTCCCTATCTCTTGATCTTGACCACTCTATACGTTAGGAAATAACGTTGCCATATTTAATCAATGTTATTACTAGGGTATACACGTCTTACAGCGCAAGAAAATGATCTAAATTGACTAAGCAAATAGTGAAAACAAAATACTTTTTCAACTTAGCTATTTTTTGTTTGGTTTTTAATATCAACAAAAATATCTTAAAGTTAAAATAGTAATTAAATTATGGCAATATCGTCCTAATCTGAATATGGGACTACTTTTCTGGCGCTTGTTTGCGCAGTTACTAGCAGTCGCCACTTGAGTACGAGAGATTGTTGTTGTTGTTGTTATGCTTTATTTTCTCTCAATCAACCAAAAGGAAATCATCTCGACTTTATTAGACTTATTTGATTGTTCCTCCATCTGTGAAAGTGGCTTTTAGTATGTCTTCCATGTGACGCAATGACGCAATAACTTGAAATCAAATTTCCATTTTCCAGACAACTGAACCGACCGGTATCGAAAGTATCGGTATCGATTTTAGACAATCGATTCTCGATACCGATACCAATGGCCAAGTATCAGTGGTATCGAGAATCGGTATCGAGAATCAACACATCCCTAGTGTATACAGTTTTTTTTCTTTTTTTTCATAAAGGCGTCAAAATTTTGAAACAAATGAAGTAAAAAATTATTTTAAACAATGCCTAAAACATTAAAAAGTCTAAAATTTACATAAAAAAGTTTAGTTTTATGCTTCTAAAATTATTATTTGTCCTACATTTAATTGTAAATAAAAGCAGGGTGTCCACATTCTGGAAAGTCAGGGAAAGTAAGGGAAACCAATGATAGTGAGGGAAAGTCAGGGAAATAGACAAAATGCCTGGAAAGTCAGAGAAATCCGCCTCTATGATAGCGTGGAGGGGAATTTCAATGCTTCAGTCTGCCGTAACTCTATTTTTTGGGATTTTCTCAAATGTACGACAAATCAATTTATTTTCGCATATTTATGCTTGGAATATTATTAATTATTAATATTTTTTTACTGTTGATTAGCTGTACATTGTACAGTGGCTGCTAATTAGAGTAAGTTTAATAAATTATTACTTGATGTCAAAATACTTCCTGAAATTAGTGAGTCGGTTAGACTTGGTAGTCAATGATGCAACTTTTGCTTTTTGTAAAGTGTTCTGCGAGTCATTCAAAGCCAGTAACATGGGTATGCCAGCTGTAATATCGCATTCCTGAAGGGCCTAATAATTTAAAATACATGCCAACTGAAAATTTCCAGGTTTATTCTGGCTTCTGGCGGTTTAGGGTTAATAAAAATGTTATTTAACTGAAATGAAGAAACTGGGATGTGTGAGATTGTATGACTGTCCGCAGTGGCTGACCCCAGACGGGTTCCGCTCGCTGTTTGCGCTCATTGGCACCAACGGCCAGGGCGTCGGCACGAGTGTGTTCAGCGCCTGGCAGAAGAGAGTGTTGCAGCTCACGCTGCCCCCTGAGGAAACTGCCACCTTCAACACACTCATAGATAAAATCTACGACGAGATGGATGAAGGCACGTATCAATAAATATTCTACATTTGATTAAAAATTATACTAAAAATTAGAGGTGTGCGGATAGTGAAATTTGACTTCGGATCGGATTCGGATCGGATAGTAGGGGGTTCGGATCGGATTTTATTCGGATTCGGATACTCGCGCGGACAGAGTGAACTGTTATATTACTCAGAATTCAAATACAAATTAATTAACAGTAAAATTTTAGCACTTTATTCCTAGGAATGCATGAAAAATGTTAATTTTATTTATTTTTGTTTAATATAGAAATGTAGGCATAAAGGCCTATTGATTTTTTTGTTAAGTATTTGTTCAAAACTAGAATTATAATTTACATTTTGGACAAATACTTTACAATGATGAATAAAGAATTTTACTGTGTTTTTAATGTGCATGTTTGATGTTGTCCTCGAGTTATTATGTTAAGTATGATACCATTTCATATTTGTATGATTTTGTGTATTATAGGCCTATTATAATATATTTTGGCCCATATAATATAGTTTAATATATTCTACTAACTACAGTAGGTCTCATCCAAAATAAATTCACTACAAGGCTATCAGTATCAAACTAAGTTTCAACATAAGGTAGGCCTATTGTTTAGCTCTAAAGTCGGTCAATCAATAGGCTACATTTGTAACTATTTGTTTATGGTGAGAAAATCTTTTTCGATATTTATTTACAAATTTGCTTATATAACCTAGATAAAATTTTCTCTCTCAGAATTAGGTCATTTTCAGGGTCATTTTTTGTTTGAATACATTGATAGTAATATTTTGAGTAATAACTTAGAATTATGACCAAATAAGGTCTATTTCATTCATTAGGCTTAGGCTATATGCAAGTTTTGATATCTTTGAGTCACTGTGATGACATTACTGCTTAACAGTAAGTTTAGCCTAGGCCTACACCTTCATGTAGGCTACAGTCTTGTTTGATGTTTAAAAGTAGATTGCTAAGCTTACTTAGGTTCATTAATGCAGTAACATGTAATACTTTTAACAATTTAGATTTTAAACTTACATCCCAATTTGTTTTAGGCCTATTACAATGAGCTTAGTTAAAATAAAAACTTTCCTATCTCAAAGAATTTATGAAGTGGAAGCTAGTCACAAGTCTCAATTTCAGTAATAATAAAACTACATTATTTTATTTTTCTACAAAGAACATTTTATTATGTCTTAGTTACCCTACCCTTAGGCCTACCTTTAGAACCAGCTTGCACAATTAGCATTCCGCCTGTTCCGGCGATTTCCGAATCAAACACTTTTTCCTTTTTGGCTCCATAACTGAGTAGTTAACAACTAGCCTATCCGATTCTAGAAAATTAAGTTGATCACATCAAAAGTTCATAACTTCAATTCAAATTTTATCTCGTACGCTGTCGGCTGTAGCAGTATTCCCAGACTTCAAAACATCGTACCACACGATAATAAATTATTATTGCACGCCACAAAAATGTCGTGTCTATCAATGTAATTAGTGATTGATGTCGGGAATTATTTGATTTTGTAATATTTTAGGCACGCAAAATCAATCATTTTCCAAAACTATCATTAATTATCTTGAAAAATTACGACAAATCTTTGGGAGGAAAATCAGTGTGACGTCGGAGAATGAGTACAATATAACACATTATTATCGTTTACTTGGAAACACTGTCGTCTACTGCGCAGGACAACAGACTCAAATAACCACAGACTAAAAATCGTGACACTCGCTCAATTCTGGTGTTCCCCATACCAGTTAATTCCAAATCGGTGGCTGTGGAGTGCTAGCGATGGTTCACTAGCGCTCGTTGTGGTTGGAATCGGAACCTAACTCTACAGCCAATCACGACCACTGTTAGAATGGGTCGTTTACTCCATCCGCTTGAGTTGCTAATTATCAGATTTGTTTTGACAACCATTCCCTTGAGTGCGCTATATCTTGGGGACACCCTAATGCCTGGAGTGTCAACACTAATGTTGACTGACTGTCTTCAATTTTCAAGTTTTCGAGAGAGATGATAATAATTTATTCATTGGGTCGTGTTTTAATCCAACATTGTATTCATACCTAGAACGAACGCGATCGTCAGTATAATTCCAAATGTAGTTTTTGGGGGGTTTAAAGGTTTTTATGCTCATATACACTATCTATCCGAAAAAATCGGATATTTTTCGGATCCTATCCGACGCCTATTGTACATTCGGATCGGATCGGATATCCGAATCCGATCCGGTTTTGCGGATATCCGCACACCTCTACTAAAAATATTTTTGGAATGTTTCTGACTTTGAATAAAGTTGGTTTGTTTTTTTCGTGGAACAATAACTTGTTGAATTCATCTCACTTGTATACAGTAAAATAAAAATAAATAAATAAATCCTCAAAATAAATTCAATTTAAACATGGGCACATAAAGTTTGGTGAAAGTCTAGTTTCTAGTATTTCACAGGTGATATTACTCCCGCCGTTTACTAGATCCGGCCGCGAAACACAATGATAGTCAAACTGTTGAAAAGTGGCTTTTAATGGAACCGCATACAACAGCCGACATTATCGATCAAACAAATCAAATTAATTATTTGTGGACGTATGGCTTGAAAAGCAGCCGCATTGGCAGAGGAATTGCACATAATGACTTCATTACGTGTACTGTAATGACTAATTCTGTGTACTGTAGATAATCAAGGGGGATAAAATTGTGCTAATAGCGATTAGCAAGACAGGGTTGGGCACTGTAGAGGTTTAAGTCACCCGACATGTCAAGTTATCAGGAGTTGGGTTTGTGGGGTTTAACTGTATTTAGTAGTTTGACCAAGTTTACAAGTGTAATTTAGACACATTCAGTTAGGAAGTTCCATCCTTCCTTCAATTAATATATTTTGTATTCACTCCCCTTTGTTGATTTGTCTGTGGTTGATTACCATTTTATTGCAAAACAAACAGATTTTTTTTTTTATTCATGACCAGTATAGCCTACCGCCTTTTCCTATCACTGTAACTATTAAAATACTTTCAAATTGACTCAGCACAATTTGTGCACCCACTGTGTCCAAGATACCTATTTGGGACACTAATGCACTCTGGGTAAATTTAATGTGAATATCACTAAAGGGGTGTTTGATGACACCCCTTTCTCTCTCGATTTGAGTCGAGTCTCGACACATGACCGCGCGTGACAACCCGTTCCGTCTCCGAAAACGTGCACCGGTACCGCGACCGTTTCGTTTATGTTAAAAGTGTTTGTGTATGTGTTTGTGACAGTTTTTAAAACTTATGACGCACCTGCAAAGGCAAGTTTTTATGATCTTGTACTGATCTGAAGATGGCGAGACATCCCCGAAACGCGTAATCCAACCAGGATTCCACAGGATCATTTGGCGGACTAACAGGTACTATAACCTTTTTACAGGCCTTATATGATAAAGAGTATTACTGATATGTGAAATGAATGAATGTCGCCTGTTTGTTTCAAGTGGTCGGAACATTCTTGAACTGCGAAGGTTCGGCGCTCTTTGCCCTCCAGCGGTTGGCCAACCACAGCTGCCAACCGAACGCCTCGGTTGCGTTCCCACATAATGATTACACGCTGGCGCTGCGGGCGGAAACACCAATCCAGCCCAACGAGGAGATTTGCATCAGCTACTTGGACGAGTGTCTGCTGAGCCACAGTCGCCACACGCGACACAAAGTGTTGAGGTGCTTTAACAATACTTATTGATCAATTTTTTAAACTAGTAAGAAAGATTGACAGCATATCATTAGCAGTCTTTGGGCATCATGCATTAGCTTTTTGCTATTGCATCTAACTATAAAATTGATAGTTTCAATGATATAGGCTGCAAGAATCTTTTAGCACTACAATTAATTGATTAATTTGCTTTTTTGCAATAGCAGTTTTTTTACCTTTCCATATATCAACAATATTTGATCTAATACTCAGTAGACAAAATTGTTAAATTTGTATATTTTATGAGATTGACTTAATAGTGGTTGAAGACTCTTGCTAGGCCTACTGTGTACATGAAATCAATGAATATTTTGTCCCTTTTTGTCACATGTTAAAAAGACTTTCCATTTGGTTTTGTGATTCTTTCTGTATTTTCTTTTGTCTCATGATCAAGTAGTATGTTTTAATTAATACAAAGTTTGAAAAGGCAAATTTGGGGGGGTCAGGAAATTGTCATTAGGAGATACTCTGAAACGTGTTAGACATTACACGTACATCTTTCAACACTGCTTTTGAAATTAAGTTGAATTTAGGTAGTTTAATTTATTTCAAACTAAAACATGAAAGTAGTTTTAAATACAAGCTATAAAATTAATTGTTAATACGGTAGTTTGTCTTTTAATTTTTGTTTAAAACTTATAAACTGTGTTAAGTTACCTTAATTATATTCTAATAAAAATTCCAATCACCATAATATCTTTATCTGCACCCCAGACCATTGAACAATTAAATCTGTAAGTTTGTCATGTTTTTTGCTCTTGTCTTGTTGTCATAATTAACAAATTATTTATTCAACAATCATTCTTTATTTATTTTTATTCATTGTTATACAATACATTGAGTGGTGTTTTACAATAACAATATAAGACAAAATCTTATTATAAAATAAATATAAAATCTAAGTATCTTTTAACGTTTTCAGTTACACTTGATAATGACAATGTCAAAATTAGTTGCCCTTCTAGGGATGGGAAAGATTAGCTGTATAGACATATTTTAACATATAGTATACAAATTTAAACTTTATTTAGAGTTATTTTTATGCTGTAGTACAATAGTCAAATTAACCATTCAATCTATTATTGATCACCCTTAATTATACGGACGCCATTAGTTTACAGTGCCGTGCGGCAGTTATGTTAGTTATTTGATAGGGGTGGGCGAGTAGTGGTTTTACGATTCGAGTCGAGTCGAGTCGAGTATTGCATCAACTACTCGGGTATCGAGTCGAGTCGAGTTGTAGTGTGAAAAAGTTTAAAATGAGTTTTTAAAAATGATATTAAATAATAAAAGTAAAAGTATTATTAAATTCATCTTTATGCATGAGAACACTGAAAGATAACATCAAATTAGGGTACGACAATAAGAACTACTTAGATAAAAGTTGATATAAAAGTAAGTATATTTATTTACAGTTTTCCTCTTACAATGTGTAGTACAAATCAATTTCTGAGAATTAGGCCTAAGTAAAAAATTTCATCAACAGCAAAATTAGGGATGGACGGGAATGGATTTTTAGTTTGGGACCGGAATTTTTATTTCCCGTCCAATTTCGGGACGGGAATGCTCTCCTTGACGCTATCAGGAAATATTCGTTTTGACTTTTATCTGAGTGTCGTATAAAGAAAAATGAATGTTAAATATCAACTGGTTCTGTTTCCAAACTGTTCCACTTGTTTTTGTATAAGTTACAATGAACCTCCTTGAGTTGAAAAGATTTTAAATATCTAATTTTTATATTTGCAGTATACAATAAGATAAGGATACAGTACACATTTTCTTATAACCAAAAAAATTAAAATCAAATCAATAAACAATATACATATAAAAATGTCCATTAAAATTTTATAAAAGTTTTGTTGAATAAAATATTAAACGTTTTGTACAAAGAATTAACAGAAAAATTATGTACATCACAATATAGATTAAAAAAATGGAAAAATTGTAAAGAAAACAAAACTGTATTACATAAATAGGCCTAAGGCCTGCTCAGTTAAAAAATAACAACCAAAAAAAAAAAAAAAAAAAAAAAAAACAAGAAATTGAAATTATAATAAATTAATATTAACACTAAGGAATGAAGTGGTTCAACAAACCAACGCCATTTATAACCCCAAGAAATGTTCTTTTTTTACTTATTGATTTAACTGAGACAGGTTCTTACTTAGAGATTATCATAAAAATTGAACTTTGAAAATATACACTATTAGACCTAATTGTTTTTATTTTTATTTTTATTTCTATGTATTCATTTAGCTATTTTTGCTATATTAAAAAAGGAGTGTATGATGAAAAAATCAATAAAAAAACAATGAAGGTTTTAAGTTATGAACCTCAAAATCTAATAAATATA
Source organism: Neoaliturus tenellus (assembly GCA_030545055.2). Classification (NCBI taxonomy): domain Eukaryota; kingdom Metazoa; phylum Arthropoda; class Insecta; order Hemiptera; family Cicadellidae; genus Neoaliturus; species Neoaliturus tenellus. Next base: position 50,849,700 of record CM061531.1, on the reverse strand, counting down.
TTTGTAATGTTTAGTGAAAAAAATATATATTTAAAGGGATTTGAAGTTTTTCATTCAAAAATTATATTAAATTATAATAAGATACTTTTAACATTATAAAATAGTAATTCAATTAAAGATTGATTTATTTAACAACACTTTGCCACTTTCCTTTTGGAAAGTCACACAACTTTGGTTGACGTTTTGTTTAATTTGTAAGAATTAGACGAATTAAAAAAGCCATCCCTTAGTTTTCTACGACAATTGGTTCAGAAAGTAGCATTTGGTACTAGGAGCCAAATACACCCCTCTTGAATAAATTACTGCCGGGCGTCGAACAATAGATAAGCTGAACAATAGATCGTCTCGGCGGCCGGCCGTGTTTTTGTGCTCGTTAGCGAGATCGCCGGCCGCCAGACGTAAACAACTATTGTCACGGCTGCGGGCGCGCGCCGCCGGGAGTGACGACGACGACTACTCGACTCGATTCTCGAGTATTTGCAACTACTCGACTCGAGTTCGAGTAGGACTAATTACCCGAGCCACTACTCGAAACTCGAGTACTCGCCCACCCCTATTATTTGATTGGTGTATGGTCGGGAAAAATACGGAAGTTATGTAAAATTTGGAAATTTTTGAAATTGGGAAGGTTAGTGAAGAAGTCAGGGTCTTTGGTCGAGGAAAACTCATTTTGTAGCAAAATACAAGAATGTCACAGTACTTGACAAACAGTATTTGATGAACTTAACAAATTATTTTATAGAATTTAAGAGAGCTATGGGTGTTGAGGCTAAATTTTTGGTTGGGAATTTTCAGAACAGTGGCATCTGAAAAAAGTGGTTGGTCTTGGCAAAGTGAGGAAAATGTTGGGAATTTTATTTGCAAAATTTTGTAGAATCCCTGATTGCTCAACAGTGGTGTAGTGGCAAATTTTACAGTGTGGGAACGCCTGATGTATTTGTCAAATTCCCTGCAAAGAAAGATATGACTTCCCAGATTTCCCGGGTTTTCAAAAACCAGTACGGGAACGCCGTTCCCACGCGTTCCCGCCCCACTACACCACTGTTGCTCAATTTGTGTGAAATACGTTTCCTAATTCAAAACATGTCTCGTTATAGTGATGACACAGAATTCCAGCCATTAATCCACTGTTTTGTAGCTACAATTAATTTTCCGAATGATTAAGTATCTGTGTTATTTTCACTATCAGTAATTTTTAAGAGTTTTTTTTTTTTTTTTTTTTTTTTTTGTATAATTAGCAATAACATACTTAACCCAACCACCATAGCGCTCTGTAAACTTGGCTGAGCACGTGTAGCTGGCAGCAGCAGCTGGTGAGATCCTAGCTGGACATGTTGCCTTTTGCGAATCATAACTCAAAAATAAGGATGGTCGGGTCCTAAAATTTCGGGAAAATTTTTGGCAGCAAAATTGTCCCTATCATTGGGTGGAATTTTTATTACTCGGGACTTTATCGGGACGTTAACTGCCGAACAGTAGTTGTTTACGTGTCCGGCGGCCGGCAATCCCGCTAATGAGGAAAACACGGCACATTCCATGAAAGCCTGCCGCTCTGAGGATAATGTTAAAAGCATCTTGTTATAAATTTAATATAATTTTTTAATTAAAAACTTCAAACTCCATTAAATATATTTTTTATGAACATTACAAATTTATTTATTAGATTTTGAGGTTCATAACTTTAAATTTATTTTTTTTCTTGATTTTTTTCATCATACATTTCTTAATTTTATTTCTGATATAGCAAAAGATAATTAAATGAATACATAGAAATAACAATAAAAATATTTAGGTCTAATAGTTCATATTTTTAAAGTTATATTTTTATGATTTTCCCTAATTAAGAAACTGTCTCAGTAAAATAGCAAAACATTTCTTGGGGTTGTAAATGACATTGGTTTGTTGAACAACTTCATTTCTGAATGTTAATATTTATTTTAATTTAAATTTGTTGTTTTTTTTTCCTTTTTTATTTGAGCAGGCCTTAAGAATATAAATGTAGTACAGTTTAGTTTTCTTTACAACTTTTCCAATAGTTTTCATCTATATATTTTTATGTACAAAATTTTTATTTTCATTATTTGTAACAAACATTTAATATTTAATTCAACAAAACTTGTATAAAATTTGACATGGACAACATGTTTTCTCTATATGGATATTGTTTAGTGATTTGATTTAAATTTCTTTAAATTTATGCTTTTCCCTGATCTTATGTATATTGTAAAGATAAAATTAGATATTTTAAATCTTTTCAACAAAAGGGCGTTCATTGTAACTCATACAAAAACAAGTGGAACAATTTAGAAACAGAAACAGTTGATATTTAACATTAATTTGTCTTTATACAACACTCAGATAAAAGTGTAAACGAATATTTCCCGTTAGCTTTGAGACAAACAATCCCGTCCCGAATATTAGCGGGAAATAAAAATTCCCGTCCTGTCCCGTCCCAAACCAAAAAAGCATTCCCGTCCGTCCCTACTCAAAAACCATTCAACATGCAATCGTGTAATTTTCTCACATTTTTCAAAGAATAACCTTCTTCCAGTTTATGTATCCCTTTAAAGGTTCAAGTAAAAAAGACCTTCAATTTTCACAAAACTAATGGCATGTGTATTACAAACGAATTGCGCCTTGTGACACTGACTGGATGCTGTCTTGCGTAGGGAGCACTACCTATTTGTCTGCAACTGTGATCGCTGCCAGGAGCAGGCGGACGAGCCAGATGAGACTAGCGAGGAGGAAGAAGAGGAAGAAGAAGAATCCGTGTAACATTCCTGTACTCGCCATGGTGCCAAATAAACTCATACTCACTATACTTGCATTGTTTCTTCAAACATGACGTATAGAAAAGTTTCTAATTAATAAATTGGCAAATTGATCTTTAAAGAAAGGTTTTTTATAGGCCTAATAGTATTTTGTGTTCGTAGCCCGATAAGTAGTGCTTTACCGTGCAGGCATGGTGGTTCCCATACTTGGAATTTTCATGTAAGCACGGTAATACTTACTAGGCGAGTTATGAACTATACTTTTAAATGATTTAAAACTCATTTCAATAACTTCTAATGAGTTTTTTAAGTTAAACCTTTGTCTTGTTGTAAAAGTAACAGTTGCTCTATAAATTCACTGATTTGAAAACACTGTAAAAAAAAAATTACAAAACTAATACAGTAACAGATATATTTTAACAGAAAAATCTTAGTTTACAAAGGTAAGAAAGGACTGTAGGTTTAAAAAAAAATTACAAAACTAATACAGTAACAGATATTAGTGATGTGTCGGTACCAAAATTTCAAAGTCGGTGCCGGTACCGGTTCTTTTAAAGGATCGGTTCTCGGTTCTCGGTACCGGTACCAAGTACTCATTTTTTTTATGAGGTTAATATAATAGGAAATATGAAAAAAAATTGTATATTGAAGTGATATTTCAAAAGAAGTGAGAATTTAGGGATTAAATTAAACAACACATGCAAGTAAAAGAACAAAGATTGAGTGACGGAAGGAACAGTGTTGGGGTGTGTATGGGAAATCATCAAAAGTTTATTTGACTAAAAATGATAAAAAATAATAAAATGTTTGTTTTATAATAATTTTTTAATGTACAGTAACATATCTAGGGGTCCACAAGCCAACTTTTACACTCACACTTAGGGTTGGGCCTGGTAAAAAATCATTACCCTTAGGTCTCACTGTTCTCAGACCAAAAACAAGTTGGGCTGAAAAGTATTTTTATTTTTAATTGTTAATTCTCCAACTACTATCTGTTTTAATTATAAATGTATTTGTTATATTTCATTTTTGAAATCTATTTAATGGGTTTGAAGTTTTTAATTAAAAAATTATATTAAATTATAACAAGATGCTTTTCACATTATAAAACAGTAAATTGTATTATAGAATGGTTTGCTTAACAACAATGCTTTTCTAATTTTGAATGAAAAGCCACACAACTTTAGTTGACGATTTATTTAATTTGTGAGAATTAGACGAATCAAACGAGCCATCTCTTAGCTTTCTATGGCAATTGGTTCAAAAAGTAGCAATTGGTACTAGGAGCAAAAAACACCCCTCATGAATAAATTACTGCCGGACGTCGAACAACAGATAAGCTGAACAATAGATCGTCTCCGGGGCGGCCGGATCACGGAATGTGCCGGGTTTTTGCGTCGCGTTTTCCTTGTTAGCGAGATCGCCGGCCGCGTAAACAACTATTGTTCGGGATAAATGCATTTTGTTTAGATAATTGTTTTTAGTTTTAATTCAGTAAAATAATATTGAAACAAAATAATGAACTATTTTTTCAACCAAAAATCATTGAACCTTGATTGTATTTCTATCTATTTGTAAACATTAGACGAAAAATGATCAATAATTTGTTTTTGTTGGACAAATAATTCAGGATATAGGCGATAAGGAAACTGTACTCTTATCTTATCAGTCAATTGTTGTGGCGAAACGCGTTGGCCCGGCTGCTCCCCCCCCCCCTTCATCCATGCGCCCGACGGACAGAACAATAACTTATTGATAAGATAAGAGATCGGAGTTTTATCAGTCCACCTGGCTGTCTCAAATTACAATCGCATTGTTAATTTCCAAGAAAACTGGACGGGCGCGTTTGGTTTCAGTTAATTTTATTGTAAACAGACCGAGGTACCGGTACCGAGATTTTGACATCGGTTCTCGGTACCGGTACTTTTGCCAAGAACCGGTGGTACCGAGAACCGACTTTAGGTACCGACACATCCCTAACAGATATATCTTAACAGAAAAATATTAGTTTACAAAGGTAAGAAAGGACTGTAGGTTTGCTGTCTTTCTTCTCGGAATGACAAAAAATCCATCACTTTATCCATAGGAAGAAGAAAGAAAACAGATTATAAATTAATTGAAACTGTAGACTTTTGATTTCTCCATTCCAACAATAATTTTCTAGGATACAAATAGAGGAAATAGGCTTGGTTTTTATATTCTTTTGGTTTCTTGGCAGGTGACCAGAAGGTTGTTTAAGTAAGTGCCTTTTTGAAAGTTGGTTTCTTTGTGAGACTGATATGGTATTTCAGATGTAAAATTAAAAATGGATCAATAAGCTATGACTGTGAACTAGAGATAGCAAGCTATCGTTAGTTGCGTAAGCAAGAATGCTCCAATAAATTTTGTCAATCATCTTGCAGGATGATTGTATGGCTCAAAGCACTCGTAGATCCAGATAAGAAGCTACAGGCTTACAAAGTTTTAATGTTAAAATTTTGGAAGAACGGTGATTGACTGATCCCTAGACAGTCATTGTAATGACAAATGCTAGCAAATCAGGAAAACAGATGTTTTGGTAGTTAAATATTTTTGAAATAATTAGGTCCAGATCAACTGAATATTTGGTTCAGTTTAAGTCAGAGTACTATCTCTAGTTATCATGAATTAGCAGTGATACACTTTAAAAACATCATTTTTTTTTTAAATAAACCCATCCAGTAATAAGTCCGTCCTCGGTAAGACGTTAAACTGCCGGGCTTTGTCTAGATTGAGCTCTCCTGGCAAAATGGAGTTAAATGTTTCATTGATTCCTTGAGCAAAGCCATTAAGAGGTTTAACTTAATATTTTGGTTTAGTTTAAGTCAGAGGACTATCTCTAGTTATCATGAATTAGCAGTCAAACACTTAGTAAAAACATCATTTAATAAACGTCCTCGGTAAGACGTTAAACTGCCGAGCTTTGTCTAGGGATTGAGCTCTCCTGGCCAACTGGAGTTATGCCTTTTCATTGATTCCTTGAACAAAGCCATTAACCCTAGAGAGGTCGCACTTTTGCCCGACACATTTGGTCGCATGGCGTCAAAATGACCGCAAATTGTATTTTGGGATATATTGTAGTAAAACAGTAATCAAATCTTTTTGTAATTAATTTGTATTTACTTAGACATAATAAACAATTTACATAATTAATATTTTATTATAAAAATTAAATTTAGTTATTTCTAAATATACAAAAAAAAAATTCTGGAAAATGATTTTAGCGAATTTCCCTATAGGGAATACGCTATTACGGTAGTAGCCATGGTAAGACCTAAGCCCGGGACCATGTTACTTTTTCATTTTGAGGTCCTCGGAAGCCAAAAACACCGTTCATTTTCATATATATGTGTATATATATATATATATATATATATATCTATATATGTGTCCGTGGTACTGATAACTTTTGAAGGGGACCTCCGATTTTGATGAAATTTGGTATTAAGGTGTAAGACTAGGTCTACTTTCATGAGTTTGCGAACCAGCATGATCGGGTTATGGGAACGGGGTTTTATGGGGTTTCAAAGGGGTAAAAAATGGGTTTTTTGCATTTTTACAGCATAACTTTTCAATTTCAACAATTTTAACTAAAACCATTTAAAAGAGCTTAAAAAAACAAACAATTTAGTATTTTGAATTTTTAATTTGGCTTAACAGGTTACGGAGAAAAGCCAAAAACAGGTTTTCCATGTTAACCTTATGGGAAATCAACAAAACCCTCTATCTCCCTTATTTATTGGAATAACTTGATAAAATTTGGTATGTACATACACTTGGTAGGGTTTAACTGATATTTGCTAACAACACCCATATGGCAGCAAACCTACGTACTCACCCCTATGGGGTTTATGGGGAAAATGAAAAGAACACCATAACTTGATAATATTTGGTATGTACATTCACTTGGTAGGATTTAACTGATATTTGCTTACTACACCCATATGGCGGCAAACCTACATTCTCACCCCCATGGGGTTTATGGGGAAAATTAAAAAGTGCCGAATATTGATACAGTTTGACATTTACCTAATTTAACTATTACATTTCCTAACAAAATAACATTTTCTAACAACATCCCAAGGCAGCACACCTACATACCCATTCCTATGGTGTTAATGGGGAAAATACAATATCTCAAGATCGTTTGGAAATTCGCTGAGTACGCAGGTCTGCTGCGACGGGGGTATTTTTTTTTAACATACAACAAATTTATCTCAGAAAAATGACATTTACTTATTTCTGAACATACTCGAACAAATATTTAACTCAGAAAAATGACATTTAGTTATTTCTGAACATATAAAAAAACTCAGAAAAATGAAATTAAGTTATATTTGAACATACAAAAAATTTAACTCACTTTAGTATTTCAGTCAAGTTTCATACATTGTCATCGTCTGACCGTTGTTGAGCAACTATTTCACCAGCACACACCACACAAGTAAATTGCGTATGCTCTCTGCAAATGAAATACCTACAGCTTGAGCATCTTGTTGTGCTTTTCCTATTTTTTACCATACCACAAGCATAGCATCTTGGATGGTTGTCCTCCTCTTCTAAAGCAGGTCTCACAGGTTGTCCAAGAATACCTCTGATAATATCTCGAGTTGCCACTTTGATTGACATGTTAGATAACCTTTTATTCATTTGCTCTTTACAAATATCAGCTATCAACGACTTGATGAACACTCTTCGGCTATTGACCAGGTCACCCTCAATAATGCTTCTCAGTATTATAAAGCTATTGATACCGGCAATATCTAAAAGAGAGAAAAATATTCTCGAGGTCCACCAATTACCCTTACGTGCCGGAGAGTAAGCCTGCTTCATATGGTCGACCGTATCTACTCCTCCTTTATATTTGTTGCAACTTGTGAGGATGATTGGTTTTTGCTTCTTGCCAGTTTCCTCATCAATTTCATCACTGAGATGATAGGTTGATAGCAGTAACAACTACTTTGTTTTTCTTAGGCATGTAAGACACTAAAGAGCAGTCATTCTGATAAGCAAATAGGCTTGTAAGTGGGGTCTAATTTTCCCATTTTTAAATAAAGGAGGTTTTTTCGGCTTGTTCTTACGAAGTGTACCATTAACTGTCAATCGATGGTTCCACAACAGTTCTTTAGATAACTGTATTAATATGAACTAATTGTCCATAGTTAGATGACGCCCTGTGCCAGACACTGGATTTATCAGTCTCAGTACAACGTCCCTTGGTTTGTTACTCAAACTATGTGGGCCTAGTTGGTTTTTTCCTGCATAAATTTCCAAATTGTTGGTATAAAATGTTCGGGCATCACATAAGGTGAACATTTTTATTTCATATTTGGTTGGCTTTTGTTTGATGTATTGTTTGAAGGAACAGCGCCCTCTAAACGATTCGAGGATTTCGTCAATCGTAATGTATTCACTCAAGGCAATTCTTGACATCGAATAACAAATGCTTCAAAAACATCATGGATCGGGGCTAGTTTGTCTAATGCCCGTCGTTGTCTTCTTGTTGTAATATTATCTCATTGCACGCAAAAGGAATTTAAAACAATGTAGAGACATAGATGCACGAAAATAGTCTACACCAAGCCCATCTGCGGACCAAAGCTCTTCCAAATTTGCGTGAGATGACTTATGCAGACCAGCAAGATACAAAAGCCCCAAAAGCGCATGAATTTCATCCCTATCGGTTTCTTTTGCATCTCTTTCTCTAGTATAGTTTGCTCTATTTGCCCTTATCCAAATATTTGTAAAATCAACCACTTTGTCAACAAATTCATTGGGGAAAACAACTTCCTAGGACTCTATTGGGGATTTTACAGTCCGAGCGAATTCCTCTTGGGCATGGTAAGCGTACTCCTGATCTTTCAGCTCTAATTATATTTTGCTGGCGAACCCTACCTCTCAATAGCGTTGAATCTGCATGTGCCTTCCATTTTGTCCCGTCTTTACCTAAAATGTAGGCAGATGATTGAGCAGGTTGCACAGCTTCCTCTTGAGCAGGTTGCACAGCTTCCTCACGTTCCTCTGCTTCACGCTCCAGTAAGTCCTCAGTTGACATTTCCGAATTTGAGTCATGATCACTTCTTGCAGTTACATCCTCTTCCTCTTCCCCCTCTGACCCTTCTATTTCTGCTCTTTGGTTGTCTTCAAATCCTTGACTGAACTCTCCAGTAAAAAGTTGCCTTCGCAAAATGTCTCTTTCGATAATCTCTAACCTTTCTCTTTCTCTTTCTTCCTTTTCTACACTGTTAAGTAAATTAAGAAGTCTACGTTCTTCTTTTTCATTGGCCATGACGGTTAAAATACACAATATACAAAAGTTAAACAAAAGAAAAACAATCTTGTAAAAGTTACAAATCAGATCGCATGGCATCAAAAACACCTCACCGACACTAACTCATTTGGTCGCATGGTGTCAAAACAACCGCGCTCCACAAACAGACATGCGCACAGATCGAATGCTCGCGGCGGACTGATCAATATTTGGCTGGCAGGGGTAGGGGAAAGTGAAGGGAGAATACAGTGACGGACATTGCGCTGCCCCACCCTACTGCGTAGTAAAACAAAAGAACTGAATGCCGCGGAACTTTTGATGCTGCGCGACCTCTCTAGGGTTAAGAGGTTTATTTGTAAGCTCCGGGTAGAATGATGGAATGCATAATCTATGTCCACATGTATTTTAAGGAGATAGCGGTGCAGTAGAGTTCTTTTCATCTTAAAAGTTGGTTGTTCCACCAATAGCCAAGATGCCATATTATCTGACATGGGACTTTTATAGTGTGAAAAATTTGCAATTCTTGCTGCAATGTATTCCACATATTTGCTTTATTCTTCTGGAAAAAGATGCCAGTTAATATCTTTGTACACAGGACCTCTACCTATATTATTATTCTATTTAAGGTTTATGTCAAGTGAGATTAGATGACTAGGTTTACCTATGAAAGGTAATGTTAATGACTAATGTACTTTGTTGTGAGGGACAATTTTCCCTCACTGGGCTAAGTTAAGTATGGTGCCATTCGGGTGACGCATTGTGAGTTGTGTTAAACCTTTGGACCAACTTTGACTGAAACCAGCAGTAGGACCGTTTTAATTCTAACTTTTTTTGTTGTGCCAGCACTGAATCTGAGATCCGCCTAAAAAAATCCACCTGCGAACTTTGCTTGATTGGAGCCTGTATTGTTTGTCTTTATTCTTCACAAAATTCAAGACCCTAATTGTCACTCTAACATTTAATGGAAACAACTAGAATAATTTTTATGATTTTATATAAATTTGATCAGCAAAATAAAGAAGTGTCATGGTTAAGTAATCACTTTATAAGAAACCAACACTAAACCTGGTCATATTTTAATTTATTAATAGCCCAATAACCAAAGCCTTGTTGCGGCAGGAAACTGCTGCTGACTGGCGCATGAATTTTGATCAGTAATTAATTAATTGCTAATCCATTGTAATGCACGCTCGTGCCAAACCCAAGGTGCTGAGCAGTGGATCACTTCAAGTTCTGTAATTTTTTGGAATATTAACGACCCGTAAAAAAACCATCACTGCTGTATTTTGTTGGACCCTTACAATATCAATATCTTATTTTTCCTTGTAATTAGAATATAATTGTATAGCCAGATTGTATGAGGGAATTGTATAAGTAGTGAACATTGTACAACACTTGTGTGTGCGTGAGCTGCACCTGCCCCTTCTACAAAATAGGATTTTGGTAATCAAAAATTATCTGTGTAAAGCATATTTTAGAAACTATGTTTGTGGTTGTGCCTTTAGAATTGCATAAATCAATATTTTTAAAATTGAAATCATGGATGATCCTGTGGCCTCAAGGAAAAAGGTGAAATTGAATAGGTGAGGTTTGTGGAGGTCTCATATCTATTTCTCAATGTAGAAAATAATCGCTAGGATCAAGAGTTATTGGTGCATGTTAGGTGAATTGCGTATAGCCTAATGAGTTTTCTGTGCAAGAGGGTTCTCTTAATCTTAAAAGTTGGTTTTTCCACCTCGAGCCAAGGTGCTTTATCTTACACATGCCTCAAAGAACAAGAAGTATTTTCTTGTTGCTGGTATTATGCATATCTTTATTCTTCTGGGTGTAAGATTTTAACACAGGACATCTATATGATCATTCCATTCAAGATTCTTGTAAATTGTGGTTTTGATTTACTTCATTATGAGTAACTGATTTCCTTAACTAAGCAAAGTTAAATTTGGTGCCATCCAGGTGGTGACGCATTGTGAAATTGTTTTATTAGGAATGTCGCCAAAAGAAGATAGAGCGGTTAATTTTTTTCTAGAGTTCTATTTTGATATTTTCATACAGCTCAAACAGGGACTCATCTCACATCAACCGAGCTTTGGTTGAAGCTACGAACTTTTCCTAACAATGTTTTTATCTCGAGATAGCTTTGATGGCTTCTTATTTCTTAGGCCTTCCTTTCAAATGTAAGCATCCGTAGTATGTGGAGTGCCATTGGCTTTTTTGGTAATTCGGTTATAGTCAACCTTGTTCGGGTCCAGGCTATCAAGGCCCGTAGCCCTAAACCCACCAGTAATCACCTTGCTATCCAGTTTATCGAAGCACTTGCTTCAGGAGGGGAAACTCATCCTTCCTCATATGCCTTCCATCGTTATTAAATTGTCATTCGCAAACAAACTTTTTCCACTCTACTTTAAGGGGTCAGAATACGGCTACATCTAATGGTTGAAGAAGATGAATGGAGTTGGGGTACAATGCCGCCACCTCAATTTCATTTTTTTAGTAGTACTTGGAAAGGTAAATGCTCAAATGGGAAGTGTGCTCATCTATGAAAAGGATGACTGGAAAGGGTATATTTTGGGCTTTGAACCAAGGGTGGCCATGTACTCAAAAAAGATTTCTCTCGTCATCCACCCTGACTGATTTGCCCAATTCCCAATCCCCTTGAAAACTCCTACCAATCTGAGGTGGGACATGTTTGTATTTGAATATGACCATTGGTGGAGCCATCTCACCTGCAGCATTGGCATTCACAAGTACGGTGAGACATTCTTTTTCATCATTTCCTCTCTGATGGTACATTACCTTTTCTCCTTTTTTGGCTAACACTTAAGCCAATTTCCCAAAGAAGGAAGCTGTTACCAAAGGTCTCATGGTAAGACCTAACCCCGGGACCATGTTACTTTTTCGTTTTGAAATGCCCTTAGACCAAAAATAATAGTCATTAAAATTTTTTTGCGAATTTCCCTGTAGGGAATAAGCTATTAAGGTAGTAGTCACGGTAAGACCTAAGCCCGGGACCATAATACTTTTTTGTTTTAAGGTCCCTAGAAGCCAAAAACACCGTTCGTTCAAATTGATATATATGTGTCCATTAACACGATAACTTTCGAATGGAACCTCCGATTTTGATGAAATTTGTTACAGGGAGGTAAGCCAGCATCTACTTGAATGAGTTCGAGAACCAGAATGATTGGACCATGGGAATGGGGTTTTATGGGGTTTCAAAAGGATAAAAAAATGGGTTTTTGGCTTTTTTTACTCTTAATTATCAAATTCAACAATTTTAACTTCAACCATTTAAAAGAGCTTAAAATAACAATCCAGCAACAAAAGAAGTGTTTAGTAGTAATCACTTTGTAAGAAACCAACCCTAAACCAGGTTATACTTTAAGGTGCATATGAATTAAGGATGGGTGTGATATCTTGTGTAGCTTTCTTACTACCTTATGATTCTCTTGACAGGGTTAATTTATTAATAGCCCAATAACCAAAGCCTTGTTGCAGCAGAAAACTGCTGCTGACTGGCATATGAATTTTGATCATTAATTAATTGCTAATCCATTGTGATGCCGCTCGTGCCAAACCCAAGGTGCTGAGCAGTGGATCACTTCAAGTTCTGTAATTTTTTGGAATATTAACTACCCATAAAAAACCATCACTGCTGTATTTTGTTGGACTCTTACAATATCAATATCTTATTTTTTCTTGTAACTAGAATATAATTGTATAGCCAAATTATATGAGGGAATTATAGTGAACATTGTATAACATTGGTGTAAGCGTGAGATGTACCTCCACAAATTAGGATTTTAGGTTATCCCAAATTATCTGTTAAAGACATTTTTCTGAAACTATGTTTGTGGTTGTGCCGTTAGAATTGCATCAATCAACATTTTTTTAAATGCAATTATGAATGATTCTGTGGCCTCAAGAAAGGTGAAATTGAATAGGTGAGGTTTGTGGAGGACTCATATCTATATCTCGATCTAGAAAATAATCGCTAGGATCGAGTGTTATTGATGCATGCTAGGTGAATTGCGTATAGCCTAATGAGTTTTCTGTGCATGAGGGTTCTCTTAATCATAAAAGTTGGTTTTTCCACCTCGAGCCAAAGTGCTTTATCTTACACATGCCTCAAAGAACGAGAATTATTTCTTGCTGCTGGTATTTTGCATATCTTTATTCTTCTGGGTGTAAGATATTAACACAGGACATCTATATGATTATTACATTCAAGGTTCTTGTAAATTGTGGTATAGATTTACTTCATTATGAGTGACTGATTTCCCTCATTGAGCAAAGTTAAATTTTGTGGCATCCAGGTGGTGACGCACTGTGAGATTGTTTTATTAGGACTGTCGCCAAAAGAAGATAGAGATGTTGAAGGAGCTGGGGTGCAAGGGTTGAAGGAGTATTTTCGGTGGTATTCTCCAATCTTTTTTTTTTTTTTTTTGTCAATCTTCAAATTTATTTCTGAGAGTTCTATTTTGATATTTTCACAGAGCTCAAACAGGGACTCATCTCTTACATCAACCAAGCTTTGGTTGAAGCTACGAACTTTTCCTAACAATATTTTTATCTCGAGATAGCTTAGATGGCTTCTTATTTCTGATTTGAAAAAAATATTCAGTCCTTTTTCTTTTGAATACATATTTATATTTTTTTTACATTTTTTTAATATTTTGAATGAGAAATTGGTTATAAAATATGAAGTGAAAATAGCAACACTGAAAACAAATAATCATAAATATTAACATTTGTGGAGGCTGCATTTAGAAGTTACATTATTTTGAATTGAACATTCATAATGAAGAACGTTTGATCCCATATGAAGATCCTTGTGATAGGCATCTTACTGGTGATATTTCTTTAAAAATTGGTTCAAGTATAAGCTGGGATTTCCAGGACAAGTGGTGCAGTGGTAGATAGTGTCTTTCCTTTTGTTTTAGCGAATTTCCCATAGGGAATAAGCTATTACCGTAGGTCTCATGGTAAAACCTAAGCCCGGGACCATGTTACTTTTTCGTTTTGAGGTGCCCAGAGACCAAAAATAATAGTCATTAAAATTTTTGTATATATATATATGTATATATATGTATGTATATATATATGTATGTGTCCCTAGACACGATAACTCTCGTAAAAATGGTCCGATCAACACCAAATTTGGTAGAGATGTGTAATCCTACGTTTATTCGGATGAGTTCGAAAACCAGACATATCGACCTACCGGAAGGGGTAGTTTTGGGGGGTTTTGTACCCAAAAAATGGGTTTTTTGCATTTTTCATATGTAAATTTTAAAAATTTCAAATTTTTATTTTGACCATTGGATTTAGCTCAAAAAAACACACAATTTAGTATTTTGAAGCTTTGCTCTATCTCCATTGGTTACCGAGATATTACAAAGTCTAAAGACAGTACATTGTCTTTTGGGGCTCCAATGTTAATCTTATGGAGAGTAAGGACGTATTAATATTTCACTTATCAACCAATATTTTTGGATGGAACTTGGTATTTAGCTTCATTTGGTTGAGATTCATCCATTTAAGGTAAAAAATCTTTGTTTTTGTACTTATCATGGCAGCAAACCTGCATACTCTTTTCCCATGTTAATCATATGGAGAATAGGCAAACTCTTTTATTTATGGACAGATATTGATGAAACTTACTATATGGCTTTATATGGTCGAAATAAATTTGTTCTATGCTAAAAACCTACTTTTAGTGTTCCCCATGGCAGCACACCTGCTTACTATTTCCCTATATTTGTCTTAAGGAGAATAGACATTTATTTCCCTATTTTATGAGCACGTGATGAAATTTTGTTTACAAGTTTAGCTGGTCAAAATTAATATTACTAATTTGGAAATTCGCTGAGTACGCAGGTCTGCTGCGACGGGGGGTATTGTTCGGTTTTGCAAACTCTACACTTTTCCCTCATTAACGGTACTCTACCATTTTCGCCAACCAAGCATTTGGTTGGAAGATGCTCAGTGTTTCTGGGCGTGGGTTCTCTTCTTACTACTTGTTTTTCTGAAAGAAGGCGTCTTGTGATTTGAAGCCTGAAGTCATACAGTGCCAGTTTTCCTGAGGTTGTGTACTTGTTGAACAAAGAGAACTAATTCAACATCATCATTAAAAAATAGTGGATGAACAGCTTCTTATACCAGTGAAAGGTTTTCCGCTCTGCTGGGTAATATGCCATCATCAGATCCTTAGGCATTGTATTTTACTTTTGGAAGTGGTTCCAGAGATGTTCTCCCCGATTACTTGTTTGGGTCATTGTATTATCAAATTCAGTAGATAGGTAGAGAACTGCTCTTTTATAACACCATTTCCCTACCATGGCATGTTTTTCAGAGAACAGGCAAGTCGTTTCCCCTTTTTCGAGGTTGGCATTTACAACATCCTGTGGGTTGTGTTGTCTGTTGGGTAATAGGGTTCCTGTTCTGTGGGTACCCTGTTCTAGCACTTCTTTGGACAGCTCATGGAAGTTATAAAAATTATCCATGAACAATAAATGTCCGTGGTTCTCTCTATCTTTCATGAGGGCTTTTACGATTTTAGTAGTATACCCCTTGCCACCAAGTTCATCACTTCGACCTGTATACACGATAGTGTTCAAGACCAGGCCATTTGGCTTACAAAGAGTGTAAATATTAATGCCGTACTTGTGGCGTTTATTTTTTATACAGGGTGGTTATAAAGTCCCTTCCCCCCTAGTATTTTTCTACAATTTATATTAAAAGTGATTTTCAATGACAGGATTCATTGTATTGGTACATACTCTAACTTTTGTAGTAATTTAAAATTTTGGGAGTTACCTGAGGTCTAAGATGTAGGAGTCAACTTCAAAATTCCTTATGAGAAGCTAGTCATGCGACATGTCAAATAACACTGCCTTTTCCCCCTGAAAACAGTGGCGCAATCTAAATTCAAAAGGGTAATACCGTTTTCAAGATATCTGTAGGTCTAAGATGTAGGAGTCGACTTAAAAATTTTAACTAGAACCTAGTCATGCGACATGTCAAATAACACTGCCTTTCCCCCCTGAAAACAGTGGTGCAATCTAAATTCCAAAGGGGTATACCGTTTTCAAGATACCTGTAGGTCTAAGATGTAGGAGTCGACTTAAAAATTTTAACTAGAACCTAGTCATGCGACATGTCAAATAACACTGCCTTTCCCCCCTGAAAACAGTGGTGCAATCTAAATTCCAAAGGGGTATACCGTTTTCAAGATACCTGTAGGTCTAAGATGTAGGAGTCGACTTAAAAGTTTGAACTAGAAGCTAGTCATGCGACATGTCAAATAACACTGCCTTTTCCCCCTGAAAACAGTGATGCAATCGAAATTCGAAAGGGTTATACCGTTTTCAAGATACCTGTAGGTCTAAGATGTAGGAGTCGACTTAAAAGTTTGAACTAGAAGCTAGTCATGCGACATGTCAAATAACACTGCCTTTTCCCCCTGAAAACAGTGGTGCAATAGGGCAGTATTTTTGTACTGTAATAATTCATTAAATTGGAAGGTAAGTTTTTACTGGTTTCTTACTTTAAAAATTATAATCCTACTCGAAGTTTCATTAAAGGTAATTTTGATAGACAAGTTAAAACTTACAAGATATAAAAGAATTACAAAATTAACCTTTTTTTTAAAAAATAGTAACCACCTAAATTAGTAACCACCTACCTTGACTGCTACAATAACTGTTCGAAGTGTTCTCCATTTACCTCTTGGCAGTAATGCAATCTGTTTTTAAATTCTGCCCGAACATTGCGTAAGACCTCGGGTGAAATACTGCGACAAGCATTTGTAATTCGGTTCTTGAGGTCATCTGTATTTATTACTGGTGTCTTGTAGACAACTGTTTTCAAATGACCCCACAAAAAAAAATCCAAGGGGCTCAAATCAGGAGAACGAGGAGGCCATTCAATATGCCCTCTTCGTCCAATCCATTTTTCAGGGAATTCTTCATCAAGATATGTTCTTACATGACGGTCAAAGTGTGGTGGAGCTCCATCCTGTTGAAAATAGATGTCACCATGAAATTCATTTGGATTCATTAAGACAACATGTCTCAAGGAGGGCACTATTCTGTTTTGCAACAAATCCAGATAAACAGGCCCATTTAAGTTTCCATCAATAAAAAATGGACCTATTATGTGATTGCCCAATATTCCAGCCCAGACATTTACTTTTTGTGGGTACTGGGTTTTACCCTCACGAAATATTCTAGGATTTTCTGTGTCCCAATACCTGCAGTTATGTCTGTTCACCAAACCATTAATGGAAAATGATGATTCATCGCTGAAACAAATGTTATGGTCTAACGCTGGGTTCTCTCTGGTGACGTTCTCGATAACTTCACAAAACTGTAATCGACGATCAGGGTCATCTTCATTCATCGCATGATGTAACTGTATCTTATACGGATGGAATTTGTGTTTCTGTAGAGTTTTGAGTACTGAAGAAGGAGGAACTTCACATACCTGTGACGCTGATCTTTTTGAATGTGACGGATTTTCAATAAACTCACAAAGTACATCAAGTTGTTGCTCTTCGGTCATGGCTGGACGACCCGTTCTTTTTGCGTCATTAATGCTTCCTGTGGTTCTAAACTTGTGTACCAATTGTCTAATGTATGTTCGAGAAGTTGGATGGTCAGGAAACCTCTCATTAAACCTTCTTTCAGTTTCATGATAGTTTTCATTTGATGCCACAAATAAGAATATCAATTCAACTTTGTGTTCTACTGAACGTGCCATAATTTTAATATTTTACTTTAGCTACTACACCTTTGTAAATACAGTCAAGCTTTAGATAGAGCAGTTAATCGAAAAATACAAAAAATGCACCACAAATGTACAGACGCACGCCAGGAAAATAACTGATCTGCTCAAAGGATACCTATCTGGTTTGTTATCATTGGGAATTCCAACCCCATTCAGGAAGTGAAAGTTGTTTTCACCAAAAGGCATAGTTGCTATAAGCTCACTAAGTTTGTTATTTGAAGATTAGCAGATAATTTGCCTCGAGGAAACACAATTCCAAATAATTTATCAGTACTGTCAAGATATTATTTTGAATCAAGAATTTACTAATAACCTTTCTGTGTAATTTCTTACAAATATTTTGTACAAATTCCAAAAAAATATTTCTTACATCTTACAATTAAAAGAGATACACAGACAACATTCCGTGCAAACCTTTTAAATTTTGATTGCACCACTGTTTTAGGGAGAAAATGCAGTGTTATTTGACATGTCGCATGACTAGCTTCAAGTTAAAATTTTTAAGTCGACTCCTACATCTTACACCTACAGATATCTTGAAAACGGTATTACCCTTTTGAATTTAGATTGCACCACTGTTTTCAGGGGGAAAAGGCAGTGTTATTTGACATGTCGCATGACTAGCTTCAAGTTAAAATTTTTAAGTCGACTCCTACATCTTAGACCTACAGATATCTTGAAAACGGTATTACCCTTTTGAAATTAGATTGCACCACTGTTTTCAGGGGGAAAAGGCAGTGTTATTTGACATGTCGCATGACTAGCTTCAAGTTAAAATTTTTAAGTTGACTCCTACATCTTAGACCTACAGATATCTTGAAAACGGTATAACCCTTTTGAATTTAGATTGCACCACTGTTTTCAGGGGGAAAAGGCAGTGTTATTTGACATGTTGCATGACTAGCTTCTCATAAGGAATTTTGAAGTTGACTCCTACATCTTAGACCTCAGGTACCTCCCAAAATTTTAAATTACTACAAAAGTTAGAGTATGTACCTATACAATGAATCCCGTCATTGAAAATCACTTTTAATATAAATTGTAGAAAAATACTAGGGGGGAAGGGACTTTATAACCACCCTGTATATTGCCTGAATTGTAGACGTCCACGCCAGAGAATCATTGCTTCATCCAAGCTCAATTCCTTACTAGAATAATATATTTCGGACATTTGGTTCTTCAGATAGTCAATCACTGGACAAATTTTGAACAACTTGTCATTCTAAACATTGTTGTTGTTGAAATGAAGGTGGCGCAGTATTAGGAAGAATCTATCTCTGCTCATGTATTGGGGAAACACTGACAAAAACAATGGATCTGTTTTCCAGTAATCGGAAAGCCTTGGCATTTTGATAGTTTCCATGTGTATAATTAAATCCAAAAATATTTTGAGCTCACTGTAATGGCAGTCCACTTATTGATTCGAGAATGCTCCAACAGATCTGACCTACCAAAAAATGTGTCCAAGGCGTAACCGTTAGATTCTTTCACTATTTTTCTAAAAACGAATCTTCCACTAGCATTTCAAATTAGTCATTTGGAGTGTTGTTGCCAGGTATGGGAACTAGAAGCTCATTTGTTTTTGTAAAATGAATGTCATCAACTAAGTTACAATTAGGTGACCATTTGTACTTAGGAGGTTTAGTTTTTGTAGCCCTACCTCTTGCAGCTGCCTGAGTTGGACAGTCTTCTATAGGCCTACCTCTTGTAGCTGCCTGAGTTGGACGGTATTCTGTGGGCCTACCTCTTGTAGCTGCCTGAGTTGGACTGTATTCTGTGGGCCTACCTCATGTAGCTGAATTCTTTATTCGCCTTATAACAACACATTGGTAATTACAAATCTTAAATTGAATAGTCATGTTTATTTGTAACTTATTCCAAATGTAAAATGAATCGCAAAAAAGTCTTTTACACTATAAAAAGTAACCTCTAGTATAATTTGTTTTAACGATTTTTTAAAATTTCCTTCCTCTTTTAGATAATTTGGTAATTTATTGTAAAAAGCTAAACTTGGGTATGTAACTTCCTCTTAAAATAATGCATTAAGTTAAAGAATATTACCGTTCCACAGCCTACCAATTATATTTAAAGTTTAAATAAAATACTAGGGACTGAAGGAAAAAAAATTATGAGAAATTAAAACATATTTATTTTTACATTTCTTATCAAAAAGTAACAAAATAAAAAATACCAAACTACTGATAATACATCAGAAGCTGGGGTTTGTGGAGCACTGAACATGGATGAGTTAGTTGCTCCTTGAGGGGACTTCTTTGTTTACAAAATGATTAGTAATTACCTGAGAAATCTGACCTCTTAAAAGCATTGATTCCTGGAACGGCATATTTTCAAGAACAGGGAGGAAAGACAAAAGAAAGGCCCTGTGGCCATACTTGTCAGAAGATCTCTCCTCACGTTGCATTTGTAGATTTGCGGTGAGGATACTCAACTCCTTAGCTGAACTTGCTACGGACCGTTCCAAAGCAGCTCGCTTACCAGCGACTACATTTGGATTATCATGTTTGCTTTTGTTGCTGGGTTTTTCAGTAGCGTGGTTGGTAGAATCATTGTTTGGAGTGGTCACATCATCTGGTTCGGCGTCAATGTTGGTGGCATCTGAAGTGGTAGACGCTGGCGGAGCAATATTTGATGAGGTATTTTGGTTTCCCTTGACATAGGGTAAAATGAATTACAGCTGGTCGTAGTAGACATAACATTTTTTTGCAATGCTGCTTTGCCAGTCCCTGGTGCCGTTGGGGATCTGTGGTCTTTGACGAAAGAGTAAACAAAATGTAAACAAAGAACGGACGACTAAAATGCCTCCAGTAGATAAAATGGCCACATCGATTTCCCCCTCCACTCCCCCACGACCACAGTTTTACGAATCGCTGTGGCCGCTGCCCCAGCCACAATGGTGCGATGTTGAGTCAAGATGACTTTCACTGGGGGAACGTTATTGCGCACCTTCGTTTACTCTTGGTTACATCGATTTCCCCCTTTACTTTACGACACTGTTCTGAATCGCTGTGGCCGTGGCTGCTGGCGAATGTGTCCCAGCCGCACCATCGTCTACTCGGCGGTGCACTCACAGGGGAACTTTGTAGTGGGTCCATTGCACCGAGGTGACTTTCACCATCGTCTACTCGGCGGTGTACTCACAGGGGAACTTTGTAGTGGGTCCATTGCACCGAGGTGACTTTCACCATCGGCTACTCGGCGGTGTACTCACAGGGGAACTTTGTAGTGGGTCCATTGCACCGAGGTGACTTTCACCATCGTCTACTCGGTGGTGCACTCACAGGGGAACTTTGTAGTGGGTCCATTGCACCGAGGTGACTTTCACCATCGTCTACTCGGCGGTGTACTCACAGGGGAACTTTGTAGTGGGTCCATTGCACCGAGGTGACTTTCACCATCGGCTACTCGGCGGTGTACTCACAGGGGAACTTTGTAGTGGGTCCATTGCACCGAGGTGACTTTCACCATCGGCTACTCGGCGGTGTACTCACAGGGGAACTTTGTAGTGGGTCCATTGCACCGAGGTGACTTTCACCATCGGCTACTCGGCGGTGTACTCACAGGGGAACTTTGTAGTGGGTTCATTGCACTGAGGTGACTTTCACCATCGTCTACTCGGCGGTGTACTCACAGGGGAACTTTGTAGTGGGTCCATTGCACCGAGGTGACTTTCACCATCGGCTACTCGGCGGTGTACTCACAGGGGAACTTTGTAGTGGGTCCATTGCACCGAGGTGACTTTCACCATCGGCTACTCGGCGGTGTACTCACAGGGGAACTTTGTAGTGGGTCCATTGCACCGAGGTGACTTTCACCATCGTCTACTCGGCGGTGTACTCACAGGGGAACTTTGTAGTGGGTCCATTGCACCGAGGTGACTTTCACCATCGTCTACTCGGTGGTGTACTCACAGGGGAACTTTGTAGTGGGTCCATTGCACCGAGGTGACTTTCACCATCGGCTACTCGGCGGTGTACTCACAGGGGAACTTTGTAGTGGGTCCATTGCACCGAGGTGACTTTCACCATCGGCTACTCGGCGGTGTACTCACAGGGGAACTTTGTAGTGGGTCCATTGCACCGAGGTGACTTTCACCATCGGCTACTCGGCGGTGTACTCACAGGGGAACTTTGTAGTGGGTCCATTGCACCGAGGTGACTTTCACCATCGGCTACTCGGCGGTGTACTCACTGGAGGAATGTTTTAGTGGTCCAGCTGAGGAGTGATTTACGGCACAACCCGTGTGTGGACTCTTACTAACATGGGTCTTTGCAACTGAAATGTGCTGCATGGATTGTCAGCACTTACAAATCTATCAAGACTGGATGAACAAAGGAAAGCAATAATCAACAACGAAACTAAGAAATTACAACTTTATTACAAGAAAGGTATTCATGAATCGTGATCACTTTTGTTACATTTAGTTAAAGGTTTAAGTTTCTGCATCAAAATATTCTCTAATTTTCTTCGGAACCGCATTTCATCCGCGCTATCTGCATCCAAGTCAACTGATCCTCCATTTGAGGGGGCTCGTACACATGATATGTATTTTGTTCCATCTTAAAAGTAACCATTTTTCTTTTGCCGGCTTCCATCAATTACTCCTGTTTACTCACGAGGCGTTGATATTGCGTGATATTTAAGCTTCGTGTCCCATGTGGCCAGCAAATTGAGACAAAATAAGCAATCTTAGCCTATTTACAAGTGTGTTGGGGTTATCACTGTAAGATGTAAACTGTTTCTGCAAGTGAATACCTTGCAACCTGTTTACTTGTTGATTGAGGTGACTTAGGATGAAACAAGGCAGATACAACAGCAGTATACTTCTTTCCTCTGTTGGAGTTAATTCTTTTCTCGCTAGAGTAAGACTGGAGGTGAGCGTTGGTTAGTTCCAATATTTCTTTGTACGTGGATAAATCGCCATGGTCGAATAGCCTGCGATTTGGAACTTTCATAAAAAGCAACTCTAAAAACCCACGTGTTATTCTAAAACTTTTATCCTTGATGAGAAGCTTAGACCTGGTATAGGTAACGCTTGAGTCACCAATTAATGCATCTCCCACTACCATCAAGGCGCACACCGTAAGTAAAGTCCAATTATCTTTATAAACAGGATCAGAGATACGTTTTAGGTATTTATCTGGTAAACTAGAAGTTTTTTCCGTTTGGGTTGAAATTTCAATAGTCCTTTCCAACTTACTCTCATCTTCTTTTTCCTCCTCCTCCTCCGCCTCCTCCTATTCCTTTTCTGCTTTGGACACTTCTTTATGTGATTTCTTCTTTTAATTCCTCCTTTACCTCTCTTTTAACTTGTGGTGGTATGAACGTTTTTATTCCCTCCACCACTGCTCTTTGTAATGGTTCAACAAAAGGTCTTGAACCGATTTCCATAGAATGTTTCAATTCATCTGCACCCCGGCGCAACTCTTTAAACTTGCTGCGAACTGCATCAGTTAGTTTCTGTAACTCTTCTTTGACAGTCACAAAGCGAGATAATTAATCAAATTGTTTTTATTTTTCCAACCACCTTTTTCTCATTCGTCCTCTAGTCGATATTGGCTTCTTCTTCTTACGATCCATAACAGTCGTCTGAGCTTGTTTCTTTTCTATATATCCGTGATGCACGTGTCTAGCCCACACCTGTAACGACCATCATTTAGTTTAGAATCTTTACAAATCGTTACAAAGCCGTACCGATTCTTGTTCCAACAGCTTGTACACAAGTCTTTAAACTGAGCAAACGTCATATCGTTGTTAACGTGTTCACCATAAATGTTCCAAATTCAAATCATCTTGCTTAAAAAGCATCAAAAGATTGGCATTATTTCTTAACAAATGCTTTGGCATTTTAGTGTAAGAAAACTTTATTTTTTCCAACATTGTCAACATGTATTATCAAAACTTCAATTTAAATTAGACTGGCATGACAAATATGGGTCTACACATCAAGTCAAACACTCAGAAATCTCAGCAACTTATTACTCTTAGCTCTTAGCAATTTCTAAGGTTTTTGCTAGAACATACAGCACCTTCTATCCAGACTAGATTCTTTAATAACAACATTATGTGAGTTTATAATATAGTTATTTGACTATTATTACACAGTATAAAGTCCCTTCCAATGAAATATCTAACATCAACAACATTCATGGTTACAATGTAGCCTCGGCTACACCAGAGATCACTTTACAGGTGGAGGAGTAATGATTATAGTTTCAAATTCCATGAAAGTTAGAGAAATAGTCAATTATTGCCTTAATGATATGAAGATACCATTTTTGAATCCCATATAGTTTAAATAGAATGAAAATTGTACAGTGATTTTAGCTGCCTTGTACAGAAAACCTTTGTAAATGCTGATGGGTTTTTAGATAGAGCCAAATAATTGAAGTTTAGTAAAAAAAAATTGAAATTTATAATAGAAAGTAATTAAAGTATTAATATTTTAGAAATAAAATAGAAGAATACACTATGTTGTGAACATATTTTTAATATGCACGAAATTTATGATAGCCTACACAATTAGTGTTAAAACAAGAATTAGACTGCTATAGATAACTTTTTAATTAACATGGAAAACATAAATTTTAAGCAGAGTCCACAATGGCAAACAGATACTTTCCGTAAATTTTTATAAATCAAATAATAAATCCAAGCACTTAAATGTTTCTAGAAAAAAATTTAAGCAAGTATAAGAGCAACTGTTGAAGATTTTTTTTTACTCATTACTCGCATTTGTTGAATTCTTTACAAATGAGTTTTTTTATTAAATAAAAAAAAACTTGAAATATTTTTCATGTGAGATCAGTTCTTGTTGGTTTTATTTATTTATTTAATTATTATTGATTTTGACAGATTATTTATTTGTTTTGTGCTAGATTGTTAAGTAAAAACAATCAATTCCTTTATGTCTACCCATACTGAAATGTGCCCTCATTTGGTTTTGACTGTTGCATGCTACATCATCAAATATCATTATTGAGTTTTCCTTTGCTTTGTCAGGACTAGGTACGTCCTCACTGTTATCGAATGTAAAGTAACCGATCTCGCTGAGATTACTTAACATTTGTGTAAGCAGGACATACTTTGGCTGTTGCAACGATTTGCTAAACACGTTAACGTTTTCGAACCGTAGTCCCTTAGGATCTGTAAGAAGACTGAACATTACGTTTGTTTTTCCACAGTTAGAAGGACCGGAAATTACACAGCGTATAGTACTAGGTAAAAGTGAGCCATGTTTGTTGGTTTGACCTGTAGGGTTAGACGCCGACAAAGTGTTGGCTAATGCGTCCAAACTGTCAGTATGAATCATTGTATCGAAGGAGCAGGAATACTTAATAGCACAATCAACGTGCTTCCATTTAAACTGCATCTTCACATATACAACTACTGTGGACCAGGGACAAAACTGCAAGAACGCTTAGCTTGTGGTGACAAACCAATAAACCCATTGGATGAATTCTGTTAGGAACACGATATTGCATATAATCTCAGCAAAGATTTGTCTTCACATTTAAAAGCAGACCGCGTATTATCTGAAAAAGCTTGGAAACGTTTCAAGTCTAGTGACAACCCTTGGGGAGAGAAAGTAGCCTCTTGGCTTGTGACCACGGGAATGAATTAAAAAAAAAAAAAATGGGTGGCAAAATTGTTAAAATGAAACCTAGAAAATCCTCACAACACAAAAAGGTCCCAAACAAACCGAGTGCTTTGAACAATCTAAACAAGCTCGAAAGGCAATTTGTGGTGCAGGCATTAGGCATGGTAAAACATTGTATGGTTCACAAATGAAAAAAGCCACCACTGTTGCGTTAAAATCTGCAAGAAAAATGCTTAAGAATAACCTAAGTTCAAGAAGATGAAACATGCGGTTGGGAATAGCGATGATGGCACGTCCTACGCAACAAACCAGTGTAAAATGGATGTGGGGGGAGTGACGCCATAACCTTGAAATTACCACTACCCACTACAATTTCAAGTAGAGGGGATAGCCATGATAAAAGGAGCAAGTTTCATCTTTCCTCCATTCCGTGTTTCGAGCGTCTACGACCTTGTTTTTTATTAATTGTTGTTATTATAAAAAGATGGATTTGGGACATTCCATTTCAAATCACCCAGCCAAAAGACACTTTGACACCCAAGGTTGTCAGAATTTGATAAAACTTGGTGGGTTTGTTTAAACCCCAGAGATAACAAACCACACCAAAATTGTTTTTAATAAGTGCATTAGTTCCTGAGTTACGGCATGTCAAAGTTTTGGCTAAAACGCGTAGACCGCGTGATTTGGCTCATTTCACGGGTGTGCAGGATTTTACCATTTTGGCAATAACTCAGTTATTCATTGAGCTACAGAGGTCAGAGTTATACCATTTTGATCAGCACAAAATTCTGCAGTTGATTATCCCATTAGATTCAACTGTTATACTTATTCAAGCTCTCGACTAAGCCCTACCCTTATGAAAAAGTTTATATCTGGCCAGATAAAAAAAATTCAGATCTGCCAGATCTGGTAGATAAGGTTTTCATCCCATAAAAACCCTATCTGCCATATCTGGCCCAGATCTGGCAGATATGGCTCCCAGATCTGGCATATCTGGCCCAGATATGGCACCCAGATCTGCCATATCTGACCCAGATATGGCATCCAGATCTGGCATATCAGGTCCAGATCTGGCCAGATATGCCAGATAGGGTTTTTATGGCCCGAAAACCCTATCTACCAGATCTGGGCCAGATATGGGAACCAGATCTGGGCCTGATATGGGAACCAGATCTGGGCCAGATATGGGAACCAGATCTGGCGCAAATATGGCATCCCTATTTGTTGTAAAATAGGATGTCCTGAAAATAAGGATCAAGAGACAATTAAAAATACAGCTTTAATAATTTTAAAAAATTAAAAACAGTACAATAAATCTATTTTTTTCGGTTTTCTGCGGCCCTAATTTCACTGAGCTTTGTGCCCATAGCGGCCACCAATTCTTTTTCAGCTAACTCCTTCCAATTATTCAGCTTTGCCAACTGTCTTGTGAAATCTGAAATGGAAAATATTATGTGTGATTAGAAAATTTTAAAAATCATCGTTATCTTGTTGCCCATTAGATAGATGAAACCGAGCATTTGCTAAGTAAACATATATTTTATATATTTCATATATTTTTTATATATATCAATATTTTATATATATACATTAATATATATATATATATGTATATATATAATTAAAAATATTAATTTACACGTTTACATTATCTGTTAAATAAATTTAAAAAATTTTTAACACTAACAAAATGCTGTATTATTCAAAAAATTATATGTATTTAAAAGACTTTAAAAAAAAGTTAAGTTACATACCAATGATGGCAGCGACACCTTCTGCATCGAGGGCAGGCCTCCTCTCACTTGGTTTTCCCAAAGGGCCTTTTGCAACATTTCCTTTCACTGAGCATTTTATTAATACCTCGGTTTTGAAAACAGCCAATAGGCTTGACCTGGCAGCCGTTGTCTGCGTTCTTGAAAATTTGACTAGCCCATCTTTGGCTGATTTTGTAACAAATATTGGTCTATTTTCAACCAGCCTTACAACCTGTAAAGATAAACACATTGAAATTAACCATTGCTAGCATTGTTGCGTCAATAAAAACCATCCCAGGAACTACCGAACATATTTTAATTTGAATTTAATTGATTTATTTTAATATTACAAAACAGGCTTACGCCCAATTACATTGTAGCATTATAATGTAAATTAAAATAATGTTGAAAAACATATGCCAGTCTCCTCTTCAAGTCTTTATGCACAAACAGTAACAACACAAGTAGTTTTCTCTCTGTTGTACTTTAAACCTCATGCGCATTTACTGGCCGCAAACTAAAATTTTACCTGATTTGAATAATTTGATATCGACTTTCCCTCTCATACATTATATGCATCTTTACATGAACCTCCTTAAAAGGTAAGAACACAAATAATTAATAAACTGTTAGATACAAAAGTACACCTGATATAAGTTATAGAAACAGAGCCACAACAGTCTAAAGACCGCACACTTACTGTGATCAGGAAACGCAATGGGGAATACTATTTCCTTTTATTCCGGGAGAAAGGGACTTAACTAATTACTTGGACATTACATCTCAATTTTGCTATGAGTCTACAGTTCAACGCAATTCAACATAATTAAAAATAATTAAACCTTACATTGTTCTCGCTTCCATTAAATAATAGGTGCGCTTGTGTAATAGGCGGTTCTTCTTCATTAGCAGTATTTGGACGCAAAGCTACATCAAAGTCAAGAGGGGCTAAGCGGTCGCTTGGCTCTATCTGACGTAGAGCAGGAGGTGATGATAGTGATAGTGGTGAGTTCGATAGGAGAGGGGGGGTCTCTGTAGGACTGGTCACTGTAGAGGTCCCACGTACATAAGGCATTTCTTCTTGTTGCGGGCTTGGGAATGGTTCAGGGATGTTTTGTGGTTCCTTCAGTGGCCCACTCAATGTATCCAACCCATTTATTGTTGGCTTGGGGACTGTTATGGTTTCCCCTCTCTGTCCCCCTTTAAGATGAGACAGTGATTCCACCAAATTTTTTGCCGTCACCAAAAGTCTTGATATTTCTGAAAGCATAATCCCACATAGCACACGTTGTCAATTTGACGTCAAAAAGTGATCAAAGTCGTCAAAATGATGTCAAAGTAAAATATTAGATCAAGTATTGACGTCAAAATGATGTAAAAGTTTTGCATTTTTAAATTTAAAAGTTAGTGTAATAAATAAATAAAAAAATATTTCTTTAAGTCTTTTACAACAAGAGAACATTATTATTTGTTTAAAACAATTGAACTCGTTAAAAACTTGACATCATTTTGATGTAAAAATTATGTAAAGTATTTGATCACATAGTCAAAAGTTTTAAATCAATTGAGATAACTGCAATTTGTTAAACATTTACACATGAAACAAACATGTAAGGGAACCCTAGTTTAAGACCTATTTGGGAAGACATAAAAATATATAGGCCACGCGAAATGCGTTTGATTTGATCAACGCAAAGAAGCTTGAGTATCAACTGGCCAAGTAGTGTAACAAATAATGTGTGAAGCAGAGAGCAGCGTGGCGTAGTCGGTAAGGTCATCGCTTGAGAACCTCAAGGTCAGGGGTTCAAATCCTACCAGTGGCATAAACTTTTTGCTGCTTCTATAGTTGTTTATGGGTTAAAAATTACCATTTTATTGCTTTTGTTTTGCTATTGGGGATATTTTGAATCAATTTTGACAAGATTAGTTTGTCAATATGACGTCAGTTTGACATCAATGTGATGTAAAATTGACGTCATGGTTCATCAATTTACTGACATCAATTTGACATAAAAAATCGGGACATTTTTACTTCACATTGACATCAAAATGACGTTTTTTTATCACACTTGAAGACAATATGACATCAACAATATCGATGACATTGAGATCTTTTACATCAATTTTACATCAAATTGACGTACTTTTTTTTTTTTTTTTTTTTTTTTTTTTTTTTGGGGGGGGGAGAGGCGGAAAAATGCATTACGCACACAGGTGGCCAGCCTGTAGTGTGGGGCTCCCCTAAAAACGGGTTTACCCACTAAAAAACCTCCTCTACTCTTTAGGAATCTAACCTGGAATTGTTTGTCACATTACGTCAGGCTAGGCCTAAATTTGGCTTACGCCCGTGGGGCTCGCTCCTTATCCAGCCACTCGATCAAGGGATCTGGGCCACTTCGCGGTCCAGATCGGTTTTCTTTTCCAGGAGGATGCCCCGGACGAACTGTGACAAACAATCCCAGTTGCCCTCATCCTCCAAAATCTTTTGGCAGACCGAGTCCACCGAAAATACACCAAAGATTTGTGTGGCCTCCAGGCGGGGCCCTTCCCAACGGGGACAGCGGAAGAATGTGTGTTCCGCATCGTCGGGAACACCCGGGCAATAAATGCAGTCCGGTGAACCGGTCTTTCCCATCCGGTTCAGGTACGACCGAAAATAGCCGTGACCTGTCAAAAATTGGGTCAGGTAGTAGTCCACCTCCCCATGCCGCCGTTCCACCCATGGTTGGACCTGCTTGATAAGTCGCGCAGTCCATCGTCCTCGGGTGTCGTGCTCCCAGCTGTGTTGCCACTGCTGGAAGGTTCGGGAGCGCTCTTCTGTTCTTGCCGTGTCCTTGCCGATCTCGCCTTGTCTCTGATAACTCGCTTTCCTCTCCCCTGCCAAGAGCTTGACAGGGATGACTCCGGCGACCACCAGGACGGCAGGCTCGGACACTGTCCGGTAGGCGGAACACACCCGGAGTGCAGCTTGACGCTGAACCCGGGCGAGTCGCAACCTGTAGCACTCCTTATCTAGAGCGCCTGCCCACACCTCTGCCCCGTAAAGAAGCACAGACTGGACCGCGGACATCAACAGACGTCTTCTGCTGGATCGGGGACCCCCGACATTGGCCATCAGCCTACTAAGGTAAGTCACTACCTTAGCGGCCTTGTCCGCCGTACGTAAGATCTGATCCCTCCAGCTTAACTTGGTGTCCACCATAACCCCGAGGTATTTGGCGGCACGAGTTGATGTGACCACCTCCCTTCCCACTCGAAACGGGACGACGGTGTCGATCCTCTTCTTCGTGAGAATCACGATCTCCGTCTTACTGAGAGCAAGTGAGAGACCGTGATCGGACATCCAGTTGTTGACCACCCGCATAACTCGGTTCAACTTCAGTTGAGCCAGCTCAACGTTGCGTGCAGCAATGAGAGCTGCGACGTCATCGGCGTACCCAACCAAAGTGGTTTCCTCAGGCATCTCGGACCTCAGGAGGCTGTCATAGGCAACGTTCCAGAGATCCGGGCCGAGTATTGAACCTTGTGCGGCACCAGAAGTGACTTCCATCGTCCGCGTTCCGTCCCTCGTGTCATAAATCAGGCTTCGAGAGCGTAGATAATCCTCGATGAGCCGCAACAGATATGCAGGAATACGAAAGGTGTTGCGAAGCGCATCCAGCATATCGACCCACCTCGCCGAGTTGAAGGCATTCTTGACATCAAGCGTAACAAGAAGCACTACTCGGCGGGAGAAATGGTTGTGGCTCTCGGCTCTCTCCACAGCTCTCTGAACTTCGGTGACAGCGTCGATCGTTGACCGTCCCTTTCTGAAGCCGTACTGACGGGGGCATAAGTCCCCGGCAGCTTCCACGGCAGAAGTCAGGCGGGAACGGATCAGCTTCTCGAACAGCTTTCCAGCCGTGTCCAACATGCAGAGAGGCCTGTGGGACGACGGCAGCTCGGGATCACCTTTGCCCTTGCTGATCAGTACAAGCCTGGCTGTTTTCCAGGGAGCCGGAAACACCCCTTCTACCAAACAGGCATTGTACATTCTCAACAACAAGTCAGCGTTGATTAAAAATACTTTCTTTAAAGCCTCACTGGGAATCCCGTCCGGGCCAGGAGCCTTGTTGCTCTTCAGGGAGAGAACGGAGGTTTCTAGCTCCTCGAAAGTGAAGAGTGGAACGTCCTCTACCCGTCCGAAGTCAACCGGCGGTCGCTGTGGATGTTCAGGAAACAACGCAGCGACGATCCTCCCCATGGTGGCGCCCTCCATGATGGAAGGTGGAGAGCGGGCGCCGAGTTTCTGTGTTACAAGTTTGTAACCCAGGCCCAGGGGTCGGAATCAACGTCGTCACGAAGTCTCCTCCAGCTATTCGCCTTGCTCCTGTTGATCGCCTGGCGGAGAGATTTTCTCGCAGCTTTATAGGCCTCAGACTTACGAACTCTGTCTGCGGGGATTCTCGCTCTTGTGGCGGCTCGTCTAGTTCTTAAACATGTTCTTCTGAGTTCCGCAATCTCTTCAGTCCACCAGTAAACGGGTTGTTTGTCGCGTCGGGGTTTCCTTCGCGGCATAGACTGGTCGCAGGCCGAGACGATCAGTTCCATCGTGGATGTTACTAGTGCCTCGGCCCCAGCCTCACCAGGATTCCCCTGCGCTCCCCGAGAGATGACTTCGGTGAACTTGACCACGTCCAGTTTGTTGGTGTTCCACCGGCGTGGCCCTTCCCGAGATGCGGAAACTCGACGATTTGCCTGATCATGCAGGTCAAACACGACGTATTGGTGGTCGCTACCCGTGTAGTCCTCCACAACCCTCCAGCCAGAGATCCTCGGAAGGAGCGACTCAGACGCAAAGGTGACATCGGGGATCGTGCCTCTCTGCCCGGGGCGCCGAAAAGTAGGTGTGTCGCCCTGGTTGAGGACGACAAGACCGGCCCTGGCGATGAAATCCAGGATGTATTTCCCCCGGGAGCTGGTAGAGGGGCATTCCCCACTCGACGGCCCTGGCGTTGAAATCGCCACCAACGACGACATGCCCGGTGGTGCCGAGAACGCACTCCTCTAGGCTATCTATCTTGTCGCGGAAGTCCTGGACGGCCTCGTTGGGTGTGAGGTAGCAACTGAAGATAGTCACGTCCCCACACCGAACCCAGACGAATCCTCGGCCGTGCCCGTGACTCCGCACCAAGACATCTCGTGTATTACGTGCCCAAAATGCAGCAGTACCGAGGCTGTCCGAGATCCAAATGTTTGGGTCTCTGTCCCGATACTGTTCGCTGATAAGGAGCGCGTCAGCACCAAGTTCTCGGGCGAGCTGATCTAGAAGGTTATCAGCTCCCCAGGATCTATGAAGGTTGGCCTGGAGGATGCGAATTACCGGCCGCTGCCTTTTGCCTGTTCAAGTGCGGCTCTGAAGGCACCGCACTGACCAGACCCGGGTAAGTGACCGAGGGCACTGGAGCCTGAATCCTTGCAGAGGAAGCAGGAGGGGCTCGAGGAACATTCCTTGCGTTTGTGGCCCTGGCTTCCACACTGGAAGCAGTTGGCACTCCTGTCGGGCCCTTTACAGTTTCGGGAGGAGTGGCCGAAACCGAGACAGCGGAAGCATCTCGAAACTACCACCCTCCGTTTGAGCCTGCAACTGACCCAACCGACTCTGAGGTGCTGAAGGCTAAGCAGCTTATTGGCGTGCTTTTCGCCCATCTCAGCAACAGCCATCCGGAGTTGACTTCGGTTGGGCTTTGTCAGCCATACCCTCACTCCATCAGCTGGTATCTCCGGGAGTGCCACCTGGATCGCACGGGTCACCTCCTCTTCGGTGGAGAGGGCATCAAGGTC
Organism: Neoaliturus tenellus; assembly: GCA_030545055.2. Lineage (NCBI taxonomy): Eukaryota > Metazoa > Arthropoda > Insecta > Hemiptera > Cicadellidae > Neoaliturus > Neoaliturus tenellus. The sequence goes on along the minus strand of CM061531.1, from coordinate 50,816,655 downwards.
CCGAATCTCGACCGAACACTTCGGTTCTAGGGCCTTGATTGAGCCTTTGTCCCCAAGTGCAGTCTTGAGGGAAGCGGCAAAACCGATCTTGTCACTTGTGCTATATGGGAATGACTATAAAAAACATAATAGTGAATTTTAAAATAAACATTTCATTTTGTTAGCAGAATTTCATAATTCTTAATGAAATAAACTTAAATATGTTTGTCACTTGATACATTTTTTCCACCGAAAACACATATTCAGAGAGAAAAATTGTATGGTATTGTTAAAAACAAATCTTTTTTTGTTTTCTCCTGTACTAGTTAAGCAGAGACCACGATTCAATTACTATTATGTTATTGAAGCCTATATTTTACAGTTTATAACTAGAGCTACTGACTTAAATGTAGTAGTCATTTATTTCATTAGGACTACTTGTCAAAAGATTATAGCCTAGAGAATTAATCACTAGTGTTGGCAACAGAGCGTTGGAAAATAAAATTACCTACATTATCAGGATATTTAGAATAACCTACAGATTTATAACAATTTTATTTGAATATAATACTATTTAAAAATGTTATAATTTACCTTGAAACAATGTTTCATAACTCACCAAGAGCATCGGACCTCTCCCTTCTCAACCTCCTATTTTCTATCTTTAAAAGACGAATTTCATCTTTCAATGCATCGTTTTCTTTTAATAAAGAGACAACTTCTGCATTAGCTTTTGGCGAAGGATCAATCTTTACTGTGTCATCATTCCATGGTTCGGTATCTATCAACATGCTCATTATTTCCCTGGCCGTTTTCTTCTGCTGTGCTACTTTTTGGTTTTTCTAAAATATAACAGAAAATATGTATGGTCTGTGACTTCAGTTTCTTTTTTAAAATTATATAAAAATAAAATAATTACCAGTATGAAAAATCTAAAAATTATTTCATTGGTAACTATTTTATTCTATTATAAATTAAATACAATCATATAGTCTATCCAAACTGAAAAGGGTGTTATTCTTAGTTGGATACAATGTACCACGTCACAATATATTTTACTTTAATTGATAATAAAACATGGCTGTCCATTGGGAAGATGAGGGCAACCGGTTCAAGATGCCCCAGGTGCCGCGGGTTATGGGTACCGCTACCTTGCATTTTAAAGCTTTGTTACTTTAAGTTGATCAGCTTGTTGTCTATTTTCGTTTTTTTGTTATACATTTTTGAAAGCATCACATTAAGAAATTTGTTGTAGGGTAGGCATGAACACTTTAGTTATATCAAAAGTATTCACGAAAGGGCTGGTTGAAAAGTGGCCGGTTCAAGAAAGAGCATATATATTGTATTCACATTTAAAAATCAAATCAAGAAATGGTAAATTAACTCTTTAATTTCTAAACCCACCTGACCTATTCCTTTGTTTGATTTGGTCAGCTTTTTTGGTATTGACTCCTCTGCCTCTTCTTCATCACTTAAGAAACACACTTTCCTCTTCAATCTTTTTCCTCTCCCCATCTCACTTTCATTCACTTTATCTTCCTCATTTATCATACCATCCATTTTTTCTTTTAATTCTTCAAAGATATCTAAAAAAAGCATATTGTACAATCAAAAACATGATATATTTAGACTATTTTGTACAACGTATAAGTTAAAATTTACAAAAAAGCCTCCCAGTCCTAAAAAAGTTTCGTCACTTTAGCAGCATATATATATATATATATATATATATATATATATATATATATATATATATATATATATATATTGGATATTGCTTAGGATGTGATAACGACATATATGTCTATATGCCTATAGGCTAATCGCTTTCTTAAAAAAGATAAAAGTATTCCTAAGGGTGGTTATGACACTTTTATGCTATGTGATTAAAGTAGGCCTGAATAAGGTAGGCCCTAACCTCAGAATATGAGGAGACTTTTTTTGTCTAGCCACAAATGGCACGCATGAGGCCCATAAAAGGACTAGCTAGATCTAGGGTTAGGATATCCATATTCAAGCTATTTACTTACTGGATTTGTTGATGACTTTGGCTTCAAATATTTCCTTCTTCTTCCCTTTCTTATAGACGGCGCGTACTCTTTCTCCGATTTCGGGGATGACATCAAAAATGAGGCAATTTTCATTCAGTATGTCAATTGTGTTGTCACAATTGAATTCCAATAAATAGTACATGTCAAATTATCCTAATATTGGTTAGAATAATAATCTATGTTATCAGACTACCAAATTGTATTAAGGTAAGACGGCACCCAAAAATTAAAAAAAAAAACTTTTTTTTGTTTTTTATGTTTTGTATTCTCCATTTTATGCTGAATTCATACATACTAAACACTGTTATGTAAAATTATTTTTTATATTACTTAGTTTCATTTTACTAAATATATGCACCATCATTTCAAGGAAAATACACTGAGTAAAAATATTAACACTAAAAACGCCGTAAGGCTAGGCTTTAAATTGACGTTCTAAAATAGCAAAACGGGTGTTGGTGTCAGTGCACAAATACATACAATATCAGGTCCTCCCTATATTTTAAAAGCATAGGCTTGCCTCGCCGGAGCTTTCAGGGTTCCTGGCAGCTTGTGCCAGGAGCCTATCCCGAGGACGCCGATATCATATGCATTTGTGCACTGACACCAACTCCCCCCTCGGTGAACCCGCCCCAGGCGCTACCTTCTGGCCAGAAAGGTAACGCCTTAACCAACTGATCCACCGAGGCTGGTGGTCGAGGCGCTCCAATTGTCTTGTTGAGCCGCTAGCGCTGCAGGAGAGAAAACTGGAACTACGATGCCGCGCTACAAATGCTATCTCAGAAACGATGAAAGCAATCTTCGGCCTTAATTGTCGGGTGAATGCTGAATGCTTAAAAGCTATCTCAGGACGATGAATCTTTCGTCCTTGGCCTTAAAAAGGCTAATTTATAGGTTTTAGTTTTTTCCGTTTTCCGAAAAACTTAATTTTTGATACTTTGGTACGATTATTCCGTTTATTTTTTAATAGATCTTCACAAAAATTGGTACAGATGACCATGGCAGGTTGATAAGCAATAATACGAATCAGAATCGAATGATCTCTTATGGTTTTAATTTTACAGCTTCTATTATGTATAACATTTCATAAAAAATATATATAACTTTAAAAACTGTATAAAAACTAAATTTTTTAGCTACAATAAAACCACTTCTTATTATTGTTGTGAAAGGTCACTAAAATAAATAGAAAAAATTTCAGATTGATATCACAGTATTTGTGTAAGTTATGTGTACCTAAAGACACCTTATTTAACATGGCGGAGATAGGGAGTGCTGGATTACCTTAAAACACAGCGTTGAATTAAACCTCAGTCTTCAATAGGCAACAATATAAACAATAAAGGTAAATAAACAAAGACCATATGGTTAGCTAATATTGTAAACATTTGAATTATCAGGTTATACAAAACAACAAAGTCTAATATACATTACATATTCAATCATATTATATTATTTTGCTTTATTTCATTGAAATAGTTTGTGTATATGCAGTAACTGTTTTTATCTTATATGAGTTTTAAATATAACAAATATGAAAACGAACACTTCAAGAAAACATTTTCTTCACGTTAGATTTCTCATTATACTTTCATACTTTTGTACAGAATTATGTTGTTGATACTCTCTCTTAAATTGTTATTTTTTTGCCTCTATAACATGTTAAGGCCTTCTTATATGCAGCTTGTCAAATGACGGGCGTCGAAACACGTGTTATCTAAGTAGCCTACATAGATAATTGCTTTTGTACTTCGGGCGTCATCCAAAACCCGACATCGTACTCGAGATTATGGGTTTAGGCGACCGTCCCTAGTAATATTTAAATATTTAAAGTAATTCATTATCTTTGAATTTTTAGCATAATAAAATACCCAATGTAAATAAATTATTTGGTGCGGGCCACGTAACGGCCGGCGCGGCGGGCGCTCGTTGGGCGCTTATTATTTATTTATTTACATCACTAACAATCATTAATATTTATTGTTGTAGTAATTTTCGTGTCTGTTACTTTTGTAATGATACATATAATAATAATGCATGTTATTGTTTTATCTTTATTTTATAATTTTTATGTGCTGTTGTAGGATACTTTGTGTGTATAATTTATTCCATGAGCTGGAATAAATAATGAGGAAAACATTAAATCATATCATAAATTGTACAAATAAAATAAACTGATTTCACACTAAACCTTGTACGAGTATATAGTCAAAGCTCGTACCGTGAACGCCACACCGTACACTAAAATGAATGTAACAGCTGTTTTATAATTATAATAACAAAATTTAGCTTTTAAAAATATTGATTGCATGTGATGGCTGCACTGACGGTCTTTGAAAGACTTAATTTACCATGTGGATGTTTAAGTTTCTGCGTCTTTCGTAGTTTAACTTTTAATCAAAACAATTTAATTACGATAGTGTTTACTTTTTTTAATTATATACCAATGTAATGAATGCTAGGATATATTTTATATATACTTATAACTGTTCTAAACATTCAATGATTTTACTATGAGTTTCATCCCAACCAGAAAAAGAAAGGTCCAACGAGGAGGCTACAAATCTTACCTAACCTCTAAGGTAATTATGAATAAAATCTTACCATTCTTATTTCGTCTTCTATTATTAATGTTTATACAATAATTATTATCTGTACTTATAATGTACAAAAATGGTTACCTTTCTTAACAAAAAGTGAGTCAAAATTTTAGGGATTTTTTACTGAACAATTAAATAAATGTGTCGATAAAATTTGGAGCAGAACTTTTATTCTAATAGACGAATATTTTTAATTAATAATTAGGGCGAATTAAAACCAAAGCAAAACATAGCGTATTTATTAAAATGTAAAAACATTTAAAACCTTTTGCATGTTAAACTTAATATACTGTTGTATGATTGTGATATATATATATATACCAATGGGCTACCATAAATAATAAAAATTCTATTTGAATAAAAATAATTCATACAAAACACACCGGAACATTCAATGTCGGTTTTGATGAATATTGATTGTGGTTAAGATTTTCACATTTTATAATAGCAGGCATTTCATATTTTTTCAATGTGTATATAATTTGAAAATATAGCTTTATCTATATATAAAGTAGGTGTTTAATATTTTTTACAGGACATCGTAAAAAAAAGAAGCTACAAGACATACTTAACAGATCCTCCAGATAATGTAAGCAGAATGACAACTTTCAATAATTCGCCTAGTAATATTTGGACGTAGCTCTACACCAAACAACTTGTGATTCTTTTGAGTAGAAAGTTAAATTTGTCAGTTGGAGCAAAATTAATTAGATGCATTTGAATTATTTGAATGTGAATTATAACTACAGGTATTGTTATTTCCCTCAGGGGCAGTGGGCTTTCCACTGTAGGGGTGTTTCTTGGCGACCCCGGGGTACCTGAGCCAAGCTGTGAGACCCTCCTCACAGTTCTTCCCGAGCTAGGGCCTTTCTTCTCATCTTTCAGGTCTTAGCTCACCGTCTTTATTCTTTCCTGAGCTAACCTTGCTCACCTTCTTGTTTTCGACCCCGAATCAAGGGTGTCTTTCCACCTTCTTTCGACCGGCGCACGCTGGGGGGTCCTGGGAGTGTCCCTGTTGTGTTGCAGGGACTGATGTGTGCCTCGCACTGCCGATGGTCTCCTCCAGTGTGTCGTCAGAAGCCAGCCGCTTCGGACCTTAGTCAGGAAGTGCGGCATGGATGCAGAGATCGGACTCTGCATTGCCACGGTGCGACCCCCAGCACGTCCGGCACATTTTGTGTATCGGTGCTGGGCAAACGGAGGTTTCGGGCCCCAGAGTCCTGGGGTAGGGGTGTCTTATCTCCTACGGGGGGTAGACCTCCGAGGGTGTACCCGCTCCCGGCCAATGAAGGGCCGCCTCTTGCCGCACGATGCGCTGGTGAAACAAAAGTATGGATTTTCAAAACCAAAACACGAAATTAAAGGAGAATGAGCAGGCCGCCTTTAAGCGCAGCTCAAAACTGCAGAGGTCTCCGACCTCGAAGACGCCGACGGGGGGAATTAAAGCCTCCCCTCCGCCGATCCCGTTCAAGGCTGCTGGTGTCGCCGGATCGTCGGCCGTAACCGGAAAGGAGAAGGATGAGGTTAAGCTGGGTATGGGGGTGACTGAGCCGGTAACACCTCTAGCCGGGATGCAAGGAATTCCTCCCAGGAAGAGTCCTCTTCGTCCGGCATTCGAGATGCAAATGCTTCGGCAGCAGCAGGACGATGCCAACGAGGAGGAAGACTCATGTCTGAAGAAAATGAACGATCTTTTGAAGGAGATGGCCAAGGCTCTCCTTATTCAGAAGAACGTCAACAAGGCGATTAAGGACGGAATTCCAAAACTCGAGGATTTCCTTGGCGAAATCGAGGAATGCCGGAAGATCAGGCTGAAGGCAGTGAAGCAGGAGCGCGACGTTATGAACCGAGTTATGTCTGCTTCGCCTCAAGCTCATCTGGCTGAGTCCCAGACTCAAGCCAGAAAGCGAAAGAAGAGGCAGAGCGGTTCTTCGCCGGAAAGCCCTGAGCTTGTTGAGGTGGACTCAGTGCCGAGACCGGTTTTTGTCACTGCGGCATCGCAGACATCTCCTGTCCAGGCTACTCAATCCGCCCCGGGCGCTGTCGCGATTCCAGCGGCTACTCCTGCAGAGGTTCCTGCTCCGGCGGCTAATCCTGTCTTGGCAGCAAACTCTGCCTCAACACCTTTGGGGGGCTGGAAGACGCGCCTGTCTAAGAAAGAAAGGAGGAGGCAGAAGCAAGTGGAGGCAGCTTCGAAAAGTGCGTCGAGGGTGGAGCGGACGCAAGTCTCAAACCCGGTGGGGGAGGCCTCTGGCAAGTCTGTCAGAAAGCCTAAACAACCCAGGCCTAAGAAGCCCAGGACGGAGGCAATCTTGATCAAGCCCTTAGGGGGGCGATCTTTTGCTGATGTTCTAGGTCAGATTAGATCGCAGGCCAAACCGGAAGAGACCGACACCGTTATCAAGTCTATTCGGCGAACCCAGAACGGGGATGTCCTCCTCGAACTGGGGAAGTCGAGTGACAAGATCGGTTTTGCCGCTTCCCTCAAGACTGCACTTGGGGACAAAGGCTCCATCAAGGCCCTAGAACCGAAATGTTCGGTCGAGATTCGGGACCTTGATGCCCTCTCCACCGAAGATGAGGTGACCCGTGCGATCCAGGTGGCACTCCCGGAGATACCGGCTGATGGAGTGAGGGTATGGCTGACAAAGCCTAACCGAAGTCAACTCAGGATGGCTGTTGCTGAGATGGGCGAAAAGCACGCCAATAAGCTGCTTAGCCTTCAGCACCTCAGAGTCGGTTGGGTCAGTTGCAGGCTCAAACGGAGGGTGGTAGTTTCGAGATGCTTCCGCTGTCTCGGTTTCGGCCACTCCTCCCGAAACTGTAACGGGCCCGACAGGAGTGCCAACTGCTTCCAGTGTGGAGGCCAGGGCCACAAACGCAAGGAATGTTCCTCGAGCCCATCCTGCTTCCTCTGCAAGGATTCAGGCTCCAGTGCCCTCGGTCACTTACCCGGGTCTGGTCAGTGCGGTGCCTTCAGAGCCGCACTTGAACAGGCAAAAGGCAGCGGCCGGTAATTCGCATCCTCCAGGCCAATCTTCATAGATCCTGGGGAGCTGATAACCTTCTAGATCAGCTCGCCCGAGAACTTGGTGCTGACGCGCTCCTTATCAGCGAACAGTATCGGGACAGAGACCCAAACATTTGGATCTCCGACAGCCTCGGTACTGCTGCATTTTGGGCGCGTAATACACAGGATGTCTTGGTGCGGAGTCACGGGCGCGGCCGAGGATTCGTCTGGGTTCGGTGTAGGGACGTGACTATCTTCAGTTGCTACCTCACACCCAACGAGGCCGTCCAGGACTTTCGCGACAAGATAGATAGCCTAGAGGAGTGCGTTCTCGGCACCACCGGGCATGTCGTCGTTGGTGGCGATTTCAACGCCAGGGCCGTCGAGTGGGGAATGCCCTCTACCAGCTCCCGGGGGAAATACATCCTGGATTTCATCGCCAGGGCCGGTCTTGTCGTCCTCAACCAGGGCGACACACCTACTTTTCGGCGCCCCGGGCAGAGAGGCACGATCCCTGACGTCACCTTTGCGTCTGAGTCGCTCCTTCCGAGGATCTCTGGCTGGAGGGTTGTCGAGGACTACACGGGTAGCGACCACCAATACATCGTGTTTGACCTGCATGATCAGGCAAATCGTCGAGTTTCCGCATCTCGGGAAGGGCCACGCCGGTGGAACACCAACAAACTGGACGTGGTCAAGTTCACCGAAGTCATCTCTCGGGGAGCGCAGGGGAATCCTGGTGAGGCTGGAGCCGAGGCACTAGTAACATCCACGATGGAACTTATCGTCTCGGCCTGCGACCAGTCTATGCCGCGAAGGAAACCCCGACGCGACAAACAACCCGTTTACTGGTGGACTGAAGAGATTGCGGAACTCAGAAGAACATGTTTAAGAACTAGACGAGCCGCCACTAGAGCGAGAATTCCCGCAGACAGAGTTCGTAAGTCGGAGGCCTATAAAGCTGCGAGAAAATCTCTCCGCCAGGCGATCAATAGGAGCAAGGCGAATAGCTGGAGGAGACTTCGTGACGACGTTGATTCCGACCCGTGGGGCCTGGGTTACAAACTTGTAACACAGAAACTCGGCGCCCGCTCTCCACCTTCCATCATGGAGGGCGCCACCATGGGGAGGATCGTCGCTGCGTTGTTTCCTGAACATCCACAGCGACCGCCGGTTGACTTCGGACGGGTAGAGGACGTTCCACTTTTCACTTTCGAGGAGCTGGAAACCTCCGTTCTCTCCCTGAAGAGCAACAAGGCTCCTGGCCCGGATGGGATTCCCAGTGAGGCTTTAAAGAAAGTATTTTTAATCAACGCTGACTTGTTGTTGAGAATGTACAATGCCTGTTTGGTAGAAGGGGTGTTTCCGGCTCCCTGGAAAACAGCCAGGCTTGTACTGATCAGCAAGGGCAAAGGTGATCCCGAGCTGCCGTCGTCCCACAGGCCTCTCTGCATGTTGGACACGGCTGGGAAGCTGTTCGAGAAGCTGATCCGTTCCCGCCTGACTTCTGCCGTGGAAGCTGCCGGGGACTTATGCCCCCGTCAGTACGGCTTCAGAAAGGGACGGTCAACGATCGACGCTGTCACCGAAGTTCAGAGAGCTGTGGAGAGAGCCGAGAGCCACAACCATTTCTCCCGCCGAGTAGTGCTTCTTGTTACGCTTGATGTCAAGAATGCCTTCAACTCGGCGAGGTGGATCGATATGTTGGATGCGCTTCGCAACACCTTTCGTATTCCTGCATATCTGTTGCGGCTCGTCGAGGATTATCTACGCTCTCGAAGCCTGATTTATGACACGAGGGACGGAACGCGGACGATGGAAGTCACTTCTGGTGCCGCACAAGGTTCAATACTCGGCCCGGATCTCTGGAACGTTGCCTATGACAGCCTCCTGAGGTCCGAGATGCCTGAGGAAACCACTTTGGTTGGGTACGCCGATGACGTCGCAGCTCTCATTGCTGCACGCAACGTTGAGCTGGCCCAACTGAAGTTGAACCGAGTTATGCGGGTGGTCAACAACTGGATGTCCGATCACGGTCTCTCACTTGCTCTCAGTAAGACGGAGATCGTGATTCTTACGAAGAAGAGGATCGACACCGTCGTCCCGTTTCGAGTGGGAAGGGAGGTGGTCACATCAACTCGTGCCGCCAAATACCTCGGGGTTATGGTGGACACCAAGTTAAGCTGGAGGGATCAGATCTTCCGTACAGCGGACAAGGCCGCTAAGGTAGTGACTTACCTGAGTAGGCTGATGGCCAATGTCGGGGGTCCCCGATCCAGCAGAAGACGTCGTTGATGTCCGCGGTCCAGTCCGTGCTTCTTTACGGGGCAGAGGTGTGGGCAGGCGCTCTAGATAAGGAGTGCTACAGGTTGCGACTCGCCCGGGTTCAGCGTCAAGCTGCGCTCCGGGTGTGTTCCGCCTACCGGACAGTGTCCGAGCCTGCCGTCCTGGTGGTCGCCGGAGTCATCCCTGTCAAGCTCTTGGCAGGGGAGAGGAAAGCGATTTATCAGAGACAAGGCGAGATCGGCAAGGACACGGCAAGAACAGAAGAGCGCTCCCGAACCTACCAGCAGTGGCAACACAGCTGGGAGCACGACACCCGAGGACGATGGACTGCGCGACTTATCAAGCAGGTCCAACCATGGGTGGAACGGCGGCATGGGGAGGTGGACTACTACCTGACCCAATTTTTGACAGGTCACGGCTATTTTCGGTCGTACCTGAACCGTATGGGAAAGACCGGTTCACCGGACTGCATTTATTGCCCGGGTGTTCCCGACGATGCGGAACACACATTCTTCCGCTGTCCCCGTTGGGAAGGGCCCCGCCTGGAGGCCACACAAATCTTTGGTGCATTTTCGGTGGACTCGGTCTGCCAAAAGATTTTGGAGGATGAGGGCAACTGGGATTGTTTGTCACAGTTCGTCCGGGGCATCCTCCTGGAAAAGAAAACCGATCTGGACCGTGAAGTGGCCCAGATCCCTTGATCGAGCGGCTGGATAAGGAGCGAGCCCCACGGGCGTAAGCCAAATTTAGGCCTAGCCTGACGTAATGTGACAAACAATTCCAGGTTAGATTCCTAAAGAGTAGAGGAGGTTTTTTAGTGGGTAAACTCGTTTTTAGGGGAGCCCCACACTACAGGCTGGCCACCTGTGTGCGTAATGCATTTTTCCGCCTCTCCCTCAAAAAAAAAAAAAAAAAAAAAAAAAAAAAAAAACAGGTATTGTTATTGGCATGTTGTGCAGAGGTAGGTTTCAAAAAACACAATAGCATTTTTAAGAAGATTAGACACTGTAGCCTATAGTTAAAAAAAAAAAAAAAACAACAATTAATAGTAGTATTTAAAAGTACACCACATATTGCACATAAACCTGTGTCCTAATTTATAGGTGGTTAAGACATTTCTTATTAACGTATTGGATTGCTCCATTAATGTTTATATGAAAGCGGTAATATTCTTTTCAAATTTAAATAAAGACTATAAGTTTTATATGTTCCATTCTTTTAACAAAGGTCACATTTAAATTTAGAACTATTGGCTTATTTATAAAGGAAGAAATTAAGAAATGCTGTGCTCAACATGAAATTTCAAAAAGTTTACAACTAGGCCTAATTAAAAGTAACGTAATCATGAGTATGAAGTAATTTTCATATTTTTCAGGTTACAAATAATCCACAAGGTGAAGAGCCGGGGACATCCCATCAAGCACCACTTGCATCCTGGGAACGGATTGACGAACAAAAGAGTGATAGTGATCGATGCTGTGAGTCTGTGAGTGATGTGCATATCAGTGACATCAGTGATAGAGCCTCAAACTGGACTGAAAACAATTCAGAGGTGTCTGACAATGAATCAGAGCAAGGAGGGTCCCCAACCTTTTCTGATGAACAATCCATTAGTTCATTCACATAGTTGTTTCTCTGAAGAAACATCCAATGAAAATGAACCCTTATATGAAGGCAGTAATGTTAATTTAAGTACTGCCATTGGTAATATTTTAGATTTTTATGTTTCTAATAATTTATCTAAACAAGGATTAAATGATTTACTTGAGCTTTTACACTCTCTTTTGCCAACCCCAAACCTCCTTCCGAAAACAAAATATAAACTTGATCAATTCATCATGAAAAATTCCCCTCCAGCAAAATATGTGAAACACTTTTACTGTTCAACCTGCCAAGGCTATTTAGGAAGTGATTGTGAAACAGAGTGCACTTTGTGTAGTCCAGGAACTGGAACAGGGTTTTTTTGACTTATGACCTCAAAAGCCTTTTGAAAAACTTTCGTGAAAATGGAAATGTATCAAGTTTTTTACTTAAGCCTCAATTTCATACAGTTACAGACCACTTAAGTGATATAACTGATGGAGCTTGCTATCGCAAATTAAGGCATGACAATTCCTTGATTCAAAGAGACCTAACTCTAGTTTGGAACACAGATGGAATTCCTGTGTTCAAAAGTTCAAAATCTCAACTTTGGCCCCTTCAGTTCACGATTGCAGAGATACCGCCCAATGTCAGGAATAAATATGTTTTGGTTTGTGGATTATGGTACGGAGCAGAAAAACCGGACATGAACACTTTCCTCAGACCTTTCGCAGAAGACCTGCAAGAGCTTTACAGAAATGGTTTAGAATGGTGCGAACCAGAAACCAAGGACATATTTATTTCAAAAGTTTTTGCCCCAGTTTCATGTTTGGATGCTGTTGCTCGGGCTGCTGTCATGAACATCCACCAATTCAATGGTGATTATGGCTGTAACGTTTGTGAAGACAAAGGAACAGTAATTGCATGTGGTCAAGGGAACTCAAGGATTTATAAAGTGGAAAATCATTCAGAATTAAGGACAAAAGACTCAATACTTCAAAGTGCAAGAGACGCTGTAAATAGCGGTAGTATTGTTAAAGGAGTCAAAGGACCATCTATTTTGAGCACCATTTTCTATTTCAACCTTGCTGAGGCTTTTGTTCCTGATTACATGCATTGTGTTCTCTTAGGAGTTGTTAGGCAGTTTCTTAATCTTTGGCTTAACCCATCAAATAAGGCACAGCCATGGGGCCTCTCAACAAAAAAAAATTGACATGGATAACATCTTATCAAATGTAAGACCTCCTTTTGAAATAAACAGAATGCCACGCAGTTTGGACCTAAGGAAGTATTGGAAGGCTTCTGAGTACAGATCATGGCTTCTCTTTTATTCAGTACCAACTTTGTCAAAAGTGATGCCTCAAAGATATTTTGAACATTGGATACTTTTAGTTTTTTTTCTATTTTTACACTTTTGCAAGAAAAGGTTAACGAACTTGAAATTAATTTATGTAAAGTAATTTTAAGTATTTTTTGTAGCAGTGTAGAAGATCTTTATGGTCTAGAGCAGATGACATTCAATTTACACCAGCTTATTCACTTGCCATTAAGTGTAGAAAGATGGGGTCCCTTGTGGGCGACATCAGCTTTTACCTTTGAGAACAACAATGGCTTGTTGTTAAAATTGATCCATGGAACACAGCAGATATACATGCAGTTAGCAAATACATTTAAGTATATAAATGGGCTTTGTGTTGTGGAGGCCAAAAAAGAACAGATAAGTAATGGAACGCTACTTCGATCACATCCTTACAAAACGTTGAAATCTAAACCTACCTTGTCAGAGATAGAAAAATGTAATATTTCAGAATATTTTGCCTGTGATTTGGTCAATGTGCTCTTCTTTTCTAAATTTAGAGTAAATAAGACATTATTCACTTCAATGAGCTATTTAAAGTCAGTTAAACGTAATAATTATACAATACTTTATAATCTTTCCTCTCAACAGTTACAATACGTTGGTTATATTAGGTTTTTTGTCAGTAGAAAAGACAGTACTACAGAAGTGTTTGTGGCCGTTGACAGACATGAAATGAAAAAAGATGTCTTTCAAAACAAAGAGTGCAATGTAAAACTTAGGCATTTAATATCAATAAAGCCTGAGCAATCTGCTTTTGACGTTATCCCTTTAAACTGTATAACCAGAAAATTAGTTTTTTTGAACAAGGAGCTTGTTAGTTACTTTCCAAATTCATTTGAGTGCAATTTGTAACCTATAGATTAAAGGCCTACTCACGCAATTCAACGCTAAAGTTATTTTTCACTTAATTTGCAAATATTACTTGTTTTTGGCGTGTTTTGTTAACTTTTAAGTAATAATTAACATAATGGTTAAATCAAGTACCATTCTGTTTTGTAGGGAACGGAAATGATCAAAGATCAACTCCACATAATTGCCATTTTTACTAAATAGTAAACGTTAACACTATATGTAATGTAAATATTGTAAATGCATGTTTTATAATTGTAAAAGTCCGTCTATACTGCCTGTACAGTACAGACGATATCCTGTTAAAGTAAAAATAGTACTATACATTAATTCTGTATGATTATCAAAATATAGATATGTACTCCAGGTGTTATATTCATGACTGGTTAATAGATATAAGTTGTAAATAGTGCTAGTTATGAAGTAAAGTTTTAAACATATGTTTGTCTATATTTGATAAATAATTTATATTCCATAGTAATTAATTTTACATACATTATTGTAAGTTAAATAATTACAAAACATTTTCTTGTTCACCACAGTACCTACCAAGATTACCATTTTTTCATACTGTTTGCATTTTGCATATTTATTCAAGTCTAACCTTTTTGTACACCGAAAACCTTAAATCTAAAAAATATTAAAATGATTGATTAAAAATTATTTTTGTGTTATAATTTGAACACCACTGGAAAACCTGTTTAGCTACCTGTTTAGAAAACCTGTCTAAATTCATTACAAGTAAATTGGTTAAACATAATTAACTAATTCGATTATATCTGGAAGTGCAAGCCACAAAAGGAATCCATATCTGGAAATTATTCCAGATATGGAACCCAGATCTGGATGATACCCCAGATATGGGCCCCAGATCTGGCAGATATTGTTATATATAGCCAGTGTTGCGGTTTTAAAGTTAATTGCGGTTTGGTAAAAGCGGTTTGGTAAAAATTTGAACTTAAAATTGAGCGGTTAGAGAAACGTGCACACTTACTAGTTGCTTGAAATGAAGTGAGGATGAGTCCTGGCGTCTAGCGCTGTCGTCTGCTTGAGGTTATGGGAGTTAGGCGGCAAATTTAAACTAGAGTTGAAACTATATGGTTGCTTTTGGTTGTGAGGAATTATGAATTGTGCCTGTATTTACAAGATTAGAATTGTCTCTGATAGTTTAAAAATAAAACACTTTCTTCAAAAATAAAATAAGTTGAATTAATTCAAAAATAAAGTTTTATTCTTCTCTGGCTCTAACATACCGCCCGCCAAACTAAATTTATTTAGTTTCTTCAGTAAAACAAAAAAAAGATTAATAAAAACAAAATTCTTCTTGAGGCGGCAGTGGATAAATATTCATTCATTTCTCGATTGGTAGTGGACATATCTTCACCGCAGGTCTGACCAAAATTTGTCCATTTTTGAGGCGCAGTGCAACTACACGAACAACACCGTCTGGTCCTGAAGTGACGTGGATGATGACTCCCATTGGCCATCGAAGTGGAGGGAGATTTGGTTCCTTAAGGAGAACAATGTCGCCAACTGCAAGGTTAGGTGGTTTTTTGATCCATTTCGTTCTCTGCTGAAGAGTGTGTAAATATTCATCACTCCATCGTCTCCAGAAGTGTTGGGCAGCTTGCTGGACTAACTGCCAACGAGACAATCGGTTGAGTGGCAGTGGAGTTAGGTCATGCTGTGGTGGTGTGGTAAGTGAATCTCCAATGAGGAAATGCCCAGGTGTGATAACTTCAAATTCATTCGGATCTGTAGACGTAGAACAAAGAGGGCGAGAATTCAGAATAGCTTCAATTTGACAAAAAAGGGTAGAAAGTTCTTCAAATGTAAGTACTTGTTCTCCAATAATACGCTTCAGGTGGAACTTGGCCGATTTTACACCTGCCTCCCATAATCCACCGAAGTGGGGTGCAGAAGGAGGGTTGAAATGCCACTGAATATCCTTTATGCTGAGAGCAGACTGAATGGTTGACGTATTGTTCTTGAAAAATTGGAAAACTTCCTTAAGTTGGTTGTGCGCACCAATGAAATTTGTGCCATTATCAGTGTAAATGTCTGAGCAGATTCCTCTTCGGGCAATAAATCGATTTAAAGCAGCTAAAAAATCATCAGTAGAAAGGCTGGAGACGGCTTCAAGATGTACTGCCTTGGTGGATAAACACACAAAAAGGCATAGATATGATTTATACAGAATAGGTTTACGAGCATGATGTGTCTTGGTTTGGAAGGGACCGCCAAAGTCGATACCAACATGCAGGAATGGTCGGTTCTGTTGTAATCTTGCAGCAGGCAAGGATGCCATGAAGGGTTGAGGTGAAAGAGCCTTGAATTTAGCACATTTTATGCACAGTCTGATGCGCTTACGTATCAAGTTGCGGCTTGAAAGAATCCAAAATCTTCTCATAATTATTGATTGTAAACTCCTTGGACCAATGTGAAAATAGAGGCGATGAAAATGATCTACAATTATCGTTGAAAGATGTCCTTGTTTAGGAAGTAAAACCGGATGTTTCTTGTCATAGCTACAGTCAGAAAATCTGAGTCGGCCCCCAACTCTTAAGATTCCCTCTGAATCCAAAAAGACATCAAGTCTGGCAAGAGCTCCAGTCAAAGGAATCTTGGCGTATAAGTCACGCAATGCCTCAGAAAAGTAGGTGCTTTGCGTTTTCTTCACCCACAAGGATAGTGCTGCATTTAATTCTGCCATGCTAAGAGGAGTAAAATCTCTGTTCTCAGGTGACTTGGAACAGTTATTAGCGAATCGAAGACACCATGCAGTGACTCTCTTCAAGCGCTCAAAATGTGAAAAACGCTCTAATATTGACAAGTTGTCAGGTTCCATTTTAGAGATGTTACTTTGAAGAGCTACTGTTCGAACTTCCGGAAGTCGAGTGAGGGGCACTTGAACATAATCTTGTTTAGGCCAAAGACTAGAATCCTTTAGTAACCATTCTGGACCCTGCCACCACAAATCGTGGGTGATTAATTCACTTGGAAACATCCTCTTGATGCACAATCTGCTGGATTTGTGTGTGTAGAAACATGAAACCAGCAATTTGGATTTGTTTTCTCTTGAATAACTGCAACTCGATTGGCAATAAACGTTTTCAGTACATGTGGTGAATTATGAATCCAATTTAGAGTTATGGTAGAATCAGACCAAGCATAGGTAGACAGGTTTAGGTTCAGGCGTTTGGACAAAATGGTTTTAGAATAATCAAGTAGCCTAGCGAGTAATACTGCAGCGCAAAGTTCCAGCTTGGGTAGGGAAACTGTTTTCAGAGGTGCAACTCTTGATTTTGAAAGAAAAAGATGGCATGACACTGAGTCATCGTCATTAACTACTCGTAGATATACTACAGCTGCATAGGCGTGAATTGATGCGTCGGAGAATCCATGCAAAGAGATTTCCTTCAAAGCGGAGGACAAAATGTAGCGAGTTATTTTGATTTCACCAAGAACAGGCAGGTCATTGATAAATTTCAACCATTCTTCTTGAATTGATTTTTCAGGTAAGTCATCCCATCCTATGCCTAATGTCCATAGGCGTTGAATCAAAATTTTCGCCCAAATTACAACAGGTGAAACCCATCCCAAAAGGTCAAAGATGCGAGCTATGTGAGACAAAATGTTCCGTTTAGTCGGAACTCCATCAGTGGTCTGGACTTGATAGTTGAATACATCTGAAAAGGGACACCATTTAATGCCTAAAACCTTTATTGTAGGAAAATTGTTGTGATCATCAAAGGTTAGGTTAGGTTCTCGATCTGCTTCAGTGATCGTAGCTAAAAATTCCGAGTTGTTACTGCTCCACTTTTTCAGTTCGAAACCCCCTTTGTTTAGAAGGGATGTCAAATCGTTCTTCAGGGATAAAGCTTCATCAACGGAAGATGCTCCACATAATAAATCATCAACAAACATGTCTTCAAGGATAGGCCTAATTGCCAGAGGAAAATTCTTACCTTCATCTTGTACAAGTTGGATAAGCGTTCGCATAGCTAGGAATGGCGAACTTTTCACTCCATATGTGACAGTGAGTAACGTGAATTGTTGAATAGGTTCAGTAGGGGAAGATCTCCACAAAATAGTTTGAAACGGTTGATGTTCAGGATGGACTAGGATTTGACGATACATCTTCGAAATATCAGCAACAACTGCGATGGGGTGTAGACGAAAATTGCAGATGATTTCCACAATATCCTTCTGTAGTTTAGGTCCAGCATGCAAGACATCATTAAGTGATTTGCCATTCGATGAAGCAGCCGAGGCATCAAAAACTGTGCGAAACTTAGTCGTGGAACTTGATTCCCTTAAGATACCATGATGAGGTATAAAGTATTTTGGTGTAAGGTCATTAGCTTGAAGTGGGCGCATGTGGCCTAATTGAAAATATTCATCCATAAAAGCATTGTATGAAGTCCTCAGTTGAGGTTGAACAGTGAGTCGCTTTTCTAACGAGCGAAGGCGAAAAACAGCAGGTTGAAATGAAGAGCCTAATTCAGGTGGATCTTCACGAAAAGGCAATTTAACGATATATCTACCGGTATCAGGGTCCCTAGAGTGGGTTTTCACAAAATGATCTTCACAAATTTTTTCATCATCACTAGCATGAAAAGTCTTCGGAAATTCTTCCATTTCCCAAAATTGCCTTAAATGCATGTCCAAAGAATCATTGTCCAAAGTGCATAGGTGTGAAGTTTGGCCTAGGCCAATGTCATGATCAGGTGCGATCGAAACTAAATTGACTTGAGTAGGTCCAATAAGTACCCAGCCGAACACGCTATGGTATGGTGTTGGAAGTCCCAATGGAGAATTCAGCCGCCCGCCATCAAATGTGTGAGGGTACAAGTCAGCACCCAGCAGGAAATCAATCGGCCCGGGAGTGTCGAATTCATCATCAGCAAGATCCAAGTTTTGGAAGGCTAACCTAACTTCCGAAGAAATTGAACAAGTTGGAAGCGGAGAAGTTATTTTCTCTAACACTACCGCTGTAGCAGGAACGGTAGGCTGATTGAGCTTGTTAGGCTTTAACAGACAGTTAACAACGCCCTTTGTTGCATTAACAGGCATTTGAGATAGCCCCGTTATGGGCAAATGATACCTTTGGCGTGGCAGACATAAGTCTCGAACACACTTTTCAGTAATAAATGATAACTGGGAGCCTGGATCCACAAGTGCACGAAACATCTTAAAATTACCAAATTTATCTTGAATGTTGAGCTTCACAGTACCCAACAATGTCACAGAATGTTTTACATTAGGCCTATTTAAAATTCCAGTGTTTGCAGTTAGGCCTAAGGCAGCATTGTGCAACTCAGACGAGTTTGTAGGATTTACGTTTGAGTCAGAAGTCGAGTTAGGTGTAGACCTATCTATATTAGCAGTCGATTTGGACCTTGGAGAAGTGTCTTGTTCTTGAGACGTGTGAAGAAGTGTATGATGGCGATGGCGACAAACTCTACATGTGTGGGTAGACTGACACTTGTCCAACATGTGCGAACTGCTTAAGCAATTAAAGCAGTATCTCTTGGAGCGAACAAATTCCTTTCTCTGAGGAGGAGTTAGTGCATCAAAGCGAGGGCATTTGTAAACAGTATGATTTTCTGAGCAAAAAATACAAGAAGAAGTAGGAGTTGCAGTACTAGAAACAAACGATTTTTGGTTTTGACCAAACTTAACCGCTGGCGCTGTTGCACATTGCGCTTTGTTAAATTTATAGTTTGATTTGAGGCCTACAGATTGCTTAGGCTTTGAATCATTACACTGAGCTGCTTCCATGGCTTTGCAATGATTTGACAAAAATGATTTTAAATTTTCTAAAGTGGGAAATTCATTTTTTGAATACTCCTCTTCAAAAAGATGACGAGTTCTCTTATCCAATTTTTTAATGATGGTTTGGAAAATAAGTAAGTCGCCTAAGCTAACTGAAAGTTTCATTCTTTCAAGAGCCGACATGTTTTCATTTACCGTGTCAAGAAGTTGACGAAGTTTACTTGGAGATTCAAAGGTCAAGCTTTCAAAATTCATGATTTCATCAATATACAAAGAAGCAAGAAGTCGTTTATTGTCAAAACGAGTTAACAATTTACTCCATATAATATTGTAATTTGCCTCAGTGAGGGGTAGGGTCTTAACTAAAGTATTGGCATCCCCCTTTGTAGCAGAGAGCAAATACTGAAACTTATGAATATCAGAGATATTTTGATTTTCATGGATGAGCGATAGAAAACAGTCTTTAAATGCTGGCCAATCTTTGATTGTACCATCAAAGTGTGGTAAATCGATTCTAGGGAGCTTTACTGTTGATTCAGAGTTAGGCCTATAGTAGTGAAGAAAGGGCAAAGATGGGCCCAAAAACCCATGATTTTATAGGGGGATTTCCTATAGGGAATTTTTTTGGACACAGATTTAAAATTTTGATTCCGAGATTTGATATGTGCTAATGTTTATGTATGGTTATATTATATTTTTATATATTTGTGTATAGGTTTTTGATATTTAACATGGGGTTACTTTTTAGGAATTTTTTTGGACACAGATTGAACAATTTGATTCCGAGGCTTTTTTCTTGTAAACTAAGCATCCTAGAGGAAAATGTCAAGAATAAAAATATTAAATTTGACTCTTTATCTACAACTTTCCCGCTGACAAAACTTGTCTGAACAATAAATAAAAAATTTCCTCACAGACCAACTTTTTTATGTCAAAAATCAATTTTTATATTTTTATTTATTATTTATGCTATGTTAATATTAAAATTAAAGTAAATATTTTATGCCATAATGGCCACCATATAGTCTAGTATAATACCTGAAAATATTATAATTTTACTTCAACTCTAACTATATTTATTTATAGTGTTAATGAAATGTGACACTAAATCTTGCGCTGGCCGCCTGTACACTGTGCCAGTCCCATGCGCCTCTTCCAGTTGTCTGTTGTATGCCTATGTATATTATTGGTGTTATGGTTAGTAAAGTTATAATTTTGTTGAACTGTCTATTGATTAAGTAGTATAATAGTGTTATAGATATGTTTAAAATTTTGTTTAATTGTTTATTGCCTAAGAAGTTTATTATTGGGTATGGGTATTATGGCTATGAGTATGGTATTATTATATTGGGTATGGCTATTATTTAATATGTTTAAAGTTATGTTAATTGTTTATATTGGTGTTGTCTTATGTATTGCTTGTGTAATTGGATAGTTATAAAAATCTTGTTTGATTATTTATTTCAATTTCCTTCATCGTGGATATTGTTTGAAATGTTCCCTTTAAGTTGTAATGTTTTATTTGTATTTAGCCTTTATTGTATGATTTAAAGAAACTGTAGGGGTTTGCTTGGGATTTAATAATTGTTTTGTGGTTATTCTACTGAATGTTTATAATAATACTTTAAGTTAGCTTACTTTAATTTTGATAAATTACTGAATATTGAGTTATTGGTGTAGTTAAAATAGCTCTTTGGCTTTTTTATATTTGAGCATGTTGTTTTACTTGTTAAGGATTGTTACCCTCCTTATGTTTTATACATGTTTAATATAAATGACTGTGTTTTATTAGTGTTAAATATTTGTTTATTATAGTTATTTTACCTAGCTTATGTATTATTAATAGTTGTTATAGGTTAAATGTATGATTACAAGAGTTAATATTTAGTAATTTGTATTATTTTATTGTTATTTATACCATATACTGCTTATAAGTAAAATATAAGGGTGATAATGACTAATTTACATATGCTATTAGGGTTAAATACTTGGTAAATGTATGCTTGAAATGGCATTTCACTAGTTGTATTTAAATTGTCTTGATGATTGTTTTGTTAGTTAAACTTAATATGTGGCATAGTTATTATAGTTGTTGCCCTAGGTTTATAATTAACTATTTAGGGTTTCATTTTAACTTTAACTTGCATTTTGCTTATTATAGATTTTTATGCTTTAAATATTTGGTTATGTGAGTGTAACAAGTACTGCTTATTGGCTATGTAATTTCACTGGTTATTTGTATATAATATATGTTTATTTGCCTTATTAGGTTTGTTGTAAGAGTTATTTATTATAGTTGTTGTACCTGTCTCATGTTTTTGTTTAATAAATAATAAATAATTATGAATTTATGTTTATTAGGCATGAGTTTTAGTGATATTTTACTTGTTAGAGGTTTATATTTTAAATATTTAAGAAGTTTAGTATTAAATTTTAGTAGATATTTACAATATAGTTAGCAAATTTATTGTTTATGGCAAAATTGTTTGGGCAATAAAGCAAATTCTGGTTAATTGAGAGTATTTATTAATCTTTAACTAAGTTGTTCTCCTATTACATGTGTTATTATTTGTGTATAAGATAGTTATGTTATTTAGGAATTATATTGGTTGTATTTCTCTATGTACTGAGTTTGTTAGGGTATAATGATGGTCTATTGTATATTATTATGACTATATGTGTGCTTGTTGTTACTTTACTATATTGCTTATAGGTGTTTGGATATACAATTTAACTAGGGGTTAGTTATGAATGTGTTATTGGTCTTGGTATTTTTACTATGTATGTTGTTGGTTTACTTGTCTTATATATTGGCTTGTAATAAAAGATCTATCATGTATTGAGAATGTTTGTATTGTCCTATATGTTAAATATTTAACTTGTGTTGTGTTAGTATTGTTAAATATTTGGTTGTTATTGTATTAATTATGTCCTAGTTATTGAATTGTATCCAGTTGAGATAAATATTTGTACATCTTGTGTCTTGATATTTTTGTTAAATATTAAGTTTTTCTATTTGTTTGGTTTATATTAAAATAAATGGTGATTTACTAATTATGTTTGTTACATTATAGAGTATTGGAAGGTATGTGCTAAATATTGTACTGGCTGAGTTATTGACTGTTATTAATGTTATTGGTTATTGATTTGACTGTGTGTTGTTTGTAGTGTTAATTAACTATAAAATTTAACTACTTGTGTAAAATGTGCCATGACTTGCTATTTTTTTTACTTGATAAGATAGTTGATGTTAATACTAATTTATAGTTATACATACTATTTATAATAGTAGGCCTATATTTTAATGTTATTGAATATAGGATATTAATTTTTGCTTATTGTAGATTAAGAAGTTTACAAATTGAACTAGTTGAGTTATTAAGTTATTGGTAATTGTGTTTGTCCCATGCTTATACTTAAAATGTAAGTTTCATTGGATATGTTGGCTACATTTTAGTTATATTGTGTCTGTTATAGATTAATATGCCAGTTTAAAATATATGTATTAAGCCTGTGTTTTGCTAAATATTTAGTTGTGCCACTGAGATTGGCTATGGAATTTTACTAAATGTGCTAAATTTTTACATATTAGTATGCTATGTATTGCTTAACATAAATTAATTTTTAAATATAAACCAGTCATTTGACTTTTTGTTGTTAATAATAATTGTGTTTTGGTTTTAGTTTGGAAGTTTGATGATGAATTTTGAAAAAATATGATTAAAACTTATTAATTATTTACTGCTAATTTTATATGAAACTTATTAGTATATCTAATATGTATAAAATAAGCATGCCCAAGTAAATAGTTGACTACATTTGACAATTTTGCATGCCTTATAGCTTATTATTTAAATTTATAGGTTTAAATGTTAAATTAAACATAATTATTAAGTAAATTTTGTATAATTAATGTTTTATAGTGATTTATTAAATATTTATGGCTATGTAAACATGGCACTTAGTGAATAAACTCTTTAAATTTATGTGTTACTTAAGTAAGTTTTAGTGTTAGTGGGTATGGTATAAAAAAGTGTGGTGAATTATGGATTTTCATCACTATATATGTTTATTTATTACCATTAGAGTTTGCACATGTTAAGGTCAAATGTTAATTTTCCTATTAGATGTTAAGTAAATAGTTAAGGATGTTTACTACAGTTATGGTCAACGATTTTGTCTTATAAAATTAATTTGAACAATTTTGACATGATTTCTGATTGTCACCTACTAATTTATGTGTCAATAGTGTACTTAAATGTTTTTGATATACTAATATTATATTTTATTGTTTTATGTTGAATATTAGTTTAGTGATATAAAAGTGTTGTGTTTGAGTCATAGTGTCTGCTATAGCTTAATAATGTATTAGTTAAATTGAGATATTTTGTAAAAGACTCTGTAACTAAATGTGTTAATGATGTTAATATATATAGATAATATATGGTTAGGTAAGGTTAGGCTAGGTTAGACTAGCTTAGGTTATGTTAGGTTAAAGTAGAAGCTTGGTTAAACCAAGGCATGTCTTATGTTGATTGTCAGTGATTTTGATGTGAATAAAGTGTGAAATATCAATTTTATGATTGTATGTGTTAATTAATTGCTATTATGGCTTGCATATGTTTTTATTAATTTTCAATGTTCTAGTAGGATGTGAAGTAAATTTATTTAGTTGTAGGTGTAAATGTTGACTAGAAACTACGATTTTGTCTTATAACTACTTTTGGCAACTTGTAGTAATAAAATTGTTATGTATGTATAATTATTGTTTAGTATTACAGATTCTGCCTGTCGTCAACTAATTTATATGAGTTAATGTTGTATTTCATGTTTATTAAAATGGTGAGGAGGCGAAAGCAAGGCCCAGCTTCTGCTAAACAGAGGAGGCTTTGCAGAGTGTGAGGGGAAAGTTGTGTTTGTGAGGTTAAAAATGAGGTAAGGGTTAGGTTTATAGGGTTAAAAAATTAGCATGGTTATGTTATATTAAACATGTAAACA
>CM061531.1:50743418-50792063 GCA_030545055.2 Neoaliturus tenellus | reverse complement strand
TATCCGGGCTTTATTTTTTTGGATACAACACTTTAATACACTTAGTGACTTATCAAATTCTATTTTATTATTAATGTTTTCTTTTAAGTGTTGTGCTACCTTAGAGGCGGGATTGTTTTGATTTGTAGCGTTGTGCTCTTTAAACCTATGATAAAACGATCTATTAGTATACCCCACATATTTTTTGTTTCATTTTTCACCTGCGTTACATTCAATTAAATAAACCCCTTTGGCATTCCTTGTGTTATCCTTTTCTGTACTTTGTTGAGATTAGGTTTGTTAATTTTAAACCCTGGGAAATATCCATTATTTTTTAAAAAAAAAACCTTTCCAATAACTTCTGAGTGTTTGCTTATATAACCAAATGGAATAAACTTATTTTTTGTTAGTTTTTCTCTCCTTGGATTTAACAGCTTGAATTTTGTTTTCCTGATCATTTGATCGATGGTACAGGGGTCATACCTGTTGTTGTAAGCAATCTCTTTTATTATATTTTTTTCCTTTTCATACTCATTTTCTGAAAGGTTGTACGTTAATAACAGATAAACCATGGACCTAAATGACGCTGTCTTATAATGATATGGGTGATTTGAGTTCTTGGGGATAACCAGATCAGTTTGAGTCGGCTTCCGGTAGATGCCAAACTCAATTGTGTTGTTATTTCTTTCAATGCTCACATCCAGAAAAGTAATAGAAGAATCAGTTTCTATTTCAATCTTGAATTTTATTGTTTCATGTAGGTTGTTGAGATATTTTAAGAACATGCCTGCCTGTCTTTTAGTTCCCTTAAAAATCATAAATGCATCGTCTACATATCGTTTATAAAACTGTATTTTACTGTAGTGAGGGTTATGTGGACTAGTGATTTTTTCAGATTCGAACTTCTGTAAATAAATCTCAGCGAGCAATGCAGATAAAGGTCCCCCCATCGGAAGACCTTTTGGATCAAAAAAGATTTTGTTCTTCCATTCAAAGTAATTTTGCCTTGTTATCTCCTCAACCATTGTTTTGATATCAGATATTTCATCATTTGGAAACTTTCCGGATTCGTCCAGTCTACAAACCAGGGCTTCAATGGCTTCATTTGGTGGGATATTAGCATACATATTGTCAACATCAACTGATAAAAATATACTATTGTTACTTAGTGTTTGATTCTGAAGGGATTCAATGAATTCCTTTGAGTTGGAGCATACATTATTTGAAGTCATTTCAAGGCGGGATTTAATTAGATTTGACAAATGTTTGCTTAATTTGTATGATGGTGATCTGATACAGTTAATGACAGGTCTAATTGGCATGTTATCTTTGTGAGTTTTCACCAATGGTTTGAATTGGGGGGGTGCAGCTTTAGGATTATATAATCCTCTTCGATTTTTGGGATGGATAACCCCGTTATTGTCGATGAGATGTTTGATACTTTTATTGTACATGGGAGTTTTATCTTTGATTTCAATTACACCATTATTTTCGAAAAACTCTTTTACTTTTGATTCCAAATCAGTTTCAGAAATGATCACAGTGGCATTTGATTTATCAGCCTCAACTAATCTAGCTGAGTTTTGATTAAGTTTATTTCTTATATTAGTCATGCAGAGTTTATCCTTGTTATGTTAGATGTTAGTTTTTTACGAGCTCTTCTTAATTTTGACTTGGAAATAATTTTCTCGATTTTGCTAGCAGCTTCGAATCTAACCTTTTCTTGCTTATCTCTATCTACATAACAAATTGCGGCTTCAGTTTCAATGATTAGATTTTTTATTTCCTCATCATTTTTATCCTTAGCCGGAGGATTGTACTTTGAAAGCTTCCCTATTGTGTCTTTTTCATCTGGGTCAAAGTGTATGTTTGTTAAATTTACCATCCTAGGATAAAACTTGTGTTGCTTTTTATTAAATAGATTGCATTTCTTTTGGTCATCACTGAGTTTTTTCAACTTTTTAGACATGATTTTCTGTTTTTTGTTCTAGCTTTGTTTACAAAATTTACTATTTTCTCGTTGACTACATTATAATCAGCAACAGGAATGGCAGATTTTAACTGTTTAGTAATGACAGTCACATTGCGCCTGATTTTTTCAGATTTTTATACAGTTCTTTAATTTCATTACTAAGCCATAACCATTTAGCTTGTTTTAGCGTGAATTGGGCAGCAGGAGATTTTGTTTTAATATTGACTTTTATAGCCTGGAATAAGTTTGTTCATTTTGCAAGTTTTGTTAAAATTCAAGTTCAACCTTGTTTGCATATACTTTGTCCGTTCGTGTTTTAGCTTGTTGATGAGCTTTTTTGCTGGATTGGCTTGGCTTGCCATAATTCAATATGTAATCAGCCTTGACACCTATGTTGTACAACTATTCTACAATGGTGTTACTCACGTAAAACAGCCTCAAGATGTCAAATTATCCTTTTTATGCAGTACATGTTTCGGACTTATTACAGTCCATCTTCTGCTGCAAGGTTCCAACTAAATACACATTATGCACATTGTTCAATGTTTGTCAAAAATAATAAAAGTATATATACAAACATAAATTTTACATTGGTGGCGCCACTACACATAGTTCACACGTTAACTCAAACGCACTTTAAAAATATATACACCAGCCGGTCTGGAGTCTGTAGGCCTACTGAAGTTGGTTTGGAGGCAAGGTCAAAGCTCTACGTCACTAATCAGCTGACTGGAGGTTGTTCGTTCCAGTTCTGTTATCTAGACTATTGAAAAGCTGATAAGTGATATACACACACACACACACACATATATATATATATATATATATATATATATATATATATATATATATATATATATAAACATTTTTATATATGTTTATACATTTAAACATGTTTATATATATATTAATTATATTCATTTTAATTCTAAAAATAACTAAGTACCCCTTTTATCTTTTATAAAAATTTTTTATCATGTTTATAAAAGATAAAAAGGGTACTTAGTTATTTTTAGAATTAAAATTAATATAATTAACATTACAGTAGCCCTGATCACAATCATCTTTGAAGTAATATATATATATATATATATGTATGAGAAAGTTGTATTAAGTACACCACCTATGTCTAAAGAACGGCTGAACTTACCTGGCCTAAAATTGATGGGGAAGTAGTTTAGAGCCAGGAAGAACTTTTTATCCAGATTTCTTCATAGGGCTCCTCCCCACACGTCTTCAAAATTACCATGATATTCTTATAGGAGCCAAGGCAATTAGAAACCTACTAGGTAGCGGACACCAACAAACCCTGGTGACGTCACTGGCGTGGCCACCTGTTTTCAACCACAACAAACTACTTCATTTGTCAAAACCTCAAACTAAACAATAACTTAATTAGGTTAAAGTATTTTTGTTGTAAGTGTCGTCGTGATGTTAATTTAACAATTCAGCCAATTAAAGTAGGCTAGCTGTTTCAAATTTGAAAAATGTTTTGTTGTGTGTGTAGTTTAATTGGAGAAATGCAACAAAAGGTCCATTATTCTAAATAGTTCAAAATTGCAACGTTTTTTCATCTGTAAAAAGTAACATTGGAAGAGGGAAGATTGTTCACGAAAGAACACTGTGTTTTGTGGTTATTTTCAAACTACAATTAATTGACAGAACTAAAACAACTTTAATTTTACATTAATAAAAAATAAATAAATACCTCCTTTAAATTGTGACTTTACCTAATTTCATATAGATAACGTAGCCTATTGTAAACAATACTTTCTTATTGAGTTAGTCTTTGGCTAATTTGATTTCATCTTAATGGTAAGAAGATTAAAATGTAGGATAGTAAACTGTATACCCACATCTCAATCTCTTACTTTAGAATCACTTTTTTTACTCCTAAAAGAATGCCATTAACTTACACCGAGCCATCTGTAGTCCTTGAACATTTTGTAAACTATTACAACCACTATAATAGTCTAAAGCATTAATAAACATACCCTTGGCGTTTACACCGGAGGTTAACAACAAAAATTTGACGACTTCTACTGTTACATCGATGTGGCTAAAGTCGACAACTTTTGGTTGTCAACCTCTGGTGTAAATGCACCTTAATAGAGAGTTTTTGCAACATACGATAAATCTTACAGTAAATACTTACTATTTTTTAAATTTGTATATTTTAGAATAATACATTAAGAAGCATGGTTGAACTGAATAAACAATGTGTAGACTAATAAAGTACTTCAAACTGATCACTCTCGACCAGTGTTTGTAACTTCAAGCAGTCAAAATAGCTAAATCCAACATAATTAAATAGCGTTTACCATATTGATTTTTGAATGTGCAAAAACTCTCTAACTATGCCTATACAATGGTTTCTGTCACTGCAAATATAGATTTTCTTCTACCACCATCCATTTTAAATAATAAATAGACCTAGGGCTTAAAGATTTTTTTTTTTTTTTAACAAAGATTTATGGACAGGTGAACTTAGACTAATTATTGGTGAAGTCCCAACTAATATTGGCCACTATTGGAGGCATCATATCAATATAGTACAAGTCAAGTATAATGTGCATTGTTACTGTAGGCCTTATGCCTAATGATTAATTACGCCCCAAACTAAGTTTTGTGTTATAAATAACAGAAACAAAATATCATACTGAAACTAAGTTAATACAAGCCTGTCCTGAGCAAAACTTTTAAGGAAATTAGGCAATGTTTTTTCTGTCTAACTTAATGATGAGGGTTTCCTTTCAAAAAATTTGATTAATTAGTTTTCGAGGTTTACCAAATGACTAAAATTTCAAGTGGCCTAACCCCTAAACGTCATCTTCACCTTTGGATTAGTAGCGCAGTTGGTTATGTTAGCCACTTTTCTACAGCTTTTGGGTAAAACATGGCATTTTTTCTGTTTAGGACGCCGTTATTTAACAATTTTCTTTATTGAAAATGTGAAAATATTACTCCCTGTGACAACGCAAACTAACTCAATTTTTCTTACTTTTAAGTTTTTTTCTACTAACTTAATACCGTAAGTTACCATTTGTTTTCACTGCTGATATATCAGGTATGAAGGCCCTAGATCTAGCCTTAATCGGCTTCACTATTTAACGAAGCAAATTCTGTGGCTTAGGCCTACTTGAAACATCATTGAATTGGTGGTCATTGGGGTGGTTTGAATAGGTTTAATGATCCAACTTAATTAGTGTTTGATTGAGTCCAATTTCATGAGTCCTATGCTAAATCTTGAGCCTTGCTAAATGAAACAGCCTAAGCCTAATCCGAAAGAAAAGCATAGGCTATTGATCCAAGAAGACCTATAGCCATTCCCCACCCATAAAATAATATTCAATTCTTTGGACGAGAAAGTATTTTTTTCAACTTAAATATTTTGAAATTGGAAGAAATTTCTCGTGGGTAAATTCTGCCTTTCCGGAAAAGCTTGGAGGTTACTTCTGTAGACTAACTATTTTCCAGACACAAGATTGGCTATATTTTTCAGTAGGCCTAATGATGATTTGACATAACGAAAAATTAGTATATATGCCTAAGTTTTATGCTATCAATTTGTGAGTTAGATCAAAATAACTTTCGAGGAAATTTGCAGTGAAATTCATCTAGGAATGTTAAATTTCACCAAGCACTTAACTGGACTGAATGATAGAATTTTCTACATTCAAAACTTGGTATTAGTCTATGCAGTATTTTTAATTTATTAAAACAGAGTTTCATAAAAACATCCTGTTGAAAATATTAGTTTGGTTAATAATCATTAAGTTAATATCGTTGATATTCTCAACAAAGCCTCTTCGTTTCGTTGAGGTTAAAGTGCTGCACGAAATGTAAACAAAATTGCAATATGTAAACAAAGATGACGACACTGGCGTGGCTTGGACATGTCGTCTGCAGATGTCCGCTACCTGGTAGTATTCTATTTGCCTTGATAGGAGCGACATTTTTTGTATTGGAACATATGACTACATTCATGAATATTAGTTCTATACAAAACAGCTGTTTTCAATTAATGTATTGAGGGAGGACTGGTAA
Source organism: Neoaliturus tenellus (assembly GCA_030545055.2). Taxonomy (NCBI): domain Eukaryota; kingdom Metazoa; phylum Arthropoda; class Insecta; order Hemiptera; family Cicadellidae; genus Neoaliturus; species Neoaliturus tenellus. The sequence goes on along the minus strand of CM061531.1, from coordinate 50,786,065 downwards.
TAAAATATTATAGGCTTGCGGCGAGTGAGCGTAATGAACTAGCTAAACTCAACGGCGAGTGAGCGTAGCGATCGAGCTCACCTGAAAGGCAAAAGATTTCTCAGGTTGGTATTATAAAGCATGCCGGGTTAGCTAGTATATATATGAATTTTAATAACAATGATTTTTGGTCTCTGGGTAGGCCCTACCTCAAAACGAAAAAGTAACATGCTCCCGGGCTTAGTTCTTACCATGAGACCTACGGTACTATCTTCTTTCCTATAAGAAATTCGCTAAAACTACCAATTTTTTCAATTCTAATTAGAGAAGTTTGGACCAACACAACTTAACAGGTAACCCAGAGTGGGTTAAGGAATTCTAATATCCACCCGTATAACCTAAAGTAATACTTCATAACAAAATATGACCAAGAAACACTAAGGAAATACAAAGTTTAAGAAGCTGAAAGAGCTTTAATGAACATGATGACAGTATCGAACCTATCGAACCCCCAATTTCAACGGAATCTGGACCTTCCTCTTCTAGTAGTCCCGGACCTTCAACTGCAAACCAAATCGAACCACTAGATCGCCTTTTGATGTTGGTAACACAAAAATCTGACTTATATCATGTCAACTTAAATCCACTTTGCTCAAATCCAAATTCTTCTGTAGTATCCTTAAATTTCGAAATGGATTTTTCGACACCCAGAAGTAATAATGCTAATGAAGATCTCACAGTGAACGCATATTTTGATGAGATGCTGCTCAAAACCATAAGGCAAAGTTCAGTCACGCCAGTTCAAAAAAGAAAAAAAATTCATAAGCTGCGGTAAAGTTAGCTCAGCTAACTTTTACTAGTTAAGAGTGAAGAGGTGGCCAGCCGGTTAAGAGAAATTAAAAAAAAAGAAATGAAAAAGTTAAGAAAAGAAACAGAAATAAAACAATGTATAAGGCGCAGGAACGGACACATTTTTCAGATAAGTCATATCCTGACAACAACTTGGAGTCTTTTCCTAAGCTCGTTGAAGAATGTAAGGAGAAACCCATTAGTAGTGGTAAAATTTGCAACAAATACAAAAATACTGCACTTTGTTGGGAAAATTTTAAATTTCAGTGATGATGGTCCCGATGTAAAATCGAAGAGAGGCCCATTATGTACAGTTTATTGGACAGAGAAAGAAGACATTTCAACAATGTTGTGATGAATTTGACTGAGCCAACTCTTGGACGAGCGACGAGTTGATTTTCAAGGCCTGTCCATCTCACTTTACATTCAATAGATCTTAAAAGAAAATTCCCTTGTAAATATGTAAATGGATGGACTGAATTAGACATTTGAGTTTTTCTCCTTTGGAAAACTACATTAAAAATTAGGGTTATTTTTAAATTTAATTTAAATATTTAAGTTTATCAGAAGATAATGGAGTTGTTTGTTCTTATATATTATTTCGATGAACTTTACGAAGGTTTACTTGTTTCTGGGTAGTTCATTAAAATTCAAATCTTGACTGTATCTTTCTTTTTTATAAAACATTTTTCTGTGAGATTTTAAATATATTTTTTATTGAAATACACTATACCCAATCATATAAAACTTATTCATATTGGAGAATTTGCCCCTGAACTGGTAAAACTTAAATTTGGTTTAGATTACCTTCGTCTCCAGTTCAATCGAAGTCGTTCACTACGACCTAGGTTTCGACACCAAGTATTGTGTCATGTTCACGTAGACGTCAGAAGGGATATCATGCTGGTCCTTGCGTTAAGCCGTCAAGGTTGACGTTGTCGATGGTTAAAAGCACATTTAAAAAACAACAAATAACTTCTTGATTAGCATTATACGTGCTGGTACTGATATTCAGGTTGAAATAATAAAACGTCTTCCAACACTACTCGATATATTTACACTTATACTGTAATATTTTACAAGACGGTAAATATATATATCAAAGATCTTATAATTGCGATCGATTTCGACCAGTCACACCGGTCATCATCAGGCCTCAATCAGCCCGGTTGATGCGCGCATCCGTCTTTCGGCCACCCATTAGTGTAAAAGTTTCTTTGTAGTGTTCGTAAAATGTTCGTGTGTTTGTGTTGTTTTTTAAATGTGCTTTTAACCATCGACAACGTCAACCTTGACGGCTTAACGCAAGGACCAGCATGATATCCCCTCTGACGTCTACGTGAACATGACACAATACTTGGTGTCGAAACCTAGGTCGTAGTGAACGACTTCGATTGAACTGGAGACGAAGGTAATCTAAACCAAATATAAAACTTACTGTGAGTTTAACTATATCAGGTGACAATACTGATTATGGTTGGCAATTAACTGAATCAGACAAATTTACAGACTCAACTCAAGGGTATCGACAAAAATCAATTACTTCGAGGCAATTATGTTTTGGTTATTTTGGCCAATATATCATAAAGTTAGATAAAAATGGTCTAATCTTTTTACAAAATTAGACCAATGTAAAAATTTAATTTTTTTTAATGTATTAAAAAATTAAGTATCTGAAATAAAGCAAATTTTTTGGGCTTTGTAAATTAATGAATCTTCACACTTATTCAAGTTAAAAACAAAACTTTGTCCTCCATTCAAATTGTCCTTGCAGACCCGAAGGCTAAGATTATTTGATCCTTAAATCTTTCAAATTAGAAGTTATTTCCATAAAATGAATCCAATTTTTGTTTTCTGCTAACTCAGTGTTTGCGTGTTCTGAATATTTCATTTATGGATAAAAAATACTAGGCCCTAACTTTTCCCAGATTTTTCATCTTTTTTTCATTATTAGTTGCTAAAATTCAAATGTGCCTACTGCAAGGCTGACTTCAAGAAAAAGAATGATCTCAGCTTGCACATGGAAGCGCTTCACGGCAGAAGTCACTTCAGATATCAAGCCTGTAGAGAAGAATTTTATGAAAAACTAGCTTACAAGGTCTGTATGGGTTGATTATTACTTATTTATATAGGATTGTAAAATGGTGTAAACCCTGCTGGGAGGATTCTTATTACTTTAATATCTTAAAAAAGGTGGTTACCTTCTATCCAGTAAATTCTGCAACCGATATTTTCCACTTTTTAGTGCTGTCAGTCTATTTAAGATGTGTGTTTTTTAAATATAAAATTCATGATGGTATCAGCAATTGAAAAATATGGAAAGTTTTTTTTTTTTTAATACAGTATATACATATTCACATGAAAAAAAAAATAAATAGGATTATTTTCATGTAATTTAACGGATATAAAAACTTTGGGTTTCTAAAATATTTTATCCAGGTAATATTATCATATAATATTTATATGCAATAAGTATTCATAGAATTAAACTGCCGTGAATTTATAATAAGTCGTGTGGTTTAGCAGAAAGCAGTCGCTGGACGCGCACAAGCGAAGATGTTAAAGTATATACTCTGGACGTGAGATGCAGAGGGAGGTAAGTCCACTTTTTTCCATATGGACATATTTATATAATTTTGTTCAGAATTTCATGCTCTATCAAATGCAGCTAGTGGTAAGTCCAGCATTTTTATAGGTTAGGAAAACATAGAAGCATATTGATGTAAGTCAGCGGTTGCTCTAGAAGCAGAAGGATGTAGGTTGGACTTACTACTTTCTACAGCTGAAATTCTCAACAGCATAAAACTGTAACTGGACTTATTTTCTTGATGCATTTACCAGCTGAGAAAGTTTTAGACTTACTTTTGGTGTCTTAGGCTGCTTTCACACTGGCGACAGCTACAGCTGACGCAGTAGGTGGTCGTGCGTTTTGAAAATGCATTGAATCAAATGGGTACGTTCACATCGGCCATTATTGTCGCAAGTGGCGTTCCACTTGTAGCCAGGTGGCGTTTTTGACATGCAGCACAACTGGTGTTAATTTAAATAATCAAGTTGTTTTCAAATATATTCATTAGATGGTGTTATAGTCAGTTAAATACTTTTTGTATCACCTGTTTTTAAAAATAGTATCAGTAATGGTTAAATAAGTTAATAACCTTTAAATGAAGACTTGCCTAAATTATAGGTAGTCGAGTAATGCTGACGAATTTATAAATTAAAAATATTATTATACATGTATATAATAGTTAAATATTAATGTAAGCGTAAAGTTGAAAATCAGTAGTTGGCATTTAACAAAAAGACCAATATTATGAATATTACATACAAATATCAGTTTTTAATATTATCATAAATAAAGCATATACTTGTTGTCTAATTTGGAATTTGTAATAATTATGATTTAATGAAATAGGCAAAGGTAGAGCTCCTCATTCCTACCGTTATGTGATCAAATTGTAAGTTTTGAAATAAAAAAGACAGCCATATATATCTTTCAACTTGATCGATTTGCAAGATGGTCTCCTTGAGGAGGTCGAAGGACGTCTGCTCAGCTTCACCCCAAACAAACTTGGCACCCGTCTTCCTGAGAGCGTTGAGAGGGGCCACCATCAACTCAGCGATGTTGGGGTTAAAGTGCCGGTAAAACCCATGCCCACAAACCGGGCGATACCCTTGGCATCTTTAGGAGGAGGAAACTCCCTGATGGCCTGGTTTCTAGCTGGATCATTGCAGACGCCCTTAGAAGACACCAGATGACCCAAAAACGAAATCTTGCTTGGGCAAAACTGACTTTGTCCTGTTTGATGGTAAGGCCTGCCCTAAGCAATCTGTTCATGACTTCCTCAAGATGAATTGGGTGGTCGTCGAAACTCTCACTGTACACCAGAAGGTAGTCCAGGTACTTGAAAACAAATTTTAATTTGACATCATGAAAAATTGACTCCAGAAGTCGGGTGAGAGTCTGAGCCCCCACAGCTATGCCCATCGGAACTCTGGTGAACTGATAAAGATTCCACAGAACACAAAAGCAATGGTCGAGACTCAGTCTTCAATGGGATCTGATTATAAACCTGGTTGAGTTAAAAAACGGATAAATATGTGGCCTTACCGAACCAATCGAAAGCGGGGTGCAAATCGGGGAGATCAGAACAATCAAAATGAAGAATAAGCATATTAACGTGCATCATTTAATGACGGAGGACTTTAAGGACTTTATGTCCCTTGTCACTGGTTCTGATAGTCCTATGGTGGTAAGAAAAAAGGATAAGGCAGGTGAGCCCTTCCTCATTTTAAAAGTTGTATGGATGAGGTTTGAAAAAGAAAAACCTGGAAAGTTCTTCTTCAAAACCTCCTTTGATGAAGAGGAGTTCACAGTTGTTGACCTCCGCAGAAAAAGAAGACTGCCTTCAGGAACACCTCTTGATCTACCTCAAACATATCCTGCTTTGAGAGCAAATACCATCCCCATCAAAACATACAAGTACAAAAACCTAATGGATCTTCTGGAGTGGGTACCATCGAGGCTGCACGACTTTTATAAAAAGCTCAGGCACAATACACACAAGCTGCAGAGATCCCTGTAGCTTCTCTCGACTCTGATGGAGAAGAGGAAGAAATTATAAGGAGCTAAAGACTTTCAGACTTTTTTGAGACTTGTAACGTTAACTTTTTCATTTTACTCGTACCGTTTTTAAAGATTGTAAAGTTGACTTTGTCATTTTACTCGCAGCGTTTGTTTTACTTGTAGTTGAATAAAGTTTTTTTTTATCTGCTTTAAGTTATCATTACAACTTTTTCCCTTCCACTAAAAGCCATTTATGACAGAATCAAAGATCATTATCTATCTGATAAATATAAAAATTATGTTAAATAGTTTAGTGCAAATGGTAATAAGTCCACAACAATGATTCACCATTTGGTTGTAAGTCCATTTTAATGAAGCTAAGTCCATGATAATAATTGCATAAAGAAGTAAGTCCGGCGTGACTCTGTATTTGTCAAAATAATTACTTCAATTTAGTATGTTTTTATCAATTAGATTGGATTTAAGAAATGAATTGACTAAGACCTGTTACAGCAACCAGCTGATCATGACAATCTAATGTTTTGTTTGTTTACAATGTTCTGGATTCTAAGTTTTTCTAGAGTTTTCTTTTACACAAGTTGTGATCGTTTCACACACATTTCGTCTATTAATTACTGTAAATCTCGTTTTACCATCTTAGGTTATGGGCACAGATACGCATTAAATCAAATCAAATCAAAATCAAGTTTATTTCAAAAAAATGTCAAGGTACAAATATTGATAAAATAAATGAAATAAAAACTCTGCATAGGCCAAGGCCTGTGCGCAGAGCTGAGTCTGAAATAAAAAATTGCACCATACTTAACAAAAACTCTATTACAGTATAATAAAACTAAACTATCTGAATAAAAATAAGCTAATACACATTATTTTATAACTAATAACAAAACCAAAAGAAACAATCTACGATTCTAAAGCGTATAAACTAAATAACTGCACAGACAACAAAGATTGAATTTAATGGATAATCTTAACTGAGTAATTAATTAATAAAATAAATCATTTAGAAACTATAATTGGTGAATTTACTAAAATTTTTTCGATATCAGCAGTTCGGCCGGTAGAAAGACTTGTATAGTCGGGTCAAGTATTTTGCGTCAGTCCCTCAAGTCCCAAGTTAGTCTGCGGTGTTAATTGTATATGGAGATGAGGAGTTGCTCAGACGCATCTGTACCGATCTCCAAAAGCCAGGCGGTGAGGCGCCCTTTGTACACATTCACTGACACCTGTGCCTCCCTTATCTCGGACGGGACATTCCTGAACAGGACATTGGCTAAAAAGAAAGAATTTGTTTTGTTGATCGATTTTACAATCTTAGGAACCTGTATACCAATATTTTGCGAATTTCTAGTTGTATACCCATGCGTTACTGGAGTTATTATTAAGTGTGGATTTGCTTTCATGTACAAGAGAAGAGATTTTATAAATAATTGTTTAATAGTAAGCAAACCCGTTTCCTGAAAAAGCATCTTTGAAGAGTATTGTTTTGGTTTTTTTTAGACCAGCTTTAATTATACATTTTTGAACAATTGACAATGGCTCTATAATTGAATTAAATGTCCCCCCCCCATGCAATTAGACCGTAATGAAGAGACGACTGAACATGTGCATAATATACAGTTTTAAGTTCTTTTTCGTTTAAGATGTCACCGAGTTCATAAAAGATATAGATCATTTTTCTAAGTTTGCTTTTGAGAAGTTCTATATGGTTTCCCCACTTGAGCTGTTTGTCCATAACAACCCCAAGATACTTATAATGATCGACGCGATCGATGGTTTGACAGGCACAGGTAGTACAGGTCACGCGCCCGCAGGTGTGCACTCTGACGACCAGGTCGGCGGGGGGCTCAGCACCTTGACGCAGAGAAATGGGTAATGCCTTGGTCTTGCTGATGTTCAAAGTTAATATATTTTGATCAAACCATTTTTTTAGGAGAGAAATGTCGCGGGACGCTGTCTCAAAAACGGCTGGCCAATTATCACCCGAAAAATGAATTGCAGTGTCGTCAGCGAATAAATATATTTTTCCTTGCATGTTAATTTTATCTATGTTATTTACGTAAACTAAAAACAATAAAGGTGCTAATGTACTTCCTTGGACTAAACCATAGCTATAATATTTTACATCACTCTGTTTGTTTAATATATTTACCGTTTGGCAACGTCCACTCAGATAGCTTTTGAACCATTCGAGGGCATTGCCGCGAACTCCGATTGTGTCCAATTTCAATAAAAGAAGTTCTCTGTCGATAGAGTCAAATGCCTTTGCTAAATCTATGAAAACAAGTAAGTTTTTTTTATTTACATTAATATTTTCCATGATATCTTTATTTAAAAGAAAAAATGCATCGTTGGAATTTCTTTTTTTTCTAAACCCGAATTGATGACAAGAAAAAATAAAGTTATTCTCTAAATATGCCCTTAAAAATGTACATGTGGTCGATTTTCATTAATTTTTGTGTGTGAAGCTCGGTATCTTAGCCAAAGAGCATTCGTTAAAATGACCGACGCCGGACAAGATGATACCACCCATGTAAACATTAGAAAACTCGGAAACGAATCACAGTGGGAAACGTGGAAGTGGCAAATTGAACTGTGTTTGAAAGAGCAGTGTTTGAAAACAATAATAGATGGTCCAGCGGCACCAGAGGCAAACGCCGAACCGTACGAGGAGTATCGTCACGGGTTTGAGTTTTGTCACAAACTGATCCGGATAAAAACTACAAAAAGCGGGAGGAAACTATAGTTAGTGTTGCAATCACACGATACACGAAGAAGCATCGAGTTAGACTAGAAGACATCAGCACCCTTATACATGCAGTAAACATGTGTTTGTAAAATCAGTACTCCTTAATAAGGAGAATTAATGGAATATGAGTAAAAATGATTAGAGCACATTGAATCAATGCCCGTACGCGAGGCTAGGTACACAAATCATAAATTCAAGTATTTAACCCTAGATCTGGCATTCGTCCCTTTTGGGACTTCAAAAATTGAAGTGAGAGCTGGCAGCGTCCCAAAAGGGACATAAACGACATGCCGTGTTTCAACCTAATTTTGCGACAAGTAAACTCTCTTAAATCGCAATGAAACTTATACCATTGGAAAGAGGAAATTCTCATCAATAATTTTCATATATAAAACATTATCCAGCGATTATTATTTAGCCAAAAACAGTATCTAAAAAACCTTTGATTTGAATTTGTATTCTGGCGGGAGACGAAAACTGCGCACTTGGCAAAAACAGCTGTATTTTCATTGGCTGATAGAAAATCAAAGAATTCTCGGACGGAAACAGGAGTGGTATCATAGCAACAGAAATTTCATGAACTACAAATTGCCTTTTGTAAGTTTTTGTCTATCTCGCATCGATCAGACTGAAAAAAATTATAAATAATCAATGTTTTTGTTAATTTTCGAGGAAGTGTATGGCGGCATATGTCCCTTATGGAACATATGGAAAACGCTATTATAACTTCTTCTAAATAATCATTTCTAAATAATATTTATATCGTCGGAAAGCTCTTTAGTTGGTAGTCAAACTGAGACAAGTTGCAGATCCCTACGGCGAGTATTTTTATTTTCGCCGCGGTAGAAATCAGCCCTGATTTGTTGTTTACTTTCCGTATTGTCTAATGGCGCCGTTGTGTCGGCGGTGTGTCTTTCTCGTGCCGTTGTTATAATACCGGTAGATATAGTTTCTGTGATAGTGTTGTGTTATAAAATATGTATATTTGTGTAACTACTATTACTTTAAACGTACTGTAATGGTGGATTACACAAATATTACACGTTTTGTTGTGAAAATAAGTGATCAAATCTAAGTTTTTGTGTTGTAGCTATGTCGGATCTCAATAGTTCTGGGATCCGGCGATTTCTGCTGCTGGAATCCAGCGAAGATAGTGGTGATAGATCAATCTGTGATACACTTACCACCCAAAAGTGTCGGGTCACCCTCCCTACCGGACTCTGATGCACTAAGCCTAGGCCTAAGTACATTTTCAACTAGTGCGACCCCCAAAGCTTCAGGACTAATTGAAAGTGATGCTGCTGCTGCTGACTCATATGCAGTGAGTGAAGGTCTGGATGACCCTCCCCCTCCCTTGGACCGACCTAATAGTCCAGTGGATGTTGGCCTAGGTGAAACTAGACATAGGCCTCGACGAAACAGTGTGAAATCGACGAGTAATATTGACTTGGAGGATCTATACGATGAAGGGGAATATGAGCTCATGAACTCTAGTGATAGCTCCTTATTTTCCCATAGTAGTGATGAGTACAGGCCTACAGAGAAAGACTTGAAGCGGGCGGAGAAATCTTCGGGTGATGAGGATTACATAACCAAACCGAAGAAAAGACGAAAAGTTAAAACAATTCGTTGCAAGCAGATCGATATCGAACTAGGAAAACCATCAGCATCTTCAACACCTTTGGGGAAAAGGAGAAAAAAGCCAAAAGCAGCTGCTGCTTCCGATCTAAACCAACCGTCAACCTCAAAATCAATAGGAACAACTAAAAATACATTCTTCAGACCCAGGTATTTACTAGACAGTGATAGTGATATCGACCCAGCCGCTCCGCCTGCACCCATCAATGCAGTGCCCCAGCCCCTGCTCGACGTAAATTTCGTCAGCAGGTAGTTGGACCCAACAACATTCCCGAGGGTACTGTCCGTCCGTTAAATTTTTTTTTTCTGTTTATCACTAATGCCATTTGGGAGGGTATGGTGAATGCAACCAACATCTTCGCAAATGACATGATAGCTTCACGCGTCCTTGATGGGACACATCGCCCTAATACGCGCCTGTATACTTGGGTTGATGTGACTGTCAAGGAAATGAAAAGATTCTGGGCGCTACTAATCAACATGGGGTTGGCTAAGGCTCGAATCAAATTGGTCGACAGCGCCCAATCTGGTTCAGCCTTTTTATTCTTCCATCAAGTCGCTTAGACGCTTCCAGATGATTCTGGCTATGTTTCAAGTGTCAAGTCGCCCACTTTTGCCTCGGGGTCAACCTGAGTATAACCCCTGGGTAAAAGTGAAAAAAATTTTCAACAAAATCACAGGAATCCGAAGAAAGAAGGAGTTTATTGACTCTGCGGCTGTATGTCTCGATTACGTGCAGAATCTAGACTTATCTAAAATTCCAATACAGGATACTTTTCACAAGCGAAGACAAACAGTTGAGCAGTACGCATTCTCCACCAGCACAAAGCAGTCGCTCGACGCGCATAAGCGAAGACACAAAGGCGAGCAGTGCACATTCTCAACCAGCAGAAAGATCACTGGACGCGCACAAGCGAAGACACACAGGCGAAGAGTGCACATTCTCCCCCAGCAGAAAGCAGTCGCTCGACGCGCACATGCGAAGACACACAGGCGACCAGTGCACATTCTCCCCCAGCAGAAAGCAGTCGCTCGACGCGCACATGCGAAGACACACAGGCGACCAGTGCACATTCTCCCCCAGCAGAAAGCAGTCGCTCGACGCGCACATGCGAAGACACACAGGCGACCAGTGCACATTCTCCCCCAGCAGAAAGCAGTCGCTCGACGCGCACATGCGAAGACACACAGGCGACCAGTGCACATTCTCCCCCAGCAGAAAGCAGTCGCTCGACGCGCACATGCGAAGACACACAGGCGACCAGTGCACATTCTCCCCCAGCAGAAAGCAGTCGCTCGACGCGCACATGCGAAGACACACAGGCGACCAGTGCACATTCTCCCCCAGCAGAAAGCAGTCGCTCGACGCGCACATGCGAAGACACACAGGCGACCAGTGCACATTGTCCACCAGCAGAAAGCAGTCGCTCGACGCACACAAGCGAAGACACACAGGCGACCAGTGCACATTCTCCACCAGCAGAAAGCAGTCGCTCGACGCGCACATGCGAAGACACACAGGCGACCAGTGCACATTCTCCACCAGCAGAAAGCAGTCGCTCGACGCACACAAGCGAAGACACACAGGCGACCAGTGCACATTCTCCACCAGCAGAAAGCAGTCGCTCGACGCACATAAGCGAAGACACACAGGCGACCAGTGCACATTCTCCACCAGCAGAAAGCAGTCGCTCGACGCACATAAGCGAAGACACACAGGCGACCAGTGCACATTCTTAACCAGCAGAAAGCAGTCGCTCGACGCACATAAGCGAAGACACACAGGCGACCAGTGCACATTCTTCACCAGCAGAAAGCAGTCGCTCGACGCGCACAAGCGAAGACACACAGGTGAGCAGTGCACATTCTCCACAAGCAGAAAGCAGTCGCTCGACGCACACAAGCGAAGACACACAGGCGAGCATGGCGCATTCTCCCCCAGCAGAAAACAGTCGCTCGACGCACACAAGCGAAGACACACAGGCGACCAGTGCACATTCTCCCCCAGCAGAAAGCAGTCGCTCGACGAACACAAGCGAAGACACACAGGCGACCAGTGCACATTCTCCACTAGCAGAAAGCAGTCGCTCGACGCGCACAAGCGAAAACACACCGGCGAGCAGGGCGCATTCTCCACCAGCAGAAAGCAGTCGTTCCTCCAAAAGGGTCTACTCAGGAGGCACATCAATGTATGGCTCACGGAGGACTATGTCGTCCCTCCGCCGCAGGAGAAAACCTACAAATGTTCCATACCTATTGTGAGAAGGCTTTCCTGATGAGGGAAAACCTGCAGAAGCACCTGGCATTGCATGCCGGCACCACAAGGTATGGACAAAATTGATTACACTCTGAGAATAAGCTATATTTTGGATTTAAAATATGATTACAAAAAGCTGGACGTCCCAGTCCGTCCAGCGGATGGATGGATGTCCGGTGTGAACCCGCCTTAAGAGGAAAATAAAAAATTTACGTGATGCCTATCGAAATGAACTGAAAAAGTAAAAAAATCTACGAAGAGTGGTGCCTATTTACAAATGAAAATAAACATTTACAATTGAGTTTAACCATACTTTTTGTTCTTGAAGACCTACAAGGCTCTTAATACAAGATTTGTCTTTACACGTTAAATTTAATTTCGTTCAGAGACGGTACGATACAGTAATATATTACCGTAGTAGTTATATTACTACTATATATAACCACCTTTTGAGCGCTTTTTGACATTAGGACCCTGCAATTAGAAATGTAACACCAAGGTGTTTGCTTAATATATATGCATTTTATTTACGGCTACCTACTAGACCTCCACAGGGAGGGGGAATATTGTAGAGTTTCTACAATCTGTGAATTTTACTGTTGTGGTTTTAACCGAGTGTATTCTGGCTAAATATGGCTCCATCACATTCTTTCCAATATTCTCCAGCGTAAATTGAAATGAATTTATACTCAAAATCTACGAGGCCTAAAAGCACGGTCGAGTAGTATTTTTTATAATAAAAAAATGTAGAGCCTGAGTTGGTGGAGCTTGAATATGAACATGCTTACCATCAATGGCCAAAATGCAATGCGAAAAATTCCATGTAGTTCTAAAACCTTGTTCACTTTTTCGCCACAACTGTTCATCGGGTGTGGGCATGAACATTGGCTGCATGCACTTCCATAACGCGTCACAAACCTCTTCTACAATATTGTGCTTTCGCCCATTCTGTAACTGTCACCTGTAGCCAGGAATCTGGAACAACGCCCGATTATGTTGCAGAAAAATTAATTAAAGGACACTGGAGAAAGTTGAAAGACAATCACCGTGGGGCTATTAAGGGGCGCAAAACAAAGAGTGGACAAGCGCTACTAATCGCAAAGAATGGAAATATGAACAACAAATGGAGTTGGGAGATGACCCATGGCGAGTAAGTATCGTACCAATTAATTGATAATGGCCAAAACAACCCCAGTGATTTCTACTAACAATCATAGATAATTGTTACTACACTATCTGTATATTAATGGGCATGCATGATTATTTTAATTTTTGTTTCGTAAATTATTGCGGACATTTTCCATCACTGATTAGTGAAGCTAATTTAAATAGAAAAACTATTTGTTTTAATAATCAGTGATGGAAAATGTCCTCAATGATTAGCTAAAAAAAAAAAAAAAAAAAAAAAAAAAAAAAAAAAAAAAAAAAAAAACATAAACTCACCATTACCAACAAAGGTTTACATAGTTGATCAGAATCCCATTATAATTTACTTAAGTCCTCAAAGCTGTGCCTTACAGGCTTTCAACATTTCAATTTAAGAAGGGTACGGTATTTTAATTGATTGAATCATGAGACAGCTGTTGTAATAATAGATCCCAGCAATTAATATTTCAACTGGATAATAATAATGTATGGTAATCTCTTATCGTATGCTTCATGATTTGTATTACAATTATATTTTTAATAATTATTTAAGATAAGAAAAATCAAATCAAATTTCTCACTAAAATGTGTTATTAAAAAGTTTTTTTTCAGAACCGATACCAACATCCCAGCATCTCTATCCGAAGAAGGAACTGAAGTGCAGTTATTAGACGTTGATGGAGAGGAAATCGACGATTTGTTAGTCGCCCCCGACGACGTAGATCCAACAGAGCAAACATACCGCGAGAAAAGACGCAGGGAACCAAGGGCTGCCGACAAAGTGAATCAATTTTTGCCAGAAAAAGAAAAGAGAAAACAACAACCTAACACTCCTGATGAGTTGGACTTATTTTTTGAGAGTAGGTTCGTTCTCTGCCTCGCCATTTACAGCTAAGACTTAAGAGGAAAATTTTAAACTGCGTAAGTCATGCTGAAGAACAACATCAGTGGGCCACTATAACAGGAAACGCAAACCCAAAACAACATTCCCCTATCGGCACTATTTCCTCTCCATCCCCATCCAGTTCTACGATTACAGGCACCTTATCAACTAATCAGCCTATCAACCCCCAAATTCAACAAAATTCAACAAGTCCCAACCTTCCAGCCACTAATGCCGTTAACGAACAATCCGTAAACTCGATCTTGGCTGCAGTAAATTTTAAAAGTTTTTAATAATCGTAAATTTTTCTCATTCAAAATAAACCGTTCTTGAACAAAAAAATTTTGAATATCTCCTAGCACACCTATCCACTTGTGAAACTACACAAGTTTTCCCATACTGAAGATTAGTTTTTTCAGGGTTAAAGAGGCATTACACGAATATAATAATAAATAATGGTGTACAGTTTAGTTTAATTTTACTATCAATTTAGATTGTTATTATTACTTCTTGTAATATATATTTTTCATGTAACCGAATTCAAATTTTATAAAATGATTTTTACCATTACATGCTTAAACTGAGCCGTGACGTTTTGCCCACCATGCGTGATGTCACGTCTCATTTGTTATAGTGTTGTTTTTCATCTGGTTTGTGTTTGCTGTGTGCAGTCATTCTGGGATATTCTGATTTTTTTTTTCTTTTCTTTTCGCCAGCTGTGACGCAACGTCCTGAAAAGACATAGGCGCAGTGGCGAAGGATGCTACCGGTTGAGAATTAATTAACGGTGCGTTTTCCAAAGTTATTTTCAACATCTTATTTTCCACCAGTGTTTTTATTTCCCAATCATGGAGTAAATAAACTGCCCAACGCATCATTTTGGGGTCCAGCTGGGGACTTGGTCCCACGCCACTCGATGCAGCATGGTGCCTGTCTGGTCCGCCCGCCTGCACATTTAAGGACACCCATGGCTTCGGTCAACACCTTGCCTGGAGCTGCGGGCTGAAGCTTCCCAGTGCCATGACGCCATAAACGAACTACTGTGATATGCCACTCCACCAATGAACTGTGATATTTTGTTATTTATGTGTGACAGTATTTATCTATTTATTTGTAGTCTCTATGTTAGGTTAATATCCCATTAGGAGCCCGCCCTGCGCCACAGGTCTCCGGGTGGAATTATTTTTTGTCAACCTCAAAATACGGCACGCCAATTCTTTTGTGTTTTTTGTGTTTGTAATTTGTTATGTTTATTTATTGAAATTTATTTGTTGTGATTTATTTATTTATTTAAGTCATGAATTGCAAAATTAAAATTTAAAAGTTGCAGAAAAACTAATCAATTGAAATTATTGTTTTGAATTTGAATATCGATATTCTGGTTGGCCAACCTTGGTGACATTGACTTCTGGTAAAAAAAATCTTTTGTTGAAAAATTTAATCATTGTGGACCTTGGATGTAACCGTCTTTTGCTCTGTTTTGCTGTTGTTAAATTTTGTTGTTGTTGATTTTTTGGGGTTAAACTAAATTGCTGGTTCCACAAGTTTGTTTGTTTTTTGTTCTGAACTCCTGAGAGCGTTGGTGAGCCCCTCCCGTGGAGCGCCTTGGGCAAGCACGTTTCCAAAGGTCGGGTGCGCTTCCGCGGGGGTGCGGTTCAGATGGTAGCAGAGCGTGGTTGGTTCTGAAGTGTAGTCTCGGAGGAGTTGTGTTAGTTTGGTGTGTGTGAGTGTATGTATGTGTGTGTGCGTGGTTCTTCAATTTTGGCGGAGTGTGTGTGTGGCGAGTGGGATAGCGTCTTCTTTTGGACCCCAAAATGGTTGCGTAGGAATTTTCGCCCAGACACCTTAGGAGGTTAAGGATTTTGTGCAATTGTGTTGTGTTGCTGTGTTTTTAGTGTGGCAGCTGGCTGAGGACACGATGTCGGGAATTGTCCCGGAACACCTGCGGAAGGGTGAGCTGATTTTTGAGGTTCTGTCACGTGGGGAGGCCCCTGCTCCAGATGTGAGGAGTCTGCGAAGCCAGGTCCGAGGCATTCTTGGACAGGCTCAAAGTTGGCCTGTTGGCCTCAAGTCGGAGGATGAGTTGGAGGTGTGTAGGGAGCGAGTGGAGGAGTTGAGTGGTGAGCTTGAGGGCTGGAGTGAGTTGCCCTCGGGCCGGTCAAAAGTCTCGCTCCTCACTCAGCTGCTCCACTGGCAAATCAGGTTGAGTCTGTTGGCCGGGGTCCCGGATCTTGAGCCGACGGATAAGACCTGGGTGGAGGGTAGGTGTGCTGAATTTGAACAAGTCATTGACCGCCTGCGGTCTGCTGGTGTTGTGAAGAGTGCCGTGGAAGCTCTCGAGCGCGCTGCGGCGGGGTCTGCTGGGGGGGAGACTGGTGTTGTGGGGGCTGGACCGGTCGGGGGGTCCGTGGCCTCCGTTCCTCCTGCGGCTGCCCAGGAGGTGGTCCACGGGACGGATGGAGTGTTGCGGGTGCCTGCCCTGTTCCTCGCTCCCGCGGCGTCTGTCGCCACCCCGGTGGCTTCCGTTGCGGATGCGTCGCAAAAGGGTTTTTGCGGTGCCTTTGCGAAATTGCCTCATCCTCTCTCCTCCGCCTTGCAGGACCTTCGACCAGTTGACGGACTGGATGTTGAGGCACTGATCAAGTTCCTGGAAAAGTTTTGAGAATTAAGGAACATCCAGGCATCTCCGATATCATGCTGTTGGAGCTCCTTGCTCCGCTTTGCAGGAAACCGTTGAGTGACAGATTGGTAGACTGCCTCAAGCGCCAAACGAGCTTTGATTTCTTTCATGCTGATGTGTTGAATTTCTTCGTCCCTTTCCAAGTCATGGAAAGACTGAAGGTTGAGAGAGTTTTCCGCCCGCAGGCACCCAACGAGTCCCTCAGCCAGTTTGCCAATGACATCCGCATGGTGGGGCGAGTGTTGCGGTTGGACCTTACCGAGACTCAGCTGGTGGACATCATTCTCGTGGGTCTCAATGCTGGGGAGAGATCCCGGCTGGTTTTCGCTCCAAGACCATCTTCCTTCGCGGACCTGGATAGGTTATCCATCCTCTCACGCACTGTCCAGGCCGCTGATTCTCAAAGGGCCCAGTCCCTGGGGCATCTTCCCCGGAGCGGACCCGGTGTCGCGGCGGCTTCTGTCGGGGTATCCCATGTGTCTCCCACCAATGAGCAGCAGAGGCGTGTTCCTACCTCTTGGGGATGCGGTGGTATTGGTCAAGTCAGACGTGACTGTCAACAAGGAAGAAGGAATGCTAACCCTCCAAAAAACTTGTGAGGACCCGGGGGTTCTTGTCACGGGAGTCCTCGGGGAATGAAGTAAAAGATGATGTTAAGATTTTTTCTAAGACTTCCAGTGGAATGCTGCAAAAGGGGTTCAAAGAGGTAGTTAGAGCCGATTTTGCTGAGAAGGAGCCTCTGTTGCGGGGGATGCGTGGCGTTGCCTCGATGGGGGTCAAAGCGGCACGCTCAGTCTGCCCTCGCCTGAACATCTTAGCTGGAGACACGGTGCAGAAGGCCCTTGTGGATTCTGGAGCCGCCCGTTGACTAATCTCCCTTGCATTTTATGAAGAATTATTTTCTGGAGGTTTCATCAGGCAGACTGAGCCACACTCTTCTATATGCTGGACTGCTTCTAAATCACCTCTTGTCATCAGTTGCGAAGCTCAAATCAAAATGAAGATTGAACATTTTCCTGGGTGTGGAGCTTTCTTGTGGCTAAGGACCTTTGCTTTCCAATCATCCTGGGAGCGGATTTCATCAAACACACTGGCCTAATTTTGGATTTAGATCGAGGTCAGTGTTACTTTCGGTTTTCCAGACGAGTGTCCATTCCTTTTGCTGATGAGGTCTTGAGTGCTGCTGCTGCTGTTGAGCCTGAGACAGAGAATGGTACCAAGACCGATCCTTTAGGGCATCTAGCTCCGACGGAGGCTGAGGCTATCAGGGATCTGTGCAAGCTTTTTCCTGAGGTGCTTACGCCAAGGTTGGGGGATACCAATCTGCTGGAATATGAAATTCGTCTCACGGACACTCGTCCTGTACGTTCTCTTCCGTACAAGTTAGCTCCACCCAAAATGGAATCTCTCCGAGGCATCATTGATGACCTGCTCAAAAATGGGGTCATCGAACCTTCCAATTCCAGTTATGCCAGTCCAGCATTTCTTGTCCCGAAGCCAAATGGAAATTCTAGTATGGTTATCGATTATCGCGAGCTCAACGCCAAAATTGAAATCGACTCTGTCCCTCTCCCCGACCTGCATTCTGCTTTCGACTGTTCGGTAAGGCCAAGTATTTCTCTGTTTTTGATCTCAATCAGGCTTATCACCAAATTCCATTGAAGGTGGAGTCCCGCCCTCTCACTGCCTTCTGTGTTCCGTGGAACTTGTATCAGTTCACACGAGTCCCCATGGGCTTAGCTGTGGGAGCTCAAACCCTCACCCGACTTCTTGATTCCATTTTTCACGATGTGAAGTTCAAGTTTGTGTTCAATTACTTGGACGACCTTCTCGTTTACAGTGAGAGTTTTGAGGACCACCTTGTTCATCTGGAGGAAGTTATGACTCGGTTGCGTAGGGCTGGCCTTACCGTGAATCCGGACAAAGTTAGTTTCGCTCAAGCCGAAATTTCATTCTTGGGCCATCTGGTCTCCTCCAAGGGCGTCCGCATAGATCCCGCTAGGACTCAAGCCATCCGGGAGTTTCCTCCGCCCAAAGAAGCATTACTTTGGAATGCGACTTACTTACTTCAGCAGCCTGGACAGTGCGTGAGAGGATGGACAACCTATCCAGGTCCGCGAAGGAAGATGGTCTTGGAGCGAAAACCAGCCGGGATCTCTCCCCAGCATTGAGACCCACGAGAATGATGTCCACCAGCTGAGTCTCGGTAAGGTCCAACCGCAACACTCGCCCCACCATGCGGATGTCATTGGCAAACTGGCTGAGGGACTCGTTGGGTGCCTGCGGGCGGAAAACTCTCTCAACCTTCAGTCTTTCCATGACTTGGAAAGGGACGAAGAAATGCAACACATCAGCATGAAAGAAATCAAAGCTCGTTTGGCGCTTGAGGCAGTCTACCAATCTGTCACTCAACGGTTTCCTGCAAAGCGGAGCAAGGAGCTCCAACAGCATGATATCGGAGATGCCTGGATGTTCCTTAATTCTCAAAACCTTTTCCAGGAACTTGATCAGTGCCTCAACATCCAGTCCGTCAACTGGTCGAAGGTCCTGCAAGGCGGAGGAGAGAGGATGAGGCAATTTCGCAAAGGCACCGCAAAAACCCTTTTGCGACGCATCCGCAACGGAAGCCACCGGGGTGGCGACAGACGCCGCGGGAGCGAGGAACAGGGCAGGCACCCGCAACACTCCATCCGTCCCGTGGACCACCTCCTGGGCAGCCGCAGGAGGAACGGAGGCCACGGACCCCCCGACCGGTCCAGCCCCCACAACACCAGTCTCCCCCCCAGCAGACCCCGCCGCAGCGCGCTCGAGAGCTTCCACGGCACTCTTCACAACACCAGCAGACAGCAGGCGGTCAATGACTTGTTCAAATTCAGCACACCTACCCTCCACCCAGGTCTTATCCGTCGGCTCAAGATCCGGGACCCCGGCCAACAGACTCAACCTGATTTGCCAGTGGAGCAGCTGAGTGAGGAGCGAGACTTTTGACCGGCCCGAGGGCAACTCACTCCAGCCCTCAAGCTCACCACTCAACTCCTCCACTCGCTCCCTACACACCTCCAACTCATCCTCCGACTTGAGGCCAACAGGCCAACTTTGAGCCTGTCCAAGAATGCCTCGGACCTGGCTTCGCAGACTCCTCACATCTGGAGCAGGGGCCTCCCCACGTGACAGAACCTCAAAAATCAGCTCACCCTTCCGCAGGTGTTCCGGGACAATTCCCGACATCGTGTCCTCAGCCAGCTGCCACACTAAAAACACAGCAACACAACACAATTGCACAAAATCCTTAACCTCCTAAGGTGTCTGGGCGAAAATTCCTACGCAACCATTTTGGGGTCCAAAAGAAGACGCTATCCCACTCGCCACACACACACTCCGCCAAAATTGAAGAACCACGCACACACACATACATACACTCACACACACCAAACTAACACAACTCCTCCGAGACTACATTTCAGAACCAACCACGCTCTGCTACCATCTGAACCGCACCCCCGCGGAAGCGCACCCGACCTTTGGAAACGTGCTTGCCCAAGGCGCTCCACGGGAGGGGCTCACCAACGCTCTCAGGAGTTCAGAACAAAAAACAAACAAACTTGTGGAACCAGCAATTTAGTTTAACCCCAAAAAATCAACAACAACAAAATTTAACAACAGCAAAACAGAGCAAAAGACGGTTACATCCAAGGTCCACAATGATTAAATTTTTCAACAAAAGATTTTTTTACCAGAAGTCAATGTCACCAAGGTTGGCCAACCAGAATATCGATATTCAAATTCAAAACAATAATTTCAATTGATTGGTTTTCTGCAACTTTTAAATTTTAATTTTGCAATTCATGACTTAAATAAATAAATAAATCACAACAAATAAATTTTCAATAAATAAACATAACAAATTACAAACACAAAATACACAAAAGAATTGGCGTGCCGAATTTTGAGGTTGACAAAAAATAATTCCACCCGGAGACCTGTGGCGCAGGGCGGGCTCCTAATGGGATATTAACCTAACATAGAGACTACAAATAAATAGATAAATACTGTCACACATAAATAACAAAATATCACAGTTCATTGGTGGAGTGGCATATCACAGTAGTTCGTTTATGGCGTCATGGCACTGGGAAGCTTCAGCCCGCAGCTCCAGGCAAGGTGTTGACCGAAGCCATGGGTGTCCTTAAATGTGCAGGCGGTCGGACCAGACAGGCACCATGCTGCATCGAGTGGCGTGGGACCAAGTCCCCAGCTGGACCCCAAAATGATGCGTTGGGCAGTTTATTTACTCCATGATTGGGAAATAAAACACTGGTGGAAAATAAGATGTTGAAAATAACTTTGGAAAACGCACCGTTAATTAATTCTCAACCGGTAGCATCCTTCGCCACTGCGCCTATGTCTTTTCAGGACGTTGCGTCACAGCTGGCGAAAAGAAAAGAAAAAAAAATCAGAATATCCCAGAATGACTGCACACAGCAAACACAAACCAGATGAAAAACAACACTATAACAAATGAGACGTGACATCACGCATGGTGGGCAAAACGTCACGGCTCAGTTTAAGCATGTAATGGTAAAAATCATTTTATAAAATTTGAATTCGGTTACATGAAAAATATATATTACAAGAAGTAATAATAACAATCTAAATTGATAGTAAAATTAAACTAAACTGTACACCATTATTTATTATTATATTCGTGTAATGCCTCTTTAACCCTGAAAAAACTAATCTTCAGTATGGGAAAACTTGTGTAGTTTCACAAGTGGATAGGTGTGCTAGGAGATATTCAAAATTTTTTTGTTCAAGAACGGTTTATTTTGAATGAGAAAAATTTACGATTATTAAAAACTTTTAAAATTTACTGCAGCCAAGATCGAGTTTACGGGTTGTTCGTTAACGGCATTAGTGGCTGGAAGGTTGGGACTTGTTGAATTTGGGGGTTGATAGGCTGATTAGTTGATAAGGTGCCTGTAATCGTAGAACTGGATGGGGATGGAGAGGAAATAGTGCCGATAGGGGAATGTTGTTTTTGGTTTGCGTTTCCTGTTATAGTGGCCCACTGATGTTGTTCTTCAGCATGACTTACGCAGTTTAAAATTTTCCTCTTAAGTCTTAGCTGTAAATGGCGAGGCAGAGAACGAACCTACTCTCAAAAAATAAGTCCAACTCATCAGGAGTGTTAGGTTGTTGTTTTCTCTTTTCTTTTTCTGTTGTTGTTCATATTTCCATTCTTTGCGATTAGTAGCGCTTGTCCACTCTTTGTTTTGCGCCCCTTAATAGCCTCACGGTGATTGTCTTTCAACTTTCTCTAGTGTCCTTTAATTAATTTTTCTGCAACATAATTGGGCGTTGTTCCAGATTCCTGGCTACAGGTGACACTTATAAAACAATAAGTTACAGTTACAGAATGGGCGAAAGCACAATATTGTAGAAGAGGTTTGTGACGCGTTATGGAAGTGCATGCAGCCAATGTTAATGCCCACACCCGATGAACAGTTGTGGCGAAAAAGTGACAAGGTTTTAGAACTACATGGAATTTTCCGCATTGCATTTTGGCCATTGATGGTAAGCATGTTCATATTCAAGTTCTTTGTGAAATTATGCCATCTAAAAACTTATGAAAATTAATTAATCTGTAGTCAACAATATTTGGTATTGCGGTATTTTTTTTTCTCTTTGAAATTAAATCATTTTTATAGCTCATGGAAGCGCATTCATTTGAGCCTAGTAGCCACATAAGGTTAAGTTAAATATATAAGACAATCTTGAAAAATAGTGAAGTGAAGACTATGTGGACATTGATACAGAGAGTGACTTATAACCTCTTTCCTCACACTCAGGCCCTGTAGCCTTGTGAGGAAATATATTTCCGTAAAAATTTTGTATTAGCGAATTTCCCTATAGGGAATACGCTATTACGGTAGTAGCCATGGTAAGACCTAAGCCCGGGACCGCTCTACTTTTTCATTTTGAGGTCCCCAGAAGCCAAAAACAACGTTCGTTCATTTTCATATATATATATATATATATATATATATATATATATATATATATATATATATATATATATTTATAGGCATGCATAAAACAAGATGACTGTAGGCCAGGGCCAGGTGAACTACATCCCATAAGAACAATGGTGTCACTTTCTGCGACATCCGAGGATGTCGACACAGAGGTTTTGTTGGTTAAAAAAGTGTTAAAAATTCAACATTCTACTCTTTGTTTTCTGCAAGTGTGCCAACGCTGCAGGAAACAACAATCGTTTTCGTTTGTGTTGGAGATTTTTTGTCTCAACTATTACTAAATTAAAGAATTTCAAAGCAAACTAGGGTAGAATTTAGGGTTTTGGATTTACCTTCATTGAAAATTGTTAATTTTTCATCACCTATTGGTTTGTTATTAACTAATAATCCAAATGTAAAATAGAAAAATATGGTGTCGTTACGATAAATATCGTACCCGTGGCAAGACTGCTTTATTTTCTCTTTCAATCAGCTGTGTAATGGTAAATATTATAACGTAACTTGACTTCCGTTTTAGTTTTGACGCTTCATATCCGGAACATAAAAAATAGCTATTCAGCTGACCTTATTAAGAAGTTATGCTTCTTCTTCTACAGACCTTGTGCATAAAAGAGCTTTGTAATATAGTTTTTGTTCATAAGGCCCGTTCTATACAGGCGGTAATACTGCCACTTTAGGCGGTGTTTTTAGTACCTTGATCAATCGATATTTTTACTAGCAATTTACTTCAAGTTCCACTGTCTATACGATCAGTTAAAAATAACGCGCAACAAGGCGGTAATGCCGTCGTATTTTTTTTTTTTTTTTTTTAGGAAATATATTGTTAAATTGTTTTAAACTGAAAGAGAGCCTTTGATTGTGAAACATACGTTAAGTCCACGTAAACTGTGTAAAGAGCTAAAATGTTCTTGGTTTCAGTTCCAGAAGGAAACCTCTGACATAAACAATAAAGAATAGGCCTATGCTTGGATCATTGAGAAGTAGCCTAGTTATACAACCTTAAAAATCCTGCAAGCTTCAAAATCCAAGCGTAAGTAGATCTAGCCTGTTGTTGTTGTTGTTGTTGTTATTATTATTGGTGGATAGGGATATCCCGGCCGAGAAGTTGAGCACGTCTGCCTCTAATGGGCATTTTATGCAAGCCCCTGGAAGAATGGGATATCGAAGGAAGAGAAAGGGTGAGACACGGGACTGTCCATTTATGTCAAGATAGGGGTTTCTATGCCCGTCGCATTCCCTACCCCCTGCTGTCTTGAACATATGTTCCAGCTAGGGGATTCCACGACCAAAGCATTTCTTCTCACCCCTTGCTGTCTACATATGTATCTAGCTAGGGGTTTATATGCAGTTCGCATTAAATCCCCGCTGTCTAGAACATGAACGGATTACGAAGGAAGGGAAATTGTCATAGTGGACAGCCAAAAGACTTACCACAGTGTTATGACAATTCGTTTGCTGTACCCAATGTCAACTTCGCAACTAATATAAACCAGTTTTAAAGTTGTCCTGGGACTAGATCTAGCATAATAGTTTGACTGTTTGTAGAAATTTTACTGAATTGCTTTACAATAATTATTATTATCATGTCGTTTAGTTATATAATGGCTGAAAGCCCTCATAACAATTAAAATTCTAATATATCAAATAACAAATACTTTTTTTTTACACAGAGTTAAGATTATTTAGTGTCCTTTTCCGCTTAACCTGAGTTTTATATACAAGAATTTGGTTAAGTAAAAAGTAAAGTCTAGTAGTAAACTTAGTAAAACTTGTGAAAGAAGGTCTACGTTTATGTTTCTATTCATTCACATATTTGAGCTACTTAGAGACCAAAATCGGCCTTGAAAAGTCCAGAAGTTTGCTGCTGGTGAAGAACGTCAAGAACCTCAACTAATAGCAGAGGGAATTACTGACGCCCCAGTAGATGAAAGACCCCTTCACAACATCATACAGGACTTGGGCTTTGGAGATCTTGATGTGGGGATGTCAATTTAGCTGGTTGTATCTGATGACGAAAGCCATCCAGTCGCCCCAACCAACCAGTCTTCATTTCAAGATATACCCACTCTTATCAATCCAGTTACGCAAACGCAACAAACCAGACATCAATTAAAAAATCAACTACTTCCATCGATCCAGCCACGCCAACTATTCTGATTGATCCTCAAATCCCTTCTAACAGTCTTCCAACTACTTATGCATCAGGTCCTTCAACAAGTTCGTACAATTCTCAAACTTTAGAAGACATTTTTAAATCAAATTGTCTGACTAAATCAATCCCGTCACCTTTGAAAAGGTGTCTTCCGTACCCGTCCCCAACATAAATAAAGAAGAAACTAGCGGCAATTACAGGTGAAAGATACAAAAAGTACATTTGGAAATGAAAGAAGAAAGAAGATGAAGAAAATAAGGAAAGGAGAAGGATGATTGTAGAAGCAAAAAAGATTATAAAAAAGATAAAGTTGAGAATAAAAACAACAAGAAACCTATTGACGTGACATCAGATGGGTCATCACATTCAGAAAACGAACCTGAGCCCATCGAGCCCGAAGATTTGGCAAATCTCGACCAACTCCTCGGTTGTCGTCCTTTATATTGTTGAGGGGAAAAATCTTTTTGTGGAGCAGGTCAAATTCTTTAAGCAAGAACTTTCTGGAATAAAATTTCTTGAAAGGAAAGGGACCAAATTCGTCTGGCTTTTGAGGACGATCTTGACAAACATTGTAGGAATGAACGTAGGACAATGACTCTTACTGAAATAGTCCAAATCCTCAAGGCTCCAACTGTGGAGGGTCGAAGATTTTTTCTTTTAAAGAAAAGTTTATTTCCAAATAACATACCATGAATGTTCTTTGAAAACTTATATGTTCATTTTGTTTCTTTCGTTTATTTAAGTGAAATGTTTGTATATATTATTCTTATAATTTGCTTTTAGTTTTAACAAGTATTTTTAAACATGTTGATTTTATTTTGAAGTTTTATTTAAATATGATTGTATAAGACTGAATTTACTGTGGTATTTTAACTCAAGTTACCAGTTTTACACATGTTAGAAATGTCAAATGCTTTAAACTTTCTACTTTACAGTGTTATTGTCGATTCGAGGAATAAAGAAACGAGACTCTAGAGTGACTCATATTGCAAATGTAATGTCCGACGATTACTCCCGATAGAAGTCGCAGATTAGTCTCAAATTTTCGTTGAATACTCTTTATGCAGTTTTTAATTCACAAGTTCGTTGTTGAAAACATTTGGTTGGATATTAATAAAATCAACCTGAAATGTAAACTTTTAATTTTCCCCATAAGAGATGCATTGGAGGCAATAGAATAGAATGGCCACATCGATTTCCCCCTCCACTTCCCCACGACCACAGTGATTCGTAACATTGTGGCCGCGGCCCCAGCCACGATGGTGCGATGTTGAGTTGAGATGACTTCCACTGTGGGAACGTTATAGTGCACCGTCGTCTACTCTTTGTTACATCGATTTCCCCCTTTACTTTAACATCGCTGTCTGTAACCGCATCGCTGTGGCCGCGGCTGCTGGCGAGTGTGTCCCAGCCGCACCATCGTCTACTCGGCGGTGTACTCACTTGGGAATGTTTTAGTGGTCGGGCTGGGGAGTGATTTACGGCGCAATTCGTGTGTGGACTCTTACTTTCACGGATGACACGGCGCGGCGTGTGGTGCGGCGCTGTGTTCATGTCAATTAGGATCTAAAACGGTCGAGTGATTAATCTTTGATAACTACGTGTAGTAAACGTTTTTTGTAGCCGCCTAAATCTGCGCCTCAGCATCCTGTTACCGCTATGCACTTAACCTATATAAGGAGCTCATGAACAGTATAAAAAGTACTGCATTTGGTGTTGATGGGATATCCATTGAAATGGTCAGAGGTGTAAGTCCTTTCTGTATTAATGCTATTACTCATTTGATCAATATATCATTGACGTCAGGTAATTTTCCTAAAAATTGGAAACAGAGTTTGGAGGTTCCTCTCCCAAAAATACAAAATCCCTCTTCAGTTTCGGATTTTCGACCAATATCAATTCTTCCAGTCATTTAAAAAATTCTGGAGAAAGTGGTTTCGGAACAATTGGTGTCGCACTTGGAATCAGAAGGATTACTTCCAGAAACACAATCAGGTTTCCGAAAAGGATTTAGTACATCAACAACACTCATCAATGTTGTTGATGACCTTCTTTCTGCTAAGGACAGTGGACTTGAAAGTTTGATAACTGCTTTAGATTTCTCACAAGCCTTCGATTCCGTAAGTTTTTAATTGATGTTGGCCAAACTTCGTTTTTACCACTTTGATGATAAATCAGTTCATTGCATCATATTTGTTTGGCAGAAGTCAACGGACAAAAATTGATACTCAGTTATCTTCATCGCTCTCTCGATCTTCTGGTGTCCCACAAGGCAGTTGTTTGGGACCAATATTATTTATCTTGTACACTGCAGATATGAAAGATCAGATGAATTATTGTGCTCTTCATTCATACGCCGATGATTCTCAGCTGTTACCATCTTTTCGGTCTGCTGAAATTGCAAAAGCTGTAAAACTTATTAATACTGACTTGGAGAGTGTAAGGAAATGGTCAGAAAATCATGGGCTTCTTCTCAACTCTAACAAGTGCTCCGTCTTGCACGTAAACGGAACATCATTGAGCAGCCAGCAAATGTATCGTTATTATGATCAATTTGTTATGTTGGATGGAAAACCGCTGACCTCATGTACTTTTATGAAGATCCTTGGTGTCACTCTTGACTCCCAACTTGATTTTTCAAACCACATAAAGAACATATATAGAAACGTTATCGTCAAGCTGAAAACACTTTATAGGGTCAGTACAATTTTGCCCACTTCTTCCAAGTTAGAAATTGTCCGCTCGACAATCTTTCCTGGCATATATTATGCTCTGCCAGGTTTTTGCTTGTTGCCTAACTCAGGAAAACATGAGAATTCTTGATAGGTTGCAGAATAGGGCACTGAGATTTGCTTACAATCTTAGGAAGTTTGAGCACATCAGTGACTACAGAATAATATCGGAAGTGCCATCTATTAGCTGCTGCTCTGACTTGCAAACCGTTCAGCTGATCCACAAGTTTTACTCACTGGAAAGCCCAAGTATCTAAGAAAGAAACTGGAGTATAGGCACGAAAAACGAGAACGCAGCTCTAGACAAGATGGGTGTTTGCATATGAAGAAGGTTCGATTAGAAACAGGGAAAAAGGCCTTTAAATATTTTGGACCAAAAAAATATAATGCTTTACCACCAGTTGTAAAAACACTCAGCTATTGGTCATTTAAGAGTAAGGTTAAGGAAGTTTTTTGTTAATTTGGCTTTTGTATTTTAAATTGAAATTGTATTCACAATAATTATTTGTCATCTATATATACTAGTATACGTGTTGCTCGAAATCGAGCAATTTATTTTAATACAATACAAATGTTACCTATAACACTAAATCAATGACATCCAACCAACCCAATATTGTGAATATCTTTAATCATTAAAACTACACATATTTACAGCTGATTATTAACAGATGTTTAAAATGCTTTATTCAATCCCAATGTTATTTAAATGGGAAATTTTGAGATTTCAATGGCCGATAGCGCCTTTATTTTTAGTCCGATTCCCATCATTTTGGCGGAAACAACTACAGACCAAGCCCTATCCAACGACACAAAAAACTTGAAAATCGATTGAAAATTGTAGGAGGAGTTCTCAAGACAAAAAAACCCTTAGTGTACTAAATAAGTATAGATAACTCTGTAAGCGATATTTCTTGAGCA
The DNA here is from genome assembly GCA_030545055.2 of Neoaliturus tenellus. Taxonomy (NCBI): domain Eukaryota; kingdom Metazoa; phylum Arthropoda; class Insecta; order Hemiptera; family Cicadellidae; genus Neoaliturus; species Neoaliturus tenellus. The sequence continues at coordinate 50,757,456 of CM061531.1, read as the reverse complement.
AAATTGTGAGCGTCATACAGATCGCAGAAAGATGGGAGGGGTCTCAAATTAAAGGTATCGGTCCCATGCACGAGGGAAAACTATCGGCGTGACCATAATGTTAACAGGAAATGAGAAATAACGTAAAACGTCCTCCATAAGAATAGCATGGGGATTTAAAAAACGTCTGCTTTGTATACATTAAAACATATGTTATGGTGTAATTTCAAAATGAGACACAGATGATAACATTGAGTGAAGATAACAAAATAATTCACACCAAGAGAAGCAATCTATATGTATATATATATAATTCTGTAAGCGAAATTTCTTGGGCAAAATTGTGAGCGTTTTACAAATCGCAGGAAGATAGTAGGAGTCTCAAATTAGAGGTTTCGGTTCCATAAAGTGTATGCATAAAGTTACAAGGAAATGAGAAATATAGTAAAACGTTCTCCTTATAGAATAGAATGGGGATTCGAAAAATGTCTTCTTTGTGTACATTGAAACATATGTTTTGTTTTTATTTTAAAACGAGAGACAGATGATAAAATTGAGTAAAGAACTTCATTCATAGCCAAATGACAAAAATTAACCCTAGAGTGGTAATACTATAATAAAACGTTTTGTTGCTTTGAGCGACTAAAATTTCTACTAGGAGAGTTAGCCTTACATTGACTGCTGATTTTACTGTGTTTACTATAATTTAAATTGTCAAAAAAAGAGTTTGTATGCAAATCATAAAATGCTTTCTGATTATAGAGGTGCAATGGGCGATGAATTGTGGTTTGAGAAACACCTACATTATTTCCATTTTTTTGGTTTTATTTTAAGACATAAAGTGTCAAATAATCATATTGAATGACGATGACACATTAATTGATACTTAAAGTGTATCAGTCAGTGAAGTTTTAGTATTCTTTTAGCTGAATTTTCCGAGACACCTTTTTGTCATTTCATAGATTGTAAGATCATAGAAAACGAGTTAAAATCAAAGACGTTTGTCCTGCATACTAGAGGAAAATGTAGCTGGTAAAAAACTTTACAACAAAATGGGAAATATACAAGAATGATTATTTTCTGAAAGGTTCTCCTTTAAGATTCTCCATGTAGTGATTTAAAAAAATCTTCTTTGTTTACACAAAATCAAGAGGGTTGATTAGGAGGGATGAATGTTCACAGCACGTGAAGATGCACTTTGAGGCGCTGTGTTTAAATTTTTAGACTAAAACATAAAAAATATTTTATAAAACTGATAGGAGCTAAAAATCAATGTTTTTATTGCCGCTTTTCTATATTAAAAAGCCGTCACAGCTCAATTGAGGGACTAAGATTTCTTTCAAAACTTATTTTCCATAGATCGATAGGAGTTTAACAACAGAAAATATAGAGCATTTACAAACGGGTGACCTAATAGTTCAGTTCAGTCATCGTTCAGCCATCGCATCCCATCATATAAGAAGGATCGAGTACCATCGTTGGTGGTACAGTTCACCGACCGAAGAATCCGGGATACGTGGATTAATAAGTTTAAGGGGTTGAGGGGTTCATTTACTGCTAATAAGGTAAACTCATCTTTTGCTTCCAGTAAAGTTTATGTAAATGAGCATTTGTCTCCGGACAACAAACTCTTTCTTGCAAAACTAAAAAAAAGGTGCCAAGAAACTGGGTACAACTATGCCTGGTGTCGAGATGGCAAGTTTTTTGTAAGGAAATCGGATGGGGAAAAATGCCTAAAAATCAAGAGCATTATCGATATCAGTAAACTTAAGTAATCTGAGAAGGATGGTTTCACAGCTTAGTAATAAAATATTATTGGTTGCTTTCCTAGGGTGTATTATTATTTTTTGTAAGTCTTTGTTTTTTTCTGTTTTTCACTCAGTTAGTATTAAGTGGGAATATTATGAACTCAGGTAATATTAATTCTGTACAATTTGATTGTTTGGAAAGCAGCTTCTTCAATCCCCAGAGCAATGTTAAAGGTTTTAATTTAATTCATTGCAATATAAGAAGTGCAAGGAAGAACTTCAATAATTTTTTGTTAGAACTGTCTCAAATTCAAAATAAAATTCACTGCATAGCTTTCAGTGAAATATGGATAGATTCTTGTGAAGTAGGTTTGTACCAAATCGCTGGTTATAAAATGTTTTCGCAGTGTAATGACGACTACCGCGCAGGTGGTGTTATTTGTTACTTAGCAAATGACATAGATGCAAAAGAAATTAAAATCGATAAAATGGAAACTGCTGATACTCTCTTGTTAAACGTAAGGTTGAGCAACTGCAACAATTTTAAATTATGTGTTATTTATAGATTACATGCTTATTCTGAAGATGCTTTTCTTAATGAGTTTTCTAATTATGTCTTACATTTGAGTGGTAATACAATTTTTGTCGGAGATGTCAATATAAACATCTTAGATGGTAAAACTAATACTCAAAACTATTTAAACTTAATGGCTAATAATGGTTTTTTATCAATTGTAAATGTTCCGACAAGAATGGAATCAAAAACATGCATTGACCATTTGTTTATTAAAAATAAGAATATAAGTAGTTTTAAGTCAGCAGTTTTTGATTGTAACTTGACTGATCATTGTTTATTAGGGCTTACTTTTGAAGACAATACTAAATTGCAAGCTAAAATTAAAGCTAATACTGTGGCACAGAAATGTGTTATTGATTTTGATAAAGTTTGTAGTACATTACTAAACACAGATTGGAATGATTTGTTGTTAATAGATGATGTAAATAATTGTTACAATAAATTTAACGATGTTCTTTTGTCCATTGTAAATAATAGTACTTCAGTAAAAAATATTGATAAAAAAATGTATAAAGCAAAAATGGTTAGTCCTTGGATAAATGCTAGACTGTTGAGAAAACTAAATAAGAGGAAAAATCTGTACAAACAATGTAAAAAGAAACCTTATGACATTAATTTGAGATATTATTTTAGTAATTTTTGTAATAAGCTTAAAGATGAAATTGACATTGTTAAAAATAATTATTACGCCAACTTAATTAATTTGAACAAAAATGACACTGCTGAGCAATGGAAAATAATAAATTGTTTAACAGCGGGATCTACAATTAAAGCTATAGATAAGATCGAGTTGGAGGACGGTAGCGTTATCACTGAGCCGAGCATTGTTGCCGATAAGATTAACCGATGTCTTGTCACCGTGCAAGATAACGGCGGCGCTCCGATCCTACCCCCTCCGGCGACGGCGCCGGTGGCGCCACCGTTACCGCAACGTCTTCATTCGTTTTTTATAGCACCAACCACGAATCATGAAGTCGAAGATGTAATTAAGAATCTCAAAAATAAAAAATCTTCGGGTCCTGATAAGTTTAGTGTATTTTTAGTAAAACGCATTGCTCCGTTAATTAGTCCAATACTTACCCATTTAATCAATTTAAGTTTCAGAACTGGAATTTTCCCGGAAAAATTGAAATTAAGTGTAGTGGTTCCAATTTTTAAGAAGAGCAAATCCATTAAAATTGATAATCTAAGACCCATTAGCCTCCTTTCTGTTTTTTCTAAAATTTTTGAGAAAATCATGAAAATAAGACTCGTAAATTATCTCAATGCAATTAACTTTTTCAGTACCAACCAATTTGGTTTTCGGAAAGGGAGATCAACTGAGGATGCTCTCATTAATGTAACTAATAAGTTGTACAATTGTTTAAACGACAACATGAAAACCTCGGGGCTTTTTATCGATTTCAAGAAAGCTTTTGATCTCGTTGATCATGAAATTTTGCTGCAGAAAATGGAATCGGCTGGAATTAGAGGTATTGCGAATGACTGGTTCAGAAGTTTTCTCACGGACAGATTGCAGCAGGTGCGAGTCGGGGAACACCTCAGCTCCCCGCTGCCGGTGAGGGTCGGGGTTCCACAAGGCTCAGTGACGTCAGCGACCTTGTTTTTGATTTTTATTAATGATTTGTTACAATTAAACTTTAATGGTAAGATTTATGCTTTTGCTGATGACATTGGATTTTTTTATGCAAGTAAAAGCGTTCAAAAATTATGGGAAGAAATGGGCAATGATCTCTGTGTTTTACGAAAGTGGTGTAATACTAACAAAATGAAGGTAAACGTCAGCAAAACTAAGTATATTAATTTTGATCACAGAGGTTTTGATTTCCAATTCCCTCTGGTTTATCATGAATCTAATTGTGTAGTAAGACATTGCAATGACTGCCCAGAAATTGAAAAGGTAGACAATTTTAAGTACTTAGGTCTCGTTTTAGATGAAAAATTAAATTGGGAATTGCACGTAAATGCACTACAAAATGTTTTGAACAGCTCTGTAAGAAAATTCTATTTTTTACGAAACTTTTGTGATACAAATTTATTACGTTCTATTTATTTTGGGCTTATACACTCTAGAATCCAGTATGCTATAACTTGTTGGGGGGGTGCAAATAAGACATATATTGAAAGAATTCGAGTTACACAAAATCATTTTATTAGAATTATTTTAAAAAAGAGTAAAAGGGAATCATCGTTTCCGTTATATAAACATTTAAATGTTTTACCTGTCCAACATTTATTCATTTTTAAAGTACTTAGGCTTTTTTACGAAAGGAGTGGTAATATCGGAACGGAGAATCTGTTTTACTCAATGAGAAGTGTAAATTCACGAAAATTTCGAACGCCAAAAGTTAATAAATCTCACTTCAGGAAGTCTTTTGTTTATTTAGGGCCTGCTTTTTTTAATAAACTCCCGATCAACATAAAAATGTGTAACACTACTAAACAGTTTTGTAGAGATCTTAGATTATGGTTGTTTGCAACTAGAGATGTTGGCTTTCTTGGTGAAATAATTATATAAGTTTATGTCTTACAATTTCAAATGTCTAGAATGTATCCAATTATCTTTGTACAATAATTTTTTAAAATATATGTATCACTTTTTTATATAAATAACTGCAGGAGTGTCGGCATAAGTGTAAAAATGTGTGGAACTGAACTCATATTTTTAGAAGAATTTATTTTGTTTTTCCTGTGTTATGTATACATGGTCACGCATACTGGACATTGTGACCAGCTGTCCTAAGTTTAGATTTTGTTTGTAACTTTGTAATTCAGAAGAGGAAATAAATCATTATTCATTATTCATTAATAGTACAGGATTGATAAGAGTCCTACTTGGGGGCGAATGGTGTGTTCAAACGGTATTGTTAAAATATTATATACAGCAAATTAAAATAAAATTTTCTTGAAACCTTCGTTGTGGAAGAAATGGTACGCTACTATTCATGCTATTTAGATTTTATGATTAGGGGCTTTTGCCCCTATGAGCCACTGTACAAAACTGTATTTCTAAAAAGGAGTTGTCTTGAAAAGCAGAGATGAAGAACGCTCATAAATAAAGGCATTATTATTATTAACCTACTATAAGCGCCAGTTTTTTGTGGCTGTCTAGATCCTATCGTCCCTGCATCCACTGTGGACTCTACCCACTAGCACCATTATTTGTTCAGACATATTCTATCTTGAGACTGTTTTGGAAAGTAAAACTAGGCAACTAACGGTGACATTACTGACCCCTGAATCAGGTGTTCCATTTCTGTTGAATTATCCGTCTATACCTAAACTCTGTGAACACGCAAGAAATATTAATAGATGGTAAAACTTTAAAATAAACTCCACTCACTCTTTCTGTTTAGGGAAATATGTTTGTTACAATCTCTTATTTGTTAAGTTTTAAAAGTGAACAGGAAAATAAATTAAAAGCCATTGTTAATTTCTCGTTTATATATTGTTCATTAATAAAATTTCAAACATGTTTGTAGAGACAGATGTTTAATCACTTCTTTCTAAAAGAAATTATGTACTCTTTATGAGGTCCTACTCCACCAAATTCTAAGCAGAGGTCAGGCACAGCATTGTACTTTTCCACAAATTCTTGCTTGATGATGGACACAAACCGCCTTGGAAGGAACAGATGCCCAACAGTGAACCCGGTATCTGCAATTAGTTTCCCGAAATCGATAACGGCGATTACAGCAGTGTTGTTATCTTTTTCATCCCCGAAGAGAACATTTTATACTTGCACTCGTCTGAACTCTGTCACAGGATAGCTCCTGCCTTCCTCCAACTGTTTCATTTTTAGTGTCGGTGGCATCTTAGCACTGCTCAACATATTAAAAGTTTCAGCTACACCGGTCATTTTCTGCAACACATACAACCTCAATTAAGACTGAGTTACAGTAACATGTAAGCAAAGAATACATCTTTTTTGAAAATGTTTTAATGAACTTTCGATATAACATAATAAGAATTCAATGCACTAACAGGCATCTACAACAGGCAGGTGTGTTTTGAGTATTGAAAATGACTCATTTTTATTTTACTTTAAGGAGTCTAAATATATTTTGTTATAATGTTAACAAAGCAAAATAAAACAAATATCTGAGGGAGGTTTGTTATTTCCATCTAATCTAGCAGCAAGAGTAATAGCAAACATTTTACTTGAACGAATATAAACTCGTAAACTAGATACACCTTTCTTTATTTTAGGCACTTAATATAGTAAAGAACGCGTGAATAATAGTTGGATATTAATTCGTTCTTTAAGTCTGTCCCGTGTATCCCCTCCCACTTATAGCCGTAACGGACCTACGTACTTCTAAAAAATCGACCCCAGGCTAGTTTCGACTCAGAGTCAATTCATTCACTATGTCGGACTTAAAAGTGTGTTTTTTGACAGCGATTTTAACAATCTGTGTGTTACTCTTTCTCGGATAATTGAAATGTTTCCAGAAAAAAAAACTTTCAGCGGTAAGTAAATAACTGTTATATTACTTATTCCTTATACAAATTTTATGTATTTTTAAAATCTAAACTCTTTAATAGTATTCAAAATGTTTTCTTTTCTATTTTAGTTTTCGAATCAAACAGTATTTTATTCAACAAATTTTGTACACTACCTTAAATATTAAAAGCATTTTTGAAATTTAATGCTATGTGTAAACCCTTTTGTATTGAAGCACAAACAGTATTTTAACATTAAAAATGTGAAAAGCAAAAGTGTTACCAATCGGCTTTACTCTTTTGTGTTTAATGTGTAAAGCGTTATTTGTTTCAAAACAAACTAATGTGGTTAAGAAATTTTGTTTATTCTGTTTACTTTTGCAATCAATGTGAGTATCCAAATATCGTTAACAAATTCTCAAGAAAACACGTTGATATTAAACATTTATTTCGCACTTAATGATTACACAAAAATTGTGGTTTTATCAAAAAGCAAATTCTAATGAAAGAAAAACTACTTTGAGTAACGTTATGCAACATTATTAAACTTATCAATTTAACTATATTAAATTTACCTTTATTATAGTATCATTGTGAACACGATTAGATTTATACTAAAACCAACTGTACTTTTTGTATTTCACATTTGTTTTAAAACCTATGCCTCCTCAACCACAAGCTTCTAAAATAGAATTCAGTGTTTTTACACAAAACACAGTTAGTTTTGATTCAAATCCATTCATACACAAAACATTTAAACTAAAAATTGTTGATATCTTGGTTTTTATTAGTTGAATTATGTTTTAGAAATAGCAACATCTGAGGAAAACTCGGTTTTACTTGGGGAGGTGCCTTCAATCATTGAAAACAGCTGAAACAAACCATTACTAGAAACACAGCCCCGCAAAATCACTATCATCTTCCACTGACATCAGACACCACCCATACAAAAAACCCATCAACCCTGTCCGCCCCTTAACCCCCCTACCAGTCCGTTCATTGAGTCCACTACCAGTCCGCCCAATGACTACCCCGCCAAATAACCAAGTGGAAATAATCGATTTACCAGAAAACCCATCCCCGCTACCAATGTTCCCCGAGGAAACGGAAGAGTTCCTATCACAACTCTGTACAAGTGTCGATATTCCCTAAATCATCTTTTAAACGTTTCTATTTTAATCCAAAAATATTTCACCCAAATTATTAAGCAAATAAAAAAAAAAACTTTTCTAAAATAGATTCAAACGGTTAATACTATAAAAGTTTTCTAATTGCATGTTAAGAACAAATTTAGTTTTAGTACTTACATGGAAGAAACAATCACAAGCGAATGACTTCTTAAAATGCTACCTTACTATATATAAGCGCCTTTTTTCTCCTAACGTGGTAAAGAGTGGGGAACAAAACGGATCTTTTTTTTTATTCTTTTTAGCCGAAATGGCTTGGCTTTGGATTATTTCCACGCAGCCGTTATAACTCTTTTATATTTCTTTTCTCTGAGTCCTTCTGTGGTTGTCTTAAGTTGGGTGGGTAGTTTCACTCATATATCTGAAAAAAAGGTTTGGTTTTGTTAGTTCACAGAACATTTATGTGTATAGTTGTTTTGATTAATTATTGTAATTAGTTATGTACACAATTTGAAAGCGGGTTGCACGAAGGGTTGGGAGGTTGATAGGATATGAGGTTGGGTGTGGAAGTCTTCTCGGCCAGGGGTCCATCAGGCCTTTCCTAACCCGAAACGGGAGGGGGACCACGGAAAGAAGAACCCACTAGCCAGGGAGATTTTTGTGTTGTGTTAAATTTGTTTTTTGATTATCAGTAAGAGTCTGTTTAATTCCTTGAACATTTCCTGATCCAAACTGCTCAATAAAAGGATAATTTTTTCTGTATGATTGTTGCTGATGATAGAGTTTATTTTCTTAAAACACTGTTGCCTAGCATATTCATATTGTGGACATTCCAAAAATAAATGTTCTGTAGTTTCCTCTGTTCCAATGGAACATTTCATGCATAGGGGAGTGAAGTACAACTTCATTCTGTATAAATACTTATTGACGCATGCGATTCTCATCCTAAGTCTACTTATATTAATTATTTCCCATCTGGTCAATTTTGTTTCATGGGACCAAGGTTTTGGTGGGCTATTTGTTTGGATTCTTTTGTACCACCCAGCTTTAGTTGATGCCATCATTTCTCCATTTCTTTGTTTAAGGATTTTCTTCCTTTGGTATGCTTTTAAGTCTGGTAGTGGGAGTGTGATATCTGTCACTTGTATTCCATTTATGGTTGAGTCTTTGGCCAGCTGGTCAACAACTTTATTATGTTTTAGGCCCACATGACTAGGCACCCATTGAAATACTACTATTCTTTTTGTAGTCTAGACAATTTTTAACTATTTCCAGGCTCATGTTTTCTTCGATCGCTCCATAAACTATGCTTTTTAAGGACAGTAATGCTGAAAGTGAGTCGCTGCATATTAGTATGTTGTTGTGGGGCAGTTCTTTAATTATTTCTATGCTTTTTGATAATGCATATTGTTCTGCTGTGAATATAGTAGCGTTTTGAGGAAGCTGATATTTGTGTTGAAGTTTCATTTGTGGGATCCAGATGGCTGAGCCTGTACTGTCTGCTGTTTTAGAACCATCTGTAAATATTTTGATATGGTCCTTATAGGTTATGTTCATTAGTTGATTTATCAGTTGATGGTAAAGTGATCGGATTTGTTTGATTTTTAACTAATTTGTTTTCGATGATTGTGTCATTTATGGTTATGCTTATATCAGTGATTTGGGGAGGGAGTTCCCAATCAGTGGTTCTACTTTTTTGCAAGTTGTCTTCTAAGTAGTTCGGGTTGAAATCTGTAAGGGTTGTGATTGCTTGGATGTATATAGGGATTTTTTTGTTTTCCCAAAATGGGTTAATGTTTGTGAGCAATCCTAAGAATTGACATCTGTGGTGATTCGGGTTTGTACCATTTGTACTGTCAATTAATGTTTTGTACATCAATCGTTCTGTAAGAGTTTCTCTTCTTATTCGCAAGGTTTCTGTAGCGGTTTCATTCTGAAGGGCCAAGATAGGGGTCGATTTGCCAGCTCCTAGTACCACGTACCACTCTCAAGGCTTGATTTTGTATCTTTTCTAGTTCATTTAATCTGTGTTCAGGGAGATGGCCAAATAGAAATGAACAGTAGTCGAGTTTGGTGCGGATTAGGCTTTTGTAGATTTTCAATAAAAATTCTGGGTTGGTTCCTTTTCTACCACATGCAAGGATTTTTATTATGTTTAAGTCTTTGTTACATTGGTTTGCTAAATTTGAGATGTGTTGTTGATAATTTAGTTTACGGTCGATTGTAATGCCTAGGAGTTTTAGTGTATCTACCACTGGGATCTCCTGTCCACCTAATGCCAGTTTTATGTTACAGTTATTGATTTTCTTTTTCCTGGAAATTACATTGATTTACATTTTTCTGTACTTATGTTGAGATGCATATCATTAAGTACTTTTCCAAAATGTTCTAGGGCTTCTTGTGTTTTTTCAATAGCAACTCCTAAATTCTTGTTGTTTGAGTATATGACAACATCATCGGCATATTGAAGAGAAGAGACTCCATATGGTAAATGTTCATTAATTTCTGCCAAGTATATTGAGAACAGAAGTGGGCTAACAGATCTTGTTTGACCCACTTAACACAAAAAAGGAGATCCTGTTTGTAACAAGAAGTATAATAATAAACTAGGTCAACCAGATCTGGTTTGGCCCACTTAGCAAAAAAAGTAGGTTTTAAGGTGAACCGGATGTGCGTTGACGTTGACCCACTTAACATAAAAGTATGTCATGGCCTCCTTTCCGTTCCTCTTTTGAGACATTCCTGGACCAACTTTCACTACCACCACCATGTGTCTCACGAGATATAAGCGAGGTCTACCCGAGTTTCTACAGCAGTAAGCTCGCCGACAAGACAACATCTCCACGGTATAATATTAATTTTATTTGAACTGTTATTTTGATAAAAGCTCTTGTTCTGTTAGTCAATTAATTCTATTCTTTTAGTAAACTTCCTTTACTTGCGTAGTTTCAGTTTACAGTGTAAATCAGGTATTGTGTTTTAAAACAACCATGACAACTTTTTCTAACGCTTAAATCTTTATTATGGATATTTTATTTATACATGTTAAACTAAAATATACATTGTAATTTGCATTTTTAGTTAAAGCCAATTTTTCTGAATCTTCGTTATTGCAATGGGATAACCCCGCAAACGTTACATTGGGTAGAACAAAGAACGCTGCTTATAAAATAAAATTGCATAAAACATAGTACTATTACATTAAACACCCGTGTCTATAGTTCAATTAAGCGTAGGGCAAGAGGAAGAGTTTAATTCCTGTACAAAATTAAATTTTTGTGAAACACTGTTTTCTGACATTGTAATAAAAATAAAGAATCACAATCACTTGACTAGTGAGATGTAAAGTAATAATTTTTTGAGCCTGAATATATTTTCAGATATATTTTACGGGAAGGAATTTAACACTTTAGCATACGGACACTATCTGTTACCAGCAAAAGCATAAAAGATCTAAATAAAATAATATTGTTACATTAAACTTTTTATTTTTATTTTAAAACACTTCTTTCTAACTCAGTCGCTTATTTATATGTATAAACTAAAATATTGTCTAGATACTTTAATACTTGTCTAACGTTGTATGGTAAATATTTGTTTAACTTTGCTTGTAATGTGTAAATATATATTTTGTTTATAGAAAATGTGTTCGTCTGTTAAGCATAATATTTAAATGAAATATCATTAAGGCATTACACTTTTCTTTTTAAAACACTAGTTTGTAGCTCATTTGCTAATTGATATATTGTTACTAAAATGTGTCTTGATAATTTAATGTTTGTCAAACGTTGTATGATATTTATGAAAGTATTTAATTTTGCTGCTATGTGTAAATACATTATGTTTATAGAAAATGTGTTTATCATTTATATGCCTTGTTTGAGAACAAACAAGGTATAAGAAAGAGAAATAGAGGGAGAGTGAGAGAGAAAGGGAGGATACATAAAAAACATAAAAACAGCTTTTAGAGAAATACACACAATATATATTTAAAATTAAATAAAACAAAACTTTGTACAAGAAAATAGTTGTAAATAAATCTATTCAATTTTCAAAAAGTAGGATTCTTTTGCGAGTTCTTCAATTACTTGTTCCGACACGCTCTCATTAGAATGTGCACGCAGTTCAGCATCCAGCCAAGGTCCAAGAGGTGACTTGAGGTCACGATCGAAGGTATAGACGCAGAGTGGAAGCCTGGAGACGTGGTGGTTACTAATTTCTGTTTGTAGTTCACGTAGAATGTTCTCTCTCATGCGGATTAGTTCACTAGAACGTTGTGAACTGACGGCTGCAATCGCTTTGGAGCGATACTGTGTCTTAAACGAGTCTACATATTTCTTCATCAATCGTTCAACAGGAACTTTACATTTGTTACATAAATTATAATACTCGTTTATACACTCAATGTTCAGGCAAAGCTTGGTCCATTCGTCTTGCGTCATGGTTATTGCAGGCAAGGATTTTTCTTCCTCTTTGATGTACCAGTAGGAATTTTTGTAGTCATCGTCGTCGTCGTTGTATCTGAGGGTTGTTGTCCAGTCCAGTTCCTGCTGGGCAAGGTGATTGCGGTGACGTGTAAGGCAAAGTGTAGAATCAAAGTCCTTGGATGGGGAGATAAAGGGGTAAAAATCTTTCATCAACTGCGGGGTTTGAAAGTCACAAAGTCATGTCACAGAGTTCATGATTAGAAAGGCGCGAACACTTTGTAAAGAGAAAGGGATTCTGGCTATACCTGGTCCAAAAGAAGGGCGTAAAGTCCATCCTGAAGTCATTGAAACTGTAAAAAAGGTTTTACGAAGATGATGAATACAGTATGATTTTACCTGGTGCTAAAGATCGAGTGAGTGTAAAACGAAATTAGTATAAACAAAAACGTCTTTTATTATGTAACTTAGAAGAATTGTATATTGCTTTTAAACAAAAGTATCCCCATTTGAAAATTGGCTTATCTAAATTCTGTAGCTTTCGAACAAAATGGTGCGTTTTAGCTGGGTCTCCTGGCACCCATGCAGTCTGTGTTTGCGTAATACACCAGAATGTTTATTGGTTGGCCTCAGTTTTAAACCTAAACCATAAGGAGGCAATCCATCAACTATGGATAAACAGGTTTGTAGCAGAGAAAGCAGAGATTGTATGCTAAGGTGCTGTAAAAATTTTCCAAAGAGCAGTGATGAACTAAAAAGTTACTTACATTGCATTTTAGAAGACTTTGATGGTGATGATGAAATTAAGTTTTCTCAGTGGGTGAATGAAGAGCGGATGAAACTTCAAACACTGAGTCTTCCTATACAAGAATTTGTTGATCTGATGATTGAAAAACTAGAAGGGCTCATTCCTCACTCATACATTTCTAAAACACAAAATGCATATTTAAAAAGCAGAAAAGAAAATCTATCTCAGAATGAGGCATTAATATTAATGGACTTCGCAGAAAACTAATTTTGTCCTGCAACACGAAGTTCAATCGTATCACTGGAGCCATGCAAGTTGCTCCTTGCATCCGACTGTGGTTTACACACGAGAAGCTGACGGATCTTTGAAAGAAACTCCTTTGTGTTTTATTTTAGACGATTTGAACCACGATGTCCCATTAGTAAACTGTGTCCAAGAAAAAACCTCCAAATATATCAAGACTAATTTTCCACACGTTAAAACAGTTGAGTACTTTACAGATGGGTGCAGCGCCCAGTACAAGAACTACAAAAGTATGATGAATTTGTGTCATCACATCTCAGATTTTGGTATTGAGGCATGTTGGTCCTTCCATGCCATTAGTCATGGCAAAACAGTTTGCGATGGCATCGGAGGTACGGTAAAAAGAACTGTAACTAAATAAAGTCTTCAGAGTGCAATGGAACCCATTCAGATTACCAATGCATATCAGATGTTTGAGTTTTGTTGCAGTCTCTTTTCTAGGATAGTTTTCTTTTTCATTAACGAAGAGGAAATAAATATGGCTCGAGACAGACTGGAAAGACGTTTTTCAAAGGGCAAGACCATAACAGCACACGAAGTTTTCACTATTTCCACCAAACATCTGAAGATGAAATAATAGCTAAACGAACAAGTCTGGATGCTGCAATTAGTCTAAAGTTGAATTTTAAGAAAGGGGTTTCATCACCTTTGACTCCAATTAAACCTAATCTCCAATCATATGTTGCCTG
>CM061531.1:50627379-50743318 GCA_030545055.2 Neoaliturus tenellus | reverse complement strand
CAAACGTCCCTCAGATATCAGAATCAGAATCAGAATCGATTTATTTCCACAATATTTTTACAATTTTTTACATAAAAATTAAAATAACAATAAAACATCCTTGAAACTTAATCTACTATTATTACATGTAGGAAATGGGCCTACATGGACCTCAGTGGTCTGTGCGTAGGCCCGAGTTGATATCAGATTTGTGTTTTGTTTTATTAAAGGAGCAATGCGATGTTTTAGAAATTTTAATAATAATTGCAATTGTAGATACGTGAAAAAAACAATTTTTATGTGAATATGAACTTAAAACTAATGAACCGTAACAAATATATACTAGTGAAAAAGGCGGAAACATTCAATACATTATTGTAACGACAAGCGCACGAAGATTATGGTAATGAATGTAAGTTATTTTGATAATAATTTAGACCAATAGTGAGGAGTACCGGAGGGGGGGGGGGGGGGAATTGTCTGTTCGAGTCAGTTTATGTCAGGACGTCTGTAATCTGCCGAGATAAGCGTCTCGGCATCCTCATCACTGATAAGAAAAAGCCAATCTTTAAGATTTCTTTTAAATGTATTAAGAGAGTTTGAATCAAATAGATTAACAGAATTAAACCGAATGGAATAATTCCTGAACAAAATGTTTGCAATATAAAAACAATTCGTTTTTGCAAATGACTTATGTTGTTGAATGGCATTAATACCAACTTTACTGGATATCTAGTATTTTGTGGGTGTGCGGTCAACGAAAAAATTGTATTAAAATTTTTATAAATATGAATAAAAAGATCTTTAACAAACAGTTTTTGAATTGGAAAAAGTTTAGTTTCTTGAAATAACAATTCCGTTGAGTATCTTTTTGATTTCTTAAACCCTGCTTTTATAATAGATTTTTGGACCACGTATAAGCTAGTAATATGCGTATTGTAAGCACCCCCCCAAGCTAAAATACCATATGATAAGATAGATTGAACAAATGCAAAGTAGGCTGATTTAATTTCGTTAAAATTAAGGATTTCGCTAAGATTTCTGAAAGCAAAAATGAATTTTCTTGTTTTATTTTTCAAAAAATTAATATGTTCTTTCCATTTTAAGTGTGAATCAAAAATAACTCCTAGATATTTATAAGATGACACTTTCTCGATTTTCTCACAAGTGCAGTCGTTCGTTTGATGGTTGCCACAATTGTGCAAAATTAAATTATCTAAACTATAGTCTGTACTAGCAGTTAGAGAAATTGGCATGAATTTGGTTTTGGAGACGTTCAAGGATAAAACATTCTGGTCCAGCCACTTTTTTATGGACATGAGATCAGAAATGGATTTTTCTCTAGCTCCCTCCCATGATTTGTCTTTAATAAAAATGAGAGTGTCATCTGCAAAGAGAAATATTTTACCGGATATAGATAGCTTTGAAATATTATTTATGTAAATTAGAAAGAGTATCGGCCCGAGGGTACTTCCTTGTACTACTCCATAGTCAACAGGAAGTTCATCGCTGTTAACACCACAAACAGACACGGTCTGCCGTCTGTTTGAAAGGTAGGTTTGAAACCACGAGAGAGCATTACCCGCTACGCCTATGGCTTCTAACTTTGAAATTAATTTATTTCTATCTACACTATCAAAAGCTTTTTTTAAGTCCAAAAATACTAAAATAGAACGCATGTTGTCTCCCAAGGCCTGAAATATTTCTTTATTAACGTCAAAAAGAACGTCTGAAACATTTTTATCCTTTCTAAAGCCATATTGGCAATCTGCCAAAATGTTATTTTGATTTAAATAATATATTAATTGCTCTTTAACTATTTTCTCCAGTACCTTAGAAAATACGCTTAAAAGGGATATAGGGCGGAAATTATTTGTATCGGTGTATGTACTAGATTTATAAAGAGGAATCACTTTTGCCAATTTAAATTTGTCAGGAAATATTCCGTATGCCAAACTCAAATTAATTAAGTGTAAAAGCGGTTTAGACAAAAAAATAATATTATCCTTGAGGAGAGACGCCGAAACGCCATCGTAGCCGGGGGCGGACCCCCCACGCAATGAATTAACATGTCTGATAACGTCTAGTTCAGTCACCGTCTGCAAAGTAAACACCGAGTCCTGCTTGTAATCTACATCATTGATAATTAGTGGGCCACCACTGTCAATTGAACTAGCAAGGTTATAGCCAACCTCAGCAAAAAAGGTGTTGAATTCGTTTGCAACTTCTTTACATAAGCTAGGGGTGATATTAGATACGTTAGGACAAAACTTTTGTATTGGAAAAGAGTCTTTTGAATTATTTCTGCCCGCAAGCTCATTAATAACCATCCAGAACTGTTTAGGATTATTTTGGAATCTAATCAACTTTTCTCTGTAGTATAAGCGTTTAGAATTTTTAATAGTGTTAGAAATTAGTTGTCTTAGAGCACGATAGTCATTTGTTAAAGCAACGTTAAAAGGTTGTCGTTTAACTCTTTTACTCAATTTATCTCTTTCACGTATTAATCTGATCAAATCATTTGAAATCCATGGTTTTAATTTCTTAAATCTTGACGATTTTTTAATTACCTTTTTTGAATTTTCTATTGTTTCTGTTATAAATTCGAAAAAGTCTGATGCGCAGGAATTGACATTCCCATTAAAATAAATGTTATTCCAATCAATTTTAGACAGATTACAGAACAACAGCGCAGGGTCAACGACCCGTGTAGTAGTGTCAAGTGCGTCGGACTGTGAAAGTGTAGGAAAAGTAATTGTAATTCCAGTACTAAAGTGGTCCGTTATGTTTGTCTGTAACACAGCTGATTGAACATTCTTCATTTCATTATACCGAATAAAAAAGTGATCTATGCAAGTCGTACTATTGTTTGTTACTCTAGTTGGCTTATCTATACATTGAATGAGTCCTGAACCCAATAAACAGTTTAAATATCTGTCGTTAGTAAAATTAATATCCAATAAGTCCAAATTAAAATCTCCAGTCAAAATAATCATGGTATCTTTGCTAATACTGTCCATGTAAAGTTCTAAGGCGTCTAAAAATAACTTAGTGTTACTATCAAAGGTGCGATAAAAAGCTAATAAACAAAATTTTTTGTTGTACAAGTTAAATGATAATTTTATTCCGTAAACGTCAGCAAGTGAAACCTGTGTCTTTGTGACCGATAATCTTTTATTGAAGTAAACAATGACACCGTCGGCTCTGTTGCGTCTGTTTTCAGTGAGTACAAGATCAAAGCCGTCAATGGTCCGTCCCTCCTCCCCCTCCCGCAACCAACACTCAGTCGATACAATGAAGTCCAACGGTGGAAGTTCATTTAAATAAACCATAAATTCATCGATATTTTTTGAATAACTTCTTATGTTATTGTGAATAATTTTAAGTGAATCATCGCCATTACTACTTCTGAAAAAATCTTTAAATTCTGAAATTGATTTTAGTTCTAAACAATTATTGTGGAAAAAAGTTGGGTTGTCATCATCCGCATCCGTCATCCAGCCAACGTCACAGACCACCCGCCCGGTTGGCTTACCAACTTACTTAAGCCTAACAATAAAAATACGATAACAAATTAATGAATGACTTACTTAAGAGTGATACCAATATTCTAATTTAAACTACTAAAATTTTAATTACGGTTAACAACTGGAAACAAAGAAAAAAACGAAAAACGAAACATTATTGTTATAGATAAATATTTGTAGCTATTATGCCACTTACATGATAACATTCCCATGAAAAATGTTTTACTGTATTATACATTGCAAATATATCCTAGATGACGAGTATACACAACTTATAGATTAATTAATAAACCTTAAAATAGTAATAAAGTACTTTGAAAACGAAAATTTAAGGACTAGTATTGCTGGACATCCTTATGTTCATTCTTATCATTTTGGTAACAATACGACAGATAAAATGAGTTATAAAAAGAAGGATAATAATGTTTATTTCATTTTCTACATTTTGAAAGTTGGAATATTCAGATTACGTTCTGCAGGAAGGAAAAACTTGAATCAATAATTACACTATTTACTTAATTTTGAAATATAAAGCAGTAGTGATAGTTAAATGTTGTATGATCAATGCCAATACAAATAAATGTCAATAAATAGTAATGTCAGTGATATTACTTATATATTTACACTAGATTGATTTAATGAAGACAAAAACCTAGAAGGTATAAGTTTCTAACCTAAAACTATAAGTTCTGTGTAGAATTTATAGTTTTAAAGTTAAAAAATAATAATCGTAATAATAATTCAGTTATTGAAGCTTAGGAAAAATTAAAAATTGAAATGAAATAAAATAGTTTATAAAAAAAAATTTAAAAATTAAAAGATGGATTTAGCTGTGGTATTTTTGTATCATAACTTGAATAAAATAACCTTCAGAGTCTTACTTGTAAGATAGGACATAACTACGACTTAATTCCCGCCTCCAAACTTGTTCAGGTCGCTCAGTGCGGTGACATGGACAACCTGGGCATCATCGGACGACTTCACCAGCACTTTGCCGTTGAAATATCCTGCGAATACCAATTTACCGTCTCTTCTCAGTCGGCGAGCCTTCCCGAGGATCGCTTTGTTGTGTGTTGTTAGATGGTCGTTGATGTAGACCACACCTGGGGTTAGAGATGGATGAATGTCGACCGTGTTGAGTTTCCTTTTAGCTCTTATAGCTTTCATCCACACCTCCTTGTTGCGCCGAGATGAAAACTGAGCGATTATAGGCGGGTGGGCGTGTTTGGTTTTGGAGAAATTGCGCAGGCGGTGGGCAATAGAGAAGTCCTGTAGTTGGAAGGTAACGCCAAGGGCCTTTGCAATTTGTTGGAGACAGTTATAGATGTCTTCACCTTCTGTCACCGGCAACCCGACGATCTCTATGTTCGCAGCACGGGAATGTTGTTCAGCATCATGCAAGCGCCACTGTAGGTCGCGCACTTCCTCGGTCAGTTCCTCGTCGGCATGCTCAAGCTTGCTACAGCGGTCTTGTAACTTCTCCTGTTCTTGAGCCAAATTAGAAAGACCTTCTTGGAGATTTTTGACGTCTTTTTGTAGATCTTTGACTGAAGCTAACACATCATTAATTTTTTGGTCAATGTTACTATTTATGTCAATCTTAATAGCTTGAATCGCATCCAAGATAGAATCAGTATCGTCCTTACTGCGCCCCGAAGCACTTGATTTAGTTTCCTCGACACAGGAGTCACATTTTAAGGTCTTGCTTTTTGATTTGGTGAAACTTTGAGATGATCCAGCTCGCGTGCACTGGGGATGGAAGCTCAACTTACAGTCAACACATTTAGCTGCAATTTCACCTTCACCAAACAGCTTTTCACATTTGCCACACTTTTCAGACATAGTAAAAAATACGTTTGTACAAAATAAAAAATAATATTAATAAGGAATTAAAACAAACTACTATTGAATAACGAACATGTACAGCCAGGCCGGGCAGGTAGCAGCACGACTAGGGTCGGAGAGATAAGGCGTCTGCTCCCATCGACTGTCTGATAACAACTAAATATTTGTTTTATGTTGCTTTGTTAACACTATAACAAAATATATTTAGACTCCTTAAAGTAAAATAAAAAGGAGTCATTTTCAATACTCAAAACACACCTGCCTGTTGTAGATGCCTGATAGTGCATTGAATTCTTATTATGTTAAATCGAAAGTTCATTCAAACATTTTCAAGAAGATGTATTCTTTGCTTACATGTTACTGTAACTCAGTCTTGATTGAGGTTGTATGTGTTGCAGAAAATGGCCGGTTTAGCTATAACTTTTAATACGTTGAGCAGTGCTAAGCTGCCACCAACACTAATAATGAAACAGTTGGAGGAAGGAAGGAGCTATCCTGTGACAGAGTTTAGACGAGTGCAAGTATAAAATGTTCTCTTCGGGGATAAAAAAGATAACACTGCTGTAATCGCCGTTATCGATTTCGGGAAACCAATTGCAGATAACGGGTTCACTGTTGGGCATCTGTTCCTTCCAAGGCGGTTTGTGTCCATCATCACGCAAGAATTTGTGGAAAAGTACAATGCTGTGCCTGACCTCTGCTTAGAATTTGGTGGAGCAGGACCACATAAAAAGTACATAATTTCTTTTGAAAAGAAGTAATCAAACATCTATCTCTACAAACAAGTTTGAAATTTTATTAATGGACAATATATAAACGAGAAATTAACAATGGCTTTTCATTTTTTTTCCTGTTCATTTTTAAAACTAAACAAATAAGAGATTGTAAGAAACATGTTTCCCTAAACAGAAAGAGTGAGTGGAGTTTATTTTAAAGTTTTACCATGTATTAATATTTCTTGCGTGTTCACAGAGTTTAGGTATAGACGGATAATTCAACAGAAATGGAACACCTGATTCAGGGGTCAGTAATGTCACCGTTAGTTGCCTAGTTTTACTTTCCAAAACAGTCTCAAGATAGAATATGTCTGAACAAATAATGGCGCTAGTGGGTCAAGTCCATAGCGGATGCAGGGACGAGAGGATCTAGACAGCCACAAAAACTGGTGCTTATAGTGGGTTAAGTGCATAGCGGTAACAGGATGCTGAGGCACAGGTTTAGGCGGCTACAAAAAACTTTCACTACATGTAGGCTAGTTATCAAAGATTAATCGCTCGACCGTTTTAGATCCTAATTGACATGAACACAGCGCCGCACCACTCGCCGCGCCGTCTGATCCATGAAAGTAAGAGTCCACACACGTATAACGCCCGAGTGGTGTAAGGATCGAGACTCAATAACGACAACGGTTGGGAGCAAAATTAATTACAATTTATTAAGACGACAAGGATTTAACACTTCAAATCAAAAGAATGTTATTACAATATATCCGAAACTCAATTATGCAATGGATCTACAAGGGATTAACACCTAATTTGGAATATAATCGAACTTTAGAGATTTTACATAATTAAAACTACACGGGACGGGGGACGAGCTACCGCGCGTAGTTGAGGAGCAAACTTTCAAAACCTGCCTTCTCCTTCAGATCCAGTTTTACAGAAAACACAAAAAACTAATAACTTAAATCTGCGCTTAGTACTAAGGGTTGTTAATACTTTTTTACTAGTATTACTCGTTTCTAAGTCATGTTACATACCTCTATAAGATCAAAACTCGATATTTAATAAGAAAAAGGCAATTAAGGAGAAAACACGTTTTGAATTAACTTTAAGGAGAAAGCAGGTTTTGATTGGACAATGATTGGAGAAAGCATGTTTTGAACGAAATGAGTTGAAATAAACAATATTGGCCACAATCAATGTTTTATTGAGTACAAAAATTATTAAGTGTACAAGGAGTGTACAAACTAAATAATAAAAGTGTTAATTATGGTTATTGTCTCTAAAAATAGTCTCTATGACATTTTGTACTCAAAATGTTTGTTAAATAGGCCTACCTTTAAATTCTTAGGCCGATATCTTCGTCCAAAAAGTCACAGTCACATTCTTCCTCTGTTTCTTCAGGCAATGCCACCGCGTAGATGTCAACCCCCACAAATACCGATCTCATAAGGCGGTCTCGCCACAATTTCGCCACAGATGTTTGGTAGCAACAACGGTCATGATGAGGGACGCGGAAATTAGACGCACACCGCCCGCACTGATAACCCGCCACCGCCCGGCACGCATACGCCATGGCACGCCCCAACACTCTCGATGGCGTTCTCCGATTGATGCAATCCCGCCCAACGACGACCTGGCACCGATTTTCTAACCTGAAGGCCTGCACCACCGTATGAGTGGCAAAATATCCAACTAGCAATTCCGCTCTGGTAGAGTCGCCCTCCAACATTTGTCGCATCACTCGCTCATTCGTAGCGGCGTACGAAGGATTCTGCCCCCTCCATCCTCCTCCTCTTTTGGTGTCTAGTTTTGTATCTTGGGGATGCCTGGACAGAAACTTCTCCTTCATCCTCGAACCCTCGGAACGTTTCGCCACTGGCAGAGGTGACCGAAGAGAGTGACACCTCAGTCTCCACGCTCTCCTTCGAACTGCTAGCAATAGACCCCGAATCATGGTCAGTTTCAGGCGACTCAGCTATTCCCTCGCTCACCACAGCTTCGGAGCCTCTCCTGTCCAAAGGACACTCCTCAAGGCGAGGCTCAATATCTTCCTCTTCCTCGACTTCATGGAGCACCCCAACAACAGTTATGGTAGCTGCATCCCCGCCGCCAGCGCTTTCTTCCATTGGCGAGTCATGCCCACGATCACCACAACGGTCACCTCCAAGGAACACACCAGGAACCACAGTCAAGATGCAATCCTTAGGCACCTCAACATGGCAATCACCCTCTACACAAAGATCTTGGTCCACCACCAACGCCAGACTGCGCGATCCACCACTCTCATAATCTCTTCCACGGGAAGAAACTTCCTCGCCCTCTGGAAAAACATCCTCATCTCGAGCAGAAACCGCCAGTCGACTGGACTCCTCGCCAAAATCCGCCCCAACACTCGCTTGAACCGCAGCATCTACAGAAGCACCTTCAGTTTGGCAAGATGTTTCCGAGTATCTGGGTGCCTCAGGCGACTCAAACCTTAAAGACTCGAAGGCAGCCGAAAGTACCCGATTTCTACGCTGGAAAAACTCGCGGATCTGAGACCCATAAGGCATCAGTCCAATGGCAGCAGGGATCGAGCGGTCAAATCGGCGCAAACGCCCTAAAACCTCCTCCCTCGCTTCAGCACCAAGCAAGCTGTCAACTCCAGTGATCAGGTGAACTTCCGCTGCGAATGCCGCCACTGCCGCCTCCAAACCAGCCGCCGGGGATGGCACCGTCAACTCCGGCCCGGCGACAGTCAAGCCCATCCGCCGAATTTCCTGAGCCAATCTCTGGAGGAAAGTTGACACGGCCTCCCTCAGGTCTTCCACAGTGGTGTCGCTCACGCCTCCATAGCTATTCTGCGCAGCAATCAGTGACGACCTCGACGTAGCACAGCTTAGCATTGCACTGGAAAGGGTTTCTGCGACGCACTTCTTTGCTCTGTCAACCTCCTTTCTCACCTTCTGCTCTTCAAACTTGACTTTACCCTTCAAAACGAGATTATCTTGGGTCAAACGAGATTATCTTATTATACTTCATCTTCGAAATATTCTTCCACACTATAATAACATTTTTCTTGAAGGAAATTTTTCACATTTTTATTAAATTTATATAACAATTTTTCTTCCTTAATTCTTCCTGGTAACTTATTGTATAATTTTGTTGCAGAATACATAAATTGATTTTTATAAAAACTTGTGTTATGTCGTTGAAACGGGAAAATTTGATTGGTTCTTAAGTTATAATTATTTTCATGAATTTCTTGTAGGTTTTCTGCTTTTGATGAGATAAAATTGAAAAAAATTAGTGATTCATAAATATAAATACATGGCAAAGTCAAGATTTTCCCCTTTTCAAAAATAGGTCTACACGAATTTCTCGTCTTTAGGCTAAATATTTGTCTGATGCTCCTCTTTTGCAATTTGAACAATTGTTTCATTTTTGTGCTTTCTTTACCCCACACAGAAATGGGGTAAAGGTAATGGTAAAGGTAAAGGTAAAGGAATGGGAAAAACGAAAAAGTAACATTGTCGCAAGCTTAGGTCTTACCATGAGACCTACGGTAATAGCTTATTCCCTATGTGAAATTCGCTAAAAAGCAATTAAACATAACTGAAAGACTTGAAAAAGTTTAGAGTATTAAATGAATGAATTAATAATGAATTATCTTGTTGAAAAATCTGGAATTGTGAGTTTTAAATTGTGAAACAGATAGAAAGACTTTTTGTAAATTCCCATACAGTATAAATTTGTCAGCGAAATAAAATTTATTATTATTATTATTTCCTTAGTACAATTGGGAAAAATTACTTTTTGATTCATATTTGGCGGGTGCAGTTTCTTAACTGGGCTAAATACAATACTATAAAATGAAAATATCAAACGATCCGATCAATATGGTACTTTGTACCGGCATTCTGATCCTAATGGAACATAAACTAATCTCCATGAATATGAAGTATCAACTTATGGCCAGGAAAGTTAAAATTTGAGAGTAGACCACACATAAGTATGATAGCCTACATTAGAAACTGATTTCTTATGTGTTATTTAGAAAAAATTAGGTCTGAATTGTTATTATCACTAATTAGTATTTTGATTTTGTTGCAATAATTATATAGAGCCTATGTTAGGTTATATTTTTTATGTAAATATTAATATAAAAAGCCAAACAAAACAGGGGTACCGTAGTTAGTTACAGTGATTGTCTTAGTTATTTAGGTCTAGATTGAATCGATAGTTAGTACAATGGATATGTCAATCGGATTGATCAATATTTGCATTCGATAGTATTGTACCCGTATGAAACTGCACACAATAATCTTGGACAAAAGAAGTAACTTAGAGAATAATAGTATAAAATACCAACATCCCATTTTTAGAGGGATAAAACCTTGTTCATAGTCGGCACAATTTGTCATTGAATAGTACCTGGACTAATTTTTGAAATAATTCAAGTAGGCTTAGGCCTATATGTACAGGTAATAAGAAATTCCAACATACCGGTAACCGAGATTGACCAGAAGTAATTTTATTTCAAACACATGGATAATTTGTAAATACATCCTAGGCTTATAAATAAATGCATACAAACAATGATTTTGACTAAGACCTCAAATCAGGAATCAAGAAGCTTATCATTCCATACGTTAGATAACATCATTTGGTACAAAACAAATAAGCTTATAGGCCTACCATTAAAAGTAGATTATAGAGAAAAAACAAAATCAATACAAGTAACTAGTTAAAATTCATTATAAAAATAAATTTGATTGTAAAAATTCAATTACCACATGATTGCAAATGAATAAAAAACCAAGTATGAAGAATTTATAAGCTTACTTAACACATAACGTATATTTTGTTACCTGAGACATAGGATACAATGGCACAACACTTTCTAATTATTAAGTTACTTGTTCCATTTAATTTTTTTTCCAAATATTAGATGTATCACATAAATTAGTTAATCGCATAATTCCATTCGACAGCAATTCATTCCACAACATGCCTATCTTTTGGCATAATTTAAAACTTCGGCAAGTATACATCGGTGTTGATCTACTTAATTTAACAAATAGGTCTGTCAAAATATCAATTAAATTTTATTTAAAAACGTATCTTAACGGCGAGGAGATAAAAACAAATCTGAAGAGGTTGAGGTTATATTGTTTTCAGCATACACAGCGACAACTAACTCAACTCAGCTTCAGCTGCGATAGGGGAAAATAAACTGATCATAGCAACTACATTAGTCAAATCATGTAGCCTAAAAAACTAAAGTTCTTTCAAAAATTCCGGAAAATAAGCTTTTTTAATACTTGAAAATAATTGCCCGATTATAGTTTATTACCTATAGTTTAAAATACATAAAATCTAACTTGAGAATTTCATTGAAATCAAATCAGTAATAACCCAAGTAGCAAAACAAACATTTCGAAAAGTTGATAATTTTTTTTTTTAAATAAGTCTTAAAAACATTTTAAAAAGTAGATAGTTCCCCAAATGAATATTTTGAAAATTTTTCAAATTGTTTTCAATAATGTTTTAACAAAAAAATTAAAAACATTTCAAAATATTTAATTTAAACATTTTAAAAAGTATTTAAATTATTTTCAACGAATTGTCAATAACAACTTAAAATTGTATTAAAATAGTTTTATATTCACAATGAAAACTTTTGAAACGTTTTCAAAAGTTTTTAAAAACTTGTTTATCACAATTAGAAATATTATTTCAAAGGTTTTATAATCTGATAATAATAAAAGAAAAATGATTTATCTTTTTACAGTTTTTTTATATATAAAAAATAGTTTCATATTTTGTGGATTATCAAGAGGTACTGTATTGGTGGTCTTCGTACTGTTAGGGAAAAAAGAAACAAATAGGAATCAATTACATGATTTACTAAAGATGCACGAAAATAGTCCGATGGAAAATTTAACAGCTGTGTCCCCCCTTACCCCCTCTCGCCCTGCAATGTTGTCATTTTGGTTATGTTTACCATGCGTAATACAGTATAAAAATGTGTTTCACAATAAATTTGGCAACAATGTATCGACTCTCGTCGGACTATTTTCGTGAATCTTATTATATGTAATATAGAATGAGCAGAATGTAACTACCCATTTCAATATTCTTATATTTTGCATGGAGACAGGAAAGAAGTTAAAACCATAGTAATTTTAAAATAAAAAATATACTTTGTGAAATATTTTAAACATAAGCTTTTCTGGCCTTTAAAGAATAGGCCTACTGTGCCCATGAGGCTTTTATAATTGTTTTTCTCTACATAGAAACACAGAAAGTAGAAAACTTGGTTCAATCTGCAATAAAAAATAATTAAAATTGTGTTCTTACAAGTTTCAAGTATATAATTAATTTCACTTCATTAATTACTTTTTTCTAGAACACTTATTAACTAACACTACAAACTTTTGTAAAAAGTTTTTTTAAATTAATTTCTTGAGTTAAAAGAACAAGTAATTGCAATAAAAACTGCTTAAGCACCAAGCCTAAATATAAACGTTTTAATGGATGTAACGTGTTTTAAAATAGCAATGGCTCTATTAAAAAAAGAGCTCAACAAACAAGCGCACAAATTAAAAAATATATCTGCTTTCTGATATCAATTTAAATGCACAATAACATGATCTTAGTAACATTGCAAAGCAGACGATGCTAATTTTTAAACAATAAATTTCCAATAAATAATCCTTGAAAGAAAACTAAATAAAGACAGTTAGTTCTTAAAAACATTCTACAGTATTCATAGTTCATGATTTCGCGTGTCAAAAGTTGGCTGGAGCATCTAAAATCAAATGATATCTCATTCTTATAGGATTTGTAGAATATCCATACGTATGATAAACTTAAGTACGTGTATGGTCATAGAATGTAGCCTACTCCATGATAAATCGTTTCTTGTTATTATACACCAGGGTGAAATAAAACAAACTAATTTGTTTTGAAAAAATGTTGTATTATGCTGAAAATATTAGGTTCAGCCATCACAAAACATATAAAATATATAGGCCTAAATATAACATTTTAACATATACATATATATATATATATATATATATATATATATATATATATATATATAACATTTTAAACATCTCATAAACATAACATTTTTAATATCTCATAGTAAATTTGACAACAAATAATTTATAAATGTAAAAACTTTAAAAATCAAGGAAAATGTAAAATTTTTATGGTAACTTTTACTTTCATTTTTATGTGACCTAAAATAAAACTAAAATAAAATTTCAACCATCCGATGTTTAAATCCTTTGACAATTTTCCGTTGAGCAGGCACCATGTTCAGTACATATCCAGCGTGTTTTCTCTAAAAAAGACAAAAAAAAAACATGTACCGGTACTTATTATATAAAGATGCTGGATTTATGATGTATATTCTTGTTACGCCACAATGTGTCTCACTGTGGGGTAATAAGAGAATAGGCCGATGAACTCTTTTCATATGTAAATCTTTTGCTACAGGTACCATAGTTGTTCTGCTCAGTTGCCTAATTTATTTCACATCAAAAATAACAAAGAACTTATTGAAAAACATTTATCTAGTTAGTAATTTTTAACAGAGCATATAAGTTAACTATAGTAAGATGCACGAAAATAGTCCGATGGAAATTTAAACAGCTTTGTTCCCCCTCACCCCCTCCCTCCCTGCAATGTTGTCATTTGTGGTTATGTTTACCATGTGTTACACAGTAAAAAAGTATGTTTCAGAATAAATTTGGCAACAATGTATCAACTCTCATCGGACTATTTTCGTGAATCTTACTATAGTGGTTTCATTTTGAGTTAAAGTCCTTTCCGCATCATATCGTGGTTAAGCTGCGAACATTTTTTTTAATACACAAAAAGTTTTTTAATACTGTAATGTTTTGATAAATACAAGTGTTACAGTCTCACTTAAGTGGATAGGCCTATGCTAGTGAAAAAATATTAAAAAATTATTATAATGTGAATAAATAAGGTGACCATTAAGTTGAATTTATAGTTTACTAAAAATGTTCGTTTTTGTTTTAAAGGAAACTTCTATAATCAGTGGCGTACCCAGGATTTTTTTTCGGGGGGGGATATTATCAGTTCATAATTCCATTAAGATATATATGCATGTGTATGACAATATATACATATGTATGTGTATTAGTACATATATGTGTGTGTATGTGTATACCTGTACATAAAGGAACAAATGAAATAACATACAACTTATTACCATTGACTATATACATAGGTGTTAAAACTAAATTAAACCATGTATACGTTGGTATAAAACTTTATTTTTAATACCAGAATAGACTTTTATACACATGGAAAAATTTATACAGTTATATACAACCTACACCGCAATTATATACAAGTTACAATAATTACATGCCCCCTTACACCAGCATATGACACTTAATTTAACAAAATATCGAGTCTTCTTGGCTTCTTAGCCATGACGTCCAAGATCTCTTCAGGTAAAACATTAATGTCTTTGTGAATAGAGAGGTGGGCTAGACAGTTTAACCTAGTTTGAGACGTCGAATTGCGCAGGAATGATTTCAGACGACGCAAAGTGGAGAATGATCGCTCTGTTACCTGTTACCTCCGTTGTATGTCCCGTCGACCTCCTTGGCATGGGACCCGTCCAAATAATTCCGTCGGTGGCTTTGTCCAATCAGGTTATAAAGGAAGGGTTTAGGTAAGGCAAGTGCCAAAGTGAAAAAAAGATAAGAAAGATAACGATAAGGATGGGAAGATGTACTTAAACTAGATCAGGCAGCCCATAGCAACATTCTTCAATAAGATGCCCTTTCAGTTTGTCTCTAAATTTATTTATGTCCTGAGTCCCTCTAATCACTGATGGGAGTTTAGAGGAATACTTAATTCCTACATAACTAGGTTTTGTATCGAAAAGTTTCAAATTATGCTGAATAGAACGTTTTACATTGTGGTTTCTAGTATTATATCTATGGTTGTGAGGCTGTATCAGATTATTTAGCTTTACATGCATAATAACTTCGAAAATGAAGAGAGAAGGAATGGTGAGAATCTGAAGTTCTTTAAATTTTTCTTTGCAAGTATCTCTAGGTCTGAGCCTATAGATACATCTGATTGCTTTTTTCTGCAAAACAAAAATTCTATTCAAATATGATTTACTTGACAAACCCCAAAGCACTATGGAATATCTCAAATGACTCTCAATCAGGCTAAAGTAGACTAATTTACAGAGTTCAATATTGTTATAAACAGAAAGATTTCTTAGGACATAAATACCAGAAGCCAACGTGGAAGCAAGTTTATCAACATGATCCGACCGATGGAGACTACCGTCCAATCTCACTCCTAAATAATCAACTGAGTGAGATTTCTCAAGGAATTCCTCATCCAGCAAAATCATGGGTGACATGAAACCCGCCCTCTCAAGAGATCGGTTTTTCTGAGCTGTAGCCTTAAACATAAAACTAGTTTTAGAGGAATTAATACTGAGATTAATATTTGAGAAGTAGGCCTACTGAGCCAGTGCGCCAAGCCGGATAAATGCTTCCTTTTCTAGTGTGGATGTATCTTTGGTGTGTGTGAAAAGGGATGTGTCGTCTGCAAAAATTGTCAGGGATTCTTTCGGTAAAAAATTTGAGATGTCATTTATGTAGATCAGGAAAAGAACAGGACCTAAAATCGAGCCTTGAGGCACGCCTACAGGGATCGGAGCTACACCAGAAAAGAATTGTTTTTTAAAACAAGACTCAGAAGTGAAAGTGATTGAAGTTTGTTGTTTTCTGTTTTTAGGTAAGACATAAACCAGCTTAGCGCCCTGTCTCTAACTCCCAACCTCCCTGTAACTCTGCTGTCGCCGTTGTGATGGGCAACGTGACGCTCACCTTAAAATTAATAAATCACAGATAAACCACAATAAGTCTTAGTAAAAGTTATTTATTTGTAAACTTCTATTTTGTATGGTAATCATTACAAAAGATTATTTATTACTTTAATAGTTGTAAAAATCGTAGTAGAAATGTCTGTAAGCCAACTTTACAGTTATAACAAAACTTTTAAATAGGCACGGAAAGAATAAAAAATTATTTAATGTATACCAGACGTGATATTGACTCAATGGCTTTCTTGATAAACATAAAAAATAAATTAAAGATGAAGTATTTAATTTACGACTTAACCACTACTTTAAAAACTGACTGGCCTAGTAAAAACATTGATATTGTAATGTATTAATTCAGAGCATAAATATATACCTTAAGCATGGCATGCAATGTTGGGAACAACATTTCGTTGCAATGATCCAAGCCTGTCAGGAAATCAGTGGGGAGCTTTTCTTTCCCCATTTCTTTCATCACTCTCATCCACATCGCCAATTCGGCGGTAAATTGTTCTGGGTCGGAGATGATTGATGGCCACTGTTTGGCCAATGTTGTTGAACAGATATCTAAGTCTGTATTCTCAGGTTTAATTAAATTCTGTGGCGAGAGGAGGGATATTTTTTTAAGAACATCCACATGTTTCAAAAATCTCTCCGTCATTTCACTAAGGAAATGGTCGAGGAAGGGAATGAAAACGCGCAAAAAAGGGAGTGAGCAGGCGCATGCGCGTGTCGCACCAAATGGGTGTTGTGCGGGTATAGCGTTTCGTTGTGACAAGGCGTTGATCCCGCTGCCACTACACCCTATCTAGCATCCCATTTGAAACTTAAATTATGAACATATTAATATCAAAACCATTCAAGTTTAAGAGTAGAAAAATGTTTACATCGGAAAATAAATTATATAATGTTTTACTTGAAAATTTTAAATAAAAATAAATTTAAAATCCCCTTTAGAATTTCGGGGGGGGATATATCCCGATATCCCCCCCCCTGGGTACGCCCCTGTCTATAATAATACAGTAAGTTGAGGTGATATATTTTCCGTTTCCACTTATCCTCTTTCGCGCATGTCTTAAGATGAAAAAACTGGCATTAGGGTAATCTAGCTTATTTGGCACTCAATAAAATCTTTATTGTGTAATTTTCCACACCAATTTCAACGGTTTAATATTTTATTTCAAAAACTAATTATTTTTAAATAATAATATTTTACCCCTAAGCTTGTCTCAATACAAGGTTTCTACTAATACCCCATAAACTTCTGAATACATTCAACTAAGGAAATAACAGCCTCATCTCTTATTACCCCACTTGGGGTAATATAGGAGAAATCAGTGGGGTAATTAGAGAATTATTTTTTAATTTTGCTTACGTTAATTATAGAGCTTCAAAATTTATTTTTCAGATTCATAATTTGGACCTGTTTTTACATGATTTTTTTCATTCCTGTATCTATAGGCCTAATAGATTAAGAGCTACAAATTAGTGGGTCTCTTCTCTTATTACCCCCCAGCTTCCCCTATATGAAAGTAGATAGGCTTAACATGGACTATTTAACAATCTAAAAATTGTTACCATTGCATTTTGTTACCAAAATTAGGCTATAGGCTAAAAATAAAAAAGTACCAAGAAAATATTTTATATAACTTTGCGCTCCCCTAAAATAATTTTAGGGCGAAACTTCGTTATCCTACTCCACCGTTATTATCGATGTTAAAATTTTGATTTTGCAATACGGTAATAACTTGCTAGGCCTATGCTATACAATTAATTACACAATACGATTACGATTTTATCACCTGATTTGGTTTTGTTCTAAGATAATAAAAGATACCTTATGACAATAAAGCAAATATATTGCAAACAATTAACTGAAAATAACAAAAACAACTACAAGTTTTTACAAATTTTTGCTATTGTGCGTTTTAAATGTTTCCAAACACCATTGATTTGGTTGTTATAAACGTAGCTGTCAATAAAAGTTACACAGGTTTGCAGTTAGATTGTTAGGATAGATAATTATTATGATACATTTCTCATCTCCATACCGTTGCTGGTTCAATTGTTTTCATCGCATAGTTGTAATACCAAATCAAAATTTTAACATCGATTATGAAGGTGGAGTAGGATAAGAAGTTTCGCCAGTTTTGGATGCACATAATCTAAATTCCAAGATGGGCTATACATTTTGTTTAGACTTTTATGGAGAACAAGAATTATATAAGTTAATTAGGCCTAATATAGCCAGGAAGCATTTGAAAAAAAAATATGACGATTAGGCCTAAAACAAAAAATGTTTTACGGTACTCACCCTAATCTCTTAAGAACACGTGTAAAATCAAGCTAGGAACACTACGCTAATTCCTACTCGAACTATGGTTATAAACTCGTTGAAACATATTAATTTATTCAAATTGGCCCTAGGCTACTGTAAATTAACAGTATAAATAAAAATTTTAATCATTCATAACCTTAAAACAATTGGTAAAATACGCATTTTGTTGTTTACAAGGTTGGCAGATGGCAACAGTTTTTTCCCGATGTTTCATTGCATATTAGCCTACAAATAACCAGTCACTTTCCGCCATTTGAAATGGGTGTTTTCAGATACGGTAGCTTAGAACCTTCCAGTAACAGTGGCAGCGTTCATGGCTGAGTTTCTGCAATTCACTATTAAGTTACACCACGTTTACTATTTAATCATTGAAAAATCAATGCTAACGCTTGAAGGTCAAAAAGTTGGGCTGAAAAATCTACGTTTCAGTTAATGCTCGGAGGGTTGATGATGCTTTCTAACAACTGGTCGATATTAGATAGTAACAAGACTGGGCTTTAAAACATAAAAAAATGCCACTACAGTAAATAGACACAAGATTTACATTGTTAACTTATACACCGGAACCTACTTAAAATTGGCTCTAGGGCCTATGCGTTTTCCCCCATATAAGTTACGCATGAAATGTTGTCAGATCTTATTACTTAAAAACTAGTTATAATTTTGTACATTAGCACTAAGTTAATTTATATTTTTCTTATGCATAAGGTAAGGATTTTGGAACTAAATTTAATGTATTTTTGTCAAAAATTTCCTTAGTCTTATGTCTTTTATATTTTAATATTTCTTTTGATTATTTTTTACTTAAGTTACCAAATTCTTGTGTTATAAACTGAGGTTAAGTGGTAGAGAGGACTATATAGTCCTAACTTTGCCTCAAAAAATAAAGTATTTGTTAATTGTTATTTGTAAGTTATTTAAGGAATGGGGAGGGTGGAACCCAGTGTGTGGGGAGTGTCAATTTTGTCACATTTTACTTTGTGTGTCAAAATTTTCACTTTTCATCATTTAAATTGGTTTCTAAGCAACAAATAGTAAAATATATTTTGAGATTTATGGGCAAAAAAATTTTTTAGCCTATCTTTTGTAAAAAATATGCCTATTTTTCAGATACCTAAAAGTTTAGTAAAGTTTAGGCCTATTCCTGTGTTACTTGAGATTTCTCCGAGAATAAGTTGCGTACAAAGTTTCATGATAGTACGTTGAGTAGTTTTCGCTTGAAAGCCTAAACGGACATTCACAATTAGTAGGGATTTTGCCATTCTGTCAAACCAGCTGATAACCCTCAAAAGCAAGTAGGCTATTGGTCAAACAATGCACTGTGTAGGTAACTCTAACCTATTTTTATATAATGGATAATAGGGTAAGCTCTTCATTTTAAAGGTGGTTTATCTTAGCTCTAAAATTTGTTGCCTCAGTTTCGTGATAAAGTTAGTCGCTCTCAACTGACCCGGAACTCATAAGTTAGTTCTTGTTTGCTATGTTATTTACCACGTCCAGAGTGTCGGCTAGGCTATCTCAAAGTTACCACGATCAAGTTTAGCCTAGTTCAATAATAGTTTTAAAGAGGGACTTACCTGCTGCTGCTAGACATGCTCCTGGATACACCCAGCAAATAAGCTGAAGTCCTAGACGAACACTCAGACTTTTAGAAAACACCGAACGACTTAACACTATAACCGAAACCCCGGTCCCTGAGACCACAGGGAAATTTTGTTTTTGTATGTTGGCAACACTGGTTCATTTTGGCGGGCGAGCGGCTCAGTACCTTCCTCCCCCACTCTGGCAGTCCGAAGACACCCGCTATTGTTTAGTTTTGGGAAGGCGTTTGACCTTGACGTGTCTTTTGTCGTAAACGTGCCTGTCAGTGAGACCGAGGGTTTCGGTTCGTGTTACTGTGCCGTGCGGTCTAACATACCAAGGGTTTCGTTTCTCGCCATACCTTAGTTTACTGACATTATTTTCTTAGTTTTACGTCAATAAATAGTGACTCTTATGAAGTGAAACTGTTATTTCTGGAATATAAGTGCTTCATAAACATTATGGAGCAAGATAGACCTCAACGACCTCTTCGAAAATTGAACCCTCGTGATCTAGACTTTTCACATCATATCCGCGAGTTATTGCTTGAAGAGGGCATTGATGACCCAGACAGTGACAGTGTTGTGGACAACTCGGATGACGATCTAGATTTTGTGCTAAATCCTAGAGAACATCACCCAATCGAATCAACAGACGAGGAAGACGAAGACGGAACTTATTGACTTATTGACACAGAAGACTTTCTATGCCAAGCCTTCAACGAGAGTTGAAAGAAAACATGAAGAGGGTCTTAGGTGACCACCAGCCACAGGAACCCCAACCACAAGATGAGGGTCCAAATGAAGAAGCAGGCCCAGCGATCGCTTGGAAAAAAGGAAAACATGTTTGAAATGTCCTTCAGCGAAAAAACGCAAAACAGCCTACAAGTGCATCAAGTGCAAGCATCCAATCTGTCTTGAATGTAGCAGAAAGGTTTGTGTGAGATGTGCAATAGAAGACATAATGCAAAACTAAGAGTAAAATGGACATGCTATAAAGAAGTACATGTGACTCTGTAGTAATCTTTAAATCAATGTTTTTTTTTTTCATTTATATGTATAATTATGATTATATGTTTTACTTATGCTACTTTCTTGTTATTGCAATTTATGATTCATTTTTTGAACTTACACAATGTCCCTACATCTAAAAATGATTTTCATAAACTGTAGTCTTATAAAGTTTTTTTTTTTTTTTTATTATTGGGATTTTTTTATGTAATCAATAAAAAAAACTAAGTTGAAAATGCAGTGGTTTTTATTAAAACACAAAAGAGTTATCTACTGACAAAAAAAAAATTATAATAATTGATAAAACTGTACATCTTTATTATGA
Organism: Neoaliturus tenellus; assembly: GCA_030545055.2. Taxonomy (NCBI): domain Eukaryota; kingdom Metazoa; phylum Arthropoda; class Insecta; order Hemiptera; family Cicadellidae; genus Neoaliturus; species Neoaliturus tenellus. The sequence goes on along the minus strand of CM061531.1, from coordinate 50,722,111 downwards.
GGTCTCACAGACCGGGGGTTTCGGTTAACGTTACTCTGGGTAGGGTTTCGGTCATAGTGTTAACCACTCACGTTCAAAGTTAGCGTCGTTAGCGAAAGAGAAAGGCTACAAAATGGCGACGGCAGCGGTGTAGTGATTGGTGAGCGGTGAAGAAGTGAGGGAACCAACGAACGAACTCAAGGCCAACAACAACCAAATTCAAAAGACCAACTTTCAAGAAATAAACTTAGGCCACAGAGGCTGGAATAAATAATAAAAAATATTAGGGTGCACAAAAAATACGCAAATTCTGTATTAGCCTACAAAATTACAAATAAAGAGATTTATTATATTTGTGTTCATATATTTGACCATTATTCCAACATCAATAGTGTCAAAATAAACACTGTGTGGGAAAAAAAGTTTACAAAAGCTTTCAAAAAGTTTACAAAATATTTTTAGAAACATGGTCGAGTTTTGATTTAAGCAGAAATGTAAGCAAAAAATGTCTTTAAAATTTTTTTTAAAACACAAAACAATTATTAATAATAATAAATTATTATTAATAACACAAAAATGTTTTTAAAACTTTCTTGAAATGTTTTCATTGTCAAAATGTTTTAATATTTAAAATATTTTCAAATAGTTTTTAAAAACATTTTAACAGCATTGTTTTAACTGTTTGATAGGAATAAATCATTGAACACTTTTCAAAAAGTTTTCTGAATGTTTTTAAATACTACTTAGTTTAAAAAGTTTTTAAAAACTTTGTCAATATTTTTAAAAAGTTTTCCTTTGCTACTTGGGAAAAAAGCCTTTTGGGGGTCAAAAATTCGCCTGAGAAATTTAAAGTCGATCTAAAAGAATTTTATTCTCTATGTTCCATAGAGTAAAAAATTCAATTATATAAACTAGAGATCGCCTCCTGATCGAAATTCGATCAAAATTTCTATTGATCTGTACCCAAGAAGTTAAAAACATTTTATAACTCAAACATCTGTTCTTCCAAATTTTCAAGCAGTTATTTTTACAACAGCTATCTAATGATTCATTCAATTCTCCTTCTCCCATAAGGTTAACATTGGAACTTTGAAAGCATGTGGGGCGTAGCCCTGGAGTCCGATGAGAATTAGAATGTCATTCTGCTCATCTACAGGACTATACCTTTCTAACGGTATGCGCGGATTTCTCCTACGATGCACACGAGCTGAGAAAAAGGAGGAAATGAAACATGCTTGCGTATTAATATATAGATAAATATGTCCATATGGAAAAAAATGGACTTACCTCCCTCTGCATCTCACGTCCAGAGTATATACTTTAACATCTTCGCTTGTGCGCGTCCAGTGACTGCTTTCTGCTAAACCACACGACTTATTATAACTTCACGGCAGTTTAATTCTATGAATACTTATTGCACATAAATATTATATGATAATATTACCTGGATAAAATATTTTAGAAACCCAAAGTTTTTATATCCGTTAAATTACATGAAAATAATCCTATTTATTTTTTTTCATGTGGATATGTATATACTGTATTAAAAAAAAAACTTTCCATATTTTTCAATTGCTGATACCATCATGAATTTTATATTTAAAAAAACACACATCTTAAATAGACTGTCAGCACTAAAAAGTTTTAAAATATCGGTTGCAGAATTTACTGGATAGAAGGTAACCACTTTTTTTAAGATATTAAAGTAATAAGAATACTCCCAGCAGGGTTTACACCATTTTACAATCCTATATAAATAAGTAATAATCAACCCATACAAACCTTGTAAGCTAGTTTTTCATAAAATTCTTCTCTACAGGCTTGATATCTGAAGTGACTTCTGCCGTGAAGCGCTTCCATGTGTAAGCTGAGATCATTCTTTTTCTTGAAGTCAGCCTTGCAGTAGGCACACTTGAATTTTAGCAACTAATAATAAAAAAAGATGAAAAATCTGGGAAAAGTTAGGGCCTAGTATTTTTTATCCATAAATGAAATATTCAGAACACGCAAACACTGAGTTAGCAGAAAACAAAAATTGGATTCATTTTATGGAAATAAATTCTAATTTGAAAGATTTAAGGATCAAATAATCTTAGCCTTCGGGTCTGCAAGGACAATTTGAATGGAGGACAAAGTTTTGTTTTTAACTTGAATCAGTGTGAAGATTCATTAATTTACAAAGCCCAAAATTTTGCTTTATTTCAGATACTTAATTTTTTAATACATTAAAAAAATTAAATTTTTACATTGGTCTAATTTTGTAAAAAGATTAGACCACTTTTATCTAACTTTATGATACATTGGCCAAAATAACCAAAACATAATTGCCTCGAAGTAATTGATTTTTGTCGATACCCTTGAGTTGAGTCTGTAAATTTGTCTGATTCAGTTAATTGCCAACCATAATCAGTATTGTACCTGATATAGTTAAACTCACACTAAGTTTTATATTTGGTTTAGATTACCTTCGTCTCCAGTTCAATCGAAGTCGTTCACTACGACCTAGGTTTCGACACCAAGTATTGTGTCATGTTCACGTAGACGTCAGAGGGGATATCATGCTGGTCCTTGCATGGTTGTTGACGTTGTAGATGGTTAAAAGCACATTTAAAAAACAACACAAACACACGAACATTTTACGAACACTACAAAGAAACTTTTTTACACTAATGAGTGGCCGAAAGACGGATGCGCGCATCAACCGGTACCGGCGCGGGGAGGACACTGACCTAAGTCCAGTGTCCTCCCTGCGCCGGTACCGGTTGATGAGCGCATCCGTCTTTCGGCCACTCATTAGTGTAAAAAAGTTTCTTTGTAGTGTTCGTAAAATGTTCGTGTGTTTGTGTTGTTTTTTCAGGTTGAAATAATAAAACGTCTTCCAACACTACTCGATATATTTACACTTATACTGTAATATTTTACAAGACGGTAAATATATATATCAAAGATCTTATAATTGCGATCGATTTCGACCAGTCACGCCGGTCATCATCAGGCCCAATCAGTCTCAATTTTACAGTATAAGTGTAAATATATCGAGTAGTGTTGGAAGACGTTTTATTATTTCAACCTGAATATCAGTACCAGCACGTATAATGCTAATCAAGAAGTTATTTGTTGTTTTTTAAATGTGCTTTTAACCATCGACAACGTCAACCTTGACGGCTTAACGCAAGGACCAGCATGATATCCCCTCTGACGTCTACGTGAACATGACACAATACTTGGTGTCGAAACCTAGGTCGTAGTGAACGACTTCGATTGAACTGGAGACGAAGGTAATCTAAACCAAATTTAAGTTTTACCAGTTCAGGGGCAAATTTTCCAATATGAATAAGTTTTATATGATTGGGTATAGTGTATTTCAATAAAAAAATATATTTAAAATCTCACAGAAAAATGTTTTATAAAAAAGTAAGATACAGTCAAGACTTGAATTTTAATGAACTACCCAGAAACAAGTAAACCTTCGTAAAGTTCATCGAAATAATATATAAGAACAAACAACTCCATTATCTTCTGATAAACTTTAATATTTAAATTAAATTTAAAAATAACCCTAATTTTTAATGTAGTTTTCCAAAGGTGAAAAACTCAAATGTCTAATTCAGTCCATCCATTTACATATTTACAAGGGAATTTTCTTTTAAGATCTGAATGTAAAGTGAGCTGGACAGGCCTTGAAAATCAACTCGTCGCTCGTCCAAGAGTTGGCTCTGTCAAATCCATCACAACATGCTCTTCATCAATTGTTAAAATGTCTTCTTTCTCTGTCCAATAAACTGTACATAATGGGCCTCTCTTCGATTTTACATCGGGACCATCATCACTCAAATTTAAAATTTTCCCAACAAAGTGCAGTATTTTTGTATTTGTTGCAAATTTTACCACTACTAATGGGTTTCTCCTTATATTCTTCAACGAGCTTAGGAAAAGACTCCAAGTTGTTGTCAGGATATGACTTATCAGAAAAATGTGTCCGTTCCTGCGCCTTATACATTGTTTTATTTCTGTTTCTTTTCTTAACTTTTTCGTTTCCTTCGTTTCAATTTCTCTTAACCGGCTGGCCACCTCTTCACTCTTAACTAGTAAAAGTTAGCTGAGCTAACTTTACCGCAGCTTATGACATTTTTTTCTTTTTTGAACTGGCGTGACTGGACTTTGACTTATGGTTTTGAGCAGCATCTCTTCAAAATATGCGTTCACTGTGAGATCTACATTAGCATTAGTACTTCTGGGTGTCGAAAAATCCATTTCGAAATTTAAGGATACTACAGAAGAATTTGGATCTAAGCAAAGTGGATTTAAGTTAACATGATATAATTCACATTTTTGTGTTACCAACATCAAAAGGCGATCTAGTGGTTCGATTTGGTTTGCAGTTGAAGGTCCGGGACTACTAGAGGAGGAAGGTCCAGATTCCGTTGAAATTGGGGGTTCGATAGGTTCGATACTGTCATCATGTTCATTAAAGCATTTTCAGCTTCTTAAACTTTGTATTTCCTTAGTGTTTCTTGGTCATATTTTGTTATGAAGTATTACTTTAGGTTATACGGGTGGATATTAGAATTCCTAAACCCAAAAAAACTTTTAGAATTCCTAAAAGTGGTTTTAACAACTTTTTTACAAATGTTGGCCAAAATCTGGCAAATGCTATTCCACCTGCCGCCGGCCCGCCAGTGGTGGACAACAACGAACATAGGGTGAGGCATGAGTTCCGGCTGTTGCCGGTCTCTGAGAGTCAGGTGGAGCAGTGCGTCCGGGAAATGCGGGGTAACTCGGCACCAGGGCCAGATGAAATTTCTGCAAAATTTATCAAAAATAATATTTCCTGTTTGATTAGGCCTCTTACACACATTATTAATCTGAGTATTGTTTCTAACACTTTTCCAGAGAAATTAAAAGTTGCCAGGATTACTCCTTCATTCAAGTCAGGATGCAAATCTGATTTTAATAATTACAGACCAATATCACTGTTAAGCGTTATTTCCAAAGTAATTGAGAAGTGTGTGAAGAAACAATTACAGGCATATTTAGAGAACAATTTTATTTTTTCGAGTCGCCAATTCGGGTTTAGAAAAAACAGAAATTCAAACGATGCATTTTTTTCTTCTAAATAAAGATATCATGGAAAATATTAATAGAAATAACAAAAACCTGCTTGTTTTCATAGATTTAGCAAAGGCATTTGACTCCATTGACAGAGAACTTCTTTTATTAAAATTAGACACAATTGGAGTTCGCGGCAATGCCCTCGAATGGTTCAAAAGCTATTTGAGTGGGCGTTGTCAAACGGTAAATATATTAAAAAAACAGAGTGATGTAAATTATTATAGCTATGGTTTAGTCCAAGGAAGCACTTTAGCACCTTTACTGTTTTTAGTATACATAAATAACATAGATGAAATTAACATGCAAGGTAAAATCTATTTATTCGCTGACGACACTGCAATACATTTTTCGGGTGATAATTGGCCAGCCGTTTTTGAGACAGCGTCTCGCGACATTTCCCTCCTAAAAAAATGGTTTGACCAAAATATATTAACTATGAACATCAGCAAGACCAAGGCATTACCCATTTCTCTGCGTCAGGGTGCTGAGCCCCCCGCCCACCTGGTCGTCAGAGTGCACACCTGCGGGCACGTGACCTGTACTACCTGTGCCTGTCAAACCATCGACCGAGTTGACCATTATAAGTATCTTGGGGTTGTTATGGACAAACAGCTCAAATGGGGAAATCATATAGAACTTCTAAAATCTAAACTTAGAAAAACGATTTATGTTTTTTCCGAACTCAGTGACATCTTAAATGAAAGGGAACTTAAATCTATATATTATACACATGTTCAGTCGTCTCTTCACTATGGTTTAATTGCATGGGGAGGAACGTTTAATTCAATTATAGAGCCACTGTCAATTGTTCAAAAATGTATAATTAAAGCCGGTCTAAAGAAACCCAAACAATACTCTTCAAAACTTCTTTTTCGGGAAACGGGGCTGCTTACTATTAAACAACTATATATCAAATCTCTTCTCTTATACATGAAAACAAATCCACACTTAATAATAACTCCAGTAATTCATGGGTATAGAACTAGAAACGCGCAAAACATAGGAATACAGATTCCTAAGATTGTAAAATCTATCAACAAAACAAATTCTTTCTTTTTAGCCAATGTCCTGTACAGGAATGTCCCGTCCGAGATAAAAGAGGCACAGGTGTCAGTGAATGTGTACAAAGGGCGCATAACCGCATGGCTTTTGGAGATCGGTACAGAGGCGTCTGAGCAACTTCTTACTTCCATTTATAACTAATACTACAGCCTAACACTGACGCACAATTCACAATTTTCCCGTTTTGCAAGCCTTTGCCGAGCTGCTGAAAAAAGTTAGAAATCCACTAATTATAGTTTTTTTTTTTTTTTTTTTTTTTTTTTTAAGTATTTCTTTTAATATTTAATTTTACAGTCACCACTAATTAGTCAATTATTAGCATTAGCTGTCTGTGTAGTTATTTAGCCTACCCGATTCAAAAATCATAGAATATCCCTTTTAGTTCTATTATTAATTATTTTTAAAAAATGTTCTTATATTTTTATTTATGTTAAGTTTTTGATTTACGGTAATAGATTTTTTGTTAACTAGGGTGCAATTTCTTACTTTGGACTCAGCCCTGCGCACAGGTCTTTGACCCATGCAGGGTTTTATTTCATTTATTTTATGATATTTGTACCATGTTAATTTTTGGAAATAAACTTGATTTGACTTTTGACTTTGACTTTAAACCCACTCTGGGTTACCTGTTAAGTTGTGTTGGTCCAAACTTCTCTAATTAGAATTGAAAAAAAATTGGTAGTTTTAGCAAACTTCCTATAGGAAAGAAGATAGTACCGTAGGTCTCATGGTAATAACTAAGCCCGGGACCATGTTACTTTTTTGTTTTGAGGTAGGGCCTACCCGGAGACCAAAAATAATAGTTATTAAAATTCATAAATATACTAGCTAACCCGGCATGCTTTGCAATACCAACCTGATAAATCTTTTGCCTTTCAGGTGATCTCGATCGCTACGCTCACTCGCCGCAAGCCTATAACACTCCATAATTTTTTATGACCAGTCTTCCCTCAATACTTTAATTGAAAACAGCTGTTTTATATAGAACTAATGTTCATAAATGTAGTAACATTTTCCATTACAAAAATGTAGCTCCTATAAGAATATCATGGTAATTTGGAAGGAGTGTGGGGAGGAGCCCTATGAAGAAATCTGGATAAAAAGTTCCTGGCTCTAAACTACTTCCCCATCAATTTTCAGTCAGGTTAGTTCAGCCGTTCTTTAGATATAGGTGGTGTACTTAATACAACTTTCTCATACATATATCTATATCTATCTATATATACTAGAGATCGCCTCCTGATCGAAATTCGATCAAGATTTTAGTTGATCTGGTTCCAAGAAGCTTAAAACATTTTAGAAATAAAACATCTGTTCTTTCTTATTTTCTATAGCAGTTGTTTTTACAACAGCTGTCTAATGATTCATTCAATTCTCCTTTCTCCATAAGATTAACATTGAAACTTTGAAAGCCTGTGGGGTGTAGCCCTGGAGTCCGATGTGAATTAGAATGTGATTCTGCTCATCTACAGGACTATATCTTTCTAACGGTATGCGCGGATTTATCCTACGATGCACACGAGCTGAGAAAAAAGGAGGAAATGAAACATGCTTGCGTATTAATATATAGATAATACGTGATGCCCTTTTTTGTTAACACTACTCCTCCCTTATTTCTGGACCAATTTTAAAGTTTGAGGTGTCAAAAGAATGGTCTCAGTTCGTAGTTTTGCAATAAGGTTTTAGATTTTTGATATTTTAATTCTGAAGCCAACGGGAGGCCCTTAAAGTTCGTTTTTCGTCCATAAGATTAACATGGGGAACAATTTTATTAAATTTCAAAATAAAACAGCTGTTGATAATAAAACAAACACATGTTTTAAGCTAGCTGAATAGAAGCGGTTGAACTATTTGTACTGAAATATCAACACAATTCCATACTAAATGTAAGGAGTGTCCAATTATGTGGAACAAATCGTGTGTTTAACCTTTTTCCTTAAATTTCTTATGGGTTATCAGATTGGTATTGAAACAAGAACAAAAGTTAACAAAAATGAAAACAATAAATTTTGCACATCGGTTTTCAAAATGCTGTGAACTAGGAAAAGAGATAGTTGTTTGTTGGTCAAAATTTAGTAAGAGCCTGTTTGCTGTGATACTATTATAAATTTAATGCAGAATGTATGAGAAGATATTAAAACGTCCAAAACATTATTTAAAAGTGTTTCTCCTCCAGTATAGATATGGAGGACAAGCTTATTGCAAAAATTGTTTATAAAGAAAATTTTTTACCAAAATATAAATGCCACATCAAATCAAAATGCAGCACCAACAAAGATGTAGATTTTCTTAATTTCTGTGATTTCTTTATTTAAATTCTGTAATGCCATGGAAAATTAAGTTAAAGAAGTTTTAGTTCGTTATAAATCGTAATAGTGTGGACTTATTCACTATGTCGACTACTAACTCATACAGTACTAGGCTACAAAAACAGTCACATTAGTGTTGCATAGCTCATACAGGACCGGGGAGTTGTAATTAATTATTGATTTTCCTTTTACTGTCATATAGGCGATAGGCCTACGTTTTTTTGTGTGATGAACTATATAGACCCAACATCTGTGAATTTATTCTAAATTTTATAGGAGTTTTAATGCAGAGGATCTAGGACAAATTGGCATAATAACCATCACGTAATCCTAGCTAATTTAGAACTAAAAGAACAACTACCATAGATAGGCCTATTAAAATACCTGTTATAATATTAAAAAATCTGTACATGCTTTTTTACCTCCTCCTTGTAAAATGTTTTATGAAGATAGATTTTAGCCAAAATACCACATCAACAAAGACATTGTTTATCTCTTCAGTTTTGTGAGTCTTTATTTCAATTCTGTTTTGAATTTGGAAAGTTAAGTTTTAAAAGGATTTAAAGTGTTATAAATAGTATTAGTGTAAGCTCATTCGCTTTTAAAAAGACTATTTTTCCATGCACTACTACAAAAACAGTCACAATGAGTGATCCATAACGTTTCACACATTCCCGGGTAGTTGTCTAATTTTTCTTACAATTTACAATGCCACAAAATTTCAACACTATATCACAGTAATAAGTTAGAAAATAAGTGGTGAACATTGATTGATCAAACGCTTAAAAGATTGAAATTAATTTGCAGTATGATTTAAATTTTATGCAAAAAACTAAGTAAATTACCATGGAACATGGTTTGATGGCCAAGCACTCTGAAATATGCAGCGCATTGCGCTGCACAGGTACCCCTAGTATATTACTTCAAAGATGATTGTGATCAGGGCTACTGTAATGTTAATTATATTCATTTTAATTCTAAAAATAAGTAAGTACTATAAAATATATTACGTTTCAATTCAAAGTAAGTCGTAAAAGGCACCAATGTCCCGATCCACATCCTTTTTGCTCCCCCTCCCCCAACCCAACCACCAAATTTTTCAAGCACTATGGTTAAATGCTTTAGATAAAAAAAAGCCAAAAGAGGTAAAGACGTTTTTATTTTGTTATCCCTAGCAATATTTCTAATAAATTTTGTATTTCACACTCTTGCGTAAATAGCTTAACTATGGCGTTATACTTATATTTTGACCCTGTAGGCTATTGAGTAATTTTGAGGTTATGTGTTGCATAGCCCTAAAGGAAATGTGCAAACAAATTTTTAATTAGCGCCTATGAACAAATAGATCACTCCAAATGTCAACCCTGAAGGTCATATGGTTTATAGATTCGGTGTTTTCTTATTTTGTATTGAAATTGGCCATAATTATAACATTTATTTAAATTTCGAAGAGCTATGGGGTGGAGCCCTGAAGGAATTTTGCAAAAACGTTTCTTAGTGGGCAACTATGAGCTAAAAGGAACGTCCATGCCAAACTTCAACCCCGTAGGCTCCAAAAGTAATTTTGAAGTCCTGTGGGGAGGAGCCATGAAGGTGCTTTCTAAAAGCGTCTCTTAGTAAGCACCTATGGGCAAAGTGGATCTTCCATTACAAATTGCAACCCCTTAGGTCATCTGGATTTACATATTCGTTGTTTCCTACATTTATTTTTAAAATTGACTTTAAGGATAACTAGACCAAATTTGAAATCCTGCGTGGCGGAGCAATGATAGAACTTTGCAAAACCGATTCTTAGTGTGCACCTAGGAGCAAAGCGGAACGTCGTTACCAAGTTTTAACTTCGTAGGTTTTATAGTTATCCAGACTCGTTGTTTCCTAAATTCGTACTAAAAATTGGCTATAAGAACAACATTAGATAAAATTTAGAAGTCCTGTGTGGCGGAGCCCTGATGGAATTTTGAAAAACCGTTTCTAAGTGACCATCTATGAGCGAGGAAGAACACCCAAGCCAAATTTTAACATCGTAGGTTCCATAGTTTTTCAGATTAGTTGTTGCCTTGATTTGTATTGAAAATAGGCCTTATGAATAACATTCGAAATAATTTTGAAACCCTGTGTTGCGGAGACCTGAAGTATTTTTTGCAAAACCGTTTCTCAGCGAGCATTTTTTAGCAAAGAGGAACGTCCATGCCAAATTTCAACCCTCTATACCCTATGGTTATGGCGATGATATGATACACGAGTAAGTTTTATTTGACAAATAGTAGATTTGGTAATTTTAAAGAAAATAACAAATAAATGTATTAACCTTTTTAACGTCTTAATAGTTAGTGTTTAATCAATAATCAACTGAAAAATACATTTTTCACGCACCGGTCACATTAATATTAAGTTAGGTTTGAACATAAAATTCAATAATTTATTGATCATTTACAATTAAACTATTCAGGACATTAAAATAAAGTTATTGGGTACTTATTTACTACTTTCTATTGCAGGCCCACAAGTTTTATGACAAAATTAGTGTTAAAAACATTTACTCTTCAACAGTAAAATTGGTATCCAAGAAGGAACCGCGTTGGTCACTTTGTTTTCGAAGTTAAAATGTAATAGGAACTTTATTCCTACATAGGACAGTATTAGAAAAAAACTTATCACAAGCACTTTGTAACGAGAATTTTGTAGCTTATAAAAATAGTGATGGTTACTCAGGGTTCACCAAAATTGGGAAATTCAGTCACGAGTTAAAAGGAGTTCCATAGAATCGCTCAGCACGGTTGTTGGGATAATTCCAGGGGTTAAGGAACCCACAGTCAATTGTTTCACTGGTTCAGTTAATTACAAGAAGGAACTCAGTATTTATCAAATCCTACTAGGATCTCTAACGATATAGATTAACAATCTTACTTGTCACGCTAACACAGATTTTAAACTCCCTATGTTAGGTTTTAAAAAATAGGCTAGTCTAATAGGTTTTAGAAATAAAAGGTAAAATATAGAACTTCACCAGAGTAGGTTACACCTACTGGTTGCTACACGTTTTCACCAGACCTGTGCGAACCTGGTCGTGGTTAAGTAAATAACATGCAGGAAACTAAAGAAATGTCGATAATTAAACTATTGCAACGAGGAAGTTTAAACTGAATAATGTGTATTCAACTAGCTCGTTTAAATTATCACTGAAATGTCAGACGTTTATTGCCGAGATTGCCACAGTTAGAGGACGGCTCAACCCTAGCCTGTTAAAAAAAAAAAAAAAAAAAAAAAAAAAAAAAAAAAAAAAAAAAAACAATCAACGTCTCCAAATAATATTTAAAAATAAGTTATTACCATTAACTTCACTAAAACTATTCCTGAAGCTGCCTTCAGGCATAGTTCAACGAATAGTTAGAACGAACAATTTCGTTCCTGCGAACGAAATTAATCGGTTAAAATAATTAATACCGATCCACTAAACTAAAAACGAAAGCACCACTCCAATACTCCGCACTAAACTTAAAACTTATAACACTCCGACAACGAAATAAGCCAACGTGATTAGCACGATGGATGGAACGAGAGTGAGTGCCGGCTCATTTTCTTGAGCTCCCAATTTCTCGCTGAATCCTGGTAACGGCACCAGCTGGTCACTCCAGTTATCACAACAGCTGGTTGCAGACTACCAGGGGCAATCTGTTTTTGTGACGTAGCTTGGAGGAGGAAGAACAACTGTCCTATCGTCTGGCGTCAACTTGCGTTTGAGGTTATGTTATTCTTTACATGGGGTTATAGTGACGTGAGAGTTTTATTGGGTTTTTAGTGGCTTTATAACACCGAGATACAACCTTCTTTAAATAATAGGGGAATGAGTCCATTCGTAGGGCTGTAACTATAGCGTTTAATACCTTTAATACCTTTATTGAAATGGCGACCTAACTCAATAGGTAGTTTAAAGCCAAGTATGAATGAGGGATGAGTGTACGATGATTGGGGCGCGATCTTGTAGTCTTGTTACTGACTAAGGCCGACATTGTCCTTAGACAGGACTGTTAATTCATAGCCCAACAGCCAATGGTATCTAGGGACCTACAGTTTAACGTGGGATCCGAACCACAATTTCAACCTCCCATATACGAATTGGTCTAATTATGAGGATTCCCAGTGTTGGACACTGTGGGAGGAGTAAGGGCTCACTAGGCCTAGGTAAGCCTATCACCTCGGTCGTGAAACAAAGTTTAATTAAGGTTAACAAAGGTTAAGGCCAGTGACGTTGGTAACAAGTTTAATATTACCCCCCTACAAATTGGGATCGTCACAACTTTACAGTTACTAAGCAATTACAGTTTTATTTAGGTCTAAATCCTTAGATTTTGGCTCTGTGTAAAAGGTAACTTTCACTCTAAGTGATCACTCCTACATTAAATAAGGCTATTAACATATTGTGCATTAATCTTCAATCTCTTCATCCTCATTTGCTATGTATTCATAAAATCTCTCCCGTCATCCAAGCATTATCAGTGAAACCAACCCCTCAAGAAGCAGTACTTTGCACTGCACTTTATTGTACCGCTTATATTTTTAAAATCTAATTTCCTAGCGGACAATCTTGAAATTAAAAGGAAAAACTAAAATAAACTTCCTCTTCTAAACCAAAAATCTTCCTTTATTGCAATTCTCCTTAATCTTGTAACTTAATTTTCTCGTCCATTTTCATTCACACACTCTCTCATACTCCTTTTATTTTATTCATTAACTTTTTTATTATTAAAGTTTATCTTTCAGATTGAAACTTATTTTGCAATTTATATTTTTTCAAGTACTCATTGCCGACAGTCTTGATCGTAAGTTGCCTAAGCTTTGATTTGGCACTGACGGACTGAACTTGTTTTTTTTTACCGTTTTTCTAGTACCAGACCACAAAATAACTGCTTTCTTATTTTAGGAGAAACTTGTTCATGGCCTATTATTTGCTTCAATTTTTTACGGGGTGATGGAAATACTCCAGAAGAATTTCTTTTCTTTTTCTCACGTTGCAACCTTTTTTTAATATTTTCCAATTTCTTTTGCAGATTTTTGTTTGCTTCCTAAGAATCTTTAAGTTCCTAGTAGATATAAAAGGATGGTTCTGAAACACTCGTAGTTTTTTTTGATGACTTTTTGCTTCATATGACCACTTTTTTTGCTTCATATGACCACTTTTTTTTCTTCGTATGACCGCTTTTGCTTCAAATGACCACTTTTTGCTTCAAATGACCACTTTTGCTTCAAATGACCACTTTTGCTTCAAATGACCACTTTTTGCTTCAAATGACCACTTTTTTGCTTCAAATGACCACTTTTTGAATATAATCCAGGGAACACTCGTAGTTTTTTTTGAGCGCCTTCAGATTCAAATTGACCGGTTTTTTACCGGATTCTGGTTGGTTTTGGCCAAATATCAGCCCATTTCAGGGCATTTTTCAGGATTTCAGACAGTGATTTCAAGGAGCATTTTGAATATAATCCAGGGAATACTCATGTTTTGTGAGCGCCTTCAGCTTCAAATTGCAATTTTACCTTCAAAGACACATTTTTAGGCCAAAATTCTCCAATTTTTAACCCAGTTTAACCTCTAAAATCTAATTCCTAAGGTCCAGACAAGCCCTAAAACCTAGCAGCTAAGGCTTTAACCTATCAATAAGCCCTATTAACCATTTGCTTAATCCTAATGTGTTGGACCTAAGATCTAAACCTAAGGCCTTGCACCTGAGTCCAAAGCCCTAAAACATAGCAGCTAAGGCTTAAACCTGTGAATAGGGCCGATTAGCCACCAGCTTAGACCTAATGTGTTGGACCTAAGATCTAAACCTAAGGCTTTGCACCTGAGTCCAAAGCCCTAAAACATAGCAGCTAAGGCTTAAACCTGTGAATAGGGCCGATTAGCCACCAGCTTAGACCTAATGTGTTGGACCTAAGATCTAAACCTAAGGCCTAACAGCTGAGTCCAAAGCCCTAAAACCTAGCAGCTAAGGCTTTGACCTGTGAATAGTTATTAGCCAACAGCCTAAACCTAATGTGTTGGCACTAAGATGTAAACCCAAGGCCTTGCACCTGAGTCCAAAGCCCTAAAAGCTAGCAGCTAAGGATTTGACCTGTGAATAGGGCCTATTATCCAACAGCCTAAACCTAATGTGTTGGCACTAAGAGATAAACCTAAGGCCTTGCACCTGAGTCCAAAGCCCTAAAAGCTAGCAGCTAACGATTTGACCTGTGAATAGGGCCTATTAGCTAACAGCCTAAACCTAATGTGTTGGCACTAAGATGTAAACCTAAGGCCTTGCACCTGAGTCCAAAGCCCTAAAAGCTAGCAGCTAAGGCTTTGACCTGTGGATAGGGCCTATTATCTATCAGCTTAGGCCTAATGTGTTGGACATAAGATCTACGCCTAAGGCCTTACACGTGGTTCCTAAGATGAAATGCCTTGGACTTAGATCCTAAAACCTAGCAGCTAAGGCTTTGACCTGTGAATAGGACCTATTTGCGTTTAGCTTAGACCTAATGTGTTGGACCAAAAATCTAAACCCCAGGCCTTGCACTTGAGTCCAAAACCCTAAAACTTAGCAGCTAAGGATTTGACCTGTGAATAGTACCTATTAGCAAACAGCCTAAACCTAATGTGTTGGCACTAAGATGTAAACCTAAGGCCTTGCACCTGAGTCCAAAGCCCTAAAAGCTAGCAGCTAAGGATTTGACCTGTGAATAGGGCCTATTATCCATCAGCGAAGGCCTAATGTGCTGGATCTAAGATCTAAACCTAAGCCCTTGCACCTGAGTCCAAAACCCTAAAACCTAGCAGCTAAGGATTTGACCTGTGAATAGTTATTAGCCAACAGCCTAAACCTTATGTGTTGGCACTAAGATGTAAACCTAAGGCCTTGCACCTGAGTCCAAAGCCCTAAAACCTAGCAGCTAAGGCTTTAACCTGTGAATAGGACCTATTACCCAACAGCTTAGACCTAATGTGTTGAACCTAAAGTCTAAACCTAAGGCCTTGCAACTGAGTCCAAAGCTCAAAAACCTAGTGGCTAAAGCTATGACCTGTGTATAAGACCTATCAGCCCCCAGCCAGGACCTAATGTGTCGGGACTAAGATGTAAACATAAGGCCTGACACCTTAGTACAAAGCCATAAAACCTTAAGATCTGAAAACTTACAAGGGGGCCGCGATTCACAGCCCCCCATGAATTGAGCAAACATTAGGCAACGAGGTCTTTTTTCTTTGAATATGAAATTATGATCAGAAATGGTTATCAGATTCAGATTGAAGTATTTGAAGACCAACCTCCATCCATCTTACCCAACTCCTAACTACCGCATGGACTTGACCCAAGACCTAAGGCTATACACCGTAGGCTTCAAGGATCTTAAAAAGACCTAGGCCATAGAGTTAAGACCTGAATATTTACAAGGGGGCCGCGATTCACAGCCCCCCCCTGAAAAGACACTGTGGTCTAAACCTAATACCTAATACACCGTGGTCTAGGCTTTTATGTTTTTAGACCAAAGACCTACTACACCATGGTCTAGACCCAAGATCTAAGGTCTGTGGTCTAGGCTTCAGGTTCTAAGCCCCAAGATTTAAGGCCTGCATAGGCATTTAGGTTCTTAGCCTCCAGATCTAAGGCCCGTAATCTAGGCCTTTAGGTTTTTGAATCCAACACCTAGGACCCTACATCATGGTCTAGACCCTAAACCTAAGGCCTGTGATCTAGGTCTCTAAGTTCTCCTCAAGACATAAGGCTCTACACCATGGTCTAAAACCAAGACCTAAGGTCCGTTGTGTAGGCTTTTAGGTTCTTATACCCAAGACCTAAGGCCCTACACCAGGGTCTAGAACCAAGATCTAAGGTGCGTGGTCTAGGCTTTTAGGTTCTTATACCCAAGTCCTAAGGCCCTACACCAGGGTCTAGAACCAAGATCTAAGGTCCGTGGTCTAGGCTTTTAGGTTCTTATACCCAAGACCTAAGGTCCGTGGTCTAGGCTTTTAGGTTCTTATACCCAAGTCCTAAGGCCCTACACCAGGGTCTAGAACCAAGATCTAAGGTCCGTGGTCTAGGCTTTTAGGTTCTTATACCCAAGACCTAAGGTCCGTGGTCTAGGCTTTTAGGTTCTTATACCCAAGTCCTAAGGCCCTACACCAGGGTCTAGAACCAAGATCTAAGGTCCGTGGTCTAGGCTTTTAGGTTCTTATACCCAAGACCTAAGGTCCGTGGTCTAGGCCTTTAGGTTCTTATACCCAAGTCCTAAGGCCCTACACCAGGGTCTAGAACCAAGGTCCGTGGTCTAGGCTTTTAGGTTCTTATACCCAAGTCCTAAGGCCCTACACCATAGGCTAGAACCAAGATCTAAGGTCTGTGGTCCAGGCTTTTAGGTTCTTATACCCAAGTCCTAAGGCCCTACACCAGGGTCTAGAACCAAGATCTAAGGTCCGTAGTCTAGGCTTTTAGGTTCTTATACCCAAGTCCTAAGGCCCTACACCAGGGTCTAGAACCAAGATCTAAGGTCCGTTGTGTAGGCTTTTAGGTTCTTATACCCAAGACCTAAGGCCCTACACCAGGGTCTAGAACCAAGATCTAAGGTCCGTGGTCTAAGCTTTTAGGTTCTTATACCCAAGACCTAAGGTCCGTGGTCTAGGGTTTTAGGTTCTTATACCCAAGTCCTAAGGCCCTACACCAGGGTCTAGAACCAAGATCTAAGGTCCGTGGTCTAGGCTTTTAGGTTCTTATACCCAAGTCCTAAGGCCCTACACCAGGGTCTAGAACCAAGATCTAAGGTCCGTGGTCTAGGCTTTTAGGTTCTTATACCCAAGTCCTAAGGCCCTACACCAGGGTCTAGAACCAAGATCTAAGGTCCGTGGTCTAGGCTTATAGGTTCTTATACCCAAGACCTAAGGTCCGTGGTCTAGGCTTTTAGGTTCTTATACCCAAGTCCTAAGGCCTTACACCAGGGTCTAGAATCAAGATCTAAGGTCCGTGGTCTAGACTTTTAGGTTCTTATACCCAAGTCCTAAGGCCCTATACCAGGGTCTAGAACCAAGATCTAAGGTCCGTAGTCTAGGCTTTTAGGTTCTTATACCCAAGTCCTAAGGCTCTACACAAGGGTCTAGAAACAAGATCTAAGGTCCGTGGTCTAGGCTTTTAGGTTCTTATACCCAAGTCCTAAGGCCCTACACCAGGGTCTAGAACCAAGATCTAAGGTCCGTGGTCTAGGCTTTTAGGTTCTTATACCCAAGTCCTAAGGCCCTACACCAGGGTCTAGAACCAAGATCTAAGGTCCGTGGTCTAGGCTTTTAGGTTCTTATACCCAAGTCCTAAGGCCCTACACCAGGGTCTAGAACCAAGATCTAAGGTCCGTTTCCATGCTTATATGTTCTTATACCCAAGTCCTTAGGCCCTACACCAGGGTCTAGAACCAAGATCTGAGGTCCGTGGTCTACTCTTTTAGGTTCTTATACCCAAGTCCTTAAGCCCTACACCAGGGTCTAGAGACAAGATTTAAGGTCCGTGGGCTAGGCTTTTAGGTTTTTATACCCAAGACCCAAAGTCCGTGGTCTAGGCTTTCAGGTTCTTATACCCAAGTCCTTAGCCCCTACACAGGTAATAGAACCAAGATCTAAGGTCCGTGGTCTAGGCTTTTAGGCCCTACACCAGGGTCTAGAACCAAGATCTAAGGTCCGTGGTCTAGGCTTTTACGTTCTTATACCCAATTCCTAAGGCCCTACAAAAGGGTCTAGAACCAAGACCTAAGGTCCGTGGTCTAGGCTTTTAGGTTCTTATACCCAAGTCCTAAGGCCCTACAAAAGGGTCTAGAACCAAGACCTAAGGTCCGTGGTCTAGGCTTTTAGGTTCTTATACCCAAGTCCTAAGGCCCTACACCAGGGTCTAAAACCAAGATCTAAGGTCCGTGGTCTAGGCTTTTAGGTTCTTATACCCAAGTTCTACTACACCAGGGTCTAGAACCAAGATCTAAGGTCCGTGGTCAAGGCTTTTAGGTTCTTATACTCAAGTCCTAAGGCCCTAAACCAGGGTCTAGAACCAAGATCTAAGGACCGTGGTCTAGGCTTTTAGGTGCTTATACCCAAGACCTAAGGCCCTACACCATAGGCTAGAACCAAGACCTAAGGTCCTTTGATTAGGCCTTTAGGTTCTTAGACCCAAGTCCTAAGACCCGTGGACTAGGCCTTTAGGTTCATAGACCCAAGACCTAAGCTCTTAGACTCAAGACCTAAAGCCATATACCGCGGGTTAGGGTTTTAAGCTCTTAGACCCAAGACCTAAGGCCTTACACCCTGGTCTAGGCTTTTAGGTTCTTAAACCCAAGACCTAAGGCCATACACCCTGGTCAAGGCTTTTAGGTTCTTATACCCAAGTCCTAAGGCCCTACATCCTGGTCTAGGCTTTTAGGTTCTTATACCCAAGACCTAAGGTCTGATGTGTAGGCTTTTAGGTTCTAATACCCAAGTCCTAAGGCCCTACACCAGGGTCTAGAACCAAGATCTAAGGTCCGTGGTCCAGGCTTTTAGGTTCTTATACCCAAGTCCTAAGGCCCTACACCAGGGTCTAAAACCAAGATCTAAGGTCCGTGGTCTAGGCTTTTACGTTCTTATACCCAAGTCCTAAGGCCCTACAAAAGGGTCTAGAACCAAGACCTAAGGTCCGTGGTCTAGGCTTTTAGGTTCTTATACCCAAGTCCTACTACACCAGGGTCTAAAACCAAGATCTAAGGTCCGTGGTCAAGGCTTTTAGGTTCTTATACTCAAGTCCTAAGGCCCTAAACCAGGGTCTAGAACCAAGATCTAAGGACCGTGGTCTAGGCTTTTAGGTGCTTATACCCAAGACCTAAGGCCCTACACCATAGGCTAGAACCAAGACCTAAGGTCCTTTGATTAGGCCTTTAGGTTCTTAGACCCAAGTCCTAAGACCCGTGGACTAGGCCTTTAGGTTCATAGACCCAAGACCTAAGCTCTTAGACTCAAGACCTAAAGCCATATACCGCGGGTTAGGGTTTTAAGCTCTTAGACCCAAGACCTAAGGCCATACACCCTGGTCTAGGCTTTTAGGTTCTTAAACCCAAGACCTAAGGCCATACACCCTGGTCTAGGCTTTTAGGTTCTTATACCCAAGTCCTAAGGCCCTACATCCTGGTCTAGGCTTTTAGGTTCTTATACCCAAGACCTAAGGCCCTACACCCTGGTCTAGGCTTTTAAGTACTTAGACCCAAGACCTAAGGCCATAAAGTAAAGACCTGAAAACTTACAAGGGAGTCGCGATTCACGACCCCTGAACAGACACTGTGGACCCAAGACCTAAGGCCTTACACCGTGGTCTAGGCTTTTAAGCTCTTATACCCAAGACCTAAGGCCATAAACCCTGGTCTATGCTTTTAAGCTCTTAGACTCAAGACCCAAGGGCATACACACTGGTCTAGGCTTTTAAGTACTTACTCCAAGACCTAAAGTCATAAACCATGGGCTAGGCTTTTAAGCACTTAAACTCAATGCCTAAGGCGGTCCGCATGGGCTAGACTTAAGACCTAAGGCCATACACCCTGGTCTAGGTTTTTAAGTACTTATACCCAAGACCTAAGGCCATATACCGTTTTCTAGGCTTTTAAGCTCTTAGACTCAAGACCTAAGGCCATACACCGTTTTCTAGGCTTTTAAGGTCTCAGGCTCAAGACCTAAGGCCATACACCGTGGTCTAGGCTGTTAAGTACTTATACCCAAGACCTAAGGCCCTACACCGTGGGCTAGGCTTTAAAGCTCTTAGACCCAAGACCTAAAACCATAGGGTTAAGACTTGAAAACTTACAAGTTAATCGCAACTCACGATCCCCGAAAAGACACCGTGGTCTAGACCCAATACTTAAGGCCCTACACGAAGACCCAAGAGCTAAGGTCCTTCACCATGATCTAGACCCTAAGACCAAAGACCTTACACTATGGTCTAGTACTCGGCTTAAACCGTTTGCAGTTGTGGTTGTTTCATCTATTTCTAGAGGTAAGTCTCTAAGTTCCTAGACCCTAAGACCAAAGGCCTTATACCACGGTCTAGTACTCGGCATAAGCCATGTGCAGTTGTGGTTGTTTCATCTATAGCTAGAGGAAAGTCCTAAGTTCTTAGACCCTAAGACCAAAGGCCTTACACCATGGTCTAGTACTCGGCATAAACCGTTTTGCAGTTGTGGTTGTTTCATCTATAGCTAAAGGTAAGTCCTAGGTTCTTAGACCCTAAGACCAAAGGCCTTACATCATGGTCTAGTATTCCTCTTAAGCCGTGTGCAGTGGTTAATTTGTGTATACTTAGAAGAAAGTCGGCCTTTAAATTCTTAGACCCAAGACCTAAGACCCTACACCCATGGACTACAACCTGGACCTAAGGCCACATCCCGAGGTTTTGTACTCGTTTAAAACCGTGTGCAGTTGTGGTTGTTTCATCTATAGCTGGGCGAAGGTTGGCCTTTGATAACTGTGTGCAGTTATTACTGTTTCGTCTCGAAAAAGAGAAAGTTTATGCTTTTACACCATAACTTAGAACGAAAACCCATGGTCTTATTCCTAAAACCAAGGACCTTAGACCGATACCCTAGGACATAAGGGCTTAGACTTATTGCTTTAGATCTAGGGCAAAAGGAATTTAAATGAAGATCTAAGGCCTCATAATTTAGACCAACCCCAATCCCAAGCATTTAAGGCATTATACCATGGACCTGTATGTATATGACCTTAAACATTTGACCTAAGATCTAAAACTTTAACAAAAGTCTTAAGCCCTAAGACCCTACCCCATGGGCTAGTACTGGTCCTACACCATAAGGGACCGTGTAAAATGGCGTGCATAAAGCCAATCACATGGATTATTTGAAAGCCCAGCGCACATGAACACCTGTGTTTGCTGTTGGGCGTTTTTATGATTTGCGCTTTCGGGCGTTTTGCAAACTCGACGCGGAAATTACGATAGCAGACGTAAATTATTAAAAAACATCGTGTACACATCGATTTTAAAAAACGATCTTACTTACTTACTTACTTCTCACTTCTCCACTGTAGTCTCGTAGACCCTCTTCCAGGGCATGAGACCGGTCATAGTCCTAACTTATGCGGCGAAAGGAGCCTTGTCAAATGGATTAAAAGGCAATGGGCAGGAACTTAGTGAGGAAAATAAAAAAGGCTAGGCAAATTTGATTGGAAAAGGAATTTGGGTTAGTCTGGGACACTATAAAAGCACTCTTCCAACAGATGATTTTTTAACTGAGATTTAAATTTTTTGATGTCGTTGATTTCTCTTAAACTTGGGGGTAATTTTGAAAAAGCTTTCGACCGATATAATCAGGTTTCTTCTCAAAAAGTGTGAGTCTATGTTGCACTGAAGGGTTTAAATGTCTATTTCTTGTATTGTAAAGATGATTGTGAGACTGAATGAGATTATTTTCTCTGACAAAACAAATTACTTCAAACATAAAGAGAGAGGGAACAGTCATAATTCTTAACTCTACAAAATGTTGTCTACATGAGTCTTGAGGTCTAAGTCTTAGCATTGAACGAATTGCTCTCTTCTGAATTACAAAAATCCTGTTCAAGTTATGTTTACTAGAATTTCCCCAAAGTACAATGGAATATCTTATGTAGCTTTCAATTAAACTAAAATAGACAAGTTTTGACAATGGGAGATTGTTCAAGAGTGCTATATTCCGAAGAACAAAAATGTTCCCAGACAAAGTGTTTGCAAGTTTACTCACATGTTCATTCCATGTGAGACCACCGTCCAACCTCACACCCAGGTAGTCCACTGTATCCGACTGATCGAGGAATTCATCATCCAGACAGACTAGAGGGGGTTCTAAACCTTCTCTCTCTAAAAGTCTCTTTTTCTGATCAGTTGAGAAAAAAACATAATTGGTTTTACTTGGATTGATATTTAGGTTAATATCAGAAAAATATTGAGACAGAGTGTTAATAAGAGTGTAATTACCATGTTCTAAGAATTGAAGATTTTTATGGCTAAAAAACAAGGAGGTGTCATCAGCAAAAATTGTTAAGGAACTACTAGGTACATAATCAGATATATTATTAATATAAATTAAAAACAGAATTGGGCCAAGAATCGACCCTTGAGGCACCCCCACCTGCAGATGAGATAACCTTGATGTATACTGTTCCCTCAGTCCGCTGGAGTCAGAAAAATCAATCACTGTTCTTTGACATCTATTAGAGAGATAAGAGGAAAACCACTCTAAAACTGTACCACAGATTCCTAGAGTTTGAAGCTTGTGGATCAAAATACTATGGTTGACGCAATCGAATGCCTTGGAGAGATCAATAAAACAACCAATAGCCATTTCACCACCCTCCAAGGCACCGATGCATTTATTTACAAAGTTTATCAAAGCGAGTTTAGTGGACTTCCTCTTTTGGTATCCAAACTGATTGGAAAAAATTAAGTCATTATCAGTCAAAAAGGAAATTAGTCTATTACAAACAACTTTCTCCAAAATCTTGGAGATGGACGATAGGTGCGAGATCGGACGGTAATTGGCAATGAGACATGGATCTTCTTTTTTGTGAAGCGGCTTAATGAGAGCTAGTTTTGCATTTTCAGGAAATAAGCCAGAAGCTAAAGAAAAATTAATTAAATGTAACAACGGAGTTTTGAGAGAAGAGTAACAAGTTTTTATTAAATTCATTGAGATGCCATCGGCTCCGCAGGATTTTTTCTTGGGCAATTCACAAATCAATTTAGTGAGTTCAGCTTCTGATACTGGTTCAAAACAAGGAAAACTAATGGAATTGCTGTTAATGGCTGTGGATTGTGAACTTACAATGGAGGAATCTACATTTGATTGAAGTGTGAAAAAGTCGTTGAAGATGTTACTCACCAAATCAGGATCAGTTACCAAGTCGTTTCCAACTTTGAGGGAGATATTACTGTTAACTCTATTACTTTTGTTTCGAGATTTATTAATGAACCCCCATGCTGCCTTAGTGGGATTTTTTGCACAATCTATATTTTGCTTGACAAAACTAGATTTGGCCTCAAGAATTTTCTTTCTATAAAGCTTTTTCTTTTTGTTGTACTCATCTCTCAAAAAAGAGTCACGGGTGTCCTGCCTTGCAGAATATATATCCAATAAATCAACTTTAAGAAACTTAATCTCATCAGTAAGCCACCTCTGCTTATCTATTGTGTTGAAACGTTTTTTCTTCAATGGACAGGCTATTTGAATGTAATAGGTCAAAGTGTTTATAAAACTATTGTATTTAGAATCTAGGGTGTGAGCACTGAAAAAATCATGCCACTTTTCTTGTTCAAGTCTGAAATTAAGTTCTTTCAAACTTTCCTCACCAAAATCCCTACCCTTAAAACTACTACAATCAGATCTAATTATGCCCCATACCGGTATCTCAAGTAAAACAGCACAGTGGTCTGAGATTAAACTTTCTATTACAGAGGATGAACAATTACTAAAGTTAGTCAAAAAGATGTCTAGGCAGCTTTCTGAATGTTCAGCGAACCTCGTAGGGGCAAAGTTAACTTGGGATAAACCAAAACCGTTGACAATATTACAGAATGCTTCATATTCACCAGGATGCATAATGGGATCCAGGTTAAAATCTCCAGCCAGGATCACTTTCCTAGAGTGGGCTGATATTTCTCTAAGATAGGACTCCAAGATTTCAAAAAATTGGTTGAAGTTACTATCATAGGGAGGTCTATAGACTGAGGCTATGATTGTTAAGCTGCCGGAAATGTAAACTTTCATGTCAGTAACTTCAAAAATAGATGCAACTGAGAAACGTTTAGCTCTATTTACATTACTAGCGTCAACTATTTCAAACTGTAAATCATTCTTGGAGTAGATCGCAACACCTCCACTGTTTGAGGTTTCTCGGCAAAAATAACTTTGGAGATTGAAATTGTTGAGAGAAAAATTATTTAAATAAGTTTCACTCAAACCATGTTCTGATACTAAAAAGATGTCACACGACACTTCATCTAAAAAAATCTCAATAGCTTCCCTTTTTTTGTGAATAGCCCTTTGAACATTCAGAAGTGCAATGTTGATTATGCTACTTGCTTCATCTTTAAGTTGAGTACTTATTAAACTACGACTAATATTACGGTTATTGGAAAAATTAATTTGAGATACCGGAGTACAATCGGGCACATCATCAGTAAAATTAGGCCTATTTAAGTAGATGTTTCTAAAAAAATTTTACGCCTACATTGGACATTGTTTGACAAATCATTTAAAATTAAATTACTAAGGAGGAGTTTACCTTTCCGGTTAAGATGTAATCCATTTCCAGTGTAATGCATGCGAAACAGGGCATAGTTTATATGCACAAAATGCCAGCCTAATTTTCTGCACAATTTCTTGAGCTTTTGGTTCTGAGATTGGATGTCCTTATTTAAATTTACACAGTCGTATCTCAGGGGTGTCTCGACAATGACGACTTGTTCAGGCTTACAACCAGCAGCAGTTTTTTCCAAAAGTTCAATCGATTTATTAACTGAATCCGAAGATGTGTCGTTTACACCACCGACCAAGATATTGACAGTCTTACAACTAGAGTCAAATTTATCAGTAAAGACATGCATTGGAGCACCAGGATAAAAATCAGCAGATACTTTAAAATTACCCAGGTCTACAGAATCATTATTACTTATAAGGGTACGCAGTCCCCTGATATGACTGTCCCCAATAAGATGAATATTTTCAAAGCTAGAAGTTAAATATTTATTAGGCTCACATTCATCTTTTAAATGATCGGTTGTGTCAGAAGACGGCAAAGTATTAGGCATAGGCCTATTGACATTTTCAGCATTTTCTTTTTTCAAACTGTCAACTTTTTGAATCAGTGCTTTATTTTCTTCGAATAAGAGAAAATTTAAATCCCTAACTTCTTTAACCTCTTCCCGTAACTTTTCAATTAATTCTGAACAACGTTTACCATTCTCAACACAACTTGGGCAAACCCAAGTATCATTTTTCTTCATCAGTTTAAAGAGAGTTTTTTTTAACTTACTACATTCCTTCCAAGCATGCACCCATTTATTACACACATCACATTGGATGGAATCATGTGTCCTATCTGCAATGATTTGATTGCACTGACCGCACACGGCGTCCAAGTTGCTAAGTAGGCCTGAATTTAAATTGACTGGCATTTTGAATAAAAAAGATATATGAAAGTAAAAAGTTATTGGACTCACCACCAGTTGTAATCCCCTTGGAATTTATGATGTAATAGAGTGATTGAAAACCCAAGGGTGGGGTGGACATAGGACTTCGGATTTACGGGTAGGCGGCATAGGCTATTAGGAATGAAAAGACATCAAACTATGAGATATTCTATGAGAAAAATAGGAAATGGATAGGAAAGGCCGCATAAGTTTTAGTTTTCTTACGTAGGATGATGCAGATATCACATTCCGTCTTCACGATCTTCATTAAGTTGAGGTTAAACAATGAGGTTAAACATGTGACTTTAAGTTAACTTTAAAAATGCAGTAAAATTTTACAAAATCACTATAAAATGATCACTACTGATTCTAAATTAGCAAATAATAAAAAGATTTGATGGAAAACTGGGTAAAAACTTGGATTTAACAAGATAAAAACTGGAGCTGAAGACGGCACAGCCGTCAGCCGCCAGGTCCCAACCGGAAGTCCAACGTCCGGATCGTACACGTCGATTATTTTAAACAGCGTCTGGGCATCGATTCTAAAAAACGTTCGCAGACGTTAATTATTAAAAGGCATCGTCTACACATCGATTTTGAAAACGTTCGCAGACGTTAATTACTAAAGGGCATCGTCTACACATCGATTTGCAATATGCAGGTCGAGTTTGCAAAACGCCCGAAAGCGCAAATCATAAAACGCCCAACAGCAAACACAGGTGTTCATGTGCGCTGGGCTTTCAAATAATCCATGTGATTGGCTTTATGCACGCCATTTTACACGGTCCCTCATGGTGTAGGACCAGTACTAGCCCATGGGGTAGGGTCTTAGGGCTTAAGACTTATGTTAAAGTCTTAGATCTTAGGTCAAATGTTTAAGGTCATATACATACAGATCCATGGTATAATGCCTTAAATGCCTGGGATTGGGGTTGGTCTAAATTATGAGGCCTTAGATCTTCATTTAAATTCCTTTTGCCCTAGATCTAAAGCAATAAGTCTAAGCCCTTATGTCCTAGGGTATCGGTCTAAGGTCCTTGGTTTTAGGAATAAGACCATGGGTTTTCGTTCTAAGTTATGGTGTAAAAGCATAAACTTTCTCTTTTTCGAGACGAAACAGTAATAACTGCACACAGTTATCAAAGGCCAACCTTCGCCCAGCTATAGATGAAACAACCACAACTGCACACGGTTTTAAACGAGTACAAAACCTCGGGATGTGGCCTTAGGTCCAGGTTGTAGTCCATGGGTGTAGGGTCTTAGGTCTTGGGTCTAAGAATTTAAAGGCCGACTTTCTTCTAAGTATACACAAATTAACCACTGCACACGGCTTAAGAGGAATACTAGACCATGATGTAAGGCCTTTGGTCTTAGGGTCTAAGAACCTAGGACTTACCTTTAGCTATAGATGAAACAACCACAACTGCAAAACGGTTTATGCCGAGTACTAGACCATGGTGTAAGGCCTTTGGTCTTAGGGTCTAAGAACTTAGGACTTTCCTCTAGCTATAGATGAAACAACCACAACTGCACATGGCTTATGCCGAGTACTAGACCGTGGTATAAGGCCTTTGGTCTTAGGGTCTAGGAACTTAGAGACTTACCTCTAGAAATAGATGAAACAACCACAACTGCAAACGGTTTAAGCCGAGTACTAGACCATAGTGTAAGGTCTTTGGTCTTAGGGTCTAGATCATGGTGAAGGACCTTAGCTCTTGGGTCTTCGTGTAGGGCCTTAAGTATTGGGTCTAGACCACGGTGTCTTTTCGGGGATCGTGAGTTGCGATTAACTTGTAAGTTTTCAAGTCTTAACCCTATGGTTTTAGGTCTTGGGTCTAAGAGCTTTAAAGCCTAGCCCACGGTGTAGGGCCTTAGGTCTTGGGTATAAGTACTTAACAGCCTAGACCACGGTGTATGGCCTTAGGTCTTGAGCCTGAGACCTTAAAAGCCTAGAAAACGGTGTATGGCCTTAGGTCTTGAGTCTAAGAGCTTAAAAGCCTAGAAAACGGTATATGGCCTTAGGTCTTGGGTATAAGTACTTAAAAGCCTAGACCAGGGTGTATGGCCTTAGGTCTTAAGTCTAGCCCATGCGGACCGCCTTAGGCATTGAGTTTAAGTGCTTAAAAGCCTAGCCCATGGTTTATGACTTTAGGTCTTGGAGTAAGTACTTAAAAGCCTAGACCAGTGTGTATGCCCTTGGGTCTTGAGTCTAAGAGCTTAAAAGCATAGACCAGGGTTTATGGCCTTAGGTCTTGGGTATAAGAGCTTAAAAGCCTAGACCACGGTGTAAGGCCTTAGGTCTTGGGTCCACAGTGTCTGTTCAGGGGTCGTGAATCGCGACTCCCTTGTAAGTTTTCAGGTCTTTACTTTATGGCCTTAGGTCTTGGGTCTAAGTACTTAAAAGCCTAGACCAGGGTGTAGGGCCTTAGGTCTTGGGTATAAGAACCTAAAAGCCTAGACCAGGATGTAGGGCCTTAGGACTTGGGTATAAGAACCTAAAAGCCTAGACCAGGGTGTATGGCCTTAGGTCTTGGGTTTAAGAACCTAAAAGCCTAGACCAGGGTGTATGGCCTTAGGTCTTGGGTCTAAGAGCTTAAAACCCTAACCCGCGGTATATGGCTTTAGGTCTTGAGTCTAAGAGCTTAGGTCTTGGGTCTATGAACCTAAAGGCCTAGTCCACGGGTCTTAGGACTTGGGTCTAAGAACCTAAAGGCCTAATCAAAGGACCTTAGGTCTTGGTTCTAGCCTATGGTGTAGGGCCTTAGGTCTTGGGTATAAGCACCTAAAAGCCTAGACCACGGTCCTTAGATCTTGGTTCTAGACCCTGGTTTAGGGCCTTAGGACTTGAGTATAAGAACCTAAAAGCCTTGACCACGGACCTTAGATCTTGGTTTTAGACCCTGGTGTAGTAGGACTTGGGTATAAGAACCTAAAAGCCTAGACCACGGACCTTAGGTCTTGGTTCTAGACCCTTTTGTAGGGCCTTAGGACTTGGGTATAAGAACGTAAAAGCCTAGACCACGGACCTTAGATCTTGGTTTTAGACCCTGGTGTAGGGCCTTAGGACTTGGGTATAAGAACCTAAAAGCCTGGACCACGGACCTTAGATCTTGGTTCTAGACCCTGGTGTAGGGCCTTAGGACTTGGGTATTAGAACCTAAAAGCCTACACATCAGACCTTAGGTCTTGGGTATAAGAACCTAAAAGCCTAGACCAGGATGTAGGGCCTTAGGACTTGGGTATAAGAACCTAAAAGCCTAGACCAGGGTGTATGGCCTTAGGTCTTGGGTTTAAGAACCTAAAAGCCTAGACCAGGGTGTATGGCCTTAGGTCTTGGGTCTAAGAGCTTAAAACCCTAACCCGCGGTATATGGCTTTAGGTCTTGAGTCTAAGAGCTTAGGTCTTGGGTCTATGAACCTAAAGGCCTAGTCCACGGGTCTTAGGACTTGGGTCTAAGAACCTAAAGGCCTAATCAAAGGACCTTAGGTCTTGGTTCTAGCCTATGGTGTAGGGCCTTAGGTCTTGGGTATAAGCACCTAAAAGCCTAGACCACGGTCCTTAGATCTTGGTTCTAGACCCTGGTTTAGGGCCTTAGGACTTGAGTATAAGAACCTAAAAGCCTTGACCACGGACCTTAGATCTTGGTTCTAGACCCTGGTGTAGTAGAACTTGGGTATAAGAACCTAAAAGCCTAGACCACGGACCTTAGATCTTGGTTTTAGACCCTGGTGTAGGGCCTTAGGACTTGGGTATAAGAACCTAAAAGCCTAGACCACGGACCTTAGGTCTTGGTTCTAGACCCTTTTGTAGGGCCTTAGGACTTGGGTATAAGAACCTAAAAGCCTAGACCACGGACCTTAGGTCTTGGTTCTAGACCCTTTTGTAGGGCCTTAGGACTTGGGTATAAGAACGTAAAAGCCTAGACCACGGACCTTAGATCTTGGTTCTAGACCCTGGTGTAGGGCCTAAAAGCCTAGACCACGGACCTTAGATCTTGGTTCTATTACCTGTGTAGGGGCTTAGGACTTGGGTATAAGAACCTGAAAGCCTAGACCACGGACTTTGGGTCTTGGGTATAAAAACCTAAAAGCCTAGCCCACGGACCTTAAATCTTGTCTCTAGACCCTGGTGTAGGGCCTAAGGACTTGGGTATAAGAACCTAAAAGAGTAGACCACGGACCTCAGATCTTGGTTCTAGACCCTGGTGTAGGGCCTAAGGACTTGGGTATAAGAACCTAAAAGCCTAGACCACGGACCTTAGATCTTGGTTCTAGACCCTGGTGTAGGGCCTTAGGACTTGGGTATAAGAACATATAAGCATGGAAACGGACCTTAGATCTTGGTTCTAGACCCTGGTGTAGGGCCTTAGGACTTGGGTATAAGAACCTAAAAGCCTAGACCACGGACCTTAGATCTTGGTTCTAGACCCTGGTGTAGGGCCTTAGGACTTGGGTATAAGAACCTAAAAGCCTAGACCACGGACCTTAGATCTTGGTTCTAGACCCTGGTGTAGGGCCTTAGGACTTGGGTATAAGAACCTAAAAGCCTAGACCACGGACCTTAGATCTTGTTTCTAGACCCTTGTGTAGAGCCTTAGGACTTGGGTATAAGAACCTAAAAGCCTAGACTACGGACCTTAGATCTTGGTTCTAGACCCTGGTATAGGGCCTTAGGACTTGGGTATAAGAACCTAAAAGTCTAGACCACGGACCTTAGATCTTGATTCTAGACCCTGGTGTAAGGCCTTAGGACTTGGGTATAAGAACCTAAAAGCCTAGACCACGGACCTTAGGTCTTGGGTATAAGAACCTATAAGCCTAGACCACGGACCTTAGATCTTGGTTCTAGACCCTGGTGTAGGGCCTTAGGACTTGGGTATAAGAACCTAAAAGCCTAGACCACGGACCTTAGATCTTGGTTCTAGACCCTGGTGTAGGGCCTTAGGACTTGGGTATAGGAACCTAAAAGCCTAGACCACGGACCTTAGATCTTGGTTCTAGACCCTGGTGTAGGGCCTTAGGACTTGGGTATAAGAACCTAAAAGTCTAGACCACGGACCTTAGATCTTGATTCTAGACCCTGGTGTAAGGCCTTAGGACTTGGGTATAAGAACCTAAAAGCCTAGACCACGGACCTTAGGTCTTGGGTATAAGAACCTATAAGCCTAGACCACGGACCTTAGATCTTGGTTCTAGACCCTGGTGTAGGGCCTTAGGACTTGGGTATAAGAACCTAAAAGCCTAGACCACGGACCTTAGATCTTGGTTCTAGACCCTGGTGTAGGGCCTTAGGACTTGGGTATAAGAACCTAAAACCCTAGACCACGGACCTTAGGTCTTGGGTATAAGAACCTAAAAGCCTAGACCACGGACCTTAGATCTTGGTTCTAGACCCTGGTGTAGGGCCTTAGGTCTTGGGTATAAGAACCTAAAAGCCTACACAACGGACCTTAGATCTTGGTTCTAGACCCTGGTGTAGGGCCTTAGGACTTGGGTATAAGAACCTAAAAGCCTAGACTACGGACCTTAGATCTTGGTTCTAGACCCTGGTGTAGGGCCTTAGGACTTGGGTATAAGAACCTAAAAGCCTGGACCACAGACCTTAGATCTTGGTTCTAGCCTATGGTGTAGGGCCTTAGGACTTGGGTATAAGAACCTAAAAGCCTAGACCACGGACCTTGGTTCTAGACCCTGGTGTAGGGCCTTAGGACTTGGGTATAAGAACCTAAAGGCCTAGACCACGGACCTTAGGTCTTGGGTATAAGAACCTAAAAGCCTAGACCACAGACCTTAGATCTTGGTTCTAGCCTATGGTGTAGGGCCTTAGGACTTGGGTATAAGAACCTAAAAGCCTAGACCACGGACCTTGGTTCTAGACCCTGGTGTAGGGCCTTAGGACTTGGGTATAAGAACCTAAAAGCCTAGACCACGGACCTTAGATCTTGGTTCTAGACCCTGGTGTAGGGCCTTAGGACTTGGGTATAGGAACCTAAAAGCCTAGACCACGGACCTTAGATCTTGGTTCTAGACCCTGGTGTAGGGCCTTAGGACTTGGGTATAAGAACCTAAAAGTCTAGACCACGGACCTTAGATCTTGATTCTAGACCCTGGTGTAAGGCCTTAGGACTTGGGTATAAGAACCTAAAAGCCTAGACCACGGACCTTAGGTCTTGGGTATAAGAACCTATAAGCCTAGACCACGGACCTTAGATCTTGGTTCTAGACCCTGGTGTAGGGCCTTAGGACTTGGGTATAAGAACCTAAAAGCCTAGACCACGGACCTTAGATCTTGGTTCTAGACCCTGGTGTAGGGCCTTAGGACTTGGGTATAAGAACCTAAAACCCTAGACCACGGACCTTAGGTCTTGGGTATAAGAACCTAAAAGCCTAGACCACGGACCTTAGATCTTGGTTCTAGACTTTGGTGTAGGGCCTTAGGTCTTGGGTATAAGAACCTAAAAGCCTACACAACGGACCTTAGATCTTGGTTCTAGACCCTGGTGTAGGGCCTTAGGACTTGGGTATAAGAACCTAAAAGCCTAGACTACGGACCTTAGATCTTGGTTCTAGACCCTGGTGTAGGGCCTTAGGACTTGGGTATAAGAACCTAAAAGCCTGGACCACAGACCTTAGATCTTGGTTCTAGCCTATGGTGTAGGGCCTTAGGACTTGGGTATAAGAACCTAAAAGCCTAGACCACGGACCTTGGTTCTAGACCCTGGTGTAGGGCCTTAGGACTTGGGTATAAGAACCTAAAAGCCTAGACCACGGACCTTAGATCTTGGTTCTAGACCCTGGTGTAGGGCCTTAGGACTTGGGTATAGGAACCTAAAAGCCTAGACCACGGACCTTAGATCTTGGTTCTAGACCCTGGTGTAGGGCCTTAGGACTTGGGTATAAGAACCTAAAAGTCTAGACCACGGACCTTAGATCTTGATTCTAGACCCTGGTGTAAGGCCTTAGGACTTGGGTATAAGAACCTAAAAGCCTAGACCACGGACCTTAGGTCTTGGGTATAAGAACCTATAAGCCTAGACCACGGACCTTAGATCTTGGTTCTAGACCCTGGTGTAGGGCCTTAGGACTTGGGTATAAGAACCTAAAAGCCTAGACCACGGACCTTAGATCTTGGTTCTAGACCCTGGTGTAGGGCCTTAGGACTTGGGTATAAGAACCTAAAACCCTAGACCACGGACCTTAGGTCTTGGGTATAAGAACCTAAAAGCCTAGACCACGGACCTTAGATCTTGGTTCTAGACCCTGGTGTAGGGCCTTAGGTCTTGGGTATAAGAACCTAAAAGCCTACACAACGGACCTTAGATCTTGGTTCTAGACCCTGGTGTAGGGCCTTAGGACTTGGGTATAAGAACCTAAAAGCCTAGACTACGGACCTTAGATCTTGGTTCTAGACCCTGGTGTAGGGCCTTAGGACTTGGGTATAAGAACCTAAAAGCCTGGACCACAGACCTTAGATCTTGGTTCTAGCCTATGGTGTAGGGCCTTAGGACTTGGGTATAAGAACCTAAAAGCCTAGACCACGGACCTTGGTTCTAGACCCTGGTGTAGGGCCTTAGGACTTGGGTATAAGAACCTAAAGGCCTAGACCACGGACCTTAGGTCTTGGGTATAAGAACCTAAAAGCCTAGACCACGGACCTTAGATCTTGGTTCTAGACCCTGGTGTAGGGCCTTAGGACTTGGGTATAAGAACCTAAAAGCCTAGACCACGGACCTTAGGTCTTGGGTATAAGAACCTAAAAGCCTAGACCACGGACCTTAGATCTTGGTTCTAGACCCTGGTGTAGGGCCTTAGGACTTGGGTATAAGAACCTAAAAGCCTAGACCACGGACCTTAGGTCTTGGGTATAAGAACCTAAAAGCCTAGACCACGGACCTTAGATCTTGGTTCTAGACCCTGGTGTAGGGCCTTAGGACTTGGGTATAAAAACCTAAAAGCCTAGACCACGCACCTTAGATCTTGGTTCTAGACCCTGGTGTAGGGCCTTAGGTCTTGGGTATAAGAACCTAAAAGCCTACACAACGGACCTTAGGTCTTGGTTTTAGACCATGGTGTAGAGCCTTATGTCTTGAGGAGAACTTAGAGACCTAGATCACAGGCCTTAGGTTTAGGGTCTAGACCATGATGTAGGGTCCTAGGTGTTGGATTCAAAAACCTAAAGGCCTAGATTACGGGCCTTAGATCTGGAGGCTAAGAACCTAAATGCCTATGCAGGCCTTAAATCTTGGGGCTTAGAACCTGAAGCCTAGACCACAGACCTTAGATCTTGGGTCTAGACCATGGTGTAGTAGGTCTTTGGTCTAAAAACATAAAAGCCTAGACCACGGTGTATTAGGTATTAGGTTTAGACCACAGTGTCTTTTCAGGGGGGGGCTGTGAATCGCGGCCCCCTTGTAAATATTCAGGTCTTAACTCTATGGCCTAGGTCTTTTTAAGATCCTTGAAGCCTACGGTGTATAGCCTTAGGTCTTGGGTCAAGTCCATGCGGTAGTTAGGAGTTGGGTAAGATGGATGGAGGTTGGTCTTCAAATACTTCAATCTGAATCTGATAACCATTTCTGATCATAATTTCATATTCAAAGAAAAAAGACCTCGTTGCCTAATGTTTGCTCAATTCATGGGGGGCTGTGAATCGCGGCCCCCTTGTAAGTTTTCAGATCTTAAGGTTTTATGGCTTTGTACTAAGGTGTCAGGCCTTATGTTTACATCTTAGTCCCGACACATTAGGTCCTGGCTGGGGGCTGATAGGTCTTATACACAGGTCATAGCTTTAGCCACTAGGTTTTTGAGCTTTGGACTCAGTTGCAAGGCCTTAGGTTTAGACTTTAGGTTCGACACATTAGGTCTAAGCTGTTGGGTAATAGGTCCTATTCACAGGTTAAAGCCTTAGCTGCTAGGTTTTAGGGCTTTGGACTCAGGTGCAAGGCCTTAGGTTTACATCTTAGTGCCAACACATAAGGTTTAGGCTGTTGGCTAATAACTATTCACAGGTCAAATCCTTAGCTGCTAGGTTTTAGGGTTTTGGACTCAGGTGCAAGGGCTTAGGTTTAGATCTTAGATCCAGCACATTAGGCCTTCGCTGATGGATAATAGGCCGTATTCACAGGTCAAATCCTTAGCTGCTAGCTTTTAGGGCTTTGGACTCAGGTGCAAGGCCTTAGGTTTACATCTTAGTGCCAACACATTAGGTTTAGGCTGTTTGCTAATAGGTACTATTCACAGGTCAAATCCTTAGCTGCTAAGTTTTAGGGTTTTGGACTCAAGTGCAAGGCCTGAGGTTTAGATTTTTGGTCCAACACATTAGGTCTAAGCTAAACGCAAATAGGTCCTATTCACAGGTCAAAGCCTTAGCTGCTAGGTTTTAGGATCTAAGTCCAAGGCATTTCATCTTAGGAACCACGTCTTCAAGGCATTTGCAGTCTTAGGAACCACGTGTAAGCCTTAGGCGTAGATCTTATGTCCAACACATTAGCCTAAGCTGATAGATAATAGGCCCTATCCACAGGTCAAAGCCTTAGCTGCTAGCTTTTAGGGCTTTGGACTCAGGTGCAAGGCCTTAGGTTTACATCTTAGTGCCAACACATTAGGTTTAGGCTGTTACTAATAGCCCTATTCACAGGTCAAATCGTAGCTGCTAGCTTTTAGGGCTTTGGACTCAGGTGCAAGGCCTTAGGTTATCTCTTAGTGCCAACACATTAGGTTTAGGCTGTTTAATAATAGCCCTATTCACAGGTCAAATCCTTAGCTGCTAGCTTTTAGGGCTTTGGACTCAGGTGCAAGGCTTAGGTTTACAATCTTAGTGCCAACACATTAGGTTTAGGCTGTTGGCTAATAACTATTCACAGGTCAAAGCCTTAGCTGCTAGGTTTAGGGCTTTGGACTCAGCTGTTAGGCCTTAGGTTTAGATCTTAGGTCCAACACATTAGGTCTAAGCTGGTGGCTAATCGGCCCTATTCACAGGTTTAAGCTACGTGCTATGTTTTAGGGCTTTGGACTCAGGTGCAAAGCCTTATGTTTAGATCTTAGGTCCACACATTAGGTCTAATTTGGTGCTAATCGGCCCTATTCACAGGTTTAAGCTCGACTGCTATGTTTTAGGGCTTTGGACTCAGTGCAAGGCCTTAGGTTTAGATCTTAGGTCCAACACATTAGGATTAAGCTAATGGTTAATAGGGCTTATTGATAGGTTAAAGCCTTAGCTGCTAGGTTTTAGGGCTTGTCTGGACCTTAGGAATGAATTTTAGAGGTTAAACTTGGTAAAAATTGGAGAATTTTGGCCTAAAAAAGTGTCTTTGAAGGTAAAATAGCAATTTGAAGCTGAAGGCGTCCACAAAACATGAGTATTCCCGGATTTGATTCTAATGCTCACTGAAATCACTGTCTGAAATCCTGAAATATGCCCTGAATGGGCTGAGATTGGCCAAAACATCCAAATCCGGTAAAAAACCGGTCAATTTGAAGCTGAAGGCGCTCAAAAAATACTACGAGTGTTCCCTGGATTATATTCAAAAAGTGGTCATTTGAAGCTAAAAAGTGGTCATTTGAAGCAAAAGTGGTCATTTGAAGCAAAAGTGGTCATTTGAAGCAAAAAGTGGTCATTTGAAGCAAAAGCGGTCATACGAAGAAAAAAAAGTGTCATATGAAGCAAAAAAAGTGGTCATATGAAGCAAAAAGTCATCAAAAAAAACTACGAGTGTTTCAGAACCATCCTTTTATATCTACTGTCCTTCATAATTTTAAATCTATTTTTTCTTGCAATTTTTTTCAGCTTCACTTTGTCTTGATTGTTGTCTCTCGGTTCGCTCTGGAACATCAACCTCACTCGCAGGTTGAGTGTTTTAAGGACCTCTTCTTCCTGTATTTCTTGTTCTTTTTTCCTCTCCTCCACACTCTCCTTGCGATCTTCTTCTCTTTCTCAGACATATCTTTGACTTGTTTTTCTTTTTTCAGCAGATATCCTATCTTGCTATCCTTTCTTTGCTAGTTGCTCTTCAGTCTTTTTAGCCTTGTATCTCTTAGCCCTTTCATTTGTCAGGCTTGATCATATTTTTGGCCTTTTCCTTATCTTTGTTCTTTTGTTTAAACATCCAAATCGATCTAGCTGAAGAGTACCAGTACGCTCGTACTCCAAGCTGTTTAAGCGCTTCCAATAGCTTGTAAGAACTGAAAAAGTTATCAAAATAAACTGTATGAGGCAAATGATAAGTTTTGCATGGTAAACTGTAACGAAACAGTAGGCAACTGCCCAAGCTCACGAACCATAAATGCTTTGAACTCGGTTGAAGACCCTTGATAGATGATGAAATCGTACATTGTGCCCGATTTCCCACAGAGGAAGTATAACTTAGTCCCATAAGGAGTAGGCTTATTCTTTTACGTATTGATTCATTTCTAATTTCCCAGTAAAAGGAACAATTTGCTCATCGACAGAAACATTCGCTTCAATTGGGAGTTCCTGGCAACGCCTCCGTACTGCATCAAATATTGGTCTTACTTTTATGAACTTGTCCTTATTGCCTACAGGTATTTTGGTATTGTCAATAAGGTGTAAATTGCCCTTATTGACAGAAATATGTTTCGAGTTATACAATCAAAGATGGGTAAACTCAGACCCTCTTCCCAATACATCCTCATCCTGGGAAACTTAAGGTAACCCATGGCAATTTGTTGGCCAAGAAAATTTGTAACCTCTTGCTCAGATAAGTAAGGGAATGATTTATCACTATGGCCTTTTGTTTAGCATATATAATAGTAATATCAGAAAATAATTTCTGGTGTAATGTATTTATTAAAGTAACTTATGGGGGTTCCAACTGGGTTTGGTATAGCTTGATTTTCTACCATCGAAGCATTGGGTTTTCATCAGGGTTATTTACTACCAAGTTTCCTGGGCAACAGCAGGTACCCCAGGCATGTTATCAGTCTCATTTCCACGATTCAGATGGTCTCAGTTTGAGCACTGTTTTCTTCGGAACGCAAGGACTGCCCACTAGTGCTTGCCTAGGCCTCGGACTCCGCTCTCATTAGGCCTACTTTTCACAGATCTAACAACTCTTTTAGGCCTCTGGCTTATGGACTAGAACTCTGAACAGACTCTATAATACAATTGTAGCCTAGGCCTACCTCATCTGCTGTTCCAACTATTTCTTCACTCTGGATCAGGCTTACATCAATACCGGTATTTAGTTCATCGTTCACTTCCACCAGAGGGCTTAAGTTTGTTACAATGGGTTCCTCAGGATCCTCTTCAAAGTTTGGGATTAGACGACCCGAACCATCAACAGTGTACAATGGATTTAGGCCTACATTACAATCTTCGTCATCTTCATTTTCATATAAATTTTCAATGTCCGACGCGTTACCATCGCGTAACTCGTTAAAAAAATTTGACATTTCACTGTCTGTCAACTTCAAACACATTTTGAAATAAAAAAATCACTAAATCACTTCTAAGTTCAAACATAACCATAAAACTGCAACACATTAGTAGACACCGCTGACAGTTGCATTGTTTAGTTTATGTCAGCTGATGAGCAGATAGACCCAGTGTTCACAATTATGGACACTTGATTTTGGAAAATTCCTATGAATTTGTTTCTATAATACAAACTATATAAAAGTGTTATTTTAAAATGTGTCTTTTCCCATTACACTGATGTATCAGAAATTATTATGATCATCCATATAAGGAAAAAAATAATTGAACAAAAGGTAACGTCAAGGGCATCAACTAAAGCCCAGTGGTTATTCTCGAATATTTATTTTTTGAGTTATATCAAATACCTCAATACCAAACATGAAGCACATTTTTTTTTATTGGATGGTGTCCACAAATATGGAACTTGGGATTTTACTTCATAAATCTTGACTACAACTTGAGAGAAAATTTCCATAATTAATGTCCACAAAAGTGGACTCTGGGTCTGAACGGGTTAACAAGTTAAAACTAAAAATACATGGGTAATAGTTTCTGAGGACAGTGAGAGATGGGACAAATAACACACTTGTTTTTTATTAGTGCTTTATTCGAATTTTGTTACAAATAATGTTTATCCTATGTATAAATATAATGTAATTTTAATTATGAATATTTATATGACCATTAATATAATTTAATATCCTGTTTTAGGCCTAGGACTGGAATTCTCTCTCAATTTGACATTCACCCACTACTGCTGCAAGCACTGCCACTGGTATTTCACTTTCCATGAGGTTTTGGCCACCGGACTGACAGCTAGAGTTAAGGATCTTGATTGCATCTGATATGTGCAGTTCGATGCTTTGCTAATATCATATAGGTCCATTCTGCTAAATATAGCCCCACACAAGGGTGTCAGAATGTATTTTGGCTCTGTCTTATTTGCTCCTATCTCAGTGATCTTGTTGAGTGTCATCACTGCTAATAAACTGGCCTGTTGCACTGATAACACGATCTTTGAATCGTTAGTGTAGTCGACTTGTATGTTGGGTTCTCATTTTTATAGGTGCTTACGTATGAAACCTTGACCACCAACTTGCCATCAATCAAGTATGGGAATTTGAATACCCGAGTTTTGTCAGACATCTTCTGCTTTACCTCTCCGCTTTGTGGTCCAACTTTATATATCACAATTGAACAGAGTGGCACTGCTTTAGGCAAAGAATCAACTGTCAACTGAGCTTCAAAATCCATGCACACCTTTTTAAAGTGATCAACCATTTTCATGAAGTCAAATGTATCACCTCCATATTCACTCATGAATTCGCCTGGTGTCATACCTAACATGATGTAGCTTGCCTCAGTGATACGTGTTGATAGTTGATCTGGTCTTAAACCAGTGATTTTACACTTGCCCTTTTCTCTAGTATCACTTATGTTAAAGTGTCCCAGGGCCGCTTTAGGCGTATTCAAAGTGTATATTCCTTGTTTCTTTCCTGACATGTCTACGGATAGAAAAGATTATAATGTGTTTGACTTCCTCGGCTGAGATTTCTGATGAAATTAGAGATATGAAGCTATTTACTCCTCCTGTGCTATTATTAACTTCTTTAATCGTTGAATAGTGGAACAATCTATAAGTGTCGATGTAAGTTGTGAACTTTGCCCCTTCTAAATTTTTAATTGTGACACTTGGTAAGATCATACGAAAAGAACACTGATAAAAGGTTGAACTGTAAGAGGGTTGTCTATGCTTCTCTACCTTCATAACGAATCGACTGTTATTTGATACTATTATTTCTATCTGCAATTTTCAAAACATAGACTCTTGCGTACTGTTTTTTTTTTTTCTTAAATGACAATCAGACATCTTTAAAAAAATCCGACCTGCCTAGAGTCTGTTGCGGTCCGTCAAGGAAGGCCCTTGGTAACTTCGAAAGCAAACGCAACGTTCTATTCAAGGGGACTCGCTACGCCTATTTTACTCCATGTAAACTATATATAGGTTTTCTCAAAAACCACAAGACTTAGAGCAATGATATTTTTTTTTTTTTATTTTGTTCATCATATTTATTTTTGGTGTCCTACATAAGATTTTGAATTTGTATGTTCCTAATTTTTTTTTCATAATTTCAAAATTTACTTCAAATTTTGGGTACAAATTTGTAAAAAAAACTTTTTTTGGGTAAATTAGCATGTATTTTTAGAAAATCTCCTGTAGGACACTAGTAAACTATATTGTAAAAGAGCAAAAAAAACAAAAAAAAAATTGGCTGCAATATCTCTTGTGGGTTCTAAAAAATCTTATATCAAAGTTCAAAAACCTTAATTTACGGAAAACGGTGAAAAACGGAAATAAATCAATATTTAAGACATTTTTATTTGTTTATAGATAATTGTGACAATCATAACAGATAAAAATGCATTTGCAAACAAAAGAAGTAAATTCCTGTACAAAATATGAGTGTTTAACAGCTATTGCTTGGTTTTTGGGCCTATGCTAAGCATTTAGTAGCAAATTTCGACGTACAGCGTCATAGCCTATTTCACATACAATGGACTTATTAAGCACATCCTTGTATGCCTGTGTGTATTTTATTGCTAAGCAACAAAATTTCATTTCAAAATAAATATGAAACACTAAAAGTATGCTTATGAAATAAGTAATAGACCTAACTCACCGACTCAGGAGTAAGCGGGAGCTCATCGAAGTCGAGTGTAGGCCTAGTTTGAAGTTTGCTTAGTAATGGCCTTAGCTGTAGGCTGGATTGTCTGGATCTTCATTGGCTTCGAAATAGTTCTTCCAAGAGCTTTCTTTTGAGTGATCTCTTGTTTCTGATTTTCTTTTGGAGTTTTTCATGCTCTCTTTCTGCTTCCCGCACACGCTCGTTTTCAAGTTTTCTCATTGCGTTAACTGCCGGCCGCACACCGAAATGGACGCGAAGCGACGCGACAAGACATAGCTTATTACGACTTCGCGAACAAAGGTAAAAACATATTATTAAATGGATACCCATACACTATAAAACATATGTTGTTGTCTTCGTTCGCGAAGTCGTAATATGCTTTGTCTTGTCGCGTCTTATCGCGTCCGTTTCGGTGTGCGGCCGGCCTAAGTTCTTCCAAGGCACAGACCCAGCTTCTCAAATATTTCTACTTTGCTTTTAAGACCATCATTGAAAGTACAGACAGCTGTAAAAACTCCATACTTCAGAGTAGGCAAAGTTACAAACTGCTTTTAGGTATGACAGACCATATCACACTATTCAGCGACTCGTTTGTACTGAGTCTTGCCGTTCAAGCACCGCTGCAAAGGCTTTGGATCTGCAAGTCTCTGTAAATAGGTTTTATGAAAGACATTACACATTCAGGCATGTGAAAGTGCTTGGTATGGTCATAAGGCTTCGACACTGTGTGTGTGTGCGCCTTATGGCCCAGCCATAATAGGTTTGGGGTTGTAAAATGTTAGGTTGACTGAGCCTTCCCTTACCACCAACCTCTTGCCATCTTCAAGAAGAACTTTACCCGAAGTTGATTTCAGTTTCATTAGTCGCTGACCTAATCGTTTCTGTACGTGTCAGACACATTCTAATTTATTCATCTCTACATCACCATACACTTTAGCTTTACGCACACTGTCGAAGGCCTTAGAGTCACGTCACCTAAATAGTTTACATATCGTGCACCGTATAGCGCGTCGGACCTACGGAATATTTCTAGAGCGCCATGCACTTCCATCCCCCGCTTGTTCCAAGATAATTGCCTTACAAGAGGGTTCATGCTTACTTTCCTCTCTTTAGGTCACAGACAAAACTTAGACGTGATAGATACATCAAGAACTTTACTGTCTCCATAGATGTTACAGATAAGTATGTCATTGAGCGAGGTGTGTCCTCGCTTTTGCCATGACCCATCAACTGCGACGGTGAGGTCTGTACTCTCATTGCTGCAACAGCCTCTTCTGCCTCTTTTCATGCTTTCTTGGCACTGAAGTTCAGTAGCCCTAGATAGCCTGGTCTCATGTTTTTTATACAACTTAGGTGTGGAGGTAAGTTCATGCAGCCGAGAAGCACCCTAGCTGCCGTCTGACCTTTTCCGATCGACTGTAACCCATGTACAAGCCTAAGATTTAAATCATAACAGGCTTTGGCATCATAAGCCTACATCTTCACTCTTAGGACAGTCCTCAATTACTTGGCCAACCTTACAATTAGGACAAAATACTTTTATTTTAAAAGCTAAACCTTCAAGACAAACTTTTTCAAATGACAGCTTGTGCGAACAATTTATGCACACAACTATATCAAAAATTACCTTGCATAAACTGTCCAAATCCACAATGTCATACTCCATACTTTCATAGAGTATCATAGTAAACTTTGTTACAACTAACTTTTAGTTTACGATTGGATGAAGTAGTCATGGAGTCTGCAGAAGTTTGGCGGCCCTGACAAGGGATAGTCCTAGGTGTAGTTGGTACAACCTTTCTAGCAACAACAACCTTCTTCTTGTAGCACCTATTCCTTGTTCACATTTTCCGCTTGTTTCCCATGATAAGCTATCAATAAATTGACTGTAACAAACAACCTAAAATCACTATTGCCTGGGTAACTAAACACTTTTCCGCACTATCAATAATTTCAATTTCAATAAACAGACAACAAAGCTACAGTTGTTAAGACAACAGCAGATGACAAACTGATTTCCATAGCAGTAGACAGCAAAACAGAGTAGCCAACACTACAAAGCTGAATAGCTATATTCCATAAAGCTCATAAGTATGACAATACCAAGACCGATTTTCGGCGTTCCACAGACAATCGCGCAAACTATCTGCAAAATCGAGAGTGTAGATGTTGAAATAATATTTTTTCAATAACTTCAGGTGAGCTAGAACAAATTCAAAGATATCGTGTTTTTCAGCCCAATTCTGCAGAATAATAATCCGTAAAAAAAACCAAATTTGTGCTAAAAGAAATTTTTTTCGTGGCAAGTCCCCTTAAACCTAATAACAAGCTTGAATCTAGGGTTAGGTGGGGAATACATTGTGAGTTGCCTACATGGTGTGTTTCTTTGAATAGGTTGAAAGTTGATATTTATTTTGTGTGAATTTTATGACTCCCAAAGTGTATTGATTGGCCGGATCGATCCTGCGAGTCTATTAAATTCCCTAATCAGCCAGCTCCCCACTGTAGATTGATCATAGATATTTTTTTATTTACATATTTATTTGTTTATTTACTTTCCCCTGTCTCATTTAACAGCAACTGGATCAATTTTTGGAAACCCCTATTATTCAAGTGCAGCTGGTCAGGCCGCTGGGAATTACCGTAGGTCTTGTGAAAAAATATGCCGGTCTGTGAAATTGGGAATCGCAGTCCAATGAAAACTAACTCGACTATTTTGTAAGGGTTGCAATAAATTTATTGAAATTTTCGATTGGCTGGAGGTGCGGAGGGAATGCTGGTATTTAGGGTAGTTTTGTAAAGCAATTAGTACAGTCTTGGACGGGTGATAAAGTCTAGTAATTAAGCGATGCAGTAATAAGTATTGTCTACACAAAATAGTGTCACAAGTCAGAGCCTTCACATCATTTGTCCCTATAAACAGGACCACAAGCAGTCAATGGAAATGGACAAAATGCTGGTGTGCTGGTGTTCAATTAATAGTTTGAGTTTGGCCGTTGTGATCCTAGAAACTGTGATACTGCAAGAGGAAACTTTTCATTGTTTTGTGTGAAGGTATCCATATTCAAATAATTTCTAAATCTGCAAAACTGAAAATCCCGAGTAAAAAATTAAAATTTAAAATTTCATTTGTCTTAAAGAAGGTAAAAACCTAAAAATTTGCAATGGGGAATAGGGCCTACACTGTTAAAAATCTTAAAAATGTCATCAGTCTAACACATTTTGCTTGAGGAAAAAGGTTAAGTGTTATTGTTGACATAGGCACAAACATATGTTACATTTGGTGCATCTAACACGGTTGGGCTTTGTCAACCTGGAGACCTGCAGTTCATGTTGGTAGATAAGTTATCCATCACCAGCATAGAGTCTATCACGGGACTTGTTAGTTTTGGCATCATCAGTAACAGTATCGTTGTCACCGAAATAAAGATTTTGCCTAAACTCTGTAAATATATTACGAGTCATAACATCAGCTACTGATGGCAATCGATATTTTCGGTCCTAGTACATTCGTATTAATGCCTAAAAATTCTTTCAGCTCACAAGTATAAGATCAATAATAATAGTCGTTTATTAAGCCTTAAGTACAACAATATACAATAGGCCATGTCACAATAATCTTATTGAACTAAAAAAAATACCAAAAAAATCTAAGCTTACACACAAAATAATAATAATAATCAAGAGAACTAAAGCTGTTTGACAAAATCAGTACAATAATTCTTTAAGCTAAATATGGAAAGTTAAATTGCATATATCATTAACAGAGTAAAAGGCATTTTCTTGAAAGAATACTTTTAAAAACTTTTTA
Organism: Neoaliturus tenellus; assembly: GCA_030545055.2. Taxonomy (NCBI): domain Eukaryota; kingdom Metazoa; phylum Arthropoda; class Insecta; order Hemiptera; family Cicadellidae; genus Neoaliturus; species Neoaliturus tenellus. Next base: position 50,677,515 of record CM061531.1, on the reverse strand, counting down.
AATTTGTTAAAATTTAATGTTCTCACAGAGATTGGTAGTTTGTTGAAAAACTTTACCTGTTGAAAACAATGGGAATTGATTGATTTACTTAGTCTTACTTGTGGTAGATCTAAGTTGTGTCTTTTCGAGTGTTGTGATTATGAATAGTGGCTCTGATGAAAAAAGAGTGTTCATTTTCTTTGACATGTAATAAATTGGCGTATACAAACAAAGAAGGTAATGTCATAATTTTTAATTGTTTAAAACTATCCCTGCAACTTTGGATGTGATTCAGATTATTAATTACTCTTATGGCTTTTTTCTGCCAAATAAATGCTATGGATGATGAAGGGGCACCCCCCCCCCCCCCCCCCATAGACGGACACCATAAGAAAGTAATGAATGGAAAAATGCATAATAGGAATTTAAAATGACTGGTTGGGTGACACATGTTTTTAATTTACGAATCAAATACAACACTCTAGATAGTCTTTTGGACAGATTTTGGATGTGAACTTCCCATGTCAATTTATTATCCAAGTGAAGTCCAAGTAGCTTTACATTTTTTGTATTTAAAAATTGTGTTTTTTGGTTATTAAAACGAAAATAAATTGTTTCTGTCTTTGAATCATTTACATTAAGACTGTTGGAGGAAAACCAATGTTTTGCACAAATTAATGCCTCTTCCTGCTGAACCCTGACTACATCTAGATCTCTGTGAGAACTTAATAAACTAGTATCATCAGCATAAAGTATAGATTTTGACTTTACACTTTGGTGCAAGTCATTAATATAAACTAAGAAAGTAATGGTTATGGTATTTAAGCAATACCTATTGTATTCGTAGGCCATCAGCTCAAAACTGTCGTCCGTTATATACTTTCTGAAAAACTCGCTTGGGCCTTAATAAAAAATTGCTCTACCTGCAAAAAGGAGAGATATACATACATATTTCTTACTTCTGAGTTGATCGTCAAAAAATACAGTTTTTAAGTTGATTCATAGTTGATGTATTCATATAATTTGTTGTACAACATATCTTTAGATATTCAACACAGGCTTGTGGCTCTTGTGACTCCTCTGTGTATAAATTTCTACCTTAATTTGCACCATATGTAGTATTGCAGTTAAGTTGATCCATGTAAATATAATCCTATTCCTTGTTGGAGATGATATATATTGATAATTAACAGATATATGTGGCTCCTTTTTGTAAAAATTACGACAATATGTTGTACCTTATACGGGTGAGTTTCTTATAGTGATCCAATAGTTATTTTTTTATTCTATATCTGACACTATACTATACCTCCATGAGGGACCCCCTTTACTTTTTCATGTTGCTTTCAGTTATGTATTTCACTTTTCCAAATTTCCCGCCATTTTTCCAATATGGCGGCCAACTTTAAAATTTCTTTTAAAACACCTTACATTTTGCGTTTTTTTTTTTTTTTTTTTTTTTTTTGTATGTAATTTTAAAACTTTTTATTCTTTGACATTGTGACCGAGTTTTCGGGTTTTTTTCGCAATGCCCAGATAGTTTGGCCGAAAAGTTCCAGGGGTCGAATTTTTATTTTTCGCTCTGTGAAAACGCGTCTCAACAATTTTGGGGTCGTAGGATTTAGCCCAGATTATAAGGCCAAATTCAAACACTGGGTTTGACAGGTAGGCTATTCATCACCGCTAACTCCCTCGTTTTAGGTGTCAGAGTAGCGGGTCCGGTTCTTAAAGGATGAATCACTGCTTAAAATTTAAAGGCACGCGACGAACTGTGATTAAAAACTCGTTCTCAAACGTTACGGTGTAGCGACCCCAGTTCCCAGAAGCTGGCTGGGTAGCTGAGTGGTTAAAGAGCTCGCCTTTGAATCTGAAGGTAGCCGGTTCGATCCTGAGAAAAGTTAGTGCTTTTTGATGGTTCGACACTGGACCCAGCTGCCTTTGGTCATTGGGCTATTAATTAATGATCCTGACAAATAAAACAGCTGATATTTGTCAGTAACAAAGCTACACCTCATCTGATCCATCACAATCATCACACTCACCCCTTCAGTCATACTCACCTTAAAATACGCACCACAGAGGGCGTCGGTGTTTCAAATAAAGTATCTAAAGTATCTAAGCTGAAAACAAATTGAACGACAGTTAGCGGGACGAGGAATCACTCGAACAAACGGTCGATCAAATGGAACGGACGGTTCGTGGGTGTTAGGGTATCGACCCTAGTTCCCAGAACCTGAAAACGATTTGAACGACAGTTAACGGGACGAGGTATCACTCGAACAAACGGTCGATAAAGTGGAAAGGACTGTTCGTGGGTGTTAGGGTATCGACCCTAGTTCCCAGAACCTGAAAACGATTTGAACGACAGTTAACGGGACGAGGTATCACTCGAACAACCTTTCGATCAAATGGAACGGACGGTTCGTGGGTGTTAGGGTATCGACCCTAGTTCCCAGAACCTGAAAACGATTTGAACGACAGTTAACGGGACGAGGTATGAAACGGACGGTTCGTGGGTGTTAGGGTATCGACCCTAGTTCTCAGAACCTGAAAACGATTTTAACGACAGTTAACGGGACGAGGTATCACTCGAACAACCTTTCGATCAAATGGAACGGACGGTTCGTGGGTGTTAGGGTATCGACCCTAGTTCTCAGAACCTGAAAACGATTTGAACGACAGTTAACGGGACGAGGTATCACTCGAACAACCTTTCGATCAAATGGAACGGACGGTTCGTGGGTGTTAGGGTATCGACCCTAGTTCCCAGAACCTGAAAACGATTTGAACGACAGTTAACGGGACGAGGTATCACTCGAACAACCTTTCGATCAAATGGAACGGACGGTTCGTGGGTGTGTATCGACCCTAGTTCTCAGAACCTGAAAACGATTTGAACGACAGTTAACGGGACGAGGTATCACTCGAACAACCTTTCGATCAAATGGAACGGACGGTTCGTGGGTGTTAGGGTATCGACCCTAGTTCTCAGAACCTGAAAACGATTTGAACGACAGTTAACGGGACGAGGTATCACTCGAACAACCTTTCGATGAAATGGAACGGACGGTTCGTGGGTGTTAGAGTATACTGTTTTCCGGGTGTCGGAGTATCGTCGCATCCGGTACCCAATTATGATGTGATGATGAAAATACTTGGCCTAGATTCCACTAGTAGCCACTACTAATTTAATATCCTACCTTAAATTTAACCGCTTGTAGTTCGACAACTATTTTTCGGGTGTCGGAGTATTGTCACCTCTGGTGCCCAATTAATGAGTTTGCATCACTTTCCATCGTAAGCAACTAAAGGCCTATCCGTCCCTTCTAAATGGCTTGCAAAGGAATGCGGTAATTTTGTTTTTGCACAACTTTGGTGTGCCCCATTATCTGACATTCGGTATACTTTTTTTGTGAAGACCCTTGCAAAAATTAGATGATTGTCTGCAAGTAGCCTAAAACATTTCTGCACGATATTATCAAATAAATATCTTGCTTCATGTTTTTTGTTAGAAGAATTGGTACTGAATGTACAAGTTTCCAAGGAACCATAAAAACAGTCAATTAAGGCGACATTTTAACTTCTTCTGGTGTCAAAGTCGAGACTGTGTCGTCAGATAGTTCCCCTTGAGTATCCCCTTGGGCTATTGTGGCTTTGCAAAGTCCTTCATAGTTCTCTTCATTTTTATCATATTTCAAAATAGTTGAAAACTTTTTCTCTTCTCCTTTAACTAACGTTGAGAGGATTTTAATTTCATCATCATCGGGCATCAGTTTATTTTTAAACAAGTGGCCTTTTTCCTGCTTTTCTCTGCATTTTTTGACACTACATATTTCCATTTGAATTTGAACAAATGTAGAAAATCCTGAATATCGTTTTTAACTTTTTCCTTAAGATAAGAGGGCATTTGTCGCACAATAGTTTCACATAGAAGTATTTTGGCCCCTTCTTGTAGAATGTAAGAATAGATGTAAGATAGAACAAAACCCTATTTAATGCATTTGTAATGAAATTGAGATGGATATAACGAAAACACATATTAGTTTGACGCTAAAAACAGTTTCAAACCTAAATATTCCTTAGTTTATCTAATATATGTAATACTCACGTCTAAAACAAAATATCCTATTGGATATAAAAATTGGGAGACACGCGAAGTTCCGGGGCTACAAGGTTCCGGGCGCGTCATAGCCCCACCTCTTGATTTCTAGAGGGGAGGAGGAGGGGTTCGGGGCTCGTCATAGCCCCGCCTCTGATTTCTGGAGGGGCGATGGAGGGGAAGGAGGGGAGGGAAGGGGAAACTGAGTGCTTTTTGCAGGCTTCCAAATTGTACGCGTTACGAACTTCTAATAAGCTTTTTAAATCGTAAATATTAACTGTAGTCCACGAAAAAAATTAATACAGGTATTAAAATTATTTTCTTTGTTACAATGTATATGTTTAAGTATAAAATAAAATATTATAGTGTTAGGCTGTTTTTGTTAAGAGAACTAATATTCTTAACAGATTTTCAAGTTTTTGGTGTCGTTGGATAAGGCTTAGTCTGTAGAGGTGCCCGCAAAAAATTACTTAAGTAACCTAAAGTACTTAAGTAATTACCTAAGTAATCTTTAGTACAAAGAAAATCGGACTTAATAAGGGCACTAATCCACAAATTAAATATGAAAATTACACATTAGAATAACATTGGGATTGAGTTGAGTATACGTGTAGTTTTTGTGATTCCTGATTTTCACAATATTGGATTGGGTGTATGTAATTTATTTGGAACTTAATGTAACTGTTGTATTGTATCAAAATAAATTGCTCGATTTCCAGCAACAAGTAAACTAGTTATATAAAAATCTATAGAAAAGGAGAGTGTTATTCTTTAAACATAGTTTAGATTCGTCGGACTTTAAAACGGGAAATAGAAATTTAACTTCCGACTTTCGTTTAACAACAAATAGAATTAAAAAAAATGCTCATTATGTTTCTTAACGGGGTTAGTTTTAACAATTTATTAAAAATATTTTATCTCCGTTAAATCCAACCCTAAATATATAGGACTTCCCTAATATGCAAGCATGTTACTGTTCTTTCTTTTTCTCACCTTGTGAGGATAGTAGGAGAAATCCGCACATACCGTTCAAATATCCTAGTATCCTATAGATGAGTATAATCACAGAAAAATAAAACGATATCGTTTCCTTTTTCTGTGGTATAATCCCATTATGATTCACATAGGCTCCTAGGGCTGCGCCCCACAGGCTTTAAAAAAATCAATGTTAATGTTATGGAAGAAGGGTAGTAGTTTGAATCATTAGACAGTTGTTGTAATAACAAATACTATAACAAATAGAGATCGCCTAACTGTTATATCAGTTATATAAATATCAGTTGTTGTAAATCCAAGAAGTTTAAACATTTCATAACTGAAACATCTGTTCTACCTGTTTTTATGGTAATTATTTTTACAACAGCTGTCTGGGAAGTATCAATTACGGCGGCAGCCCAGACTCACTAAGCACGCACTATATTTTATCCCTTCAGGTTATATAACATTGTAATTTCCAAATCACTAAGAAAAATCTTTAATGCCTAGAAATTAAGCGCCTTCAAATTCTCTAAACGTTTGAAGCGTTCATAACCAGTTGTAATTATATTATGGTATTATTTTTGGTCTGAGATTCTTGAATAAATTGTTGACTTCCAATCACAATTTCGTTTAATAAACGCAAGAAGTACTACCAATATAAGTTTTATAAAATAAAACTTATTATTAGCTCCATTTTTAAATTCATTTTAAACTTTTGTAAACTACGATTGACTTTAAACTATTGTTTATATTTGATGAACATTTACTTTTCCCATAATTAAGTTTATGCGGGGTGAAAGTGTGCGGATTCGCACGAAACTCAACAGCACGCTTTTCCTCCAAAAAAAAAAAAAAAAAAAAAAAAAAAAAAACTGCATTGTAGTGCAACCTCCAGTTATAGAGTAAATATCATATTGGTGTTGCCATAAGTCTGTCTGTTACTCCTGTTGTTTTCTGTAAATTTCTATTCAAAATATTGCGTATGCAAAAGTTAGCACGAAAAGTAACCTTGTTTAATTGGGATTTTGAAAACAATAATCAAAATCACGTTATATATATTGGTTTGTGTAAGACGAATGGAATGAGCTGAAGAACAAGGAAATTTTGTTACTTATCAATTAATTACCAGCCTAAATTTCTTTTACACAGAAGGAAAAAATTGGACCATGGTATAGGACAAACAGTGCGGTGGTTAAATAGTTAGTTTGTATATTATACATGTTTATTGTGATGTATATATATATAATATGGATATATGTATACACATTTATATGTATATATAACTATAATGAATTATACATAAAACAAACACATTTACATGTAAATGTTACACCACTTAGATTACATTTACATTGTTAAACAACCACAGTTATTACATGTTACACACATATACACAATGAACATTCAATATGGATAGGATCAGTATTTATTTAAGGTTTCCAATATGATAGTTTTAATCCCAGTTTTTCAGTAATTTTTCAATTCCATGTTATGTTCTGTCAGTCTTCATTCAAGAAACAGCTGGTAGCGGTGGCACGACGAGCTTTCTCCGATTTGGTGGGGAGAGCAGTGCTACCACTCTAAAACTTAAAAATTTTGCATTGATGCTGGGCGGGTGTTTTAAGAGACACATGTAATTGCATTTTGCCATTTTGTTATGTAGTATTGAGAGGCCAGCCTTTTGCCACACCACATTAGTTTTAAGAAAATATGTATTAAATAGTTGTTAAATTTTTGTTAGATTTGGACCTCGATGATAAGTAGTCAACTTATCGAGGCCAATATTTGTAATGTTTTTGAATTTATAAATAAATAAATAAACACATTAATATATATAAGTGTATAATATCTAAACAGTGTGTAATATACAGTGTGTAAATAAATATATAATAACTAAACAAATGAATAACATAAATAAATAAATATGTAAATAAATTTATTTATTTATTTACGTTTATAATGTTATCACATAATTACATAATTAACATTTACATAATTTACATTTACATAATTTACATTTACATAATATACATTTACATAATTTACATTTACATAATTCATATTTACATAAATAAATTTACATAATTGTTTTGGGCCTACATCATATTTACAGTACTGTACAATAATTAATTTACAAATGGATCCTGATGCATTGCACAACCTCCTGTCTGCACAGGACGCATCGATCGCTGTCTTGGAGCCACCGTCCGCTGCACTCCTGGCACGTCGCTACATGCCCACACGGTACGAAGACCGTCATATCGTCTCAGGAGTCGAAACATACAAGACAATGCGGACGGCCTTCGAAACCTGAAATTTTTTAATAATTGTTTTAAGTGCCCAGTTTTAGAGATTTTCTTTTAAAAATATAAATAAACAATACCCCTGAGAAGCAGACCTGCGTACTCAGGGAATTTCCAATGGAATTTTGGTATATATTCTATTTCCCCATAAAACCCGTGGGGATGAGAGTATGTAAGTTTGCCGTCTTATGGGTTTGTTGGTAAGTATACGTTAAACCGTACATAGTGAAATGCACATACCAAATTTTATCGAGTTATTGTGTTCTTTTTATTTTCAACATAAACTCTATAGGGGTGAGTACGTAGGTTTGCCGCCATATGGGGGTTTTCAGCAAATATGAGTTGAACGCTTCGTAATGAATGTAAATACCAAATCTTATAAATATATGTTAATAAATAAGCTTAATAGAAGGTTTTGTTAAATTCCCCCCCCCCCAAAAAAAAAAAATAAAAATAATGGAAACTATACTTTTTGCATTTCCTCCATAACTATTTAAGCGAAGTAAAAATTTCTAAATACTAGAATGTTTTAAAGTTTTTTTTAATGGCTTAAGTTAAAATTGTGTAAATTATAAATTAGGCTAAAATAAAAAAGCAAAAAAAAACCCAAAAAGGCAAATGTGTCTAAAATGTAATGTAAAATGTATACCTAAAGCCTCATGACAAAACCATGAAATTAGACTAATTTTATGACATAACAACGATAACGTTGTTGAGAAATGAGGGATAAGTTGTGTTAACAAAAGTGGCTTCACTTAGAGGTTGTTCTTGTATGCAGGGTAACCCATAACTCTATGGAACACAGTAATATGGTGTTATTACTGTGTGTATCTAAAGTATCTAAAGTAGCTATAAAAATAACCCCGTCGCAGCAGACCTGCGAACTCAGTGAATTTCCAAAGGAATTTGAGATTGTGTATGTTTCCCAAAGCCTATATTTGATTCATGTTTAACGTACCGTGGATTACTGGAGCGGCAGCTGGTGCTTGGAGTGCGGCGGCAGGTGGAAGTCCAGGTACGTTGAGGGCTGCCACAGGTGGGGCTGCCACAGGGGGGGCTGCCAGAGCTGCGGCAATTGCGTCCTATAAAATATTAGCAGTTTTACGTTATATTTGTTATTTTGTGTTCATTGTTTATTACGTTTAAAATATATATATCGGCCACCGGTTGTCCCATGAGATTATTTACATCGTAGTATATTTTATTGGGGTTTAAAATCATCAATTAGCTGATGAAAACCTACCATTTGTGTAACTTTTCGTGTCATTTTTATTGACACAGGTTATTTAAGTTACAATGGAGCTACAGGCAATTAAAGTTAATTTGTAGTCCCATAAGAATAACATGGGGCTAATATGGCTTATATCTCGGTTAGTAAAACAAAAAATACCCACTCATAAAAAATGTTAATTACGCAAAAAAGAAGTTTTTGCCAATATGGTTGTTTGCCCCTATGTACCACTAGTATTTCATATTTTTAATAATTTATTTTTTAGTAAAAATAAAATTAAAAAAAACTATTTGCATAACTACTCTATCTCACGCGCAGGCGTAAAGCCTATGTGAGATATATTTTTATTATCATTTATGTCAGGTAGGGTTAACTAGACAAAGTGACTTATTTTTATGTTACAAAAAATACACATACTAGGGGCTTGAAGGACCAAAGGCCCCTAGGGCGCGACGGATGTAGGAATTATTCAATGTATAAATAATAATAATAATAATATTTTATTGCAGTCGAGAATTATTAACAAAGTGTATTGCACAAAGTCAAATTTCATATTGCACATTAGGCCTGTTTCTGTAATTTACATACCTGCTGAAGTCGCCGAAGTTGGTTCCCTCCGACTCGTCGTCCGCGGCCAGCTCTTCTTGCGCGACCGCGACCTCTTCCTCGCCCCTGACCTCGGCCTCGCACTGCACCTCCCTGCCTCCGTCCTCCTCTGTTTTGGATGTTCGGAGGATCTGGGGGAAGCCATCCTTCGCCGGCAAGCGCAGCTTCGTCAAGCTCTTCGTCGCTTACCTCCTCCTCAACGATGTTGTAGAGGCGGTCGTGGATTCCGTCCAGCTGGTGGCTTGCCGCCTCCAAAAATTCCCTTGGGCTGTATCGCCCTTCGACCAAGTGTTCTGTCAAACGAACAATTGTATTGTTCGACAGAACATAGCTTGGCCTAGGGCGTCTAACAGCCAAGCGTCCAAGTTGCAGAGACCGCAGCGTAGTTGTGGCCTCATGTTCCACGTTTCTCAGTCCGTCTATGGAGATAGTGATGTATAAGTAATTAATACGACTTATTAACAGTTGTTATTTAATGATAGATTGCACATTTTTAAATGTAGAATTGAAATGTTTTCGATTAATTTTCTGACTTTAAAACGTGGTTTTACAATAAACTCGCAATTACATTTAATGGAACGATAGGAGGTAATTCAATTTAACTATACGTTTGTCCAACACACTAGAAAAAATAGAAGCACATCAACATCTTTTAAACAGAAGAAATTGAAATAAGTGTAAAGATTTTGTGTAAAATAAAAATTACCATGTGCTTTGTTTACACGACAATACATAGTTTTAGCGAATTTCCCTATAGGGAATACGCTATTACGGTAGTAGCCATGGTAAGACCTAAGCCCGGGACCATGTTATTTTCTCATTTTGAGGTCAACAGAAGCCAAAAACACTGTTCGTTTATTTTCATATATATGTATATATATCTATAGATCTATATATCTATGGAGCCGTCCTTAAATTACGTCATCGCTTTTTGGCCATTTTCGGATCCCCCCTCCCTAAAATCATTCTACCATCATAATTTGTCTGACCCCCCCTCTCGGAAAAAATGACGTCATTTTTAACAAATCTCTGTTTAAGCAACAAAAAAAAATTCTTTTTAAACGATACCTGATAAACTAAAAGAATTGACCACTTAAAACTTGATTTACCCTTAGAAATAAAGCCAAAATGACTTTCTCAATGGAAAAATAAACTATAAAACAACGCCTTAAAATAGTCTAATGTATTTTATAGATAATTATTTTATAAAAGTTGAGTTGTGTTAGAATTAATCATTGTTTTACTGTCCAAATTTGATATAAAACATCATATTTAAAATTACGTCATATCAAAGCCGACCCCCCCCCCCTCCCTTCCACATCACCCTACCGTCATTTTCAATCTGGTAGGGTGATGTAAAAAAAATAAAATTCCAGTGTTTCAATGAAAGTAAATGAAGTTACTTTACTAACTCGGTAAGAGATACATTTTTAGCGGAACTATCAGTTCACAGACAAACTCTTTGAGCGACTCCCATTTATAACAGATAAAAAGTGTTATTTGCAGCATTGCTCTTATCTTTGTCAGCCCTTTTGAATGATTTGCATATCAACATGTGTTGAGTTAGCTTAACAAATACGTAGCTCCAACGTAGATTACGTAGGACAATATACTAATTCAATTACGCCTACCTGTAAAATTCCACACATTTGGGCGCGCATGGTGCATTACTCGGAGCAGGTTCCTGTGGTAGGCCTCAAGGTCATTGTTAGTCCTCCTTTTCTGGCGGAATACCGAAAAAGACTGGGCCCCTACTCCTATCAAGTAAAAGCGAAGAGATGTAATGGTTTTATAGAAAAGCATGCAACGAATATAATTTTACAATATGTAATATGTTTGTAGGTCTAATGCATAATGATAACTCACTGCAATTTAAATGAAGGTAGGCATAAAAAAATTATATTAATATTAAATTATTGTCATGTACATGATTAAAGTGATCGATGTTAGAGTAATTGAAATCACAATGGGGACCATCGTCTATGTGTAACGCACTTATTTATCATTCATTGAATTAAACAACTGTAAATACAATAACATAATCTTATCTTATCTTATCTTATATCTTATATCTTATCTTATATATATAATAAAAGAGTGCACTTAAAGGTATGGAGCGAGAACTACTGAACGGATCGTGGCCGTTTTGGTGTCAATGAATTTCTAATGGTCCCTATATGATAGGAAAAATATGGTATACCTTGGAAAATTCCTCGTAACGCCGCAAAATGAAAATTAGACCTTATTTAGACCAATCTAAGACGTGATTTTGTCGATTTGTTTACTGCTCCAGGTGGTCCATATCCTACAGTGAAATTTGACACCACTGCTGGTTTACAAAGTGTTTTTGTAAACAAAACAGACAATTTTAAATCTGTGATAATTGACAGATACACATGAAATCAAGGACACGTAATGTTGCAGTGGTTTTTTAAGCAGTAAAATAAATATATATAACACCTGATATTTTGGATGCTATACTATAAAGAGAGTTATTTATTATACAGGAGATTGAATTTATGTATTTAAACTTACGAGTTATTGATTAATTTTTGTTTGCACATATAATGAGCTTTATGTTTTGAAATAAAGCTCATTATTATAAACATTGGAACATTGGAGTACAATGTTTATTATATAAACACTAAATAAACATTGGAGTACAAAAGTACTTTGCCATATGACATATGGCAAAGACACCCCGCTTAAATAATTCATCTGAATGTAAAACACCTGTTACAAGTACAAACTGTTACAAGTACAAGTTTAACCGAGCCTTGCTCGTTGGTTTTAATCAACACCTCCTAGAGTAATAAGAGAAGGCCATACAACTGAAGATCATTACGTCATATAAGTAGGCTGATGTGTTAAATCATTAGTTCCAACTCATGCTTTAGAGGGTGCTGGTTGTCCCCAAAAAACGGTAAAACTTCTAATGTTGTTTTGATTTTTAGTTGTTTGTAAACAAATAAGTTAGTCATGACAGATGAAACCCCGTTGACTGACAGGAACACTCTGTTTTCTTACTTCAAAACATAACACATTGGCCTACTTATATGACGTAACGAATTTCAGTCGTTTGGCCTTCTCTTATTATTGTAGGAGGTATTGTTCTAATTCACTTTTTTATAGTGTCATGGTAATCAAGCTATTAAATCTACACCAGATATTTCACAGATAACGGTTGTTAAAAAACTGCTTAACATTAATGTTAGCCTAATTTATTTTTGTTTACTTTTAGTTGTTATTTCGTTACCAAAATAGCAACCCATAAGACTAATGTTAAAAATTACTATTTTCAAAATTAAATTTAGACAAAATTTGATTTTTCTGGGATTGAGGATGTTTCTAAAATTATTTTTGGGCCAAAACACTCTTAAATGAAAAGTTTAAGCAAAATCTAACCGCTAGATTTCGAGATCGTGGAACACACATCCCTTCAGACATTGCTCGTGTAGTATAGGATTCACATTAGGAAATTATAAAAGTCCTTTGACATTTTAAAACGCCCTATAGAAATTAATCAAAAGCTAGGGGGCGAAGCTCAAAATGAAATTACCTGATTAATCACCATTTCCACACGCGTTACCTCATACACTTAATCACACATCAAGATTAAAAATCGGATAAGTAGGTCTATAAAAAAGGAATGCTACATACAAAACCCTTACTTAATTGAGAAGTTACATTATAGCCTATAGTTGAAACTACTATGGACGCCCCCCGGGGCGGAATTTTGGACTTTGACCCTTGGGATTCCCCACCCCCTCCCATCCCCTCTCACGCGTGATGTGCTATCGGTATCTCTTACGCCCCCTCCCCATCCCTCACCATACAGACCCTTTACCACCTTTGACACCACCGGGTGTTTTTTCTGAATGGAATTTTTCAGGATTTTAGTTTATTTTATCAGTTGGTTTTAATGTATGTTGCTCTTTGGTTGTTCATATCCCAAAACACTATTGTTTAGTTTTTTTTCTTTTACAATGTCGAAGTGAAGAGAGAATCTGGTTCTTCATAGATTATTATAAATTTTATTATAAAATTTTGTTTTTTCCACTCTGTTGTTCATGTTGTAAAATGAAACCGATTATTATTATCGTTTTCATTGCATAACCGCAGCGAAAACCCGGTTCAATATTTTATTTTATATTGAAAGTCATTCGATTTTTTTCTATTCGGTTGTTCACTTCACAAATCACTATTAATTAATTTTTTGGGGTTCAATGTAAAACCGTAGGAAACATACTATTAGACACCTTGATTATTTATCAAGACCTGTTTTTTTTTTTTTTTTTTTTTTTTTTTTTCTATTTGGTTGTTTTAAAGCAGATGTTCGTATCGAAAACACTATACATTGCTATGGGGGATCCGATTCAATATATCGATTGCATCGAAATTCATTCGGTTGTTTTCATTTGGTTGTTGTTTTTGAAAATACTATACAATACTATGAAGGAATCCGATTCGATATATTGAAATTCATTCGGTTGTTTTCATTCGGTTGTTAATATTGAAAATACTATACATTGCTATGGGGGAATCCGATTTGATATATCGATTGTATCGAAATTCATTCGGTTGTTTTCATTCGGTTTTTGATACTGAAAATACCATACATTACAAATAAGGGATCCAACACGATAAATCGATCGTAACGAAATTAATTCGGTTGTTTCCATTCGTTTGTTGTCATTCGGTTGTTTTCATTTAAATGTTCATATATACCACCACTATTCATTACTTTATTATGTTTAGTGAGAAAATGTAGCTTGAATCTAGTTTGATAGATCTATTATTATAAAAAATTTGTTGTTGTTCAATATTGTCAAACACTATAATATTTCAGTTTTACTACCAAGCAGTATGGGGGATACGATTTTATTTCTTGATTTTTATCAAAAGTCACCTAGTGTTCTATTATTATGAAAAATTTTTGTTGTTGTTCAATATTGTCAAACACTATAATATTTCAGTTTTACTACTAAGCAGTATGGGGGATACTGTTTCATTGATGTGATATATTAGTAGAAGCACAAACTTAAAATTTGAAAGGTAACATTTCGAATGACAGCAACATTCGTGTAGTTTCTTACCTTCTGAACTGCCAGCTCTACATTCCTTGCTTGTGAGGTATTTGTCACAATTGACAATTGGATCAGTGAAAAGCCAGCTGTGGATAATTTTTATCTGCCAGTCTGGGTATTTCAGGCCATTAGCAAGAATGTGTTTACAAATGATTCTCTCTTTCCGAAAATCCATGCAAGTACAATTGTATGTTTTTTCTGACTCCTGAAACTTGACTTCATACGCTTTGGAAAGGTCAGAAAAAGATATAACTTTGAATGTAGAAAAACTGTCAGAACATTGTGTAATCATATTGGAATCTGATCCAGGTGTCACACCCTCCTCGTGAAAGGGGATGTGGGGGGGGTAGACTCAAATAAAAATCAGATAATTTTACCTTATTTATTTCCCTTTTGTCCCTTGGTCACCATCCACCTCCTATTGCCCTTCATCACACCACAAAGACTGGAAGGCCTACGCGGACATCGCAAATCCTCCTCTGCTCGTCTCTCCCTCGCCAACCTCTGGTCACCCCGTCGTTGCTCCGTGGCCGTCGGTGTCGCCCTCCCCGGCCGCTGCGCTGCACTCCAGCGTGGTAGCGTCTCGTCGCTCTGTGGTCTCCACTCCCGACGCTAACTCCAGACTCGCACTCCGACTCCGACTCCGACTGCCGCCGTGTCGCCGCAGGCTGTCCATCGTACCGCCCCACCACACTACATCAGTCTTGCCAACAGGCCAACGGGCCTAGTTACACTCATTAAAATGTCCCACGAGGGGAAAAACTGGGGCCCCCTCGTGACACTCCCCCCACTTAGAAAAAAAACGAGAGTTTTTTTTTCTTCGAAGTCTTTAGGAAGTCTTTCATCAACAGGTGGTTCTTCTAGGTCAAAGTCCAAGAGCTTTTGCTGCCGCACTATAAGTCTACGTTGCACTGTTAGGGGCGTTGGGGGGGTTGAAGTCTCCATCTTCCATCACCGTCGATGTGGGGCGGCTCACTGTAGAAACAGGGACGCCTCCTCGTGCCTGCAACACCATGTTTGTCTGGTTGCTGTAGTACGTGAACACCGCTGTGCTGTCTTCCATCTCGTAATTCGTCGTCTGCGAGGGTGGTGAGAAGACCAGAGGTGGTTCGGGCTCCCTAACACCTAAGCTATATACAATGAATTGGGGCCTAGCCTTAGTTATTACCTAACTATCAAGATCAAAGCTAAACAAAAACAAATTTATTTTTGAGGGGAATCCTGAACTAACCTACACCTACTTTGTTTTGAGGATGGATGGTGGCCGTACATTTCTATCTTATAATCTGCTAACAAGTTTTTTAACAAACATCCACATGGTTATCTCCGATATTGGTGAAAATTAATTAATCAGCATTGGGTATCTCACAATTCCATATCAAACAACAAAATAATATAAAACAAAACATAGAACACATTTGAAAGAATGATACAAGACTAAACTAAATTCCGAGTTAAACAACAGTGGTCATTATTCATTATTCATGGTAATGGCATCAATGATAAATCTATTTACAAACAAGTGCGAGACATTTCAACGAATCTACTTTGAGTTGCCTATCTGCTAATTCTCTGTAAGCCTATCTTATCTGTCTCAACATAAGCAACACATATGTCCTATCACATAAACAGCCAGCAAGAAACATGTTTATCAAGATCAAGTGACAGTACGTAAGCACAAGTGCACTAGCTAAGCTCTGCCTACGTGGCCAAAAGCGCTGACGGCGCGTCCTATTTCTCTTGGAACTACGTCCCAATTCCCGCCTACGGAATATTCCATATTCCCTACCTTCTCTACAAAACGGTAAAGTTAACTAAACCTCAAATACATTATTTCCCATTTAATCCTAAAATTCCCATCCGAACTACATACATATTCAAGTATTATTACATTATTCCTTTAATGACAATGAAACCTTCATAAATAAAACACATCACATTACACAGGGCAAATTCTTTGTAACTTGTAAAAACACAATATATGGACACCTTAAAACATTAGAGTTCGATTGTCTCTTGCCGCAGCCATTGCTGTAGTTTACTCTTAAGTCTCTTTGAGTGGAGTCCATTAAAATAAAACTCGGGCACTCACATTATTTCAGTTCATCAAGTACCAGCGTTAGTTTTGTAGCCAGCGAGGAGTGTCGACATGGTCTACGTGACTCCCCGTGCTGAGGCAAGCGGCAGGCGACGCCAAGTCAGCTGCGTCAGCTTTCGGTGCCCTCAATGCCTGGCCCATGACTCTGCTGTGAACAACTTCAGCGGGGAATTATAATACGATATTTATACATTGAAACATATTTCAGCCACGGTTAACCACAAATAATATATTTTTCTACAGAACCTCTTGAACAGCACATTAATCTCTCTTGTACAAACTCATACTTGCAAGACATTACATAATAACAATCAATAGTAGATAACTATATTCAATGATAAGACATCAATAGGATATTATCCTATACCTAAATATATTAAATTATTCACATTCACTCTCTCACTCACACTACAGTGGTCACTGTTCACTCACAGATACAACGATTGTTATTATTTCTTACTTTAACACACAACACACAAAATCTGAATCGCATTTAAGTTTTAAACTTATTGAATACATTCTGCACCGACAAATGATGTGAAACTTATTAAACACATATGCAATGATAAATAAAATATTAAAACGCATACTATTGACCCTTTAAACAAAATTGATATTGACACTGACTGTTAACAAATAATAATCTCTTCTTCAATTAACTATAAACTAAATCTTATCTATGGTTATCTGGTGAACCCATATCAAGACACATTATAACTTTTTACATTAATCTGACAATATTGTTCAAAGTTCATGTCTCACGGTGCCATTTTACTCATTAAACTTGACATCTTACTTCTGTACAATATTTCTTTTCAAACAATAGGGCCTTTCAAGGCTCGTCATTTACATTACGTAACAATTAAACTTCCTCTATAGTAACAAAATTATTATGGCAACGTTATTTAAACATTATTATTAATCATCTAAATGGAGCGCTCCTCTAGCACGCAACATAGAACACATCTCTGTCTTTGACGCATGTTCGTCGTCCTTGACCGTCAGACGCTCTCAGCTGATCTCCAAGGCCGCCACTATTCTCTGCGGCGTATCTCCCGTCTCTCTGAACTCCCTGTGAACAAATTTACTCTCGTGCGCTCTGCGACTTGCTCAATTTTCTCATAACATTTACAACATTGAATACTTGTGAGCTCTGTAACTTTGTCTACATAAATACAAAACACAATAATAAACCACATTATACATCTATGCGCTCAGCGTCTTGTCCTAGTATCATAACATTTAACATCTGTGCGCTTTGCGACTTTTTCTCTACACTGCAATCTGAAACAAACTATAAAAACAACAAAACAAGAGATACAATAGCGATTTTATCATGTAACAGACATTTTAACGGCAATAACCCTAGTAACCAATAATGCATTCTAAAACTTTACTTCCATTGGTTTCACTTAATGCTAGACACAATAAATACACAGGTAACATATTAGAAATTATACACACGTCACATACCGAGTACACCTATAGAATTACACAGAATCACATACATCTTACATCTTCTCAGTAAATTTAAATCAATAATCTGTAATAACAACGCTAAATTATCACCATAACCCTTGACATCCTGATATTACCTCATGACACATTTAAGAGCAAATACAAAAGTTTATTACACTTCTTATACACTGTGACTACTTTTTACCCTGCTGGTCGTGGGCACCTTTCTCCCACCATTCCAAAGTGATCCTCAATTCCTTTCCATTTATCTCGGCCAGCGGCATACTCTGGGGCAGTTCATCGTCCTCTTGTGGGTTTCGCCGTGCGGTCATGGCTATTACGTCATCGCTCCTCACCATTCTCAGGCGCCGATAGAGTCGTATCCCCAATACCCAAAACAGTAAACAAATCAAAATTACAATTACATAACAGAAAATATTAATATACGCACTTTCTGACACGGATATTTCCACGGGGTTGGCTCTAACCTCGTGCGCTAAGTTGAAACCAATTAAATGCGGGTTCCTAACTACGATAATAGTTACAACAAAGAAATACAATGTGTGGATTAATGGTGATAAAAATGATGACACGTATTCTTCGTAGCTGATCTCCGTTTTCGGCTGCCTAATATGGTGTCCCTCTGTAAAGGTTAGGTTCCAATGTGGTATCTGTGTTGGCCAAAATTCATCAAGGCACTCTTCCAAAGTGTCGAACGTGTTAGTGGTCTGTTTGGACAAAGCATTTAATTTTAGGGTTTTCAATTTCGACCACGCAGCTGGCAATATGTGAACGATCTCCGTAGCTGTTGGTGCTTTTCGACAGGGGTATTTATCTGAAATTAAAATTAATGACAATGAACTTAGGCTACAGTCACATGGTATTTTTACCTCCAGAGCTCCAGGCTGATTCTCCTGGCGTAAGCTGAAAGTTTTATTAATTCAAAATCTACAAGTTATTTCCAATTGTTTGGGTGCATGGGTCAAAACATAAGTATTTTCGTCAATTTTATTCACTAAGGGGGTATTTCCTGCAAGACACGAGAAAACGCACACATTACTTAATTCCTGGATCGTAGCTCCTTCAAATATCTTCCTCGGGCACAGTGAACCGGAGACGGCATTCCCATTGTACCTAGGAATGTAACACAACTGACTGGAGTGAGGCTGGCAGTCTCGTACAGCAGCCCCTTGAATGACCATGATTTTCTCATTATCAACGGCCAGGTACGTTGTTTCCTGCTGAAGGGCACATGTGTTATTTTTCCAAGCGAACGGGACAGCAATTAATTCATAAACTTTCCACTGTGAACGCAGCCTCCTCAACGGAACCTTTAAATTTATCAAAATTTCTTTGCTTGAAATTACACAATCGGCTAACTCTAATTTTAAATACTTAGTTACCTCATCAGGTGTGATAGCTAACTCATACCCGTCTTCTATTACGGCCTTAGACAACTCTTCTAAATCCTCTCTCAGCTTAGATACAGTCACAATTGAAGTGGGTAGCTTCTTCTCTCGACACTGACTTAATACCTCCAGGCGGGTTATCAACTGGATCGTCTGCAGCTGCCTAATAGCCTGGTGAGCTCCCATCTGCAGTAGACTAAAGCTTTTGAAGTCGTTCTTCCTATCGGCAGTAAACTGCTGACGCTGAAACCTATCAATTATTTTGGAAATGTTTACACCAGCATCATTGATTTGAGCAAAAGTTCGGCCTACTTGTTCGCTGTAATTTTGCATATTTAAATTAATACCTTCTATTTCCGCATACGCTTCTGTCACCTGGTCTTGTAGATCCTGCTCAACTTTGGACATTAATTTTTGGTTAGCAAATAGAGGCTTTAACTGACGATTTGTAGCTACCCCACAACACCAGTGTGCGATCTCTCCGAGAAACTTGATACTGCGTGACCGCCTCGCTGTTCCCTCACCAACCGCGTCTGTCGTGGTTGCACCTAGGCTGGCGTTGAGCCATTCCACCTGCCATCCTACCTGCTTGTCTGTCTGTAAAATCCATGAAAACAAAACACATTGGGGATCATCCATAGCCTGGCCACAAAATCCATCTTGTTGTGGTAGAGAGAGATGCGCCTTATCTACAGTAGGCCAAGCACTTTTATACATCAACGGGACCGACGTCTCGTACGCCGTCACGGATATCGGGACTGTCTCTTCAGTCTGCGTTACTGAAATTACACATAACAGGAACAAATAACAGGTCAACTTAATCTTCATATTGGCAAAAATCAAAATTATAAACCCTCACAATATAGAATGAAATACCTTACTTATATATCTAAAATTAAAGACTCTGTAAAAATGCCCTAAGGTAACAAACACAAAAAAAAGGAAATTCTTAATATAAACGCTAATTAAACGAGGAGTCTACTTAGGTCTAGTAGATTCGCATCCATTCACGGGGTCGGTCCGCCGGCACTTCACAGAAACACACGAAAGAAAAAGTGTCCAAGCACTCCGAACTGATACACACACGAACTGGGTGTCCCTGCAACTGGCGACCGGTTGCGACCGAATGGCTACCGAATCACGGTCGTTGCTCTCGCTGAGTTAGCGTCCAAAGTTCACTCAACACGCCACTAAAAGTGATTAGTGTCTTTTTTCCTCCTTTTTTTTATATATATAATGCTCCATTTAATACAGTGAGAATTGAGATTTAAATACTACACAAACACATGTTTATTATTTAGCGATTTCTGACTATGTGGCAGCTTCGAACCTTCCTGGCTGACGTTGCTTCATGTCCTGGCATAGAAGCGCTTCATCCTGCTCACGTGCACTGTATCGAAGTAGTCAGTACCTTTACTTGTTATCTTGACTTCGTAGTTGACCTCGGACAGTTTCGACGTCACCTCATAGGGACCATTCCAGCGATGGAGTAGTTTTGTCGATTTTCCCTTCTTACGACTTGGAGTCCAGATCATGACTTGTTCCCCGGGCTCGAACTCTACGTAGCGATGTCTCTGGTCGTAGCGTTCCTTCTGTTTCTTCTGGCTCTTTTCAACGAGCTTTATCACGTCTTGACGGCACTTCTGTACTCTTCTGAGAACTGCCTCTACATCATTGTCGTTGGCCGTGCTTCTTTGAAGGGACACGTCCGTAGGCAGTCGCGCCTCCATGCCAAACAGAAGGTAGAACGGGCTGTGTTTCGTCGTTTCCTGACGACTGGTGTTGTAACTAAAACATGTGAGATTGACATACAAGTCCCAGTCCCGTTGATTTGTTCCAGTGTAGAATGATAGCATCTGAGCTAGCGTGCCATTGAAATGTTCGACTAGGCCATTGCAGGCAGGGTGATACGCAGTGGTAAACAGAGATCTGATCCCTAATCCGTTCAGAAGTCCCCGCACTAAGCTAGACCTGAAATTCTGGCCACGATCGGTAAGTATCTCGTTTGGGCATCCAAATCTGCATATTATTCTGTCGATAAGGAAGTCAGTTGTCTCCTCGGCTGTGGCGGTAGGGGTGGCCTTGGCTTCCGCCCACTTCGTGGCATAATCCATTGCGACGATGATGTACCGATTGCCCTTGTCTGTCTTTGTGAATGGCCCTAGGACATCTACCCCTACTCTTTCAAACGGTAGCCCTACTGGTATCGGCTGTAGTAGTCCTGCGGGAGAGCCCTTTGGAGTTTTACGCGTTTGGCAATGTAAACATGTCTTCACATATTTTTCCGTATCTCTCAGCATGTGCGGCCAGTAATACCTGCATTTTAGTTTGTGAAATGTCTTTGTTAAACCCAGATGTCCTCCTGACAACGGGCTATCGTGGCACTCATAAAGTATCTCTTCTCTCACATTTTTGGGTACGTATAGCAATTTGCTATCACCAGTATGTGCTACGTTTCGTCTGTATAGTACCTCGTTATCTACTACAAAACTTCTCGCTAGCCTTCTGTCTCCTGCAGAAGCACCGCTCGGGTCGAGTACAGCTTCCTTGATTCTTTGGCATTCTTCGTCCTCTTCCTGCATCTTCTTTATTTCGTCCCATTGTAAGGAGTATAGTGGGATTTGCTCCTCTATCTGGGGAGGTGTGCTCTTCGCCTCCAATATCAACATGGGGATGTCGTTGGTCATGTCTTCGTCTTCTGGCTTACAATCATCACATGCATTCCGGGACAGCGTGTCTGGGACCACATGAAGACGATCTTGTTTGTGCTTTATTTCATAGTCGAACTCCATAAGTTTCAACGCCCACCTGGCTAGTCTACCTGAAGAGTCCCTATTCTTCTTTAACCAACACAGTGCATGGTGATCTACGACGATGGTGAATTTTCTTCCCCATAAAAATTGTCGGAAGTGCTGTGTAGACCACACGACGGCTATACACTCTTTTTCAGTGACTGTGTACTTCTTCTCTGCGTCTGACAGCCTTCGGGACGCATACGCCACTGGCAATGTTTCTCCGTTCTCTGTCTGCATCACCGCGGCTCCAACTCCGACATCACAGGCGTCTGTGTGTAGCTCTATTGGCAGGTTGGGGTCAAAATGTCGCAATATTGGTGCGGTCTTCAACTTCTCCTTTAGAGTCTCGAATGCCCTGTTCTGGTTTTCTCCCCAACACCACTGGACATTCTTTTTGGTGAGTTCGATCAATGGACGGGCGATTCTTGAGTAGTCAGGCACAAATTTCCGATAGTAGTTAGCGAGACCCAGGAATGACCTTAGCGTACGCAGTCTGCGAGGTGGCTCGAATTTTAAAATGTCCTTGACCTTACTTGGATCGGGCCTCACTCCATCTGCACTCACTGTATGCCCCAACACCTTCACCTCTCTGAAGCCAAATGTGCACTTGGAAGGATTGAGGGTCATGTTTGCCTCTCTGAGTCTATCGAGAACCTTCCTTATTCTGTTCAGAAGCTCGTCAAAGGTGGGAGCCATGACCAAGATGTCATCCAAATAAAGCAGTCAGGAACCCCATTTTAGTCCGGCTAATATTTTGTCCATGCAATTTTGAAAAGCTGCTGGGCTAGTTTTGAGTCCAAAAGGCGCAACTTCATATTCCCATAGCCCATCTGGGGTTACAAATGCCGTGATGTGCTTGTCTTCTTCCCTTATGGGTAGTTGCCAGAACCCTGACGTCAGATCCATCGTAGCGAACCATTGGCATCCGTTCAGGTATGTAAGGATGTCATCGATCAATGGCATTGGGTGTTGTATTGGCGTCAGTCGTTCATTAAGGCGCCTATAGTCCACACAAAATCTATAGTCTCCGTTTTTCTTCTTGACGATCACTACTGGCGAGGCGTAAGCGCTGTAACTCGGACGGATCACGTTTTTCTTAAGCATGTCTTCAACCTGTTGGCGAAGTATCTCCCTTTCTCCATGCGAGACACGGTAAGGTGGCTGATGGACTGGCGTGTTGTCGGTCAGCTCAATCCTAAGCTCACTTACGTTTGTTCGCCCAATGACTGACGGGTCCCAGGAAAACCGGTCGGTGTATTCCTTCAGTAGTTGCGTCATCCTGCTGCGCTGCTCAGGAGTCATCTTGGGTCGATCTGCAGTCTCTTGTCATCGAACGTCCTTTGGGGCTTCGACTCATCGCACCTTTTCTACGTGTTAACCCTGCTGTCTGGAACTAGTTCAGCTTCGTATACTTTGGCGAGGGTTTCTCCTCGATCAATCCTTTTTATCTGGTCTGAAGTGTTGGCAACTGCCACAGTATCTGGAGGGGGTTTTGACGTTAGACCTGGGGACACGACTAATGATTTTTCCTTGTACAGGTGGTACGCTGGTTCCATGATCCCTGTGTCTGGAAGGGTGCCTTGGAACGTTATTTTCAGCAGCCTCTGAGCGCCAGGTGGAATGTAAGCTGTATGTAAGCTCAACACTTGTGCGCATTCTCTTTCTGGGTCTTCTATTTCAATTTGATTCAGCCAAGTTGGGTTAGGCAGTGGTCGCCGGTATCTGGCATCTCGCTCAGAACATGAAAATGGAACACAAATAACCCGACCTCCCGGGTTAGCTAATTTTACAGTCCTCTTGGCAAAGTCAATCATAGTTCGGAATCTCAGATGGAAATCATTCCCAAGGATACAGCATCCTCCTAGCCCTCTCGCAACAAATACAGGGAACCTCCAGACGGAATTACCTAGTTGCAGCTTTATTTCGGTCCTTCCTGTGATACTGACAGGCTCGTCTGTGGCCGTCTTCATGTTTACGCCTTCAACGGGATGAACGATTTTATGGTTCACCACCAGCTCCTCATCCATGCAGCTCACGCACGCTCCCGTATCGATAATGATCGGCCTTTCTTGCTGATCGACCAGCGCTCTGATCTCCAGGACACCCAACGTTCGGATGGTGCTGCTGTTGGGGGGTGCATCTTCGCCTTCTACACGTTCACTTTGTCTGTTTCTGCTTTCGTAGGTCCCCGGCGATCCTCTGGGTGTTTTATTGTAATACTTCCAGGTCCCATGCCACTCTTCCTTTTCATGTCTTTCGCACAGCGTGGCGATTCTGCCGGATCCATCCGTAGTCCTCGGGGAGCTTGTTCTAAAAGGATGGGCGCTAGCTCCCGAATTTAACGCCCCTCTTGCCCGTTTCCCGAATTCATACTCTCACCCGATCTACAGTTGATGGCAAAGTGTCCGGTACGATTGCATTTGTAACATATAATTCTTCCATCGGCGGTCCTTCCACGGTTGAACCCACGGTACACACCTCTTCCTCGTCGATCCTGCTCGCCATGTTGGCCGTATTGCTGTCGGTTTTGGTGTTCAAAGCGGCCTCTGCCGGTTCTCGTTGGCTAGTTTCGCCCTTGCTCCCTTGTCCCATCAGATGGACACTAAACTTCGCAAACTCAGACGTCAGATTCTCAATCTTACTCTCAAGGGAACTCGTGTTTACGGTTGGAGAGGTTGCTGCGGGGGTTGGATGCGTTAGTCTGGCGTAGGGTTCCGCCATGAGTTGGTCCACTCTCTGCCCAGCCATATACCTAGCTGTCTGTATTTTCCTTATGTTAACTAGGAGTTCTTCCAGGGTATCGTTGCTCATCACCATCACCTTCTCCAGGAGTGACGGTTTCAGCCCTCTGAGTACGTGTTTGATCTTACATCTCTCGGACATGGCAGGGTCAAGCTTCGTACATAGGTTAAGTACGTCCTGCAGATACGCCTCAACTGGCTCCTCTTCGGCTTGCATCCTCATCCTCAAGCGATACTCCAGCTGTTCTTCCCATGCGATCGTTTGGAAAGCCCCCTTCATCTTCTGCTTCACGAGCGCCCATGTCAGGTTTCCTCCCTCTGCCTGCTCCAAGTTCTCGTACCACTTGAGCGCAGCACCTTCTAGATAACACGGCATAACGACCAACTTTTTGTCATCGTTCCAGTTTTTCGCCCTAGCTACCCTCTCGAAGGCCTGCAGATACTCTTCTGCATTCTCGGCAGCTCCACCCTTGAACTTCGTGGGCTGTATGTTGAGGCGAGCTTCCGCCATTTCTATGTCTTGGTTTTCTGGATCTTCTTGATTCAGTAAATCTTCTTCCACTCCGTCTTCCTCAATATTCGGCGTAGTCGGGGCGGAATTCGATTCCTCCGAAATATCAGACAAGTTGACTCGTTGTCCTAATTCTTCTGAAAAAATTGACGTTGGCGGGTCGCCCTCAGTCACTGATCCTTGCCTACTCGATCTTCTTGTGAGCACTCTAACTCGAACAGGAGTATCACCCATAGAGCCACAACGCAATTAATCACGATAAACTTCGCCGAAACACGGTAAATACCATCTAACACTGAACCATATAAACACTTTTAACTAAATAAACACTTCTCATAAGTTCACTAAATAACACTCTTGAAATAAATTCACAATACGAAAATCACACTATTCTTATTCACAAATAAACATTAATTACACAGTACAATTCACTTTAAAAGAAAATAACAATAATAATATATGGAAATAACAATATCAAATGAATAAATCACTTCATCAATAGGACCCTTGCTCAAAATGCACAAAATGACACTACTCACATAAACAATGATTCAAAATCTTCACTCAACTTCACAGATATCGCGGTTCGCGTAAATAAAAATAATCCAAAATAACCCTTTCAATAAATCAAAATTAAAATTCTCATACAATCCTAAAATATACGTTTAAACACCTTCAATGAAAATCTTAATATCTTATTCTAAGTTCTTATTCTAACATGCTAACAACAGTCTGCCATCCTTGCTCTACGAGATTGTCCTGAGTGAGCCCCCTCTTTAACTCTTTACAACAGCACAGAAACACAACAAATAAAAATAAAATATTTTTAATCTACTTCAACTCATTGGTACACAAAACTTTACATTTTACTATAATTTAAGTGAGGGGGTGACACCTGCCACTCGTATACCGGTACCAGAACAAATCATGGCAGTCAGTTGAAATAAATAAGTTCCATACTTTACCAGATCTTTCACCCGTCTCAGGCCTACGCCTCAGGGTTACCCGGCGCGCCTCCACCAAAAACTTGTCACACCCTCCTCGTGAAAGGGGATGTGGGGGGGTAGACTCAAATAAAAATCAGATAATTTTACCTTATTTATTTCCCTTTTGTCCCTTGGTCACCATCCACCTCCTATGGCCCTTCATCACACCACAAAGACTGGAAGGCCTACGCGGACATCGCAAATCCTCCTCTGCTCGTCTCTCCCTCGCCAACCTCTGGTCACCCCGTCGTTGCTCCATGGCCGTCGGTGTCGCCCTCCCCGGCCGCTGCGCTGCACTCCAGCGTGGTAGCGTCTCGTCGCTCTGTGGTCTCCACTCCCGACGCTAACTCCAGACTCGCACTCGGACTCCGACTCCGACTCCGACTGCCGCCGTGTCGCCGCAAGCTGTCCATCGTACCGCCCCACCACACCACATCAGTCTTGCCAACAGGCCAACGGGCCTAGTTACACTCATTAAAATGTCCCACGAGGGGAAAAACTGGGGCCCCCTCGTGACACAGGTATGGATTCTCATTTTTAATGATTAGTTCAATAAACCTTTATGTCTCTCTTGGAGGTAGTCAGTTATTTTTTCTCCATTATACTTCCGATACCTTGAAGAGATCTTCATGTATTTTTCTATATATCTTCTTAAACTTACAGGAAGGAACTCCTCAATGATAAGTTTAACCATTTCGGACAAAGAACAACCCTTTAACACTTCTAAATAGGTATATTTCAGTTCTTTGTTAAGTCGTTCTACACCATTGTTGGAGTTGACGTGTAAAATAGCAGACAAGAAGGCGGAAGCCCATCTCTGGATTTCATTAAGCCATGTTCCTTCAAAATATGTTTGCATGCAGGATATTTGCTGGGACACCGATGACGACTAACAGTATTGGAATCTGCATACTTGCATGGTCGGCAAAGGTTGTTGCAGTGAAAGCACCCGTCAGTGAAGTAATCGCATTGTAGGGGTTTTCGCCAAAAATCAAATCTATATGTTTTCGTGGATGATCGGGTGTGCCGACAGGTCCTTCAAACATTGTTTCCCTTCCTCTTCGGTCAGTAAACACGGTGATACAATCAGTCAAATATTGTTGAAAGAGCCGCAACTCTTCAACTCCACCTCCGTTTGCTACCATGATGATGAAAACAAAAGATGTCAACTTACCCACTAATATCCATGCTGCTCATGAGCACGATTTCCGTCCCCGTCTAATGTAGTAACCTAGCAAGGTCGGTGATGTTCCCACGTTGCTTGCCAGATGAAGCGTGCCTGAGAACCTTCTGAAGCACTTCGGCGGTCCGGAGAAAGGGGAGGGAGGCTAGAATTCGTGGATTATTTACCCCAGCTACTGCACGTACGCGCCTCCCAATCTGTGTTCGTTCAACCGCGATGACGGGTTCGGCAAGTCTCTCCCTTAAATACTCCAAGTTGCGCATGGATTCACTCTCAGCGACGAACGCAATTACTCTTTTCTTTCCTGTTCTTCGGAGTCGGGCGCCAATCGAAAGTGAATCAAGAAGCTCCCCAGGCACGGTCCCGGCAGAGGACGACGTTAATAATCCCACGATCTCATCACTACGCTCTCCCATTAATCCAACTGCGTTGTCACGCCGAAAAGCTCGCCTCAAATACATGTATCCGTTTGTGAACGGCGGAGAGCTCATCTGGTCGTATAGTATCACCTGGTCCTGCGTCAGCTGTGATGAGGGGAGCAACGTCGGTAAAATGCTGGATTCTGTCTTGGGAAGAACTGCGGCATCTATGGTCACTTCTGGCACCGAGGCGAAAAATGTCCCTTCGTTCGCCATGACGCGTGCAACATGATAGGCTCTCACAAGCTGGTCCCACGACATAGGGTGCTTAAGGCTTGATAGGTACGTCGCCACCGATAGTGATAGTGCTGAAAGCCCTTTCTGATGCTTCTCCTCCAAAATCTGGATCAAACACTGGTGCTCCTGTGCGTCCTTCCATCGCCATCCAGTTAGACACTCCACCAGCGACACTACTATAGGCCACCCGCTGGGCGCACTTTTGACCTTTGACCCTTGGGATTCTCCACCCGCCCTGTCCTACCCCGCCCGGTCCTAGCATTCCCCCTCCCCTCCCCCTACCCTCATGCTACCCCGCCCGACCCTCCCGTCCTCGCCACGCGCTGGGCGCACTTTTGACCTTTGACCCTTGGGATTCTCCACCCGCCCTGTCCTACCCCGCCCGACCCTCCCGTCATCGCCACCCGCTGGGCGCACTTTTGACCTTTGACCCTTGGGATTCTCCACCCGCCCTGTCCTACCCCGCCCGGTCCTAGCATTCCCCCTCCCATCCCACTACCCTCATGCTACCCCGCCCGACCCTCCCGTCCTCGCCACCCGCTGGCCCGATTTTTGGACTTTGACCTCTGGGATTTTCCACCCCGCCTTGTCCTAGCACACACCCCCAGCCATGTGCTATTCCCTCCCCTCCCCCTACCCTCATGCTACCCCGCCCGGCCATCACGCCACCGCCCTCGCCCCCGCCCATGCGACTGACTCTGAATAAAATTTATTTCTCTGACTGGGTTTAGAACCCGGGTCTCCTAGTTGGTAGGCAAGTGTCTAACCACTGGTCCACGCCAGCATCTGAGTAGGAACGGATTTTAAAGTCTAATATGTCAAAGTGTTTTTGAAAAGGGTTCTTGCTTGTCATGTATAAACCTAATATGATGCTAGTTTGTCAATTCTATGCTTTAGTGTAATACTGTTTTTGTAGTTTATTAGAGAGTTAGTTTGCTCGATCGCTCCTAGGGTGCAGGGAGATCGTCTTCTTGCGTTTCATCATGCTTTCGTGTTAGTTCGTCCGTTCTCTCCTACAAGCGCTGTCGGCGCATAACGTCACCATTTTTAGTTTGATCGTTTTCTCCTAGAGTGCAGGCCGCTCGTTTATGTCACTTTTTGCACTAGTTCCTCCTTTCTCTCCCAGGAGCGCTCAAGTCGCTGTGACGTCATGATTCAGGAGTGGCAACATGTAAATAATTTTAGAAAATAATTTTGGAAAATATATTTGAAAAATAATGTTGGGAAATATATTGTCAAAATAACGTTAGGAAATAATGTTGAAAAATATTTTAATACGCGCACCACTATATAATCTGTAAAAGAACTGAGCTAGTCATGTGTACACCTCTTAGCGTTACCCAGAAAACACCACGAGGAGGTGGGTGTACAGCGTTTTCCAAACAAACACACACACACACACACGCGCGCGCGCGCGCGCACACACACACACACACACACACACACACACACACACACACACACACACACACACACACACACACACCCAATATAAAACAACAACAACACCTAATCTAATATGATAATATATTTATAAAACTAAAGGTTTATTGTAAATTGTGAATGATAAACAAATATTGTACACTAACTATAGACAATCAAATCATGGCTTACATACGGCGGTACTTGTGGTTCTCAGATGAACTGGTAGAACCGTTGTACCGTTTGTAACCACGTGGAGTTTTGAATTCATTGTCCCAAGCCGACAAATAATTCAGTTCTGCTTCTACTACATCCCAGTATTCCGTCTCCACAGCGTCGTGTAGAATTGAACTAGATTGTTCGGATTCATACTGCCTCCATTCAAGCTCGTTGCGGGGCTGTCCACACCAACGTGCAGAAAACTTTAAGAAGCTTGTGACTTTTTTCCCCAAACCATCGAAAGCGAATGGGGCAACTCAGGTACATGGCCTGCACTTGGTTTTTTCCAAGATACCCGACACAAGACATCGTGGCAGGCCGCACAGTCTCTACACCCCTTCTTAACCAGTATTTGGAAACGGAGAAACACATTCATGTCACCCGTTCCCAGTAACCCACAGTTTTCTTCTTCTTCTTCAATATTGTACCCTGCACCCTCATTGAGAGGTTGGGAAAAGTAGACCCCTTCCAACAGATCGTTGTAGAGGCTGGTTTCACCCTCGAAAACGGGCGAAGAAAAGTCCACTCCATCCACAAGAGCTGCCACCTCTTGGGAGGAGAGGTTTAGCCCTGAAAAGGGCTGTTTGTCCCCAACGTCAAAAGTTGGAGGGGAAGGTGGTTGTGGTGGTGTAGCAGACATCACTGAACGGGAGAAATAGATGTGAACAGTAAGAGAACCGGAACACAAATGAGAATTGGCCGAGCCGCTCCGTTACTTTTACCAAACTATCGGGTCGAATCGAACACAACCGCATAGAAAACCTGAATATCGAATGTTTCATATGGTTACATGTTGAAACCGTTAAAAGTGACTGATGACATTTTGCGATATGAACAATCGAATCGATAAATCGGATCACTTGATGAAAGGGTGGGGGTAAAGTGACGTCAGGGTCCAAAGGTCAATCTGACAAAAGAAGTCAGGGTGAATGTTGAAATTTAAATAATATAAAGTCATTAGTAATAGTTGTAGTTGTAGATTGGTTTTTTAAAGATGTATAGTTTTGAAAGAAATCATAATAAAGTAATAATTATACAAAGGTATAGTTGATGGTAAGTATCAGATTGATTTGTACTGGTTGTATTTGATAATTGGAAATATTTTGCTTAAAATAATTCGTACACCTCTTAGAGTTACCCAGAGGACACCACGAGGAGGTGGGTGCACAACGTCCCCCACTTAATCCTAAGACACACACACACACACAAACACAAACACGCTTTGAGATTACACTAAGTTTGACAAATGGAAATAAAACATTTAGACATAAAACACCCAAAACAAAAAAAAACAAAAAATTAAAAAAGACTATTTAGTATTTACAATATACGTGTTGCTTGGTTCGACCTAAAATAACGCACACACACACTGAAACTAGAAAAGCGAAAATAACCAAGGAAACAGATATTGAGATCCATGCCATCTAAAACATGCTGTTCGGTGTTATCAATTTGTTGGATCATCTCGTGGTCATTGAATGTGTCCGACTCATAACCCTCGTCGGATCTGTTGTAGCGGTTGCTCCCCGCCCTCTCCACCTGGAGGCCGAGGAACATCAGGTGTTTTAACATGGACCGGGCTACACCATGTTCAAGGCGAAAGCGGTGTACTGCCATTACGCGTTCAACGCCCATGTAGTACGGCTTTACAACTGCCAGAGTCCAAGGACCTGCAGGACCGAACTTAAACGTTATTTCAACGCGGTCCTCCATCCGCACACCATTCACAACAATTTTCATTTTACGGCCGTTTACAATCAAACTGATTGTTAGATGGCCATTCCTTAAGGCATGACGCCTAACAAAAACAGTGTTGGCCCTGATCCCGATGGTTTCGGCCATCATAATATGTGATGGACCGTCACCATCATGAATACTTCGACGGGCTTTAACACTGTAAGAAATCATTTTCCCAAAAATCGACGGAGGTGAAGAGTAGATGAGGTTGCCACCGGAGTCAGGGGGAAAATGAGGATTGGCCGAGCCGCTCCGTCACTTTTATCAAAACTATTGGGTAGAATCGAACATAACCGAATAGAAATCCCGAATATCAAATGTTTCATATGGTTATATGTTGAAACCGTTAAAAGTGACTGATGACATTTTGCGATACGAACAATCGAATCGATAAATCGGATCACTTGATGAAAGGGTGGGGGTAAAGTGACGTCAGGGTCCAAAGGTCAATCTGACAAAAGAAGTTAGGGTGAATGTTGAAATTTAAATAATATAAAGTCATTAGTAATAGTTGTAGTTGGAAATTGGTTGTTTAAAGATGTATAGTTTTGAAAAAAATCATAATAATGTAAGAATTATACAAAAGTATAGTTGATGGTAAGTATCGGATTGATTTGTACTGGTTGTATTTGATAATTGGAAATATTTTGCTTAAAATAATTCGTACACCTCTTAGAGTTACCCAGAGGACACCACGAGGAGGTGGGTGTACGTCGCCCTCCAAAAGTTATTATTGAAGCAAATAATGTATATAACATGCAGAATAAAAAAATCACATTCAAAAACCCTTAGCAAAAATATGTCAACAGATACTCTTGGCCTACTCATGTTGATGGAATGCACCAAAAATTACATGCAATTTCGGTGTGTATGGAAGTCTTACATGCGGGGTCGCTTCGTGCCGAATGGGACAGTACCAAACTCACCAACACGACGACGTTTATTATATACTACCCTGTATGTTTTAGATTCAGGGCGTGTAACTACTAGTCCCTTTCTGGGTCTTGCAATTTTCTTTGGGATTCGGACTACAGAAGCAGGACCATCGTTGAGGACCATGTCTTTTAAAGTGGAAAACCAAACTATGTCCTTGTTTCTGTAAGTCATGGTGATCCCACGGACTTTGCAGACCGTCTTGAATTCGTTTGGGCCGATACGTATAAGATAAGCATAATTCTTGGGACCTCCAGACACAAACTCGACGATGTAGGCATCAAGGCCATACTTCGCCAATTCGTCTGTCATCTGTCCCAAGAACTCACCGGCCTCTATTACCTCGTCATTGGGCGTCTGGGTGAATATGATCGAGTCGGTGTCAAAATACAAGACACGATCACCCAGACGCTCGAGGTATGAGTATAATTTCAGACGAGCCTGCGCAGTCACAAAAGCTGCAATCACCACATTTTTATAGGGGTGTGGTACAATAGATTCTTTTAATGAGTGCCAATTAACAAACATTAACTCATCACAAAAATAGTCTATATTTTGCTTTTTTGTTTACCTAAACAGATACAGAATCATCCCACCGCAAACAAATGACACATTGAATTTTTCCAACCTCTTTGACAAAGGCTTAATTGTCCTCAACATGTAACTTAATGGTTTTTCAGCACTTATGCCAACCCTTGCACTATCTGAGTTTATTAGTCGTAGTGACTATTTACTGTAGTTTTTCTTTTCGCAGTCTTAGGAGCAATGACAGTCTCAGTCTGCACAGGCAACCCACTACACTGATCCACTGAAATTTTTGATGAATATGTTTGAAACACATTGTTTAAGGTATCGTTGAGGTCCTCTTCTAAATACCACAAGGTGGACTGCAATGACCTAAATGTTGCATTACAATTGTTGATTAAATGTCGTCGATTGCTACTCCTTAAAGGAAGCTCTTGATATCGAGGCGATTCCACCCCCTCCGTCAATACAGAAAGCATCTCTCCTTTGTCTGTTTCACATCCTATAGTCACATATTAATATTATTTTATTTTGAAAATCATTTTAAAATCATAAAATGTTGAGATAAACAAAAAAAAAAGAATTATTTTTTGATAGGCTAAAATAAAATTATATTTAAAATTTCATTCAAGACTTGTTCAGCCACAAGTATTACCAAATATAAAATCTTAAATGTTGCATATTTTCAAAATGTAGTATTAAATGTGTAATCGGTTTGTACGGTATGTTTATTTTAAGTCCGTAATGTCCCCAAGAATGGTTCCCTCGAATAGTGTATATAGCTCACTGGCTCAGAAGCAACATTGTAACTTTGGAAAAAGAAAGAATCTTCAGAGATGATTGTAGTGTCAATCCAGAGAAACAAATACAGAGAGATTTGACTCATATTCACTGGAACTAATATAGTAATGGGTAATAAAGTTGTAGGCCTAATTGGGTTTTTTCAATCCAAGGTTACCTCAACCGTTGTCATTCCATCTAATTTAGTTATAAGTCTATTAGTTTAGTTAACAAATGTCCAATTGTCAAATATACTAAAGTTGTTCAGAGTATTCAACTTACATTTTAGAAAATTTGGCAATGGGACATGGTTCCCGAAACTAGTAATCAATAAAATAGATGGATTGACGGCTAAAGTATCGTACCCTTTATTATGATAGATATATTACTGTTTCATTGATCATTCGTGTAGTTTCTTACCTTCTGAACTGCCAGCTCTACATTCCTTGCTTGTGAGGTATTTGTCACAATTGACAATTGGATCAGTGAAAAGCCAGCTGTGGATATTTTTTATCTGGCAGTCTGGGTATTTCAGGCCAGTAGCAAGAATGTGTTTGCAAATGATTTTATCTTTCCGAAAATCCATGTAAGTACAATTGTATGTTTTTTCTGACTCCTGAAACTTGACTTCATACGCTTTGGAAAGGTCAGAAAAAGATATAACTTTGAATGTAGAAAAACTGTCAGAACATTGTGTAATCATATTGGAATCTGATCCAGGTATGGATTCTGATTTTGTAATGATTAGTTTAATAAAACAATTATGTCTTTCTTGGAGGTAGTCAGGTATTTTTTCTCCATTATACTTCCGATGCCTTGAAGAGATCTTCATGTTTTTTCTATATATCTTCTGAAACATACAGGAAGGAACTCCTCGATGATAAGTTTAACCATTTCGGACAAAGAACAGCCCTTAAACCCTTCTAAGTAGGTATATTTCAGTTCTTTGTTAAGTCGTTCTACACCATTGTTGGAGTTGATGTGTAAAACAGCAAAAGAAGGCGGAAGCCCATCTTTGGATTTCATTAAGCCATGTTCCTTCAAAATATGTTTTAAAAGAGTTTGAGTAAAAATCTTTTGATTTCATTTCTTAACTCTCATCGATAATTCTTCTGCAGTTGGTGCGTGCGCAATTTTTCTAAGGTGTGCCAATGCTTCTTTCCCAGGAATTGATAAATTGCAACCTCTTGAAAACTATCGGTTCAATGCTTGTTCCCGATGGAAACCGCAGATAAATACTTTTATTGCTGGATAGACAGCCTCAAGGCTCAATATTTCTTCCGTTGCAAAATCTACCATTACATACTAGGGGTTAACTGGGGGATGCCATTGTTTTGTAATCGATAACCCTTCCATTATTGATTCCTTTGTTTCAAATTGAGTAATAATTAATCCATTAATTTGATAGTTGACATTGGTGTTTACAACTTAGAAGAAAAACGGCAATGCATACTTGCATGTTCTGTAAGTAGCATCGAGGAAGACTGAATTGCTCCCATAGTTTTCATACAAGTTTTTCATTTCATGACTTCGATACACAAAAAGTAAATGATTTCTCTCGCTGTATTCGCCACTTTCCTCTTCCTCATCATGGATTTGGGTATAAGACCTACGAAAACCTGATCTTCCTTCTTTACACTTTTTAAAAATAGTTCCGTATTTTCTTGATCGATTGGGCTTTTTGTAATGTTTGATTTTGCTGCAGAAATTAGTCTTCTGACTGTGGTCTAGATAAAAACGCCTCCTAATTTGGTCAGTTTCTTGAAGCTCTTTTTCGGCCATTTTTTGGTTGTTAGGGTGGTTAGAATCCGCTGTAATAATTAGATCTGTATGAGTAAATTTTTAGTGAATTGCTATTTTTATTGTATTCGAAGACGATTTTGTTCGTGTAACGTCTAAATAATTTTTTGAGTTCCTATCTTCGGGACGCCGTCAAAGTCTAGGGCGTCAAAAAGTCGGAGGGCGACAAATCAAGACGTTTTTAATTCAATCCGTCAGGGTTTGGCGGGTGCGCCAGGCGTCAAACCGTGAAGTTTTTTAATTCATCGCTGATTTATTCGCGGGTGCGTGAGGAGATAGCTCGCGACGTTTACAATTTTTCGGAAAGACTGTACAGAGCCTCATAAATTACGGGTTTCACGTGGCCGTCTGTCCAATTTAGGGCCTTTTGTAGTTTGTGGATTATGGACAAAAGCAGGTATTCAGGTTGAAATAATAAAACGTCTTCCAACACTACTCGATATATTTACACTTATACTGTAATTGCTTACAAGACGGTAAATATATATAAAATATCATATAATGGCGATCGATTTCGACCAGTCACACCGGTTATCATCAGGCCCAATCCGAGACTCGGCCAAACCTCAAATAATACTATTAATTAATTAATCAAGTCCTTATTTACGTTAAGCCATTTTTGTGATCACAGCTCTTCTGTCAATACCTGGTTTATTTTAACATTTGATGTTTCAAAGCAATTGCTCCATTTCCTAGTAAAGTGTTGGGTTTTAACCCTAGAGCTGGCACTGGTGTAACGCTGTTCTGGCACAGGGATTTTATTGGTTATGTAATAACGCTTTTAAACCATCATAAGAATTACAAATAACAACATAATAATAATTTTATTCCTCACACGATTTTTTGTTAATTTATTGAATACTCTAAACTTTCTTCAAGTCTTTTCAATCATTTTTAAATTTCTTTTTCTTTTTTTCTTTCTTATTTCTTCCTTATTCTTTCTTCCTTCTTCATAATTATTGCTTGTCATTTTGTTCAGAATAAGATAAAGAATCATGATACAAATTGTTTCTATGGTCACCTAAAAATATATATATATATTTTTTTCAAATTTTAGGGGTTATTTAATTTTTTATAAAATGTTTTTATATTCCGTCACGTAGCTCAGTGCAGGCAGTCTTTATCATCATGAGATAAATCATAAAGTTGTTGTAAATTTTATGCTGATTCCAAAAATATATAATTTATATAGGTTATTTCCTGTAATTTTTTGAAAGCCCTATTATAACGCTGATTATACCCCGCGCTTATATCGCGGAATCATCAAACCCAGGCATATCTACAAAACCAAGCACCTTATACCACATGCAAATGCATATAACTAATATATATGAAAAATAAACTAATAAATACCAAAAAAAAAGCAAAAGAATATTCATTTGACTTACATACACAAATAAAATGCCTCCCATAACAGTACTCATACTCGCCACTCATTTACTCGGAATCGTTTGACTCCCTAGCACGCTTCCGTCCACCACTTCTAAGAGGCCTAGGATAGTGATCTAAAAGATGGAAGCAATTCTGGTGCACCCCACAGTTATACCCAGGGCATAAGTAACTGGTTTCCTCTTCTTTATGTTTTTTGTCTCACACACAGCACAAAGGCGATTGTTTTTGTGAGGCAGAAGAGTTAGCTGCTGGTGGGTGACAGGACATCATCATTTGGATTTTGTCTTTGAGTTGGGGATTCAACTGTTGGCCTAGTCAGTTCAGTGACAATGGACACTAAAAAATCCCTTGTGCTGAGTGGTTTATCAGTATTCAACTTGTACAAGATGAACGCATTGTGCAGAGACATGTCGATAAAATTAGTAAAGATTTTCTTCCAGTATTTCCTGGTGCCTCTTGAACAGGTTACATGGTAGATACTTTTATCTTTTACATCCACACCTCCCATGTAATTGTTGTATTTTTTATGAGGAGAGGTTTGATGGCTTCATTACCACTTTTGCTTCTTACAGGGAGATTTTCCGCATGACATGCAGTAGTGAGGCAGTAGACCGGTTTTCTTTTTTTAGTTTCCTTGAAACCTACCAGTAGAACATCTTTTTTTCTAAAATACACAATTTCCTTAGGCTTTAGCTTTTTTGATAAAAGACTCTTGGAGATGTCTTTGCTATTCTTTCTAACAGTTACGGGTATTTTTGTATAACAATTATCTGTAAACAAATGGTACCCCTTATCCAACAGGTTTGTTTGAGTCATTAGGTGAAGAACTACTTTTTGTGATAAAGGATCATCTCCATCAGAGAGGAATTTCTTACCACTGTAAAATTCTGAATATAAAACATAGCTAGTCTCACTATCACACATTTCGAATTTTTTGAGGCCAAAGCGGCAGTGTCTTTTGTTTGGCATATACTGTATGCATGTAACTCTATTCTTCATGCCTATGAGTGATTCATCAATACGAAGATGTTGCTTGGGAACATAATATGACCTAAAATTATTGTTTAGTTCATCAATATAAGGTCTTACTTTGTTCCAAGGGTCATGTCCGGGTTCATCTCGAGGCGGATTGGGTTGGTAGTTGAGGTATAACATTGAGTTTATTATTTGGAATCGTTTGAGGGACATTGTTACTACTATGGAAGTCCCCATCGGACGTTTTTTGACCTTTGACCTCTGGGAATCCCCACCCCTCCCCCCGCCCAGTCCTAGCGCTCCCCCCTCCCCTCACCGTCACCATACCGGTTCTTTGACCCTACCCAGGTGCTTTTTCTGAATAAATATTTTAAAGTATTTAGGTTATTGGTTCATATTATTATTTTAGTTGGGTTTTTATTCGGTTGATTATATCGAAAAATACAACCTATTATTTTATCAATTCAATACAGTTCTGTAGTGTTAATCCTATTCAATATAGCAGCCATTATCGATTCGGTTTTTCAATTCGGCTGTTTGTATTAAAATAATATCGAACATTTTTATCACTTTATATTTTTCTTCTAAATATTATACTTATGTAGAAAAGTAAGAACCAAAACCTGATCACCATTTATGATAATTTTTCATTCGACAGTTATATTCGTTGTTACTTTCAGAAACAAATTAAGTTTGACGAATTGTTCATCCATTAGAGTTTCTTTTCTGATTTCTTCAATGGATTTGTCACTTATATTGGAAAGCGGTATGATATGTTATGACTGTCCTTTAAATACTTGACTTTTAAAAAAGTGACTTTTTAAAAGTTTGAGTAATTGTTTACTCCTTAGCGTGTTCTATAAATTTGTAATTTTTTTTTATTTCTTTACGTAGAAAATCACTAACTAAATTCTGGTCACATTTTTCCATTATATGCCTTTCGAAAGTTATTCGGTTGCGCAATAGAAAAAAATCCCCCCGTCGCAGCAGACCTGCGTACTC
This sequence comes from Neoaliturus tenellus, assembly GCA_030545055.2. Classification (NCBI taxonomy): domain Eukaryota; kingdom Metazoa; phylum Arthropoda; class Insecta; order Hemiptera; family Cicadellidae; genus Neoaliturus; species Neoaliturus tenellus. The sequence goes on along the minus strand of CM061531.1, from coordinate 50,638,610 downwards.
AACGAATTTCCAATGGAATTTTGGTATATTTTATATTTCCCCATAAAATCCATGGGGATGAGAGTATGTAGGTTTGCCGCCATAATATGGGTTTCGTTGGTAAATATAAGTTAAATCCTACCTAGTGATTGTACATACCAAATTTTATAAGGTTATGGTGTTCTGTTTATTTTCCCCATAAACCCCATGGGGGTGAGTATGTAGGTTTGCCGCCACATGGGTTTTGTAAGAAAGTATAAGTTAAACCTTATCTAGATAATGTACATACCAAATTTGATTAAGTTATGTCAATAAATAAGCAAGATATAGGCTTTTCTTGATTTCCCATAGAATGACATGGAAAACACATTTTTTAATTTTCCCCGTAACCAGTTATGCTAAGATAAAAATTCAAAATACCAAATTGTTTTTTTTTAAGCTCTTTTAAATGGTTCCAGTTAAAATTGTCGAATTTTAAAAATTAAGGTCGAAAAATGCCATAAACCCATTTTTAACCCTTTTGAAACCCCATAAAACCCCGTTCCAATCGTCCGATCATTCTGGTTCGCGAACTCAACCTAGTAGATGCTGGCTTACGCCCCTGTACCAAATTTCATCAAAATCGGAGGTTCCGTTCAAAAGTTATCGTGTTCACGGACACATAGATATATATATACATGCATATATATCAATTTGAACGAACGGTGTTTTTGGCTTCTAGGGACCTCAAAACGAAAAAGTATCATGGTCTCGGGCGTAGGTCTTACCGTGACTACTACCGTAATAGCGTATTCCCTATAGGGAAATTCGCTAAAACTCTAGGGGAATACGATTCGAAATATCGATTGTATCGATTCGATTGTTTTCATTTGGTTGTTCTTATTGAAAATACTATATATTACTAAGAAGGAATCCAAACCGATATATCCAAATTCATTCGGTTGTTTTTCATTTGGTTGTTTTCATTCGATTGATTTCATTCGGTTGTTGACATTGTAAATACATTACTATGGGGTAATCCGATTCGATATATCGATCGTATCGAAATTAATTCGGTTGTTTCCATTCGATTGTTTTCATTAGGTTGTTCATATCGAAAGCCTCTTTCCATTACTATGGGGAAATCCGATTCGACATATCGATCGTATCGAATTTCATTCGGTTTTTTTTCGATTCGACCCGATAGTTTTGATACGGGAGGAGATACCCGGCCGGCCCTCATTTGTGTTCCCTTCCTCTTACTGTTCACATCGACCGTTACTGCTCAGACATGTCTGCAACACCTCCCCCACCTTCCCATCTGCCTGTTGGCGCTGGGGACAAACAGCCCTTCTCAGGGCTTAACCTCCCCTCCCAAGAGGTGGCAGCTCTTGTGGACGGAGTTTCTTCACCCGAGGGCGAAGTCTATCGACCACCACTCCAAATGGATATTGTTCCTTTCCCTTCTAGTAGAAGGCTTCTACCTCTCGACCTATGCCCGGCCCATCCTATACCTGTGCCATGCCTCAGTTGGGTAGGCCTACCCCTGTCCCTGTACCCGACTATGATGTTATTGGGGAGGTCTTTCAACCTTCTCCTGTATCTCATTCCGCCTTCCGTATTATCGATGAGCGTGAACGTCAGCATCGCAATTTCGAACTGATGGCACGTGAAGTCACCGCCCTAATCGACCCTCCCAAACAGCCTGTAAACCCGCATACCTGGCTTCGTGAAACCTTCGAATCCTTGCTTCGGCATCAGATAAATGATGACGTCGCCCCAGGAGACCGTGTGGGCTTCACTTTTTATAGTGCTGCCCAAGTTGGTCAACGTCCTTTTGGCATCAGCTTACGACGAATGGATCAATTCTCCATCGAAGTTTTGCTCTAAGTACTGAAACGTTGCATTCAAAGTAACGAAAATTTTCTTATTTCCGGCCCTCTTAGAGTTGTTTTTCTCCACGTTCGAATGCCTATGGGTGGAATGCGACACCGCCGCATCGACTACACATCAGATTTCCATACCTTCTGTAACAAGAAGAAGGGAATAGTTATAGTAAACAATAATGAAAATCTCTGTCTTTCCCGATGTCTCGTACTGGCCATTCCATTCTTGAAAAAGCATGAGTCCCCCGTAGCTGCTGTAGAATACGATAAAATGAAAAAATATCCGGTCGCCATTCACAGAGTTGATTACAGACCGAGGCTGCTCAAATCCTATGCAGGGAAGCAAATGTTGATTTGTCAGCAAACAGAGGTGGAGTTGAAGAATTGCGGCTCTTTCAACAATATTTAACGGATTGTATCACCGTGTTTACTGACCGAAGAGGAAGGGAAACAATGTTTGAAGGACCTGTCGGCACACCCGATCATACACGAAAACATATAGATTTGATTTTTTGTGAAAACCACTACAATGTGATTACTTCACTGACGGGTGCTTTCACTGCAACAACCTACTGTCGACCATGCAAGTATGCAGATTCCAATACTGTTAGTCGTCATCGGTGTCCCAGCAAATGTCCTGCATTGCATGCATTCAGTCCGGTTTGTATGCATCCGCACAAACCGGACTGAATGCATCCGCACAAACCGGACTGAATGCATGCAGGATATTTGCTGGGACACTGATGACGACTAACAGTATTGGAATCTGCATACTTGCATGGTCGGCAGTAGGTTGTTGCAGTGAAAGCACCCGTCAGTGAAGTAATCGAATTGTAGGGGTTTTCGCCAAAAATCAAATCTATATGTTTTCGTGGATGATCGGGTGTGCCGACAGGTCCTTCAAACATTGTTTCCCTTCCTCTTCGGTCAGTAAACACGGTGATACAATCAGTCAAATATTGTTAAAAGAGCCGCAACTCTTCAACTCCACCTCCGTTTGCTGCCATGATGATGAAAACAAAAGATGTCAACTTACCATGCAGGTTCATAGCAGAAATAGTGGCCAGTGCATAAGTGCCCAAGCTCCATGGTCATGGATGCTTATGATCGTGGATATCAACTGAGTCTGAGATACCATCTGAACGCTTGCATCGAACCCACTAACATCCATGCTGCTCATGAGCACGATTTCTGTCCCCGTCCAATGTATTAACCGAGCAAGTTCGGTGATGTTCCCACGTTGCTTGCCAGATGAAGCGTGCCTGAGAACCTTCTGAAGCACTTCGGTGGCCCGGAGAAACGGGAGGGAGGCTAGAATTCGTGGATTATTTACCCCAGCTACTGCACGTACGCGCCTCCCAATCTGTGTTCGTTCAACCGCGATGACGGGCTCGACAAGTCTCTCCCTGAAATACTCCAAGTTGCGCATGGATTCACTCTCAGCGACGAACGCAATTACTCTTTTCTTTCCTGCTCTTCGGAGACGGGCGTCAATCGAAAGTGAATCAAGAAGCTCCCCAGGCACGGTCCCTGCAGAGGACGACGTTAATAATCCCACGATCTCATCACTACGCTCTCTCATTAATCCAACTGCGTTTTCACGCCAATGTGGAAAAGCTCGCTTCTAATACATGTATCCGTTTGTGAACGGCGGAGAGCTCATCTGGTCGTATAGTATCACCTGGTCCTGCGTCAGCTGTGATGAGGGGAGCAACGTCGGTAAAATGCTGGATTCTGTCTTGGGAAGAGCTGCGGCATCTATGGTCACTTCTGGCACCGAGGCGAAAAATGTCCCTTCGTTCGCCATGACGCGTGCAACATGATAGGCTCTCACAAGCTGGTCCCACGACGTAGGGTGCTTAAGGCTTGATAGGTACGTCGCCACCGATGGTGATAGTGCTGAAAGCCCTTTCTGATGCTTCTCCTCCAAAATCTGGATCAAACACTGGTGCTCCTGTGCGTCCTTCCATCCCCATCCAGTTAGACACCCCACCAGCGACCATACCGGAACCTTCTGCCGTCCAAATCGGTTCAACGCAAGGGGAAGCCAGTTCCGCATTACCTTCTGGGTTCTGAGTTTGGCATCCTGAAATCCCTGCTTTGCACAGTCCATCCAATGCTGGATACATGCTACCGCGTCTATGGGGGCGTAATAACAAGTTAGCAAGTGAAGCTGGACAATGCAGTTCAAGAACAAGAAGTTTATGAAGAGAAGAAATAAGGGGAGTCGGGTGTTCCTATCTCGGTAATGTTAATTTGGTATATCTTCAAGGTACATTTTCTCGAAAACCAAACAAGATAGAAAATTGATTTTAGTGTCAAATTGTTTCTTACACATTTCTCTTCAATTCGAGCAGACAGATCCTTAATATCTATTAAACTTTTATTTATGCGTATTTTACAAAAATTCCTTAAATTTTTTACAAAAAAATTTATATTTATACTACGATGTAAATCAAACTAAAACAACTATGCAAATTCCTCTGCTCATATTAAAACTATGTTAGTAAGGAGTAAAACGCAAAAAACAGAATGAAAATATCTTGAACGGTGTTTGAGAAAATGTACCTTTTATGGGTAAAACCCTATTTTCGGAGAATCGTGATTAATGTTTCAGCTCAGTCACTGTAATTGTGCAAAATAAGTTTGACATACCTCAATAGTGGCCAGGTGCATAGTAGGGGTTGTCTGGATCCTCCTGTTCTTCAAATGTATCCTCTAATCTTCTCTTAGCCAAAGCATTTATTCTTCTGCATCGTTTTTCATATTCTAGAAAATCCTTCTCAGCCTTTTTAATACGCAAGTGATCCAAGGATTTTAAATATCTGACACAGTTGCCTCCAGGAGCAATACCCAGCTTAGATAAAATTTGGCATTTGATTATATTTTCCTTATTGAAGGATGCAATTGCCTCATAAACTCCTGTCTCCAAAGTTGTCTTCATGACAAAAGTTGATTTTGGGATTCTGGACCATATAATATTATTCAAAGATTCGCATGTGTTTTGCGTTACACCTTGTAAGCACCGTCGCAAAAGGTCTGGGTTAGACAGATCTTTAAATATAGGCTTCATTTTCTTCATCACAACTGCTGGCAGATGGAAATGTTTACTATGGTCATAGGGCTCCTGAGTAATAATTGATTTTTGGTACTTACACCATGTCTCGGGTCCTTTTGGGCATAGAGTTCAGGCGTGTCGCCCGAGGCTGAAATGTGAAAGTATTCTGCCCAAATGGCAGTTTTCATATCCAGGCTTGAACAGTTCTTTCTAATGGCTTGACCATAGTATTCCTGAATTTTTAATATTGCTGTCCCCGTCAAACGGCCGCGACCACCGAATAGTCTTCCCGTCCGATAACTCATTCCTGCCCATTCTTTTTTTCAACGTCATCAGCCTACTTCCCATCCTTTTTTGGATATGGCACATTCTATATTCTATAAATTCTACACATTCTATACATTCTGGTTTTTCAATAGTAAAATCCTGGCCATAGGGCATTGCAGCTGCTACTGTAGGGAATGATGAGCTGTCTCCGTCCCCCAGGTAATAATTGTACCGAAGGCCATGTGTCTCCTCCGATTTCTGAAACATATCCAAGACTCCTTGGATATGTTTCACTTCCATCCCTCCACTACTACCGAAGTAGTTGGCAATACATTTCTCATCATGACTGTTCTGCAGCCTGTCCTTGCATCTGCAGTACTTTGTTAAAATCCTACAATCTATGACTTTGCCCGTATCCCCACTAATCGCTATCACAACTCCGTTGAGGGATCGATGACCACGGTGCTGCCATGTTCCAAAAAAAATAATTGTTACATCAGTTTTATTTTCAGCTGTATTTTCTTCTTTGGCAGCCTCCCTCATGCTGTCCTTACAAACAATCTCTGCAGCTTTACACAACATGTTTTTGTAGTGTCGGAACTCTGGTGGCTGAGGCATGTTCATCATGGCACACATACACCGAGCAGCCTGTTCCCCTTTGCCAATGCATCGAAATGAATATGCTAATCTTAAATTTAATTCTGCTGGCCCTTTAGGTGATGATTTGCAATTGTTTTCACTGTCTGTAAACTTACAACTGCTGCAAACAATATTTACAGTGCAACATAGTCCTTTCCTGTTGTTTGGAACTATCGAAAGCGAGTTGTGACATTTCGAGAAAACGGCAATAGTTTTAATCAAAGTTTCTAGGCTTTTCAAGTTAATAAGGTCAAATGTATCACTAGTGTTTTCCCCAAGGAATAAATCATAATTGTATACATTAGGTCCAACCTTTCTTTTTGAGGAGCTTTCCTTTTTTACAGAGGTAGAAGTAGGCCTAGGGCTCTGATCATCACTAGTTGAAGTTGTAGGTGTAGGCCTAACCTGTTGCTGGCTATTCGTTGATTCACATAGGATAGATTGTTTGCGAATCCCAGTAAATACAGATTAACGTTTTTTGTACACTTTCAAAGTAGGCCTAGGCATTTTTACTGTACTAAAACACTTTTCACGTTACTTCACTTCACTTTTTACAACTTTGCACCATAATATCAACATTCTCTATAAACATAAACAAACCTCAACAATAAACACTGTGATGTTGCTAAGCAGCCGGCTGACAACTGACAAGGTTGCCAACACAACGTATATTTGATCTGAAGAGAAAATTGACTATGACTACTATATAAAAGTCATTGCATGTTTGTTACGTCGAGAGAGAGAGAGAGAGAGAGAGAGAGAGAGAGAGAGAGAGAGAGAGAGAGAGAGAGAGAGAGAGAGAGAGAGAGAGAGAGAGAGAGAGAGAGAGGGGGGGAGGGGAGGGATGGAGGGAGGGATGGAGGGAGGGAGGGAGAGAGGGAGGAGGGATGGAGGGAGGGAGGGAGAGAGGGAGGGAGGGAGGGAGGGAGAGACAACTTGACAACTTGTTTATTTTCCCTGCCTTGGTTTAGGCCAGAGGCCCACTCTTACACCAAGACAGGCTATATCATCATACTTATCATTATACATTGAGCTGTGGTCTATTTACAAAGTTCTGTAAATTCTTACTTATAAACAAACATATAATTATGTCTACAATACGCAATATATGTGAATCAAGAGAAAAAAAAAACATAAATTAACTTATGTATTATACTTATTTAATAATTTGTTCTTCAATTTTAACCTGAAAGTTCTCTCACTCGGTGCACTTCTTATGTCTGCTTCAAGTGTGTTCAACAAACGGATGGATTTCACATGGAAAGAATTACTATAAAACATTGTTCTAAACATAGGGAATTGTAAAGTTATTTGACCAAATCTAGTTTGCCTAGAATGAACAGAATGCATTGTTACATATTTTTCATACAAATAGTCAGGTTTTTTACTTAACAACATCTTATGAGTAAAACACAAAATTCTAAAATCTAATCTCTCTCTTATCTTTAACCACTTCATCTGAGAATAAAAAGGAGTTACATGGTCATCAATTTGTAGATTAAAAATATATCTGATGCAGGCGTTTGAGCTCTTTGCAATTTATTAAGTAACTGCTCATTTAAATCACAATAGGCTAAATTTACATAGTCAAATATAGGGAAAACTAAAGTTGAAATTAAAAGTTTCTTTATTTCCGTAGAGGGTTAAAATTTAACCTTTTAAATTTATATATGCACTGATAAACCTTTCTGTGAATACAGTCTACTTGTTCACTCCAGTTAAAATTGCTATTCATTCGTAAACCTAAATTAATTACAGATTTTTCATAACTGAGCTCATTATTATCAATTACAATAGGTTGTACATTATCACGATTCAAATTAGACATTAGTCGAGAATATCCTATTATCATTGGCTTACATTTAGAAATATTTAAAACTAACCATGATCTCTACACCAGCCATATAGTCTCATTAAATCATTATTCATGTTACTTACAGCTTCATTAATATTTTTAATATCACAACTCAAATACAATTGCATGTCGTCAGCGTACAACATAGTTTTACAGTGAACAATCGGTTCATGAATCCTATTTATAAATATTGAAAAAAGCATTGCCGACAACGTTGACCCTTGCGGCACTCCTACTACATTTAATTTCCAATCAGAAAAATTACCACTAAAAGTTTTTAACCTTTGACTCCTATCTTCTAAATATGATCGAAACCATTTAACAGATTCATTACTAAAATTATAAGATTTAAGAATTACTAACAACAAGTCATGATGTACCATGTCGAATGCACGACTGAAATCCAGTAACATTAAAATTGTTATCTGTCTCTTATCCATTGATTCCTAATGTCATCAGTTATTTTTTATTAATGCAGTTTGCGTACTATATGAGGCTCTGTAACCTGACTGGTATTTATACATAATTTCGTGTTCACTCAAATATTTATACACTTGCTTATATGCTAATTTATCAATAATCTTACCTAACACACACAAAATACTAATAGGCCTATAATGTTTAGTTTCGGTTGGATTCTGAACCTTAGGAAGAGGAATAATTAAAGCCCGCTTCCATTCACTGGGATAAACAGAATGCATAAGAGAGACATTAAAAATGTGACAAAGTATCTGCTTAATTTCATTAAATACTAGCTTTATAAATCTTAAGCTAATGCCATCAGCTCCAACTGCATTTGAGGAAATATCAGACATTTCTTTATAAATTTCTTCCTCACTAACGGGTCTAAAACTAAACTGATCAAAAGTATAATCCCTAGGCACAGCGCAATTCTCTAACAAATTAGCATTTATATTACTGGTTACTCCACAGAAAAAATTATTTAGACAGTTTAAATCAATAACAGGATCGGAAACATTGTTCTTACCTTTACTACTACCTGTGCTGTTTAAAACTCTCCATACATCTTTACTAGACTTATCTTGACTTGAAAATTCTCTGTAATGCCTGTTCCTAGCATCTCTTAACATTGTTTTTATTCTATTTCGTAAAATTCTATATTGCTCCCAAATATTTAAGTCTTTTGTTCTTACGTATTGCTTATAAATAACATCTCTTTCTTTCATCAATTGTTTGATTTCATTATCTATCCAAGGACATGGATTTCTTTTCTTAGATACATACCTTTTTGGAACATTATTTTCATATAACAACAATAAAAATTCGCTAAAAATTCTTACTTTATCATCAATTGTATTACTTAGAAGTACCTCATTCCAATTAAGCTCTTTACATTCATTTATTAGCTTTTCCACATTTATATTTTTAAAATCTCTAATTTCTATTTTATCTCTAGAGGTAACTCTTTTTTAACCCTCAAGTTATATTCCACATAAACAACATCATGATATGACATTCCAGAGAGTGATAACTGTCCATGACGTTTAATATTATTTATATCATTAACAATTATCAATCAAGCCATGATTCAGTGTCAGGTCTATGATACGTAGGCCTTCAATGGCAATATATTAAGATTCAAATTATTAACAAAAGTCAGTAACTGGTCCTTATCAAAGAAACTTCTGTTCGTATGTAAATCTATATTAAAATCACCAATAATAACGCAATTGTCATAAATGGGCAATAAATTAGCTACAATATTAAAAAAATCATCAATAAACCCTACTTTAGGTGGCCTATAAAGAGCACAAACTAAAAACTTAATCCTATTTAAAGACACTTCCATTACAATAAATTCTTAGTTTCTACAATATTTCTTATCTGATGTAGATAATACCGGGTGTTCATAAAGTCTTGCCCTGATAAAGAAATCGAATAGCATGAAAACAATGATGGTAGAATAATTTTTATTTACAGTTTTAACAAGTGACTTCTTAGTTTTATTTACATATGTTCAAACTCAATAAAATTCTATGTGTCGCCTTGGGATGCCTTGTAAATATTCTAGGCGACTTTTTCTTTTTTCCCATATTTTGGTTAACATTTAATGAGTATCAGACGGCACTGCATTTCTTATTCTCTCTCTTAGTGACTCTAAATCAAGAACTGGGGGTAGAACACACTACGTCTTTGACAAACCCCACATAAAAAATTCCAGAGATGAGTAATGTCTGGTGGACCGAGGAGGCAATTTAGTCAGGCGATCACGCCCAATCCACCGTGACTTCAGTGATGCGCGGGCGTCAAGTTCGTTTCTTGTCACACACACTGCCCCTGTCAGAAAAATATGGATACCACCTCTCGATACTTTTACATCAGGTGCAGTGTTCTAAATGTTCGCACAAAAAGTCTTTGGACAGTACCGGTAAAGGGGGACTATGGGTTTCATAGAACCATAGGACACACTGTTACCTCTTCTGGAGGCTAACCATTTCTGATTTGCTTTTGTACAGAATTTAAAGAAAACTGCATTGTTGTTAAACAGCTAAACAAAGGTGTTACCAACTTGATAATTAAAAAAACTAGATTAAATTCTCTTCAAAAGAAGCAATGTAAGTTGCGTGTGGCTCTAATGGTTTTTGTACAGCAAAGCTATCAAATCAGGGCAAGACTTTATGAACACCCGGTATTTTATACTTAAGGTATTTTCTTATGTATATTGCCAGTCCTCCGCCTTCTTTACCCTCCCTATCGTGTCTAATTAAATAATATCCATCAATTTCAAAAGGATTAGACGCTATTATTGGCTTAAAAAATGTCTCTGATAAAACAATGATATCGAGCTCACTGCCATTAAAATTATTCAAGAAATTGTCTCTATGGACTATTAATTTTCGACATTAACATGAGCTATTTAAAAGAGTTGTTATTGGGTAAATCAGTAATTTAAAAACTCAAATGGCCCTTTCGCTATGCTTTGTGTTCGCTATTCTCCATCTAAATAGAAGCAAATATAATTATACAAATTAGAACCAAATCTTAGCCTATAAAAACTCATTAGAAGGAACACACGTTTACAAACAAAAGTGAAAAATTCCTTACACAGATTGATACAATTAAAATTAATACCTAAACTCATCTGCGCATTGTAGGATAACAGCCTTCACAACACCTTCTCCAAGTCCTCTTCGCTGTCAATAGTGATAAATCGATCACCTAGATTTTTCTTCAAAAAGATCCTTCCATTTTTGACCCACAAAAAAGTGTAGTGTTTGTCCTTCTTCAATAGCCTTAGCCGCATTTAATAGGCTTTGCGCTTCGCTTGAGTTAAGCTGTAGTTTATGTAGATTACGGTGGCATTACCCTCCATGAAGCCGAGGATCTCTTGAGTTCAGATTGACTTTCTTCTTCCGTTTTTCGATTAGTTTTTCCATATCCATTTTTCTCACAAAGCGTACGACAGTACCACCTGTTTTGTTATTCACTTTGTAACGAAAACACATTATCAACCATCTCTTCGTTGAAGCTAAATTCAACGGCATTCGACAACTTATTAAGTAAATCCATTACATTTTCTTGATTATTGGTAAGGCACGCCAATGTA